>OX453297.1:962502-2162502 GCA_949710035.1 Crambus lathoniellus | reverse complement strand
CGAGTAATTTTGTATGGGAAATATGTACAGCGCCATCTACCGCCCAGAAGCGGGTATTGAAGTTGCGCATTTTAGTAGCAAGTAGTAAGTGTCACTAGGCTGTATGACCGTTCGACATGGCCTCACAAACCAATATTAAAAAAACGGCGGGAATGATTTTCAGCGGTTGATTAGATATCAATACAGTTTATATTGTGTAATAAATTATCAAAATGAGTTCTGCCAATGAAAAACATACAGACATTGTATGTACCTACTCCACCAAATTTGAGAGCAGAAGCAAAATTAATAACAGAAAACTTACTGCTAGCAAAATCAAAAGAAAGATATATGAAAACCTACGATCTGATTTGGAAAAGTGAAAAAAAGGCGCATACGTTTTCGGAATCTGTGTTGTTGGCGTATTTTAATGATACATCATTAAAATAATATTATTATGGGCGATTTATACATAAGTGTGCCCGGGAAAACAATAACATTTACATTTAATAATTGCCCGAACATGTGTGATATAAATTTTAATAAATATTATTTAGTTTTTTTATTTCCTCGCATTTCTTGAGAAAAGCACTATACAAGCCTTGTACGGTAAGCAAATTACCTTGCCTCGAATGATTAAAGCCCTCGCCTGCGGCTCGTGCTTCAAACCATCCTCGACAATGTAATTTCTTACTTACCTGTCCTCGGCTGTAATGTACTATTACTTGAATTCACTAAACTAATTTAGTAGTTTTAAAGGACGATTTGAATAAGAATATCTTGAACATTTTTTTGAGTACGAGTTCTATTTAACCTTAATATTTTTTTGTCACGCTACTTTAGTTGAAAGTATTTTCATGAGACACTCAAATAGAATTCCAAATGTTAGCTTTAGAGATCTCAAGATTCGATTTCATTTATCATGAGTATTTCAAAATCAGAGCGAGTGCTCGTAATAGATTTCAAATCGTATGCAAACACGTTTTATCTTCGTATAATGTGAATGCTTTTACTATTACGATGCCTACTTTAATAAGGCTTTGTGCATTTCTTTTACTAATCGCGAGCTTTTGACCGTAATGGTTGAGCAGCTTTTGATGTGGTCATTCACGGGATGGGTGATCACAATTTTTTTAAGTCGAGCTCTTCCGTGCTTCGTAAGGCTAGTTAATCGTAATCGTAATGGCGGAAAGACACGGTTAACTTTTGCCTTTCAATTTGGATGAAGCAACCAAATTGTACAATGTAAACGTAAAAGTAAATAATTCAATGTCAATGTGCGCCTATATTAGTGCGCCTTTCAACCAAAGTTAATCAATTTGGTTGAACCTTGTAATATCGGCATAACCAAGCATCAAACTGCATCGGGTTCGCGTGGTGTGTCATGCGTCACTGATCGTTCCAGCATGTTCCAATCTAGTGATGAGACACAAAAATAATATGACACTAGCGGATCTTCGCAGTTTCACCCGCGTGGTACCCGTTCCCGTGGGAATGTCGGGATAAAATATAGCTGTCACTCGGAAAGAATGTAGCTTTCTAATGGTGAAAGAATTTTCAAAATCGGTCCAGTAGTTTCGGAGCCTATTCGATGCAAACAAACAAATAATCAAATCTTTCCTCTTTATAATATTAATATAGATAATGAAGAACTCCTAATTAAAATAAAACGCAATCTCAAAACTAAAAATCATTTTTATTGCTTGTCTTTTTAGAAATATTTTTTTATCGCCAGTTTTGCCCCACCTTTTAACTGACAAGAATAACAGGCACAAAATAGTTCAATTACAATGTAAGTAGCTCACAATGTCGATTAGTGTCGGAAGATTCGTATCAGATGTATTACTGCTACATATAGGTTTCTCGTAAAAGTAAAGATGTATTTCCATTACTAGAACTAATTTGGCAACTAATCACAACGATTGAGAAGTATAAATGAGACAGAGTTGATGCTTTAAGAAGAAAACTATCTCTCTCTTTCACTCAATGTGAACTCTACTCTCTACTCAATATCTAAAGTCTCCAGTTCACCATAAATAATGCACAAACCACCACCTAAATGATTGTATATTTATTTAATTAAATCTGGCGTCAGCTGCCACCGCCTTAGACCGTGCGAAATTGCATAAAAGTATTTCTTTTTACAAGCTATTATTTAATTTGCGTTAGTTAGTTAGTGGGGGACAAATCTTGCAAGCTTTATTTGACCCATTTTCCAATGTCCGATGGAGCTGAAATTTTGTATACAGGTTTGGTTTAGATGACAATACAATATTTAAGTACAGTCAGCAAAAAAGCTTGTCATGACAATAAATTTTTACAATAAACTTATTACAAGCTTTTTATTTACTTCCCATGTTAGTTAGTTAGTTAGTGGGGACAAATCTTGCAAGCTTAATTTGACCCACTTCCCATTGTCCGGTGGAGCTGAAATTTTGTATACAGTTTTGGTTTAGATGACAATACAATATTAAAATACAGTTAGCAAAAAAACTTGTCATGAAAATGAAATTTTTACTAAAAACTTATTTTACAATGATTGTACATTATTATGACATTACAATTAACATTTAATAGAATTTTGTCACCTTATCTCCGAATCTATATCCAAATGCTTATTTCGAACTTAACCAAAGGGTCATTCCATGGAAAACGCTACCGCAACATATTTTCTTAAAATGCTGATTTTAAAAGAAAATGTGTCTTAGGATAATCATAAAAGCCTATATTTTAATAGACCACCCTTAATTTTTTAATTTAGTTTCAAATTTATCCGGTTTTTACATATTAAAGTCAGGTTACTGTATACGAATGATGGTAGTTTATTTTTATCAAAACTCTCAACACCAAAACAAGAAAACTACCGTCAGATTGACATTGCGCGTTTTGCTGTTAGAAAGGAAAAGTTTTAAGCAACCAGTGCCTGAAATATTATTTGAATACTTTAATAATTTCTTAGATTTATTTAACTTTTAAAGCAGGCCTCTTATGTGTAACACCCGTTACAAAAAAAGAGCATTTGTTCATTTAGCGACTGAGCTAATGCACGCATCATAAAACGCATTTGGGAAAGTAAGGTTATGATTAAGAACTGCTAATATTTTCTATTTATTTGATGTTCAGCTTATTTATTTGTGAAATATTGGTGGGGAATGATGGGTAACACCCGTTACGTAACGGGTGTTACCAATTTTTAATATGACTTTATTAGGACTAATAAAAGGTTGATTGTGCTGGTTTATGGTTGTTGCATCTAAAAACCTTTCAATGCATTTTATGATGCGTACATTAACTCAGTCGCTAAATAAACAAATGCACTTTTCTTGTAACGGGTGTTACACGTACGAGGCACGCTTTAAAAATTATTAAACATATCAAATAATGTGGCTGCCTAAAACTTTTCCTTTCTAACGGCGCGGCGGCGGAACGCGCAATGTCAATCTGACAATTATTTTCTTTTTTCGGTGTTGTAAAAGGGAACTGTACCTATAACAGTTTTTCCAAAAATATTGATGTTAGAGAGCAGTTTAGGCATGTTACTAAGTTCTACTAAGTTCCTATATTGTTTAATGCCAAAAATTTGATCAAATAAACATTTATTACTAGAAATATTGGTATAATTTCGTACTCGTAACACCCGTTACATTGAGCTGTAACACCCGTTACATTTTTAAATTTTCATGAAAAATCCTATGTGTATTTTTGTTTTAATATGAATAGTCTATAATGTTGCGAATTTATTTAGAAATGCGTTTACATTTTTTTCCCCTTCAAAAACAAACACAATTCGCAGACTTTTGCTTTTGTTGCGGGTAATCCGGAAAGCATAGGCAAAATCGTGTAACGCCCGTTACGCACATATATTGTTCCTAATTTCTTTACTGCTAGCTATTACTGTTAGTTTTAATACGGATGACGAAACTTAGACCTAGGTGGAGGGTGTTAAGCTAATAATAAGGATATGTTTTCTTTTTGCATCATTAATTAATCGTCAAGTAAAGACGTACGACCTGTAACACCCGTTACATGGAATGACCCCAAACATAATTAAGTGTGATCTTCAATAAAGTAATTATAGGCATTGTCGCCACACCGCCACATTTATTTAATACGCCGTCAGTACAGAGACACATTTCTGATCTTGTAATAGACAGCTTATTATGTTACCTGCTGCTTATCTGATCGGATTAATAGGATCTTGAATATGTTATTGTGAACAAGGTAAGGGGTATTAACGATTGTCTGGTATAATACGGTGATGAATGATAGTTGATAGGAGTATGGTTGAACAATTTGAAACATGTTATTTGTTTGAAAGTGACAAAAGTATTAAGATCTGTGAATCAATGTCAACAAGTTTGAATTTTGACCCTAGTGAATTTTAATATCTGTTAAAGAAAATAAGCTTTATTGTGAGTTACAATTCAATTAGTTTGACTGTACATAAAATCAATATGAAACATTACCAAATACATAAACAAATACGACCGTTCACTGTCCGGGTGAATGCTTTAACTATCGATTCCGTAGCTCAGTGTTTAGAGCATTCACCCGGACAGTGAAAGGTGGTAAGTTCGAGACCCATTTGAGCTATTTGTGAGACGGCGTATTTTTCTAATACTTCATTTTCAATAATAAAAATTGCATTGTGAATGCAAAAAAGTAAAAACAATCTAAGAAAGAAAGTTGCTTTATTTTGCTGCAAGAAACAAATTAAGAAACAAAATAGTTCAACAATAAAAAGAATTAACGTACTGCGTACAGACAAATAAAAAACTACAAAGTTTCGAAATTTGTAATTTCACTGCGTTTGAGATGTCTTATTTAACAGTTTGCTTCTTTCATAAGAACTTGAGGTCTTTTAAATAAAATCCAATTTACTAAGTTAAACATTGCGTTGTATGTAAGAAAATACATTTAACCACTAAGAAGTTTTTACAGACATTCTGTGAAAAGTCTTTCTGACTAAATGTATTTTCTTTACCCGCTGTATAGAAATGGCAGCGCAATAAAAAATACTTTTAGCAAGAGAAATTTTAAATGTATTTAGTCTATACTTTGTAAAAATACGTTTGTTGTTTACAGCTGTTCTTCTAATGGTTAATGTAGGGATGAAAAAAAAAAAGAAGCACGACCGATAAAATCGAACAAAAAAGTAAGAAAACAAGTTTTCATTACAGTCGGGTTACCATGCTATGAAATATTTAAATTAAAAAGGTCCCACGACTGCAATGACGGCTTGTTTCTTACTTTTTAGTAAGATTTTAGCAGTCGTGTTTTTAAATAATGAATTTTAATTTTATCCCTTTTAGTGATTATGTGCACACAAATTATATATGTTTGAAATGTACTCGTCGAAGCCTTTTATTTGATACCCATATTGCTATGCTTGAAGAAAAAAAATCATTTAAGTTTTTTATGGTATGATTTTTATGCTGTTCCAATAACCCTAAAGACAAACACTCCTTGGGCAGTCGTCTTAAAACCTTAGTACTATTAAATGTTCTGTGGTAGAGTCAAACTAATTGTAACCAATAACTCCTAACGAAGGCTTTAAAAAGTTATAAGTAAGACAATTACTGTCGTAAATTCTTTCACACAAAAAATGTCCTTACTGACGCATTAATACAGAATCATGTCAACTTCAGCTTACACAAAATACAAATTATTCAATAAGCTACTTATGCATTATTCTTAAAACTTTTTAAATTGAAATGTTGACAAAAAGAAAGTCTGCTACATAATACATAAGGCTACACAAACGATATAAAATTGCTTTCAAGACAAAACCCTTACTAAACAATCTGAGTGATGTCCTGTCAACTATTAGAAGACAAATTAATCATGTGAATGCGCCCACAAAAGTAAGGAGACAAAAAGAAAAATGGTTTCAAAGCACGCAGTTACAAACATAGGCTGACTGCAAACGGGCGGTTAGACCGCCGCATGACTGCGCCTAAGCTTTGTGTAATAGACTTTATATTGCTGTAAATACACGATGCGATATCCAACTGCAAATGACAAATATAAGTAGGTACTTTAGCCGCAAACCACAGTTAATAAAAATAACAGTGCTACACACCACCGGATCCAAAGTTCCGGGTTCCCTTCCCAATGGGAGTACAAAGGTACTGTATTCGGTTTGGTAAGTGGTAGGACTTGTTCTTAGTCCGCCTGGCAAGCTACCACCATTTTATCTAAGTTTGGCGCCATAACATTGATGCTTCCAGCATTATTGTCCGGCAGCTAGAGATAACATAGCCAGTTCCTCAGTGATTGAGGAGTAGTGCGCTTCCACCTTCGGCCCTAGCACCACTTTACATCCGGTGTGATGTAGGCTAAGTGCTACCCCGTTGTGTGTAAATAAAAATGTTCTGCAAGAGCTAAATGGATGTAATTCTTGTGTAATCTTATACTGAATGTCAAAATGTGATTTTTCGGTTTCGTACTACATTAACCTCAGTTATGCACTCGCTAAAGTATGGCTAGTTGCCATTACGTTCATAAATAAATTGTTTTCTATCTGACCATTTAGCATACTATGATTTTAAATTTCATTACGACGTCAAGGTGAGGTGACATGAGGTTCTACCGTCCAAGTGTCGGTCGTTGGCATCGCTATCGGCTTCCTTTGACCGATGCATGTGACACATTGCTACATGTAAATAGTGCATACAAGTGTATCACTACATAGTATAAAACAAAGTCGCTTTCTCTGTCCCTATGTCCCTTTGTATGCTTAAATCTTTGAAACTACGAAACGGATTTTGATGCGATTTTTTTTAATAGATAGAGTGATTCAAGAGGAAGGTTTATATGTACTTTTTATCCCGATATTCCCACGGGAACGGGAACCACGCGGGTGAAACCGCGGGCGGCCGCTAGTAAATCAATAAGAAAAACCTGCGCGTGTGAACCGCCCATGTTGCATCGCACTTAAAATACTCAGCGTAATTAAAATACGTCAGTTTACGAGCCCACGCATCGCGACAACCCTTATCTGTTCGGCTTAACTAAAATAATGATCTGTCAGTGTCAGTCGCCGACCAAATTTCGAATACAGCATTATAAGCGAATTACGCGTATAAAAGCTTGCCAGTTGTAAATAATGGAATCCGCTAAACAAATGAAAGTGAAGCGTCTGATATTGATGTAAGAAAATATATAGTTTAAAAAACTAAACAAACACACTTTTAATAGTAACAGACTTAAAAGTACAAAATAACCGTCTATTCAGTAAGTGAAATTAAAAAGCGTGGTGCGCGTTGTCAACATTAAGTTCTTGAAATTCATGCTTTGCAAAGGGCGCACCACGCTTTTTAATTTCACTTACTGAATAGACGGTTATTTTGTACTTTTAAGTCTGTTACTATTAAAAGTGTGTTTGTTTAGTTTTTTAAACTATATATTTATTTATTTCTTTTTAGTTTAACAAATAGCCACTAGCTTCCTTAATAAGATGTAATAAACTACATAATTAGGTACATTTAATAAAGTACAAGACTAATTTATTCCTCCCTGTTCCAACATAACATAAGACCCTCACCACCAAGTGTAGCGAATAGGTCTCATCTGAATGAAACAAATGAGCTCTAACTCGAGGGGTTTCCTAGTGGTCATTAAGGAGTGCTACTGGCTTCCTCCCTGCTCCATCATCAGACCCTCACCACCAAGTGTAGCGAATAGGTCTCATCTGAATGAAACAAATGAGCCCAAACTCGAGGGGTTTCCTAGTGGTCACTAAAAAGTGTCACTGGCTTCCTCCCTGCTCCATCATCAGACCCTCACCACCAAGTGTAGCGAATGGGTCTCCTCAGAACGAAACGAATGAGCCTAAACTCGATGGGTTTCCTAGTGGTCATTAAGAAGTGCCACTGGCTTCCTCCCTGCTCCATCATCAGACCCTCACCACCAAGTGTAACGAATAGGTTTCATTAGAAAGAAACAAATGAGCCAGAACTCGAAGGGTTTCCTATTGGCCATTAAGGAGTGCCACTGGCTTTCTCCCTGCTCCATCATCAGACCCTCATCACCAAGTGTAACGAATAGGTCTCATTAGAACGAATCAAATGAGTCAGACTCAAAGGGTTTCCTATTGGCCATTAAAGAGTGCCACTGGCTTCCTCCCTGCTCCATCATCAGACCCTCACCACCAAGTGTAGCGAATAGGTCTCATCAGAATGAAACAAATGAGTCAAAACTCGAGGGGTTTACTTATGGTCATTAAGGAGTTTCACTGGCTTCCTCCCAGCTCCATCATCAGACCCTCACCACCAAGTGTAGCGAATAGGTCTAATCAGAACGAAACAAATGAGCCAGAACTCGAGGTGTTTCCTATTGGTGATAAAGGAGTGCCACTGGCTTTCTCCCTGCTCCATCATCAGACCCTCACCACCAAGTGTACCGAATAGGTCTCATCAGAACAAAACACATGAGTCTAAACTCGAGGGGTTTCCTAGCAGCCATTGAAGAGTTATATTGCCCACCTCTTGACTCCATCATCAGATCAGCTCGATAGTAGCAAATTATTGTATTGTCATCAGATTCATATAGACTTGCAAAGTTTCAGATCAATACGACAATTAAAAGTAGGTTAAAATTGAATTCCAAGATTTTCTTACATTGTGACTTAGTTACAAGTGAAGCTAATAAAAGTGTGGTAATAAACTGGATATATTTACGAGTTCATTTGGTGGGTTTCTGTGGAGCTATAAGCCAGTGAGGGTTTTATTTCGAAAATTATTAAATTGGCTCAATTATATGATAACCTTGTTTAGGAACTATCGTTGCTTGTGTTGCTGATTAAAAATTTAGTACCTAGTTAGATAATTTATTAAACTTTTTATTTATATTTTCATATCTTTTGAGAATTCTTACTATGTGGTTTTTGTTACGATCCTATTTTTTACGAGAGATGCTGTTTGGTCGTTTCCCACCAGTGTCAAACAGTTAACTTTGTCCAGACGTCATATAATTTGTGGGTAGGTACAGTGACACAAGCTTTTCTGTTCCGGTGACAGCCGTGACAGAGGAGCCACTTGCAATACAAAATTAGCTGTCAAAATAGACTGTCGTATGTAAACTGTTTTAGTTTCAAAGATAATTCACATAGATTAAATCAAATAAATTCTTATGAATCGTCCCACATTTACCTACCACCCGTTAAGGACATCTTTTAACTGACAAGAAAAACGGGCGAAAAAAACTCATAATCTTTATCAGAAGATACGCATTTACAAAATAATTATGTCGTTGCTAGGAAAAATGATTCAATCATAAAAATTATAGAAAAAGCTAATGCTAAAGGAAAATTTTCTCATCCTTTTATACATTGTATAGTGTTTCTATTACAACCACGAATGGCGATCCTTAAAACAATTCCCTACTTTGTTAGAGCCTTTATGAGTGTCTTTTTAATATGTTTCTCTAATTTCTTCAGAAGCAGCTCAATTGTGAAACTTTATTAAAAAATGCCTTTACCAAAAACGAGCAACTACTTTTTTTAGTCTAACGCCCAGTTGCAGAAAGCTCAATTAAAGTTGATGCATCATGCTGTCACTTTTTAACCGACTTCAAAAATTGAAACGGAGGAGGTTATCTATTCGTCGCGTTTATTATTTTTATTTTTTTAGGTACTTATACCAAAACGCCACCATGTCGGTCCGATTACAGAACCAGAGCTCTAATCCTATCCAACTACAGCGAGGTGTGAGACAGGGAGACGTCATTTCTCCGAAACTGTTCACAGCTGCGTTGGAGGATATTTTTAATCTACTGGACTGGAAAGGATTCGGCATTAACATCAATGGCGAGTACCTAACACACCTGCGGTTTGCCGATGATGTAGTTCTCATGGCTGAGACTTTGGAAGACCTGAACACAATGCTCGAAGATCTCAGCAATGCTTCCCAAAGAGTGGGTCTGAAGATGAACATGGATAAGACGAAAATCATGTCCAATGCCCATGTTGCATCCGCTCCAGTTAATGTTGGGAACATTACACTTGAACTTGTTGACCACTATGTCTACCTAGGACAGACAATCCAATTAGGTAAGTCCAACTTCGAGAAAGAGATCTCTCGTCGAATCCAGCTCGGATGGGCAGCGTTTGGGAAGCTCCGGCATATATTTGCGTCCAAAATTCCTCAATGTCTCAAGACTAAGGTCTTTGACCAGTGTGTGTTGCCAGTTATGACTTATGGAAGCGAGACGTGGTCTTTTACTATGGGTCTCATAAGAAGGCTCAAGGTTACCCAGCGAGCAATGGAGAGAGCGATGCTTGGTATTTCCCTGCTCGATCGAATCAGAAATGATGAGATCCGCAGGAGAACTAAAACGACCGACATCGCTCTAAGGATTGCTCAGTTGAAGTGGCAGTGGGCGGGACACATAGCGCGGAGAACCGATGGCCGTTGGGGCGGAAAGGTTCTCGAATGGCGACCGCGAACCGGACGACGTTCCGTGGGCAGGCCCCCTACAAGGTGGACCGACGATCTGGTCAAGGTCGCGGGAAGCCGCTGGATGCGGGCAGCGCAGGACCGATCGTTGTGGAGATCCTTGGGGGAGGCCTATGCCCAGCAGTGGGCGTCGTACGGCTGAAATGATGATGATGATGATTATTTTTTATATATATGTACACCGATAACTCGAAGACGGCTGAACCGATTGAAATGATTTAACAGGATAACATCAGGTTTTTCCCCAAGTTGGTCCCATTTTTTGAAATTTTGAAGTCGGTTCAGTAGTTTTCAGGACATCTTGAAAATACTGTCGTTTTCGTTACCACTTTGTATGAATTTATTACGTACCTTTAGGCATAACTCCTTTGTTTATAAACCGATTTAGATGATTCTTGTTTTATTAAAAAGAGGATACCTCAAGGTATTTTAACCGACTTCAAAAAGGAGGTTTTCAATTTGATCACATACCTATTTACCAGAATACAAGTAAACTGCCTGCACGATGCACTAAAAAGAGTGAAATAAAAATTATTTTTATAAAAAAATAAAACCGCCTTCAAAAAAATTACACCAAAAAAAGTAAGAAATAATCCCTCTGATACTGTACACACCAAATAACGTAAATACTTTGAAGTCGGGCGGGTTTTAACAAAAACAACAAAAAAAAGCACATGTTTCACGCTCGACTTCAAAGTAGGTACTTACGGTATTTATTTGGTGTAAAAGTAAGAAATAACTGTAACTGTATTCAGTATCAGAGGGATTATCTTACTTTTCTTGGTGTAATTTTTTTGAAGGCGGTTTTATTTTTATTTCTTGACAACGAAAAGTGACAGCAATAGATTTAATGAAGCATTATAACTTTAATGGAGCTTTCTGCAACTGGGTGTTAATCTTGGAACGGCAAGCTTATTTTTATTTAATGTGTTAAAATTATGAATATCACTATAATGGTTATGAAATGATTATCGTGGTCCTATTATTTTGTTGGGTTGACTGGCAACCGCGAATCGCACGACGTTCCTTGGGCAGGCCCCCTACAAGTTGGACCGACGATGGCCAAGGTCGCGGGAAGCCGCTGGACGCAGGCAGCGCAGAACCTATAGTTGTGGACCTTGATGGAGGCATATGCCCAGCAGCAGGCGTCGCGTCGCATGGTTGAAATGATGATGATTAGTATAATTTTGTATTAGCTGACCCGGCAAACGTTGTTTTGCCATATAATAGTGGACCCGGTCACCAACATCTTGTGTGTGTGTGTTTAACACCAAAAGATGCCTACACCAGACAACAGATAGCGCTAGTTACAATACACCACCTTGGTTGGTCTCTATTTATTACATATAAAAAATTACTCTGTTAAGTAGAGTTAGTGCCAGATAACTCTGCGCGCATGCGCGACTGGGGCATTTTTGGCGCTAGCTACAGTACATTTTTTTATTCTAAGCTTATGGAAAAAATTAGTATTCGATTTTGACCGCGCAGACGTCAGTGATTACATACTCTTTGGAAACGGCAATGGAAGAAATGACAGTTTTGTATCGAAGGTACGACAGTTAAACGATTTTTCATAGAAAATTAAAATTTTTACTCAATTTCCGGAATATTAAGTAGCCTATGTTACTCTTTAGCTCCCAAACTATCCCCATACCAAATATCACGTCGATCCGTTGCTCCGTTTTGACGTGAAAGAAGGACAAACAAACAAACAAACACACTTTCACATTTATAATATTAGTATGGATAGTATATATAGTATATATATTAGTATGGATGAAAACCAGAACAGCGCCGTTTTCGGTCATTAGTCATTAGTCATAATTTTTTTATTCATATAGATTAAATAAAATTAATGCTTATGAATCGTCCAAATTTTTTTTACCTATCACCTGTTATGGACATCTTTTAACTGACAAGAAAAACAGGCGAAAAAAACTCATCAGCTTTAACAGAAGGTCGTAAAAAGAACTAAAATTCGATAGATATTTGACAACAGCAATTTGACTGCTTCTGTCAGAAGGTAAAGTTCAGTAGTAAACTTTACCAAAACGACAGTTTTACGTGATATTCCTTAATCCACTTTCTGAAATTTGATGTTTGATTATTATTTATTTTCTCGATTCAAAGAACTAATTCCATTATTCCCTTATATATTTTTATCCCGTTAAAAAGAATTCCGAATTATTCAAAATCGGATTAAATCATCTTTTCTAAATATTCGGTTTATCCACTTTACCGGTTTTGGAGAAAAGAACGCCTTATAAGATTTCTTCAAGGAAACATGAATCGTAAAATGATTCTTCGCTGAACGTTTGTACCCTTGTTACTTTGCTCTGAAATAATCTAAATGTAAATAATATTAAATTCAAAGATACAAACGATGAAAGATACGCATCAACTCTGAAAAGGGTCATCTCTTGACTGTGTAAGGGACGAGAGTTTCACGCTTTATTTATTTTCTGGAGTTGATCCAACCATATTTTTAAGCGACAGCCCGGTATAAGTAAATAAAACTCTTTGCAAAAAAATAAAATAAACGGGCCTTATTTTTATACAAATAATGCCTACATATTGATTTTCCCGTGGGAGTATGATACTATCCTGTAGTAAAAAGTAAAAGTAGCCTATTATTATCCTTGCCAGGGTCACAGAATATATAATAGTACCTACTAACGTCCAGGGTCTCAAATTATTTCCTTAAATACCAATTTCTGCCCCCAAATTAGCCCGCGCTTAAAATGATTTTTCCATACAATGAGATTTCCCGCGGTAAAAAGTAAAATATATCCTTTCCAGCAGGCCTAGCATGAGCGGCTTATAACGCGCGATATGATATGGTACGGCAAGTTGTCTTGCTTACCCCACTAAGGTGTAAGCAAGACGGGATGCCGTACCATATCATATCGCGTGATAAAAGCCGCTCATGCTAGCCCGGCAGGGCCTTAAAGTGTCTCTATTCTAAATATCATCCTTCCCTTAAACTCAAACTACTGCCTTAAATACCAGATACATTCTACAGCTTTGCCCGAGCTAAAACTTATTTTACCATGGGAATGAGCCTTATTCCCGCGGTTACAATTGGGCTATGTCCTTCCTAGCATCAGGGCATGGGTGTCGCGGTGCTCCTATCAGTAGGAGTAATTAGTAGGAGCACCCGGAAGCACTGTCTCAAACTATCTCCATTCCAAATTTCATCAAAATTGGTCAGCCGTTTTGACGTGAGCATATACAATTTCGCATTTATAATAATAGTAGGGATAGTAGAAATAGGAATATGAATGGCCAGCCGCGACTACGTCCGCGAGTACTACATCGCAAAATTTTGTGTCAGAAAGTAGGTACATAGACATTCTCTAAGGTCTCATCAGTACCATCATCAATCTATTTTAATGTCCCCGCTGCTGGGGCACAGGCCTTTATATAGATGGATAAGGAGAATGGGCCATGACCTTCCACACGGGCCCATTGTAGTTATGGTGTACTAACCAATCCAAATGCAGCCAGAAACACCGGCTTATCGTGTCTTCCGAAGCACGATATATTTTTTAACAGCAATCCCATGATAGACCATTGCAAAAGTCACATAACCTCATCGATCGTAGACCGAGCACGCTACCCGTGGTTTAGGCATAAGAAGGTAACGATACCTAGACAAACAGGAGCTACTATCGTATGAATAATATTCGGACGTTCTCCTACTCTTGAACTACCAAAATGCAAAAAATCAAGTCAATACTTTGCTAAAAAATGTGTAATACTGACTTTCTGAGTTTTATTCCATTGCATAAAGAATTTTTTGATTTGCACGAAAATGAGCTGTCATGGGACCCATGCTTCATTACATAAAATGATCAAAAAAAACTGTATCCCACGGGAACTGTACTTTTTCCCGAGTTAAAAAAACCGTATGAAATTTTCCCGGCCAGAATTCAATTATCCTGATCTGTTCGGAAAAGATCGACATTTCTGAACGCATCCCTAATGTCACGTCAAATTGACATTAGCTGTCACTTGAAGTTGACAGTCCTTATCTTGATTGGAATTCTTGTAGAAAAATGTCGGATTAATTTTGCTGAATTGTTAAAAAACGCTCGCGTTGAATGTGCCTGGCATATCGAGCTTGAATTGAATCTTAAATTATCGATTTGATCCCGTTTTGTACGACCAAGATTTTGACGCCATCGTGACGATCGGGCCGGTCGCGGTGCTTTGAAAGATACCTTTCTACCACGCGCTTGTTGTCGGGACGAGAAATCGTAATAAAACAAGCTCCCCCGTGTGTGTTGGTGTGTATTGTTGAAGCGCCCAGTGTCTTGGGACCGCTGTGTGGTATTTGTTTTGTGAGTAAGGTGACGAATTGGTAAGGTCGGCAGACGAAGAAAGGACACATCAGATGGGGGCGCCCCCTCATACCACTTCTGCCCCGGAGACCTTCGACACCACAGACCCGTATGTAAAATTCACCTTAATTTAAATTAAGTCGCTGTGTATCGCAGTTCACATTGTTCAGTTACATCCCGGCTAAAACCAAGTTTTTGTCCGGAGTCTCTCTTAGTGATACGCTTCCACTGCGCTATGCCGGTTCCGCGGGTCTAGGCAGGGGTGTACTGAACATTGCTTGGTAGCAGTAGCGTAGTTTGAAGGCCTGAGAGGCCCACGCCAAAACTTTGCCTATTAATCAGTGCCGTTTTGATGACCATCTGGTCCGGACTGGATTAATTTGTACTTGTAAATGGTAATGAACTTGCATTTGAAAAGTAAAGGGCATTCCTTTGTTATTGGTTCCATGCCTTGTAATTAATTGTCATGTATTGAAGTTCCAAAATGTAAACAGATGCCTTTCTTTGTTCATAATAATTATTATTTAGTTTTGTTAGCAAATTTGAGTTGTGAATATTGACAAGTTGTTGCTAAATAATAGCTAATAAAAAGTTGTCCTAAAAGGGCTTGGGTACTTAATAAGTTTGCACTCAATACTTAGTGAAACTTAAATGATTTAAGACATTATTTACACATTGAAACTTATTGAAACTTGTGCTTTGAAATAATTAAAATCAACTTGTTGTATGTTGATATCCAAGTGAATTTCAATAGTCAGTGATTTGTTTGAACTGAATAACTTTTGACTTATAAAGTCAAAGTTAGTTTGTGTCTAAGTTATAACCTCTTGAGAGTTAGAGTTATAATTATATACTTGAGTTTTGTTGTTTTCTGATAACCTCCAAATATTTAAGAGTTTGTGTCATTATAAATACTTTGTTGTTGTAATATTGGAATTATGTGGTTATTAATAACCTCCAAATATTGGAGATTTTGTGTTATAGTGAATATTTTGAATTTGTTGTTTTTGTTGATAAATTTGTGACGTTACAATGACGGCCTCCTCTGCTAAAGCCAAAATACGTTCTGAGTTACGGTGTTAGCTTCTGCGGTTGCATTGTTGGATCGACCGGATAGGACGGAGGCCTTGTTGAACAGATACGTAGATCTGCCCATACGTTTGGCTGTTGTTGATGAACAGTATGCCTTATTTTTGGAAAAGACTGTTGAGGCCGATGTGGAAATGCGACAAGAAGTCGGTTTCGATGTGGACCAGTGTTATGATTTTGCGGACAGAATTACCCAGGTGGCTCGACCTTTGCAAGTGGCAAGAGAGAATGAACCGAGCCCGTCCCCGGTCACATCTAAGAGTATGCCCCCTCTATTTGCTAGATTGGCCCCCTTAGATTTAAGGCGTTTTGCTGGTCGTCTAGAGGACTGGGAGGGCTTTATTAATATTTTTGATAGTCTCGTACATGCCCGGGATGATTTGACCCAGGGCCAGAAGTTGGCTTACTTGTTATCCGTGTTGGAAGGGGAGGCCCTTGAATCGGTTCAACATTTGGCCCCCTCGGATGAAAACTACCCTATTGCTAGGGATTTGATTGCCCGTCGGTACCAGAACGTACGACGTCTGGCGGACAACCATGTTGCCGCCATTTTGAATTTACCCCGCGTTGCCAGCGTGATGCACTTGAGAGTGGCTTTGTTGAATCCGCTGTTGGTTGCCTACAACGCATTAAAAAACTTAAAACTCCCAGTGGAGCAGTGGTCGTTTTTGTTACTGCACATTGTCCTGGGAAAGTTGCCGGACTCTGTTAAGGTCCGTTTTGAGCAGCAGTATGGTGGGGATAGTGCGACTTATCTGCCACCCTTCTCGGACCTCTTGACGTTCCTGGAAGGAGAGAGTAGACTGGACGATAATTCCTCTCTGGCCGGTCCTATGGGACCCGAACGACCTGTGCCACAGAGTAGGTCCCCCACCGGACCCCCCCGTAGGGGGCGTATGGCCCCTCGCGCGCCCGGCCGCTATGCCGCCGTCCAGGAGACCGCCCGCTGCTTGTACTGTCGGGAACCGGGTCACAGCACGACCCGTTGTGATAAGTTCCTCGACCAGCGCGTCCAAGGCCGTCGAGCGATCGCGCGACAACGGACATGGTGCTACTCGTGCTTGGGCCTGCACATGCTGCGCGAATGTACCCAAGCGCACCCATGCCGCTTTTGTAAGGGCAACCACCATCCCCTCCTCTGCATGAACAGCCCAGAGGGCGGCGGAGCGCCGCAGCGCGTCGCTGCAGGATCACCTCGTATGGGTGGGGGTCTCGGACCCCCCGCGGTGTTTGCATCCCGCAACAGTTCTAGTGGCCACCAGAGTGGCCCCAGACGCTCTCCGCCACGTTTGGAGCCTCAAACGGGCGGGGGTCCCAGGGACCCCCCCATGGGAAACCGATCCCCAAGGATGGGGATGAGTTATGCGAGCGTTGCCGGAGGTCGTAGAGGCCCCCCGCGACGTTTTGAGCCTCGCACGGGCGGGGGTCCCACGGACCCCCCCATGGGAAATCGGTCCCCAACTAGGGGGTTCGATTTTGCGAGCGTTGCGGGAGGTCGTAGAAGCCCCCCGCAACGTGTTGAGCCTCGCACCCGTCCCCGGGACCCCCCTTCTGAAAATCGGTCACCGTGCCCCCGCGACTATGGGGCGACGTACACGGTGGGTGCTAGGCACCTATTCTCGCCGCCGCTCGCCGAATACCCGCGTTTGGAGCGGCGCCCGCCCCGTCTTCAAGGGGCCGGGAGATATAACCCGCCTGATACCGGGCGAATTGGACGTAGGCAGTATGTGGGAGAATGGGACCCACTGGATCGCTATGAGCGACCCCCTTACCATGGGGGGACGTCTGGGGACCCCACATACTAGCAATCAACGTGTTTACGGTCGATTGTAGCCACCCCTCCAGAGACCGTTTTGTTGCCCACGGCCTCTGTGCTTGTCAGGGGATTGAATGGCGACCTTGTGGAAGTTCGCGCCTTGTTGGATTCCGGTGCTCAGGGGTGTGTTGTGTCATCTTGGTTAGTTAGGCGGTTGGGCCTCAAGGTGCACCCCCACACGGAAGGCGTGAGAGGTGTTGGCGATGTGAAAGTCCCCGGGTTGTTAGGGCATGTTGACTTCACATTTACATCACGTAATAAGTCCACGCCAGGCATTAAGACCTCGGCGATTGTGTTGGACACAGTTGTTGGCCGTCAACCTTCAGTTGACTTGGGACCGAGTATGTTGTCTTTGGTGTCTGATTCCCCACTCGCCGATCCAAATTTCTTCCGCCCAGGCCCGATTGATGCTCTCCTTGGAGCCGATGTCCTGGGGCGAGTTTTGTTGACGGGGAAGCGAGTTTTGCAGCCAGATGGCTTGGTAGCTCTGCAGACGACACTCGGTACAGTTGTGATGGGCCCTGCTCACCGCGTTTTGGATTCCCTTGATGAGGATCGCGGTCTTGTTTTTAATGTGTCTCTCTCCGAAGTGGTGCAGAAGTTTTGGGAGGTTGAGGAACCTCCACCAGCCCCGCGGGTCGACCCAGTAGCGGATGAATGCGAGTTGTATTACCAGAATAACACTGGTCGCCTCCGCTCTGGTCGTTTGATCACCCGTCTCCCCTTTCGTGCCGGCCGACCTCCTCTGGGCGAATCCCGACCGCTAGCGGAACGTAGGCTAGTGGCGATGGAGCGTCGCATGAGCAAGGATCCGGTCTTCCGCCAGAGGTATGTTGAATTCATGCGGGAGTATGAGGAGTTAGGGCACATGTCCGTGAGCGAGTTGGATTGGCGCTCCGTTGAGCACTTCTTTTTGCCGCACCACGCCGTTTTGAAATCCGGAAAGATTCGGGTGGTCTTTGACGGTTCGGCTCCCACCTCTACTGGAGCGTCCTTGAACCAGTGTCTGCATGTAGGTCTCAAGCTGCACACGGAGATCTCAGACATTTTGACCAACTTCCGGCGGCACCAAATTGTATTTATGACTGACATCCGGATGATGTTCAGACAAACGGTCATCCATCCAGAGGATAGGAGGTACCAATTGATTTTGTGGAGAGAGAGTCCTAGGGACCCCTTGTTGATTTATGAATTGAATACGAATACGTACGGTTTGGCTTCGAGCCCGTTTGTTGCGATTCGTTCTTTGTTGGTTGGCCGAGAAGGAGCGCTTGAGATACCCTCGCGCCTCCGCCATTTTGGCCAGTGACGTCTATGTGGATGACATTTGCACGGGCGCCTCATCTGTCTCAGAGGCGATTGTCCTGAGAGACGAACTCACCGCCCTTTTGAAGTCGGGAGGTTACGAGTTGAGGAAATGGATATCCAACTCGCCTGATGTACTGGTAGGTTTGCCCGAAGAGCACCAGCAGGACCCCCACCTATTCGAAAATGTGGATAATCCCCATGTGGTGACCGTCCTTGGCGTACAGTACAAACCGGTCTCTGACACTTTCACTTATTGTGTGGATTTACGACCACCGAAAGTCTGGACCAAGCGTTTAGTATTGTCTACTGTCGCACGTACTTTTGACCCCAATGGGTGGATTTGCCCCGTGCTGTTTATGGCCAAGTGTTTCTTGCAACGGTTATGGGCTTCGGGTGTGTCGTGGGATGAACCCCTCTCGGACGAGTTACTCCGAGATTGGTCGAGCTTCGTTTCATCCCTCCCCGAGATTAATGAAGTGCATTTGCCGAGCCTATTCCTCCCTTCTGAAAATTGTAAAGTTACTCTTCACGGCTTTTCCGATGCCTCCGAACGTGGATTTGCTGCGGCCGTGTACCTCCGCACCGTTACTGTTGACGGAGTTGTTGCTGTGCATCTGGTGATAGCGAAAAGCAAAGTCGCTCCCCTTCGGACTCGTCATACGATCCCGAGGTTGGAATTGTGTGGAGCTGCCCTCCTAATGCGTTTGTTGAACCACGTATGGCTCACATTAGGTCGATCTATTAAGATACAAGAGGTTTATGCTTGGACGGACAGTCAGGTCGTCCTTTGTTGGTTGAAGGCTCCGGCGCACACCTTGGACGTGTTTGTGGCCAATCGAGTGTCGCAGATTTGTAATTCCGACATCGAGTTGATTTGGAGACACGTGCCGGGAACCATGAATCCCGCGGATTGTGCGTCTCGGGGTTGTGTAGCCCCAACCCTAATTAACCACCCCCTCTGGTGGGGCCCACAGTGGTTGATGCGGCCTGAGTCGGAGTGGCCGCCCTCTCCAGCGTTGTCGAACGTAGCCGTTCCTGATATGCGGGCATGCGTCCTGGAGACTAACCCCGCCGGGGAAAAGGATTTGTTGTTGGATCGGTACAGCTCCTTACAGAAGCTGCTTGGTGTTACCGCTTGGATCAGACGTTTTGCGTACAATTGCAGAAACCCACGCGCGAGGCGTGATTCGTCGGTTCTCACTCCGGACGAGCGTAGGGACGCGCTCTTGCTTTGGGTCCGGAGAGTACAAGCTGATAGTTTTGAGTCCGAGATTGAAATTTTGCGTTTAGGCCGTCGCAAGTTGAAGGGCGCGGTATCGCGATTAAATCCCTTCCTGGACGAGAGTGGGCTTTTGCGAGTCGGCGGAAGACTTCGAAATGCGAACCTGCCGTATGGAGCTCGTCACCCCCTTTTGTTACCTAAAGCCGGACATTTGACTCAACTGATAATAACAGATCGCCATGTGAATGCACAACATGCTGGCTGTAATGCTTTGTTGGCCATTTTGCAGCGTGAATTTTGGATTTTGTCTGCTCGCCGAGCCATTCGCACTGTGGTTTTCCGTTGCCTGCCTTGTTATCGATTGAAGGCCGCGACCATGCAGCCCCAGATGGGTGATTTGCCTGCTGATCGCGTCACGGAATGTAGAGCTTTTGCCGGAGTCGCCACCGACTTCGCCGGTCCCTTTACTGTAAAGGCTTCGAGACTGCGTAATGCTAAAACCTATAAGGCGTACTTGTGCGTGTTTGTGTGTTTGTCCACCAAGGCTGTCCATTTGGAAATTGTCTCGGAATTGTCTACCGAAGCCTTTGTCGCCGCCTTGAGCAGATTTGTTTCCCGTAGAGGACTGCCGACATTGATACGTTCCGATTGTGGTACTAATTATAAGGGAACGTGTAATTATCTTAAGGAAGTAGTTAAGTTTTTTGTTGATAATAAAATAGACATTGGAACCACCCTCTCCCGGCGTGGGATAATCTGGAAGTTTAGCCCTCCAGCTTGTCCGACCTGGGGAGGAATTTTTGAAGCTTGTGTAAAGGCTGCCAAGACACACTTCGGCCATTCTCCGAATAGCCAGTTTTTACGTGTCCGGGCTTGTATATCCGTAATATTGTAAAAAATCAAGAGCTTTAAATTTTTTATATATAAGTAAGCGTCCATATTTAGCTGTAAACAAAAACATAGGCCTCTGTTAAATAGTTTTCTGGCTAAATTAATTTCATAAACCTCTGTTCTCTAATCACCGTGACGCGTCCGCACACCAACTTAATGTTAAAACTTGCCATTAATTTTCATAACGGACGAAATTCATTTGCTTCGTTCAACATTTTAAATAGTATAGGGTTATGTGTATCACATAACAAAATATCCATTCAATAGAACCACTTTGTAAATAATTATCAATTAATAACCGCACGTCCGATCTAAAGTTATAATTACCGTGACGTTTTCTATTCCTGGACACACATCCCTGAATAACAATTTTGGCACATCACTATTGTACGCGTAGCGAGCCCCTCAGTTCCTGTCGCAACCCATCAGCAGGTGCACCTCTATTATGTTGGTTTATCCCCAATGAAGCACGTAAGTGTATAATTACCGTATCCTTGGTTAAAAACTTTTCTAATTGCCGTTTACTTATTTTTATACTAGATTGGTTAAGTTTAGTTCTCAGTTGCTTTTTAAATAGAGACTGTACTTTGACATCCATACATTGTAGTAAACTAATATTTGCTTACTCTGTTGGTTTTAGACATATTTAAGAAAATCTGTGTTTTTCCATTTACCGTATACTAATTACCATATATTTCTAATTACCGTTGTATGAAATTATTGCCCACTAGTTGTGCCCGCGATTAAGTCCGCATGAAAAAAAAACTGAGGCTTTCCAAGAATAGAAAGTAACATTGTCCTTCTCTAGAGTTCAAGTTATCTACATACCAAATTTCATTAAAATTGGTTCAGTGGTTTAGCTGTAACGTCAAACAAATAGACAAACAATTGTTCGATACAATATGAGTAACGATTTCCACATAATAATATAATAATATCGTGAAGTATTATATAATTATTTGATGTATGCTTATTTAGGCAGATATTTGTTTAAATAAAATTAATTCGTTCCTTTAATTCAAACCTTGCTAGAGATCGATGTTTTCTTCTGATTATTGATTTTAATTTGTAGGATGGAATAACCAAAGAAAACCAAGGATACATAAAAGAGATTAGAAGGCTCGCAGCACGAAAACGTCGAAAAAGAATAAAAATGACCCTGTTTTGTACCAATAATCAGAGGAAAAAGAGAAAGAAAGTTATAATAAAAGAAAACGAGATAAGAAACTCCTAGGTAGGAGGAAGAAGGATCAAAAAAGGAAAAGAGGAAAATTTCAGAGCTTACTATAAAAGACAAAAGGAAAAGGAAAAGGAAAGGACAAGTGGTCGTAGATCTAGATTCACTTGATGTCCGGGCCGGCGTTTTTACCCGGCGGGTTAGGCCACCGGGCTTGTTTATATATATAATCGTCGCAAAACAACCGTCAGGTAAAGCCGGCGGGCCGGCGAGTTCGGTGTGTAGAGGCCTTAAGAGGTCCTCTTGAAACTCTGTCACTACCACCACCAAGTCGTTTTAGTAATTCGGAATATTCACTGCGCTCCAAAAAATACATTAAAATAGAATTTTCACAAAATTCTTTTGTAAAAACCACCTTGAAAAAAAGAAGACGATCTTTGTCAGTAGTCTGTAAATAAATGTATACTAAAACATCTCAAAACTTGGTAGAAACCCATTTTTCTTTTTGTTACCAAAGTAAGACAATTTCGTACAAACATTTTTGTTACTTCTTGGAACTGCTTTTTAATTTAAATTTTTGTTTAAAATCGATTATATAACCGAATTAACACAAAAACAATAAAAGTTACGAACAAAAATGTTTAACATTTTTATGAGAATTGCTCATTTCTAAGGCCATATATTTAAACAATAATACTTATTATTATAATTTGTAAAAACAATTATTGTGTTGAGATTTAAAATTATTTTTATGCATTCACAATGCAATTCTGTAAGCACTTATAGGAAAAAATTCCGGAGACGCGGGTTCGAATCCCGCCTTACTTTTTACTATCACATTTTTCCTATAAGTGTTGTGTCATTAGATGCATAGTATTATTTAATTTCTTAATTTTACATAGATTAATTGATCTTTTCTAATTACCGTTACATTAAGTTTTAGATTTATCTAATCACCGTACCCATATTTTTTTTAAATTTCAATAACTTAAAAACCACTTTTAATAATCTAATGCCACTTTAAACACTTAAACACTGAATTCGTATCTTTAATATGTTTCATATTTTAATGTGTTTAAGAGAAATTAGCGTAAAATAAAAAAGGGTACGGTAATTATGTGAAGAACACCTAATGCCGAGAATGACCGACTTGCGTCGCGTGATTGGAGAAACTATTCTCACGTTTGAGGAACTTGATACGGTATTTTGTAAAATTGAGGCCGTCCTCAACTCGCGACCCTTGTGCCCGTTGTCTTCGGACCCGAATGACCTGGAAGCGTTGACCCCAGGTCATTTCTTGATCGGACAGCCCCTTTTGGCTTTGCCTGAATATCCGATTCAGGATGTAGGATCCCATCGTTTGTCGCGATACCAACTTTTGAGACAGATGTCCCAAAACTTCTGGGCACGTTGGTCGATGGAGTATTTGCATATCCTACAACAGCGCGTGAAGTGGACAGATAAAACCACCCCACCCCAGACTGGCGACCTCGTGTTGATTAAGGATGCTAACCTGCCGCCCCTATGTTGGCGAAGGGGGCGCATTGTTAAACTCTACCCCGGAACTGACGGAGTTCCTCGTTTTGCTGAGGTTTTGGTTCGAGATTCGGTTTTGAAGAGAGCAGTTAGTGGGCTCTCCCGATTACCCGTAGATTGACGTACCGTTCTTAACGGTCCGGGGCGGGGGGATGTTCGGAAAAGATCGACATTTCTGAACGCATCCCTAATGTCACGTCAAATTGACATTAGCTGTCACTTGAAGTTGACAGTCCTTATCTTGATTGGAATTCTTGTAGAAAAATGTCGGATTAATTTTGCTGAATTGTTAAAAAACGCTCGCGTTGAATGTGCCTGGCATATCGCGCTTGAATTGAATCTTAAATTATCGATTTGATCCCGTTTTGTACGACCAAGATTTTGACGCCATCGTGACGATCGGGCCGGTCGCCGTGCTTTGAAAGATACCTTTCCACCACGCGCTTGTTGTCGGGACGAGAAATCGTAATAAAACAAGCTCCCCCGTGTGTGTTGGTGTGTATTGTTGAAGCGCCCAGTGTCTTGGGACCGCTGTGTGGTATTTGTTTTGTGAGTAAGGTGACGAATTGGTAAGGTCGGCAGACGAAGAAAGGACACATCAGATGGGGGCGCCCCCTCATACCACTTCTGCCCCGGAGACCTTCGACACCACAGACCCGTATGTAAAATTCACCTTAATTTAAATTAAGTCGCTGTGTATCGCAGTTCACATTGTTCAGTTACATCCCGGCTGAAACCAAGTTTTTGTCCGGAGTCTCTCTTAGTGATACGCTTCCACTGCGCTATGCCGGTTCCGCGGGTCTAGGCAGGGGTGTATTGAACATGATCGATTTAGCCATTTAGTTGTGATTAAGACATAAACATCCAAACTCCGTATCTTTGATAACCCCCACCCACCCTATATAAACATTAATCCCCCTTGCTACCCTATTAGGTTTTTTTTTATTTTGCCTACGCAGATCATTTTTAATGATGACCTAAGTATCCTTTATACCAATTTCCATACTCCTAAGTCCAGAAATGAGGAAGTTTTCATATAAGCCTTAATCCCCCTTTCTACCCTATTAAGGGTTTTTTTATAACTTCACTTACGAAGATAATTTTCAATCGTGATCAGTATTCAACATACCAATTTTCATACTTCTAAGTTCAGAAATGAAGAAGTTCCATATAAACTTTATCTCCCCATTTTACCCTATTAAGGGGGAGTTTTTTTTTACTTTGCTTACTCACATCATTTTCAGTCGTAACCAGTATCTAACGTACTAATTTTCATACTTCTAAATCCATAAATGAGGAAGTTCCATATAACCTTAACCCCCCCATTTTACCCCTTTAGGGGGGGGGGGAGTTTCCTGAAATCCGTTCTTAGCGGACGTCTCCTAGGCATAATCTACCTTCCTGCCAAATTACATCTTCGTTGGTCCAGTAGTTTTCGAGATATCGTGACAAACAGGAATAAAAAAGTTTGGTCTGTCCCCCTAATACCGATAGGGGGACAGATAAAACATTAAGGAGGTAAATAAAGTTCGAACTGTCCCCTCATCGGTAACAGGGGGACAGATCAAACTTTTTTGTCCATTCTGTCACCCCATGGGGACAGAGCAGGGGGACAGATCGGAATATTTCGATTTTATATTATAGATGTTAATAACTTCATGATCATTAAATAAAATTTTCGGTATATTTTTACAATAATTTCTGTGTCAAATAAGATAAACGTTTGTTTGTCCGATAATCATAAACTTTGAAAATCTCTTACTCAGCAAATAAATTAGTAAAAGTGATGTCCCAAGATCGGATGAATATGTTAAAATACTAGTTATGTGTGTTTAAATTTAGAATAAAATCCCAACCGATTTTAAAAAGCGTTAATAGTTTTAAACATAAACTATATGAATGGTTGAGTGAAAATAACTTTTAAGACATCAAGTACACTAATTCTTTGCTTGACATACACATTGTAATCCTCATAGTATTATTAGAACATTTGTATGATTTGATTGTTAACATTATTTTATTAAAAATAATTGTAGATTGACATTCATAAAGTACTGTATTAAAATTTATTATTAAATACAGAATTTGAATGCTATTCCATTGGCAAAATATGTGAGTCACAACAAAAGTCTTGGAACATCTTTATACCTTGTTTTAAGCAAATAAAGAAAATTCTTATTCTTATTCTCATTCCTATTCTTAAACTTTTAAATATTTAAAACATTAGTCGAGTTTCAGAGAACAATGTATGGAACGTAAACAACCTGTAAATTTTTTTCCTTCTTTAGGGAAATGGGGAAGTGTCTGTTTTTATTTGAGGCTTTTATTCAAAAGACGTTTCATTTTGCATTTTATTAATAGTGGTAGAGTAGTGAAATTATATTAATTGAAGTAAACTTAAGTGAGACTTACATCGATCCAGTAGCTGCCACCAATTTAGAGCGCCGATAAACGGTTCCAGTGAGTAGACAGGCGTTTTGTACTCCATGTCAGGGCTAGCACCAGCGCTGGACTGGCACGAAAAAACGTTTACATTGAGCCAGTGTTGGCAAGCCAGCGAGTGGTTGCTACGGTTTACGGCTTTATACGGTCCTGGCTCGAGAACATGGTAAATGTAAATTTTATTGATTCTTATAGGCGTCGAGCTGCATTTTTTATTTAAATAAGTTATACACAAAAAAGTTACTTCTTAATATTGACTCAAGTAATTAATTGCTACTCTTAATTTGATTGAAAAGGAACAGATATACAAATAAAAAATAACAATAAATATTGTTTTGTAACATCATGTAATAAAAGTGTTTTTAATAAATACCTTATGTACAGGCAACATAAATAAATTCGTGTGAGCGCATACGCCCCTGCACGAACTAAACGTATGTTGTGACGGCGTGGCGTGCAAGCGACTTTCGTAACAATTTTTATTTCATGTGTAGAAAATTAAAGATAAACCCTGAAAGCATTAAAACCCTGTTAATATTTAAAGTTTTATATCATGTATCTATGCAGCTTTCCCTATGAATAAGTAACGAGTGAAAAATAGTTCAGTGGTACAGAGCAGTAAAGTCATGCATCCTTTTAAAAACAGTGTCTCTAAAAAGGGACACCTAAAGCGCTGACCTTTCTATAAAAATATGTTGCTAGTCACATGAAGAAGCCCGAACGGAGTTATACTAAACGTACTCATTCGACTATCAAAAGCGATAAGTAATAAGTTTTTTTTTGTGTTTTGTGAGCGTTGTTCTCTTAAGTATAGGGTAGTTTTTATTTACTCCTGTGGAATAGGTGCTCTACTTTTGTTCTAAAGGCAAATTAAATCGAATTAGGCTAATACAGCACTTATAAACGTCAAATTTAACAACGTCATCGGTACGCAAATCCAACGGCGAGAAGAACCGGCAATAAGTTTCGTCTAAGGCTATCATTTTTCGCTGTTTTATTTCATACAAAATCAATCAAAAACTACTCTTCGCAGCGAATCCTTGAAGATATATTAATAACACCCAGACACGAAACAAACACAAACGATCATCAATTCAAATTAATTCTAGTAATATTATGAAAGTTTAAATGTTTGGATGATTAGATGTTTGTAACTCAATCACACCAAAACGGCTTAACGGATATGGCTGAAATTTGAGACACAGATACTTTGTAGCCTGGAGAAAAACATACGCTACTTTTTATCCCGGAAAAATATCACATTCCCGCGGGATAACGTCGTTAAGTCCATGCGGGCGAAGCTGCGGGCGGAAAGCTAGTACAGTGCTAGTAAATTTATTTATTCGATTTCTAGAAGTAATAGATAGTTCGAAAAAGTTCACTAATAGGACCAACCGTTCCGCGTATAGAGTTACAGAAGGTCGTAAACATCGATCGGTCTCGAATAACGAGCTCTGCACTATCATTTATTTTATGTACCTACCTACCTATAGTTAAGTAGAAGCTATTGCATTTTTATATTCAATTAATTATTTAGCTGACACGATGATCAGTGAATACTGACCTAATGGGAATCGTGGGTGCACCACTCGGCCATCGACTACTCAAAAATATCTTTTCACTTCTCATGCTCGTAAAGTTCGTCTTTATGTTGGGTACAGGCTGCAAAAATCGCTTTTTATGTTCTAGTGCGTAAAGTAAAATCTAAATCTCAGATGCTAAGACAAAGGTCGTCACGTAAACAGTTACACACGTAACTAAACTTCGTTAAATAAACTTGTTATTATAGGTATTCTGTTTCTTCAATTTTGTACATAATCCATGTTAAAATACTAAATTAATAAAACTAGTCAATATAAATGAGTTTTCTACGAAATAAGTATTTCAAGAGCATTATGGACTACGATCTGTGCTAAGTCACTGTGCTGTGCTGCCACTGCCACGTATAAAAAAAAGAAAAACGTATATGGGCGGGAAGTCTATATTTTTTAGTTTTTGCAATATTGCTATTTAATTTCCTCACAATCGAAGTGAAAAGCAGAGTCTATAACTCGGACGTAAAACCCATTTTACTCTCGGGTAAAATGGTACGTTTTATGCACTTGTTGTACAATCTACTAATTGATAAGGGCAGAAGAATGTATAAGGGATGGGAAAGCTTTCATCCATTCGATCCATATTATTTATGTCATTAACATAAAGTAGATGTAGGTAATAATTATAGTACTTATAGAAAAATAACAAAAAAAACATCCCATTCCAATTTCAGTCTTCCCGCTATAAAAAAACTTACTAGACACTTTAATTTCCCAATCAAACTATAACAGCAATCCATTTAACCCGTAACTTGCTTTTAACATTTAATGCCAAATGTTACAACATCATAAAATACATAGTACCTATTTCAGGGAGCGATCTTCTTCTTAGCGTGTCCATCGTTCGGCTTCAGATCTTGTTAGACCAAAATTGCGCCACACGTATAGCGTTTTCAGTGGCGTTATAGAGGTCCTCGCGTGTGCAAGATGAAGGGCACGCTGAGCAGGACAAAAGGTGTGACATAGTTTGGGAAGAGGCACCACATTCACATCCTTCATCTGAGGAATAACCCCACCGGCAAAGCGATCAAAAAAAAAAAAAAAAAAAAAAAAAAAAAAAAAAAAAAAAAAAAAAAAATTGTCGATTGACCTCGGTTCACGAGCTCCTATGATTTATGTTCATATTATTTATAATATCTTTGTAAATAAATCATACAGTTCATGTATAGACAATAACTATGATCTTTTCATATAAATTTTATAAATTAGACAGCGTTTCAGATTTTGCGCTATTTCGAAAGCTGAACTGGAAATAATTCTGTATAGGATCCTAGGCCCAATAGGACATGTGATTTTTAAACAAACTCTTCATAACTGATAACATAATTTTCCAATCAAATGAGAACGCTCGTAACTCATACTGCTGCTGTTAACACAAGCAACACATTTCATGCCAAATGTTACAACAACATAGTATTTCAGGGAGCGATCGTAAATATCGATTGGCCTCGGGCAACGAGCTCCTATAATGTTGATATTATTTATAATATATTTGTAAATAAATCATACAGTTCATGTTTAGACAATAACTATGACATTTCCATAAAAATGTAATAAATTAGACAACGTTTCGGATTTTGCGCTATTTCAAAAGCTGGACTGGAACTAATTCTGTATAGGGTCCTAGGCCTCTGATTTAAAAAAAAACTCTTCTAAGCTGATACCATAATTTTCCAATCAAATGAGAACGCTCGTAACTCATACTGCTGCTGTTAACACTAGCAACACATTTCATGCCAAATGTTACAACAACATAGTATTTCAGGGAGCGATCGTAAATATCGATTGGCCTCGGGTAACGAGCTCCTATGATTTATGTTGATACATGGACACACCTTATGGACTCTCACGGGGTAATGTAATTTATTATTTACCGGGTAAAGCTTAATTTCGAACGACGACCATCGTTGATGTTGGTGTGATTTAGTAGTTTACTGATACTCACTGTATTTTATCATCAACATTAGTAGCCATTTTTTATGCCCCTATTTCTGGCGCACAGGTTGAATAAATTAAAACATGCCTATGATATATTTAGCTTCCGTGGTCTAGTGGTACATACCATCGGTAGCAGACCCAGAGGTCCCGGGTTCGATTCCCAGTGGGGGTACATATTGTATTCGATTTAGTTGGTGGTAGGACTTCTTCTAAGTCCGCCTGGCTAGCCACCATTATTTTATCTGTCTGACGCCATAACAACGATGTTTTCAGTATCTCACCCCTACCCTAGTTTCAATATGATCCGCCATTTATTGAATTCATTTGTTACAAAAAATGTGATAAATGAAGAACCGCTGGACCGATTTTGTGCAAACTTCACATAAACCATCTACTAAATAGTCCGAACAAAGTCTCAACATTTGGTTTGGATAAGTGAGCCCGTTCTTGAGTTATAAAATTACAACGAACAGTGGCATTGATTTCTACATATTTAGATAAAGATGCGTCCCAAATTTTAGCCTATCCATTCAGTGGTTTGAACTCTGTATTTATAAGTTATTTAAATTTTTACTTTTTTGCATTCACAATGCAATTTTTATAACTGAAAATGGAAAATAAAGTATTTTAGAAAAAAATCGACCCGTCTCACAACTAGCTCCGATGGGACTCGAACCCACGACCTTTCGCTTTCCGGGCGACTGCTCTAACCACTGAGCTACGGAGTCGTTACGAGAAGCGTCGAATTTATCCAATACTTTTATTATATTGTATTATGTATTTGTAGATCAGACAGTAACAGTTGCTTTTACCACGACTGTACAAAAATGAGTGTATTGTGTTTTTATTTGTACACATTTCATGTCTACTCTCTATGGAATATCCTCAGCATTTCATTTCATGCCGTGCAATAATAGCTGTGACTACAAATCCGCGTGGGAGCGAAACACGTGTCGAATAGACGTAAAAAGTGCAAGGTGTTTTGTATTTGCATATTTTATTTGCGGACGGCATATTTTAGTTCATTGATTGCTAGTGATCCCTACATCTTTTTGCTGACGATTATACAAAGTGGAAACAAAATTATGGACTCTGAAAGGAAACTGACTTAAATCCTTTATTCAGCTCACCTGAAAGGATACATTATTTTATTTAAAAAAAACTGCATTTAAACAGTTACTTCATTTGAGCAATTTATCTAATCTAAGTTCTGATGCAACAGAGTATTTCACTATGTCTTATAACGATCTTTTTAAGTTTTCGACGTACCCTATCCTGGGTCCCGATCGCGGTAATCCTATGACGCATTAGTCAAGTGTACGTGCATTTGACGTGTAGTTGACGTGTAAAACCGTTTTTGATAACGCGCGGCTTTGACAGTGCGACAACGTTTTCTGTTCCGGTGATAATAGTTGGAACTAAAACAGTTTTCATACGACAGTCTATTTTGACAGCTAATTTCATATTACAAGTGGTTTCTCTGTCACGCGGATGTCACCGGTTCAGACAGGATTGTGGGACTATAGGTTTGCGTGACGTGTGCGTCGTTATGTCATTACGGCAATACGAAGTCAAACGTCATGACGCAAACGTGATCAAGACGCGCTGCAGAGAATTACGGTAATCGGCCCGCTCTGGGTTAAAGTTGATGGTAATCAACTTTAAGACAGCGATTCAAAAATAGCGCGATGCAGAATAGGTTCCTAAAATGAATTGCTTTCTTTCGTACTACGACCTTCTGAAAACTGGATCGCAATTGAATTGCTAAATGTGAGTGTCCGAACGATTTGTGTCCTTATTTCTTCTACCCGTCTCTTTCAGTCGATTCTGTCATGCCCGGAGAGTGAGAGGGACGGGTATAACCTGCAGGTGTCATGCCAGCTTGGCCGAGTTATAAGTCAAATAAGAGATCTGACAGCTTAGCGGCTGTGAAATGTCATTGAATGATCACTGAATCGCTGTCATTGATATTAAGCTGTAGTAGTACGAATAAGCGAAGCAGATCAGTTTAGGTCCTAAGCAAAACCGCAATAAGAGTTGATGGTAGGCACCCTGGTCGCCTCTAGTACTAGTGGGTGTTGCATTGGTTCCTTTTGATTCACATGAGAAACGACTTAATTTTATCGTAACTTTACATCGTGTGCTTGACGTTGACAGCTCTGCTGTCATAGACACAGCCTGTATTCCGTTTCATATATTTTTTGCACTACACTGTAACCAAACCGGACTACTGAACCGGCAAACTCGATCAAATCAAGTGCGTGATACAGTGCCCCCATTCAGTTGCAGCCGGTAAAATTTAAGCTGATCGAGGGCTTAAACTCAATACAAAGTAAACGGAGCGTCCCCGAGTAATTTTTTACACCCTGCCACGGCCTCAATTCCGGGAACGATTATTTTAGCGTCGTCGGCCGTGCCATTAGTGAAGATTCAGTCACTAACGATTGTAAGCAGTACCGTAGGTACATTCTATCAAGTTTTTTTGAAGTGAAAACTTCTTTAGCGGCGTTGTGCACTTTTTGTGATGGGTAAAAAATGTTAAACTCGCGTCGGGACATGTGACCGTCAGATCGAAAATTCGTACGACGGACACGTCGTGACCTGATCGAAAAACTGTTACAATGTCATTAGAATACGAAGGCAAATTTCGCCACCGTTTCCAAAGTTGTTAAAGCTCAGGTTAGAAAACGGGCGGCATTGAAGCCAGAAGACCTCGAATCAAATCTATGTTCTTTTAATTTTTTTGCCAACTTCCTTTTTTTTTGTGAAAAAGTCTAGGGAGCCTTTTACACTTCTACCGGCACTCCCGGAGTGAAACCCGTTGATTTTTTTATTTTATTAAATATAGTGTTAGAACTTTATTTTGTCAGATAGGATGGTGATTATGTCATGAGTAACTAAGGTGCACCACCGTTGTAAAATTAACTTAAAGACTTTTTCTATCTTTTTTGAGTTATGGCTCCATCCTGTTTTCTTTTTTAAGGCGATACTCGGAAAAAATGTGCTGAAGCGAGATAGCAATGAGAAAACGACGCGCGCGGGAGCAAGACCGATTTTGCAGATTAGGCAAAAAAACACAAAATCACTTCGTATAAAAAAACTACAGAATTTAAAAAAAAATGCTTCTATACGATCTTCAATACTATTGGTGTCCACTAATTAAACTAATTTCCAATAGTGTAAGTAACCCCATTTAAGAATAATCTTGAGTTTTCGTATTTTTTAGAGGTCTATGTCTGTAAAGGTATGAAGAAATATATATCTTATTACAAGTTTTGTAACAACTGTAACCGTCCTATAGTTTTAAATCAAAAATGTCCATATTTTTCCGAGTAGCGCCTTAATTTTGTCTTTTATCATTTTCGTTTTCGGTAGGGTCTCCCAATTAGTGAGTCGTGACTATCTATTTTAAAAGCTGCTTTAAGAGCCATTATTAAAAAAAATCTCATCAAATCTTCAAGATAATAATTAGTATTATCATAAAGTAAATCACAGCTAACTAAAGAATATAACATAAGTTATAACATAAGTTCATATTACATATAAAATACATATAAAACTGCAGTTTGTAACATAAAACATAGGTGTATTTTATGTTAAAAACTGCAGTTTTAGAAATATATCCACTCAATTGCTATTACACTTATCCTCAAACATCTACTACACCACAGTCAATTTATTTATTTGATTAGCAGTAGCTTTGTATACGCTTCATGCCAGCTTTTGACAGATATACGACGAAACTTGGACGTGGAAGTCAACGCAAAGCACGCTTTGGTAGTATTAATATTTGCACTGGACAAAGATCACAGGAAAACCACTAGGGCATACGTTATACGTATTTCCGAGCAAATATTGACCTCAGATGATAGTAGGACTTACAAAATGGTCCTAATGAAAGTAATCTGTATTTTTTGAAGATAAGTTTTCATTCATTTAGCTTTATACTTGTAAAAAGTCATTAATGAATATTATGTGAAAGGACTATCGTAGAAAATTCGTAATTACCGATAAAAGTTTTTTTCTCAAAATCAAATTCGAGGTTCAGAGTGATTTAGGTAATTTTGAATAACTTGTATTGTCGTAGTGCAATACCTAGTATTACAAAGATTCCGCGTTTTTACCCGCATCCACGTACGTCGACTCGGCTGCGGCTAGGCGACGCGGCGCTTACGGCTCGCCGCACACACAGTGGTTCCATATCGAAAAAAAGGTGGACATGGGATCAAATCTTAGAAATTCAGACTGATTTTTTTTAAATGTGATTAGTTCATTTTCATTTTCAGACCACTTTGCGTAGAGCCGTAAGCTCGGGTACGGAGAGACATGAGCGCGTGGACGACTAGCGGTAAGCGCGGGGATAGCAAGTTGAGCAACCCGCAAAGCGCCTCGTGAGCTGGTTCCGAGGCGAGGCGATTACGTTACGATTCCGATTAGTGTGCATTGCAGTAAGGGTTTTCATACAAAGAATACTGAACCGCTCGAGTTGATACGTTTACGATCCGTTTACGAGTTGATAAGTCTGCTGTGACCTTTTTGGCCCATTCTCCTTATCCATCCATAAGGAAGGCCTGTGCTTCAGCAGTGGGGACATTAAATGACTGATGTGGATAGTACTCCTTTTACGTTTAAAATGATAACAGAACTAGAACTAGTTCTAACTAGTTCTTAAAGACGCTTTTCTTAATGTGCACTATTGAAAGAAAGAATAGTAGATTGTATTACAAGGGAGCAAAATAACATATTTACGGCGAGGGCGCTATTCTGAATCCAGAGCGCAGTGAAGGATTCTAGAGTAGAATCCCGAGCACAGCGAGGGATTCTAAAGTAGAATCCTGAACGCAGCGAGGAATTCAATATACGTCGCCCGAGATGAAAATAATTTTGCGGCCGAGTAATACACTCTACTTTTCATTTCGAATATAAGGAAAGTAAATACACTCTGCTTTTCATCCCCCTCTATAAGAAAAGGAATAAAGACAACTAAAATTATCTAGAAAATAAAAGAAAGATGGCGGGGGGCTTCGCTTTCACTGTTTTTTTCTATAATAGGAATATAAAAAAATTGAAGTTTTGAAATAACAAAAAAACATTTTAAAACAAAAAAAATTTTTTATATGTCTATCGGATGCCTCCTAACTATCTCCGGAGTACCATAGGGGGTTAAAATTTTTGTGAAATTTTAGCTAGGTACGCTACGAGACGCACCGTTTTTGAGATATTCTCGGTTTTATATATTTTTTATTTTTTTTATTTTGCAAGTCCCGACCCCATTCAAAATTAGTTGAAAACTTTTTCATTGCCGATGAGGTAACTCTATGGTTGATTGTAACCAAATTCAGTTCTATTCTTAAAATTCATTTCCACCCTAGGGTGAAACGGATGGTTTTGGACCCGCTGCTCAGTTGAAATATACATCACTTTCCGAATCTGAGAGATGAAAAATAATATAGATATCTACATGATATTTTATTCCACAGCAAACCAGAGATACTGCCCACATCTATTTACTGTAGTTTCTATCGTCTTTGGCTTAGTTGCTTGAGTCTGCTACCCTCATTTTGTATTCAGACGTAATTAAATATTGTTTTAACTTTAACTACGTTACATACTTCTTGGAAAGTTTTATTCGTTGCAAAATTCTTAGAATAAAGAGGATTCAATTACTTTAATGACATCGATTTTAAGTTTTAGGTGAGTGGCTGTTCCTTCTAATGATCTTGTATTTGTATAAATCAGACTGACTGATCAATCAACGCACTGGGTGCTTACCATCAACTCTTATTGCGGTTTTGTTTAGGACCTAAACTGATCTGCTTCGCTCCCTCTCACTCTCCGGGCATGACAGAATCGAGTGAAAGAGACGGGTAGAAGTAAAAGGACACAAATCGTTCGGTCATTAACATTTGGCAATTCATTTGCGATCCAGTTTTTAGAAAGTCATAGTACGAAAGAAAGCAATTCACTTTAGGAACCTATTCTGCATCGCGCTATTTTTGAATCGCTGTCTTAAAGTTGATGGTAGGCACCCAGCTCGAACTACTGGACGGATGGAGCTGATATTTTGCACGCAGTTAGGTATAATGACATAGGCTTCGCAATGCCATCGGGTTGTTATAGTAGTTCATGTTATTTTCGTCATTTGACAAGCCATATTTTTCATAGTGTCAAGCAAAGATTGCCTATTTTCCTATAGCTTTCTTTTTTCATCACCTTCCTAAATCGATGTAAAAGCACAAAAGAGGCAACACCCTCTAATCAAAAACCCTTGAATAACCGAGCGAACTATCCTTTAAGATCAATATTTAATATCCACCTATTGCCGACGCAGATTCGCAATATCCTTCGGCATCTTTCAGGAATATTTTATGCTCAACCCGCGTAGGGATAGATTAATTCGAGAATTGAACATTACTAAGGAATGGTATCGGTCTCCCTGATTGGAAAACGTCGCAGGTTGAATTAAGGACACCACTTTGTGGAGATCGACTCTCCTAAACTGAGCCCTGGCGGGATTGAGGAATGATATTTTTAGCTGATTTTATCTTTGAGCTTTTTTGAAGATTGTAGCTTTTTTTTGGTGTTCTAGAGGGTTTATGAATTTACTTTCATTATAAATGATTTTGCAAAAAGTAACCTTAATTTGGGTAGAAAAAAATATAAAGCTCTATTTTCTTTTTAAAAAACAAAAAAATACTCACACATACTTACTTACCTCAAGATCAAACAAGAAGAGATACAAAATACATGACGACAATAATAAGAATTTGATATAATCAGGCGTAACCTGGCGGAAGTCCCTAACCATTGTGAAAAAATAAATCTATGTAGCTTACTACCGCAAAAAACACAACAAGCAAGATGCACCACCCGCTTGCCCGCAAAAATTACACATGCACACCACGAAACTATCAATGCACAATACCTGCAGCCAGCAAGATAGCGACACACCTTGCACTCTCATCGATAAGAGTACTCTACACGTGTTTCGCCCCAACCCGGGGCATCCTCAGGAGTTAGATCGTGCGAAATCCGATAAGATAAGTAAAAAAAAATGATAAGTAAAAAAAATAAAAATAATAAAAAAAATAGTCAGAAAAATTAAAAAAAATATGACAAAAAAATGAGAAAAAAACATTAATAAAAAAACATTTATGTTCATTTTCATTTTCAGACCACTGTGTGTAGAGCCGTAAGCTCGGGTACGAAGAGACTTGAGCGCGTGGACGACTAGCGGTAAGCGCGGGGATAGCAAGTTGAGCGACCCGCAAAGCGGTTCCTGAGCTGGTCCCGAGGCGAGGCGATTACGTTACGAATTCGATTACAGTAGGGGGTCTCATACAAAGAATACTGAACCGCTCGAGTTGATACGTTTACGATCCCTTTCCGAGTTGATCTATGTGCTGTGACCTTAATCCGTAATCTATACAATCTGTAAGATTATAAACAAGAGTAACGGGACTCAACGCGACATTTATTATGTAGTACATAATATATGTACTTACAGCTTGACGTTTCGGCTGTGTTGCCTCAGCCGTGGTCACAAGCAGTCTGCTTGCTGCGAGCAACACAGCCGAAACGTCAAGCTGTAAGTACAATATGTACCGACTACATAATAAATGTCGCGTTGAGTCCCGTTACTTTTGTTTACAATTATAATGGAACGCGAAAATTTAAAATCTTAAATCTGTAAGATTCCTCCTATACACGGCGTCATTACATCATTAAAACTTATTTTAGTATCCATACCGGACCCATTTATATTTTGCATATAAGAACACAACTCAAACTAGTGTTGCACTAATATTAGATATTAAATTAGAAACACACACAAACAATTTTTTTTATCTTTAAGATTGGTCAAGTTTAAGAGCTTTTGCGACTACTTTTTGCAGCCAATATAAATTGTCAAATAGCCAAGTCTATAAGTTGGATGTAAGAGTCGCGTCCAAAAGATAGTAAAAAATAATATATAGATGTCAATATATTAGTCTCTTTAAAATATCTATCGCTTTTAAGATCAATTTTGTACAAAGATAAAATACGTAGTAAAGTTGAAATTTGATAAATTTAACTAGCCTTCCGCCCGCGGCTTTGCCTGCGTGGACTACACGACGTTATCCCGCGGGAGTATGATATTTTTCGGGGATAACAACAGACAGATTGAGTAACATGTAAACATCCAAACATGTAAATTTTCATATTTATAATATTATTAGTAGGAAGTAGGATATATATGCCGCTGTCTCTCTTCTACTCGGACGCATCGGCCAATGGAGTAAAAGAGAGATAAATGCGCCACATCACAAGCCGAACGCTTAGGCCGATTGTGTCTTTCTATCGCTTGTTCCGCGCTCTCGCTTACACGCGGAACGTGACACTATTTCGTGCGTGCAGCTGGCGTTCATCGATTTATAAGACGTTATAACGTCAAAAATTAAGTAGCAGAAAATTGATATCTCGAACGCTTATACCAATCCTCTAGAGATAAAAGCAATGGGGATTGTATGCTTAATGAGACCCAGTCGTACTCATAATCGATTTAATCGTTCGTAGCCGAAATATCTCGATACCGAATCGTGATATTTCGCCTTGTAACGATGTCTCGGATTCGGATTCTCATAATGAATACTTGACTTTTGGCGTTTAACATGAAATGTATTAGAATTGGTAGGATTGGATTCAGTACTTATAGCTATTGGAGCTTTTAGTAGTATTTTTTAAAAGGTAAATAAGTTTCGCGACCGTGAGTTTCACAGAAACCGTAATACTGCTCTTCTGTCCTTCTTGAAGGACTGAAGGAATTTAGAGGGTTATTGAACGAGTCAAAACAAATTATAAGCAATACTAAAATGAAATTAATTCTTATCTTATCTTATCTTTATCTTTAAAATTCCAACCAAATCAGTCCGGATGTTTAGGAGATGTTAGGTGACAAACACACGCACAGAACAATTTTAAATATAAGTATATTAATTAATTTATTAACCGACTTCAAAAATTGATTAACCGACTTCAAAAATTGAAAAGGAGGAGGTTATTTATTCGTCGCGTTTTTTATTTTTTTATATGTATGTACACCGATTACTCAAAGACGGCTGAACCGATTGAAAACGTAAGTACTTTGAAGTCGGGCTGGTTTTAACAAAAACAACAAAAAATTGTACATGTTTCACGCCCGACTTCAAAGTACTTACGTTATTTGGTGAGGGATTATTTCTTACTTTTTTAATGTCATTTTTTAAAGGCGGTTTTATTTTTTCTCTTATCAAGTTTCCATAACACAGTTTCTTGCTGAAATTTACTTTGGGCTTGATATAAATTGGTGTGGTTGTTAGAAACATAATTATATATTTACTGTAAATAACTCTGAGTATTACAATAACTATTTTTATACAACTCGTAGAATTTGATGATAATATTCTGAGTCTTTTTAAAGAAATATTTTTTTTAATAAATTAAAACAGCTAATTTAATCTTCCCATACATCCAAAGAAAACTTCAACTCCACACCTCACCTGCAAAAAGTTCAACAAAAGAAACATCGTGCCATGAATACATTTGGCTGTTAATTACACCGTTCGTTGTCGTGAACGTGAATTTCTCAGAAAATTGTCCACACAGAATGTTTGAATTGAGTCGCTATAAACGATTTCGCTGAATACAAACTTGATCAAGTATTCATGAAACTTGTATCGCACATTCGTCAGAACCAACGTCGTAAAACAAGAAACGCTCTAATTATCTACGCAGTAAGTGTGCTTTTGTTAGAGGTGCTGTTTGATTTATTGATTTATTTATTACAGTATTCTTACAAGCTAACAGATGTCGCCATCCAAAGCGCTTATAAGTTTAGCCAGTCTTACACAATGTTAAATCCGAACAAAATAACAAAAATAAATAAATAATAAATAAATAAATAATTTTTTCAATCACACCAATTATCTAAGCCCATGTTAATTTCATTGAGAAACTGTGTCATGGAAAACTTGATAACGGATAATACTTTTTGTTTGTAAATACTACATATTAATATACTTACATAGAAAACACCCAGAGCAAGATAAATGTCAATAAACTTACTAACTAATAATATTACTATAGTTTGGATGTCATAAAATAAATGTCAAATTGATAAAACAGTTAATTTAACATAAGTAACAGCTAAAGATGGCTAAAGCATGTCATTCAAAGCCCACTGAAATATGTTGATTGTATTGTAAGCAGTTTTTAGTAAATGCCCCGGGTTGGGGCGAAACACGTGTAGAGTAGTCTAATCGGTGACGGTGCAAGGTGTATTGCTGTCTTGCTAGATGCAGGTATTGTGCACTGGTGTTTTCGTGGTGTGCATGTGCAATTTTTTGCGGGAGTAATTTTCACAATCTTGCATATTGTGTTTTTTGCGGAAGTAAGCTACATATATTTCGTTTTTCACAATGGTTAGGGACTTCCGCCAAGTGACGCCTGATTCTATCAAAAAATAAATGTATAATAGTAGATTGTATTACAAGGGAGCAAAATAATATATTTACGGCGAGGGCGCTATTTTGAATCCAGAGCGCAGTGAAGGATTCTAGAGTAGAATCTCGAGCGCAGCGAGGGATTCTAAAGTAGAATCCTGAACGCTGCGAGGGATTCAATATACACCGCCCGAGGTGAAAATAATTTTGCGGCCGAGTAATACACTCTGCTTTTCATCCCCCTCTATAAGAATAGCAGTAAAGACAACTCAAACTACCTACCTTTCTTTGTCGTTCGGATACATCATAGAGCTAGTCGGGCAAGGAAAAAAAATGGGTTTTGAAATAAAAAAAAATTAAATAAAAAAAAATATATGTCCATCAGATTCCTTATACCTAAGTATTTTCGGGGATGCCGTAGGGGGTTAAAAATTTTGTTAGATTTTAGCTACGACTCACCGTTTACGAGGTAATCTCAATTTTATAAAATTCCGTTTTTGAAAATTTCTCGATCATAATTACTTACACCAATGAACGTTTAAAACCACTATAATTGTCAAATCAAATTAAATAATTTATTACATTTCATGAAGTACATGATAAAGGTGTTAGGTACATAGAATAGAGAATGTTTATGGCCCCTGTTGGGCATAAAAAATTATAAACGTATCAAACATATATCTTAACTTAATCATAATATGAAAACAACGAAAATTCTTTAAATTTACAAGTGCCTACATACTTAACATGGCAACAGAATGAAAAAAAAAACACAATAAAACATTTACAGTAGTACTACAACTATAGCAGTAGTCTAGCTACCTACAAGTGCCTACATACTTGACATGACAACAGAATGAAAAAAATACACAATAAAACATTTACAGTAGTACTACAGCTATATAGTAGCAGTAGTCTAGCTACCTACTATTGTTATACCAAGGTACACCTAGGTATACTAAAGACCCTTAGCACATTCAACCGTCCGAATCATACCATCGGCCAAGCAATCGTCTTAGGAGAACATCGCATTTCAATTTGCCGTTGCTTGTTATACAAAGCCAATTATTCAGTTCAGTGAACATACCCTACTGTTGTTTACGACGCGAATGAATGATTGGGAATTGGGTTTTAACGTTAATTTATAGTGTTTATAGAGCTAATAGACACACATCTTTAAATAAAATTGGATGACTGTTTATTAGAACTATCATCGCTATGAATTTGAGCAAGACTATAATAGATTCGGATGAAAAACATTGGATATTTAGCAAATACTTTTGAAACAGATTTTTTTTTTAAATTTTCTAAGAGACAGCGCGCACTTGGGATTTTTAATCGGGCGATAGTTTAATCGTTCTTAGATACAGAATAGAGTTATATGGCAGTGTGCGCATTGACGATTAAACTATCGACCGATCGAACTATCGAAAATGACTGGCCGATAGTTGTACGATCAAACTATCGCACAATTATTGTCCGGTCGGTAATGTGCATGAAGGATTATGTGAGCGCTCGCGCCCAACTATCGGTCGACTGCGCATTCAGTATGGCACTGTACGTGAGTGCGCACAATTCCGATAGTTGTACGATCAAACTATCGCACAACTATCGGCCGGTCGGTAATGTGCACGCACTGCATTCAACTAAACTATCGCCCAACTATATCGGTCGACTAAAAATTTACAAGTGCGCGCAGGCTCTCAATACCAAACTATCGGCCGGCAGTTTGATCACGATCGTCTTACGATTCCGACTAAACTATCGGTCGACTAAAAATCACAAGTGCGCGCAGGCTCTAAAACTCACTGTAGGTCTCTCAATGGCTAGCTCAACGAAATGGGGGTAATTTCAGATCTCAAGAGGGCCGTGCAAGTTAATAACAGTCCCTTGTTCTTCCTCGGGCGATATAAAAGCGTGACAGCTCCATTGCGGTCGGTTTATCTCAGTAGACGTGAACTGCATGACGCAGGATTTCGTCGTGTTACTTTTTGTAGTATTAAGGTCACAGCATACATATCAACTCGGAAACGGAACGTAAACGTATCAACTCGAGCGGTTCAGTATTCTTTGTATGAAACCCCCTACTGCAAAGCACACTAATCGGAATCGTAACGTAATCGCCTCGCCTCGGGACCAGCTCACGAACCGCTTTGCGGGTCGCTCAACTTGCTATCCCCGCGCTTACCGCTAGTCGTCCACGTGCTCACGTCTCTCCGTACCCGAGCTTACGGTTCTACGCACAGTGGTCTGAAAATGAAAAACATCAATTTTTTTTATATTTTTTTTTTCTTATTTTTTGACATTTTTTTGTCTTTTTTTATTTATTTTTTATTTTTTTATCATTTTTTTCTCTCATTCTTTTTTTTTTATCTGGAACCACTGTGCGGCGAGCAGTAAGCGCGGCGTCGCCTAGCCGTAAGCGCGGTGTCGCCGAGCCGACGCACCGACGCTGATCCGGTTTGGTTACGTGCTTGCGTAAGGTTGACGCCTGGTTGACGGCGAGGCGAAGGCGATACGGTGTCGATCCCTTTCCGAGTTGATGTAATGTGCTGTGTCCTTTACTAAGTATCCAGTCCGCGCAATGGCTGATATTTGAGAATCATTCAATGCTAATGTTTACACGTTTAACTCTCGTATGGTTGAACATTGCCATTGAATAATTCACTTTTACGCTTACATTGTTCAATTTGGTAGCTTCATCCAAATTGAAGGGCCGTGTAATACCGCCTTATGATTGCTTTCTACATACAAATTAGAAACCTACCACTTTATGATAATACTAGCTGAGCCCGCGACTTCGTTCGCGTGGAATAGTGACTTTCGGCAGCATTTTTCATTTTTTTAGCTAATAAGGTTTTTCGTTTTTTTGCGTATTTATTTTATGTATATTAGTTTAGCGCTATATACATACTAACACATTAAAAAATTATTTCACATAGCCTTCCGCCCGCGGTTCGCCCGCCTGTACTACACGACGTTATCTCAAGGGAAAGTTATATTTTCCCAGGTTATCAATTAGTCTTTGTCACTCTCTAGCTCCTAAAATATCCACATATTAAAAATTTTGACGTGAAAGACGGATATACAAACAATACAAACAGTATGTCAAAAGAAAGAACTTATCACGCTGAACAACTTCTCTTAAGATGTTATCTCATATAGTTTAACCTGGCTGCTAGGGTTCCACATCAGCTGGCATAGCATGAACGGCTTTTATCATGCGATATGATATAGCACGTCATGTTGTCTTGCTTACCTACCCCACTAAGGTGGAAGCAAGACAGCAAGACGTGCTATATCATATCGCGTAATATAATGATGGTAATGCTTGCCAGGCAGGTGTACCAAGACCTTCAAACTTTGTACGTCAATAGAAAATGCTCATCACATCTAACAATTTTCCATAAGACGGTATTTTTATATCTCTCATAGTTTGGCTGGACTGCTATGGTTCCACATCGGCCATTTCGATCTTCTAAATAAATTATAGCCTACCTATAAGTTGGTGACAACTAATAGCTATATAACAAAAAAAGTTTCATTAAAATCCGTTCAGTAGTTTTTGCCTGAAACGTGGACAACAGACAGACAGACAAAAATTCAAAAACTATATTTTTGGTATCTGTTCCGTTTAAGAAGACCCTTGGTGGTATTTTTTTCTATTTATTTTCAATGTATACAGCCCCTGTACCGGCAAGAAAATATGGATATGGATATGGGCTTCTTTTGACATTTGATGCCCATATTTCGTGCTTTTAAGGGCATAATATAGGCTTCAAATGTCAAATGAAGCCCATGTCCATACCCATAATTTTTAACCGGTAGCCCCCTGAATAGAATCGCATACAGTAAAAGGATTATTCTGCTCATGAAAACAAACAATTTTTATTATGGGACCAACACTAAAATTGCAAAAAAAAAAACAGCTATTCCATACAAAAGTGCAAAAATATTTAATCAAAATGTATGGAACAGCTGATATTTTTTCGCGATTTCAGTGTTGGTCCGATAATAAAAGTTGTTTGTTTTCATGAGTACAATAATCCCTAAAAATATACGGGGTGATAAAAAAATACCGTGTATCCTAATAATAATATAATAATAATATTATAAATGTGAAAATTTAGATGTTTGTTACTCAATCACGCCAAAACGGCTAAACGGATTTGTCTGAAATTTGGGACACAGATACTTTGTAGCCTGGAGAGGAACATAGGCTACTTTTTATCCCGGAAAAATATCACATTCCTGCGGGATAACGTCGTGTAGTCCACGCGGGCGAAGCCGCGGGCGGAAAGCTAGTATTACATAAACAGTACCTACGTATTAACACATTAAAAATTTATATCACATAGCCTTCCGCCCGCGGTTTTGCCGCGTGTACTACACGACGTTTTTCCGTGGGAATGTGATATTTTTCCGGGATAAAATTAGCCTATGGGACTCTCTAGCTCCTAAACTATCCACATACTAAAAAAACAGGTCGATCCGTTGCTCCGTTTTGACGTGAAAGACGGACATACAAACAAACACACTTTCACATTTATAATATTAGTATATATTGTATGTCAAAAGAAAATACTTATCACGCTGAACAACTTCTCTTAAGATGCTGTATTTGTATCTCTTATAGTTAAGCTGGGCTGCAAGGGTTCGAAATCAGGAGTACCAGACCTTCGATATTTTTCCGTCAATAGAAAATGTCAATGACGTTAAACAACTTTTCTTAAGACGCTATGTTTGTATCTCATATAGTTTAATCTGGCTGCTAGGGTTCCACATCAGGTGTACCAGACCTTCAAACTTTGTACGTCAATAGAAAGTGCTCATGACGTATAACAATTTTCCTTAAAACGATATTTTTATATATCTCATAGTTTGGCTGGACTGCTATGGTTCCACATCAGAAATTACGATCTTCAAAATAAATTATAGCTATATGTTGGCAAGGACCAATAGCCTTTAAAAGTGACGTAATTTCCATACAAACTTTCATCCCCTATTTCAACCCCTTACGGCCCTTTGTTCACATAAAAAAGTAGCCTATGTCCTTTCTCAGGCTCTAGACTATCTCTTTACCAATTTTTATTCAAATCGGTTCCGAAGTTTAGGCGTGATTGTGTAACACACAGACAGACAGATTCGCATTTTCGCATTTATAATATACAAAAGTAAGGATGAGTAAATGTAGAACCAGATGTAGATGTGTAAATGAATATACAATTTCAAAGTAATATAAAGAATGTTTATTAAAAGCATTTCATAATAAAAACCTAGGCAACCTCTTAGCGCAAAGTTCATTCATTCGTAGTAAAACCCTCTTCAGAACATAACTGAGGCATGAATCTGGCGATTCATTGTTTCCATGCAAAATATGAAACTCACACGTCCCACTACATATTGGCTTTGGTAGGGATTTACATTTCGTGGGTGAAAATTTAGGGATCCACTTAGAAATTATATATTCTTTGAAAGTTTGAGCTCGAATTTTTATTTGAGAATTTTTCAAAAAGTTTTTAGGTTTTATTGCACATTGGAGATTTTTTTAGAATACATCAAGCTCTTAATACCTTTCAAAACTAAAGCACAACCCAAGCAACTGCATATAAAATTATACTTCATCGTTAACATAAACAAGGTTAAAAATTTGTATACACTTTACACTTACGTCTAATTTCATACCAAAATCAAAACAAGTAGCCTTTAATCGTTACGAAGTTTGAATATTGCGGAGTATACACGGGCTTAGTACTTGTCATTTAGTAGGTTGGTCTTGATTAGTGACAAGTTAACTGTTTACACGCTAATGTTAGCAGATGGTATTTGTTACCTAAGATTTGTTCGAAATGGATCACCGCCACCTTATTTTGCGTAATGTGTCGTCATTTCAATTTGTCACTAAGCACTCGTCCTTTACACAACAACGCAAGTGTCGAGTGCTTAGCGAACTGGTAATCCCGATCGCGGTAATTCTATGACGCATAAGTCAAGTGTACGTGCAGTTGACGTGCAAAACCGTTTTTGATATCGCGCAGCTTTGACAGTGCGACAACGTTTTCTGTTCCGGTGATAATCTTTCGAACTAAAACAGTTTTCATACGACAGTGTATTTTGACAGCTAATTTCGTATTGCAAGTGGTTCCTCTGTCACAAATGTCACCGGATCAGACAGGATTGTAGGTCTATAGGTTTGCGTGACGTGTGCGTCGTTATGTCATTACGGCAATACGAAGTCAAACGTCAAGACCTAAACGCGATGAAGACGCGCTGCATAGAATTACGGTGATTGGCCCGCTGTGGTGGGGGTAGTCTTCTTGTCATTTATGTATTAGTACCATATTAGTACCTATGGATTTATTGACAAACTGAAGGATTGACGTGTTGCGTAAAGGATGACTAAAATGACATTGCGACGCTATTTGCAATGCGCAATCGGTAAAGCAGACCTATTACTTAGATTGTGAAAAGGAAAATAAACCTTACGGTGACGCATCTTTCATGATCTAAGCACCTTTTAGTACAATAATACTTTTTAATATATATTTTTTTAATTAAAACCAAGGAAAAATATATGTTTTTGCTAACTACATAAGTTATAACTATAAACATAACTTAGAACTTATTGTTTGTAGTATAATAACTCGAGTGTACCTACTTCTCTACGAAACCAGAGTTCTGTTATAAGCTTGTTTACTGTCTTGGTGTGAGAAACTAGCCTTGTGTATTTCTAGTATTTAGTCTCGTTAGTAGTAGCGCCTATCACCTCAGTTGTAAACGTATAGACATACGTTAAGGTAAATAAATTAATAGAACCGTCCCAAATCCGGACGCTGATAATTTTTTTACCTCCAGAAAATACCTATATTTTTACGAACAACACTGTCTCTTTGTGAACTGTCCTATAGTTATATTGTGATTCAGGATAAATTGTTTACTCCCGTTATTACTGTTGGCTGTTCCGAAGGACATTTAATTCATATTTCTTTTTTCGCACAACTTTGTTATTGTGTTTGCTTTGCGAGCTTGTTATTACCGGCAAGGAAATATTTAGCAGTTCCTTTTATTATTTTTGGAACTTGGCAGTTTGAGATAGAAATAAAGTGAGATTTTCTATCTATTTCCTTGAAAATACTTGAAGAAATAATTATTCAAAGTAAATTACTAATCAAGCGATAAACCTAGCTAAAGAACTTTAATTTGTGGTCATTGAAAAGCAATCATGCAATCATCGTTGATAATGATCAACAAAGCTGATAGTTTTGAAATAATTAGTAACGGAATAATAAACCGACTGACTAAAAATTACTAAATTTATCGACTTAAACACTAAGTTTGATTGCGGAAAATTAGGTTATATTGGCGACTAATGCCCGAATTCTCGAACCCTAATCATCTTTGGGAGCGTCTCTAACATCATGGCATCTCTTTCATACGTTTGACGTTTAATCTGACAGGGCGAATGTGTGAGACGCTCCCAAAGATAAGTAGCGTACGAGTATTCGGGCATTAGTCGCTCACCTCGTATGTTTGTCGGTAAAAAAGCATTTTAGTCGATCGGTTAATTACTACCTTAAAGAAACCATCTACATAAGCAACTAGCACAGGACAAAATTTTATATTTGCAACTAGCGTGCCGCGACTCGTTGCCATATTTTCAGATTTCACGTTCTTCTAGTAGCCAATATCTCTCGAGAAAATAAAACTTGAACCTGCTCAAGGGATTTTTTCATGTCCTAATTCATACAGAGTCGTCAGATTAAAAATTAAGGTCCAGGGTGCTTACCATCAACTCTTATTGCGGTTTTGTTTAGGACCTAAACTGTTCTGCTGCGCTTATTCGTACCACGACAGCTTAATATCAATGACAGCGATTCAGTGATCATTCAATGACATTTCACAGCCGCTGAGCTGTCATGAACTCTTATTTGACTTATAACTCGGCCAAGCTAACATGACACCTGCAGGTTATACCCGTCCCTTTCACTCTCCGGGCATGACAGAATCGAGTGAAAGAGACGGGTAGAAGAAATAAGGACACAAATCGTTCGGTCATTCACATTTAGCAATTCATTTGCGATCCAGTTTTTAGAAGGTCATAGTACGAAAGAAAGCAATTCATTTTATTGGAACGTATTCTGCATCGCGCTATTTTTGAATCGCTGTCTTAAAGTTGATGGTAGGCACCCAGGTAATTAAGTAAATTTCTAGGTAATTTCCATCACAAATGTCATTAAAATTAATATAAAAACAAAAGAAGGTACCTAAACACTTAACCCATGCATCATCACACACTTAATTATTGACTGCCAAATCCCTACGTCTCTACTAATATGTATTATATTATATGCAAAAGTAACTCTGTCTGTCTGTCTGCTACGCTTTCACGCCTAAACTATTTAACCGATTTTGATGAAATTTTGATGAAAAACATAATATTCCCGCGGAACAACGAGTGTAGTCCACGCTGGCAAAGCCGCGAGCTGAAGGCTAGTACCTTAATAAATAAACTTACCTACTCACACAAATATTTTATTCCGAACTAGCTGTTGCCCGCGACTTCGTACGCGCGGTGTAGTGACTTTTGTGTTAGTTTAGTTTACGTGTGTTTGTTGCTATATATTGCCTAGATTTCAAAACCTCTTTTTTTGAAATTCTGTTATCTACTAAAAGGGACGAAAGAATATCGAATACGCAAGCTACGCAAGCTATCGAATAGCAAAATGAGTGCATACGCCCGAAGCTTTCGAAGGCCCGCAGATATAAGTTCGCAAGAAATTTTCCTGCAATAAAAGGTAGCCTATTATGTTGACCCTGGTTATAAGCTATCACTACACAAAATTTGGTAAAAATCCGTTCAGTAGTTTTTGCGTGAAAAGTGAACAGACAAACAGACAAATATACAAAAAATTTCATTATATATCGTTTTGGGGTCTATACTATACCCTGGGTGCCTACCATCAACTTTAAGACAGCGATTCAAAAATAGCGGGATGCAGAATAGGTTCCTAAAATGAATTGCTTTCTTTCGTACTATGACCTTCTAAAAACTGGATCGCAAATGAATTGCTAAATGTGAATAACCGAACGATGTGTGTCCTTATTTCTTCTACCCGTCTCTTTCACTCGATTCTGTCATGCCCGGAGAGTGAGAGGGACGGGTATAACCTGCAGGTGTCATGTTAAATCGACCGGGTTATAAGTCAAATAAGAGTTCTTGACAGCTTAGCGGCTGTGAAATGTCATTGAATGATCACTGAATCGTTGTCATACCGCAATAAGAGTTGATGGTAGGCACCCAGTACACATCGCATAGCAGAAATTATTTCTTAAAAATATTTCATGTACAGACTTTTTCCGTTACTGTTTTATTATAAGCATAGATTACAATTTATTAAGTTAAATCACGATCCGCATAAAAATGTCTTAGGTAAAAAAGTTTGTCTACTATGTCTATGATGTCTGTGGTACTGCGTAATCTGCGGACATTTCCCATACATTCAATATAATACAGGTTCCATGAAAGCCTTCCCTTGCCCCAACTAACGACTATTGAGCGTTTGCCAGTACCTACTTAATGGTATTTTGACGACCCCTACCGAGCTTTTGAACTTAACGTAGCGTTCATATTATTCCAATTTGTGATTTTATGTAAGTATGACAATTTTGTGGTGGTCTTATATGGTTTTCTAGGGAGTAAACACTGATTTAGTGAGCAATGCGTTTCTAAATTGTGCTAATGAAACTTTTATTTATTGCAATTTTCATCATGTTTGTTACACTGTAGCTACTCTATGAACACCATCACGTATATTTCTCTAATCTCATTTTATGTACTTGTTTTATAGTAAAGAGGAACAGCGACGGATATTACACATACCTACACTCAGACACGCAAAAATAAAGAAAAGTTAGTTTTCTACATTTAACGGGAATCGAACCCGCGACCATAAAGGTAGAAACGAATGCGTAGGCCATTAGACCACAGGGGTTTATTTTATTTTCATTTTATTTTAAGAGATAACAAACAGTCGTACTATAAAAGCTTGCACAGTAGTCTTACAAAATGCTGGTTTAATAATAATACCTCCAGCAACATTATCCACAGATTACTAATCTAAAATAGTGCTGAAAAGTAGTTTCTCAGTAAGGTATGAGACATTAATAAAAAAAGTTATAATCAAAAAGTCAAGCACATGCCACAATAGTCATAAGTCAAGAAGTAGTCAATGTTTTTAATTAAACAACTATGGAATCGTGAAAATACTGGTGTAATATATCTGGGCCCTGATCGCGGTAATTCTATTACGCATTAGTCAAGTGTACGTGCAGTTGAAGTGCAGTTGACGTGCAAAACCGTTTTTGATAACGCGCGGCTTTGACAGTGCGAATACGTTTTCTGTTCCGGTGATAATCTTTGGAACTTAAACAGTTTTCATACGACAGTCTATTTTGACCATTTTGACAGCTAATTTCGTATTGCAAGTGGTTCCTCTGTCACGGATGCCACCGGATCAGACAGGATTGTAGTAGGACTATAGGTTTGCGTGACGTGTGCGTCGTTATGTCATTACGGCAATACGAAGTCAAACGTCAAGACCCAAACGCGTTGAGAACGCGCTGCATAGAATTACGGCGATTGGCCCGCAGTACCCCTCTTATCTTGCATAAGCGTCACCTATACACTTAATAGGTCCTACAATCCTCCTACAGCAATCGAGTCGATTATCCTCTTTGAGTCGTAATAAATACCCGTGTCTCATAAAATCCCAGCTGTCTGTAATAATAATGACTGATCACAATGAGAAATTAATTATTTGTACCCAGCTTCCAAAAAGAAAATCACATGATCAAAAATTTTAACACATTTTGTTTCAAAAGTATCTTTTGATGAGGCTGTCGAAGATACATGATTAATAACGTAAACTCCAATTTCAGAAACGCGCCGCGTCGATACAGTTTCATGTAACCAATTGGGGAAAAAATAGGTCAACAACACACGTCACTACTGTCGATCCCGACCTACATTTGTATGAAAAATATACGACAATATCCGAAGTTGCGTTTTAATTAACACTCTCAATGCGAAATTTAATTCATTTCCATTCAGAACTCTGGTAGGTTTCATCATAATTATCATTACATCAATAACTCATTAACTCATCATATTATATTCGTATTTCATTTGTTTTCGACAGGCGCTTTAATTTTGCCATGTTATTTGTTTTGCATTCCATTCGTAATTGACTCTTTTTGAAGTAGTAAAGTCGTGAAATGTTATTACATTTATGTCTAGAATAAAAATTAAAAAGAGAGTGTTTGATTTTTTTTTGAGTGGCCAAAACTTAATTATCTCCAAATCAAAATTTATCAACCAAAGTATGAGAATTCATCGCAATATGAAAATATCTACAGCTATAACAAAGCTTATTTAAATAGGCAAAGTCAAAGTTACCATATTTTTTATAGAAAATATGTGATAGTAAAAAAAGATGATATCTTTTAGTACTGGTTTATTAAGCATATAGTAGCTTATAAAATACATATTTATTAGTATCATAACACGATAAATACATCCTCATACGCAATCCAATTTCATTCTGCCCAGCGAATAATCGATCATAGGTTTTCCATTGAAACTCCGAAGATCCAATACCCGCCCCAGTACCCCGACCCACGGAAATGACAACGTGACCCGAAACTGTCTCGCAACAACACGTCCGTTAATCGTTTTTAATTAAGTCACACGAGTGACTAGAATTCGAGACTGGAGGTAATAAGAGATGTCAGCTAAGTAGAAAAACGACTAATTCAACTACATGTCTATGTCTATAGAAACAAATCCACCTGCTTCACAACACAAGTAGCTCTGCTGGGACTCGAACCCGCATTTCACTGTCCGGGTAAATGCTTTAAACACTGAGCTACGGAGTCAATATTTTCTAATCCTTCATTTTGAATAATAAAAATTGCATTGTGAATGCAAAAAAATAAAAATAATACATCTATACTACTTCGCTATCTGTGCAGATTTTCCATTCATTATTTATAATACGAGTAAGTACAAACAGTCCACGGAAATGTCATCGTGACGTGACCCAATGCTGTGTCACAACAACACGTACGTCAATCGTTTTTAATTAAGTCACACGAGTGACTAGAATACTTCGGGACTGGAGGTAATAAGAGATGTCAGCTAAGTAAAACAATGAGTAATGCAACTTCGGCCTGTTTCACAACTAGCTCTGATGGGACTCGAACCCACATTTCACTGTCCGGGCAAATGCTTTAACCACTGAGCTACGGAGTCGATATTTTCGAATCGTTCACTTTTCGTAATAAAAATTGCATTGTGAATGCAAAAAAGTAACAATAATTACGTCTATACTACTTCGTAATCTGTGCAGATTTTCTATTCATCTATAATACTATTAATATTATAAAGAGGAAAGATTTGTATTTTTGTATGTAACGAATAAACTCAAAAAGTACTGGACCGATTTCGAAAATTCTTTCACCGTTAGTAAGCTACAGTCTTCCCGAGTGACATAGGCTATATTTTATCCCGATATCCCTACGGGAACGGGTACCACGCGGGTAAAACCGCGAGGATCCGCTAGTTCTTTATAATACGAGTAAGTACCTACACACGAATATGACATCGTGACGTAACTCAATCCAATACTGTGTCACAATAACACGTACGTCAATCGTTTTTAATTAAGTAACACAAGGGATTAGAATAATAATAATAATAATAATAAAAAAAAAAAAAAAAAAAAAAAAAAAAAAGAAGCGTCAACGTGACAGGACATTCTTTCCCCATTTTATATCTATGTTCACGCCGCGCGTGATTCATTCATTCACGTTCTTTCGTGGGGTCGGCGCCAACCGCCGTGCGCGCGACATCGCGACCAGTTGGCCGTAAGCAGCCGTGAGGAGCGCCCGGTCCGGGTACGGACTTGTGACCCGTGTGTGTTCGCTTTGAAAAGCGCCGGGAAGTTTTAGCTGCCTATTAGGGCATTGTGTAGTATAAGAGTGTTAGCTGTAAGAGTATCCCATCGGGGGTTGTGTGGAGATCGTTTAGTCAGGCGCGCGCCGGCGAGACAACGTTCAGCCCCCCTGGATTACGGACACTATTTTCTAGTAAGGTAGGATTAGCTTAATTTACTTAATTTTGCATGAGAAACCTTCGTTTCAATAAACTGTGGAACACAGTAGATGTGGTCATCACAATTGTGCGTGATCATATTTTTGGTAGCAGAGCTTAGTTGATATAATTAATTTTCATATTAAAATTAACTACATAAAATTTCATAGTAAAAATAAAAAGCGTACCTAAAAAGAGTACCTAAAAATTATTTTTTTTTTTGTTGAAATCTCGAGGGTATTTGAAGATCCCGAGACGATTTGAAGTACTAAGAAATTGTTCTAGTAAATTCTCGAAGCGAATGTTTCTCACTTGGTGGATCCGATAATAGATAGACACTTATATAATTGTTGTCACATACTAGTGTTTTGATACGAGTTTACTCGCCTAGATGTGTATATTTTTTTTTGTGTGTCCGGATTTATTTGACGAATAGTTCGTTCGAAAGTGTGTTTATTAGTACCACATACTAGTGATTTGATACGAGTTTACTCGCCTAGATGTGTATATTTTTTTTGTGTGTCCGGATTTATTTGACGAATAGTTTCGTTCGAAAGTGTTGTTTATTAGTACCACATACTAGTGTTTGTTCCGAGTCCGCTTGCCTAGTTAAAAAAGTGGAACTAGTTTTAATTATTAGTAGTATTAAATTACGAGTATTATTATTAAAAATAGTTTTGTTTTCGTTTGTTGATAACGGTTTAGTAGTTGATTTGCGAGGTTGACTTGGCCGTGCCGTTATGCCATACCGTTAATCCTATACGTTTTGTTATACCGTTATATTGTTAGCCCTTGAAATTGGTAAGTTGCTAATAATTTATGAAAATAGTAGGGTCCGTGTATGTCGTCCGAATTTTAATTGTGTTTTATATTATCGTGACGCGACCTATTTCTATTGTTTTTTTTTTTTTTTGTTGATGTTTGCCACTTTTATAATTCTTTGTTGCTTTGTTTATTAAACGGATTATAAATGGCTCCTACGAATCCGACCGCCGTATCCAGGGCTGGCATCCAAGGAGCTTTGCGTTGGCTTGCTTGTGCGGTCACATTAATAGACCGAGCCGACCGGGTAGGCGCGTTGCTAGCTCGGTATGGCGGGCTGGCAGCTCGGCTGCAAGACCTGGAGCGCCACGCCATGGAGTGTCGCGCGTATTACTTAGAGAACCCCCCAGCTGATGATGCCGTGTCGGAACAGCTGGAGCAGGATGTAGCCCAGGCCTATGAGCTGGCTGACCAGTTCACGGAGGCGGCTGAGAGGGCCCTGGCTGTTCGGAAGGGGGAGCCGGTTTTGAGCGGGGAGGTCAAACCTACCCCGACGGCGTTGCTAGGCCGATTGCCTACATTGGAGATTCCCACTTTTAATGGGGATCTGTCAGCCTGGATGGGCTTCATTAATTTGTTTGACAGTTTGGTGGATTCACGACGGGACTTATCCCCTAGCGAGAAGTTGGCCTATTTGCGCTCCTCCCTGCGAGGAGAGGCCAGCGCGGTAATCCAGCACCTGCTCATCAGCGACGACAACTACCAGGTGGCTCGCCAGCTTCTGGTTAGCAGGTACCAGAATGTCCGGTTACTGGCGGACACCCACGTGGCCACGATTTTGGCCCTCCCGCGAATCACGCGGGTACACCTGTTACGGAGGGAGTTGCTGAACCCGCTACTGTCAGCGGTCAACTCCCTAAGGCGATTGGACCTGCCGGTGGATCAGTGGTCCTTTGTACTGCTGCACATAGTCCTCGCCAAATTGCCCGCTGAAATGAAGGGGCGTTTCGAGCAGAGGTACGGAGGCGACAGCGCCTCGTATCTCCCGCCCTTCGCGGACCTCCTTCGTTTTTTGGAGGACGAATGTAGGGTGACGGACCACCTGGAGCCCGCCCCGGTTCCAGGTGTTGGTCGTATGGTGGCGGCGAGGGAACAGCCCCGTCGCCCGACCAATCGCTATGCTGCCTTCCAGCAGTCCCCTCCCCCCGCACCGAGTGAGCGGTGCAGGTATTGCAGGGGAGATAGGCACATGGTGCACGAATGTGCCAAATTTAGAGGCCTCCGCCCAGAGGGACGGAGGGCCGTTGCTAGACAGCGCCAATGGTGCTATAGGTGTTTGGGGGGACACATGCAGTCGGCGTGTCCCCAGACCGAGGATTGTCGTCTTTGCGGAGGGAGGCATCACCCCCTCCTTTGTTTGGACCGCAAGGACGCCGGGAGCGACCGGGGTTCGAATTCCTCGCGCACGGGCGGGAGCCCGGCAGCCCGGAACCGGTCCCCTAGAGATTCGGCGGGGCTTGGCCCCCCCGTTCAGTCCCCCCCGGAGAGGGGGAACTATAGGAGAGACGCCCCCGCCACGGGCGGGGGTAGGGGGGTACCACAAGAGTACGCCACGGTGGCGATGGGCACGGGCCCTATTTGCTACTCCCCCCCCCTAATGGAGAGGCCTCGATTGGGGTACTATGCCCCGAGGCACGCCCCACACGGGTATTACCCTGCACCTAGGAGTGCTGTTGGTCGGGGCCAGTATGTACCCGATTGGGACCCGCTCGCCCGGTACGAGCGTCCCACATTTGGCGCGCCGACTCAGGCGCGAGGGGGACAAGTACCCCCCCAAAATTTTTAATGGCGCCCCTGTCGGACCCAACCACCCCTCCGGAGCTTGTGCTGTTGCCAACAGCCTCCGTGAATGTTTGGGGACCTAAGGGCAATGTTGTCACGGTGCGTGCCCTTTTGGACTCAGGTGCCCAGGGGTGCATAATGTCCAGGTGGCTTGTCCGACAGCTGGGTCTTTTGCTTGTGCCGCATCACGAAGCGGTACGGGGGGTGGGAGACTCGCGGATCCCTGATCCGATTGGTCGAGTTGAGTTCTCCTTCTCCCCCCACTTCACGCCAAGGCCGAAGATCGGTGCTTCGGCGATAGTTTTTGATAAGGTGGTTGGACCACTCCCGCAAGTGCGAGTGCCGCCATCCACGATTGAGCTGACGTCTGGACTGGCTTTGGCTGATCCTTCCTTCCACCGACCGGGCCCAATACACTTGTTGATTGGTGCGGATGTCCTCGGTCGTGTACTGTGTGGAAGCAAGCGAGTTTTGCAGACAGCCGATCTTGTCGCCTTGTCCTCGTCGCTGGGTCATGTGGTGATGGGAAAGGTACCACAGACACCAGAGACCCCGTCGGTAGACCGCCAGACCATTGTCGGTTCTACTTTGTCCGACGTTCTCCAAAAGTTTTGGGAGGTGGAGGAACCTCCCACTGCCAAGCGGTTGGATCCGTTAGCCGAGGAGTGCGAATTGTTCTACCAGAACAACACTGGGCGCCTCCTCTCGGGTCGCTTGATTACCCGCTTGCCCTTCTTGGCGGCTCGCCCTCCTTTAGGGAGCTCCCGACCGATGGCCGAGAAGAGATTGTTGTCCATGGAGCGTAGGATGGCCAGGGATCCCGCATTCAAGGAGAAGTATATAGACTTCATGCGGGAGTATTTGGACCTTGGGCACATGTCCATCTCGCAGTTGGACTGGCGTAATGTGGAACATTACTTCGTGCCACACCACGCTGTTTTGAAGACTTCCAATGGGAAGATCCGCGTGGTCTTTGATGGTTCAGCGCCCACGTCAACCGGAGTGTCGTTGAATCAGTGTCTGCATGCGGGGCCGAAGTTGCATCACGATGTCTGTGATGTTTTGACCAACTTCCGCCGGCACGCTGTCGTCTTTGTGGCCGATATCCGCATGATGTTCAGACAGACCGTGATTCACCCGGAGGATAGACGATACCAGCTCATCCTTTGGCGTGAGGATCCCCACGATCCGATGTTGGCTTACGAGCTGAACACCAACACTTATGGTTTGCGGTCGAGCCCCTTTGTGGCGATCCGTTCGCTTTTGGAGCTCGCAGAGCGCGAACGGCTACGCTATCCCCGGGCATCTGCTCTTATTGAGGGGGGGGCCTTATTTGTCGACGATATCTGCACGGGGGCCTCGAGCTTAGATGAGGCTCTCGTCTTACGTGATGAGCTGATTGCGCTCTTGAGGGCTGGTGGCTATGAGTTGCGGAAGTGGCTGTCTAACTCACCGGACCTATTGGCAGATTTGCCTAAGGACCACCAGCAAGAGCCGCTCCTCTTTGAAAATCCGGAGACTCCAGACATGCTGTCTGTTTTGGGAGTCCAGTATCGACCAGTCCCGGATTTGTTCACCTATAGATTGGAACTGCCAGACCCAAAGGTCTGGACTAAACGCACGGTGCTGTCTACTGTAGCCCGTACCTTTGATCCGAACGGTTGGCTCAGCCCTGTAGTGTTTTCGATGAAGTGCTTCCTACAGGAGCTCTGGGCTGCGGAATTGTCATGGGATGAGCCCCTCTCTGGTAGCCTCCTACGAGAGTGGGTGAGGTTCGTGTCATCCCTACCCGACGTCAATCGGGTTTGTATACCGAGGCAAATGCTGCCCTCGGGAAAGTTTAAAGCCTCCCTGCACGGCTTTTGTGACGCGTCCGAAAGCGGATACGCGGCAGCCGTTTACATCCGAACGGTGGATGCAGCAGGCGTTGTCGCCGTACACTTAGTTACGGCCAAGAGTAAGGTCGCCCCCCTTCGGACTAGGCTAACCATTCCGAAGTTGGAGTTGTCCGGCGCCACTCTCTTAGTACGGCTACTCAATCATGTTGCCGACACCTTGGGAAACGGTGTCGACTTGGGGTCGATATTTGCGTGGTCTGACAGCCAGGTCGTCCTTTGTTGGCTGAAGAGTTCAGTCCACACCCTTGAGGTTTTTGTGGCCAACCGGGTCTCACAAATTCAGACTTCAAAGGCCCCGTTGATTTGGCGCCACGTACCGGGCGAATTGAACCCCGCAGATTGTGCCTCCCGCGGCTGCGAGGCGCCTGAGTTAGTGGACCACCACCTATGGTGGAGTCCATCATGGTTGTTACGGCCTGAGCGCTCATGGCCTGCCACCCCGGCTGTGGCCAGAGTCCCAGACCTAGGCATGCGTGTTCACGCCGTGGAGACGGTGGCGGCTCCGCAGATGGAGTTTTTGTTAGACCGCTACAGTTCTCTGGATAAGTTGCTCGGCGTGACTGCTTGGATAAGGCGCTTTGTGCGAAATTGTCGCCAGCCTCAGGAGAAATCGTTGTCTCCGGTCCTCGCCCCACAAGAGCGGCAAGACGCTCTGTTGCATTGGTTGCGAGTGACGCAACAGCGAGAGTTTGAACCGGAGCTGAAAGCCCTGCGCTCAAGTAAGTCCAAGTTGAAGGGACCCTTGGTGCGGTTGAATCCCTTCTTGGACAGTACCGGATTGCTGCGCGTCGGAGGTAGGCTCAGACATGCCAACCTGCCGTACGGATCACGCCACCCTTTGTTGCTCCCCAAGGATGGACCGTTAGTTAGACTGTTGATTACAGACCGACATGTAAAGAATGCTCATGCCGGTTGTAATGCTTTGACCGCGCTCCTCCAACGAGAGTTCTGGATTTTGTCAGCGCGGAGAATAATCCGATCCGTTATTTTTCGTTGTCTTCCGTGTTATCGTTTGCGCGCCGATACGATGCAGCCCCAGATGGGTGATTTGCCTGCCGATCGTGTGAACGAATCGATGCCCTTCTCAGGAGTTGGAACGGATTTTGCGGGGCCATTTACCGTTAAGACATCGCGGCTTCGTAATGCTAGAACGGAAAAGGCTTACTTGTGTGTATTTGTTTGTTTGGCCACTAAAGCGGTCCACCTGGAGGTGGTTAGTGCCCTCACCACAGAAGCCTTTGTAGCCACGTTGAATCGTTTTGTGTCTCGCCGCGGAATGCCGTCGTTAATAAGGTCCGATTGTGGAACCAATTTCAAGGGCACCGATAGGTATTTAAAGGAAGTTTGTGAATTTTTGGATAGGAATAATTTTGAGATCGGATCCACACTCTCTCGCAGAGGGGTACGATGGCAGTACTCCCCGCCATCCTGCCCCCACTGGGGAGGGATTTTTGAAGCAACTGTAAAGGCCGCTAAAACTCACCTTCGTCGCGTTATTGGGGAGACGGTCCTCACGTTTGAGGAACTCGCGACCGTATTTTGTAAGGTTGAGGCGGTCCTCAACTCGCGTCCGTTGTGTCCGTTGTCTTCGGACGCGAATGATTTAGAGGCCCTTACGCCGGGCCATTTTTTGATTGGCAGACCGCTTAACGCCTTGCCGGAATATCCTTATTCCGAAGTGCCCTCCGGACGGCTCTCGCGATTTGAATTGCTCCAGCAGCTTACGCAGAGTTTTTGGCGCCGTTGGCATCTGGAGTATTTGCACATTTTGCAGCAACGCGTTAAGTGGTCGGATAGGACGACCCCACCCAAGACCGGGGACCTCGTGTTGGTAAAGGATCCAAACCTGCCGCCCCTCCGCTGGCGTTTAGGACGCATTGTTCAGCTTCATCCGGGGTCGGATGGTGTGCCCAGGTTTGCCGAGGTCCTGGTGGGGGACTCTGTTTTGAAGCGAGCGATCGCTACCCTCTCTCGCCTGCCCTTAGATTGAGTTGGCGGACAGTTTGCTACTGTCCGGGACGGGGGGATGTTCACGCCGCGCGTGATTCATTCATTCACGTTCTTTCGTGGGGTCGGCGCCAACCGCCGTGCGCGCGACATCGCGACCAGTTGGCCGTAAGCAGCCGTGAGGAGCGCCCGGTCCGGGTACGGACTTGTGACCCGTGTGTGTTCGCTTTGAAAAGCGCCGGGAAGTTTTAGCTGCCTATTAGGGCATTGTGTAGTATAAGAGTGTTAGCTGTAAGAGTATCCCATCGGGGGTTGTGTGGAGATCGTTTAGTCAGGCGCGCGCCGGCGAGACAACGTTCAGCCCCCCTGGATTACGGACACTATTTTCTAGTAAGGTAGGATTAGCTTAATTTACTTAATTTTGCATGAGAAACCTTCGTTTCAATAAACTGTGGAACACAGTAGATGTGGTCATCACAATTGTGCGTGATCAATCTAATATTTTATTCAGAGATCGAAATTCTCATATTTTCTGTAATACTCCGATCAACAATAGCATCCAGTTTCTAATACCACAATTATTTCATATTTATTAGACCTAAAATACCAAAAACAAATAGAAAATTCTATGACATTTGAGAATGTCATCACCAGTCATCATCATATTGCCAAATTACGAAATCAACAAATGGGATAACGAATGAAGAAATAGATGTTGACGAGAAGCCGAGCAGCACGTCTTCCACCTCCGGGCTCGTCACCTCGCTCCGCCTCGCAGTTGTCGGCAACTGCCTCAGTGCCGTGTGTTCAGGTGACATCTGCAGTTGCGTCGAGTGATAGTGACGAGTACTTCTCTCCGCCGACGTCGCCACCGCCTGTACGCCGGAGGAGGGGCCGGCCACCGAAGAGTTTGGGGCTTCTGGGGCAAACGGCTCCGGTCAGGGCCCCCGCTCCCGGTGGAGTGCAGCGCATGCGATGGACAATTTCCATCAATGAAAATGTCATGCGCGCATATTTTGAGGCAACAGAGGCAGGAACTAATCTTACTGCGTATCGTGTTCGGATGCTTTCTCTGTTTCAGGCTCTCGAACCATCAATCAACGTTTCGGCTCAACGACTGTCGGATCAGGTGCGAGCCATTCAACGGGGTCACTTGTTGGATGACTCGGTACTTGATCGGCTCCGTACAGAGGTGCAACGTAACCGTATCATTACTACTGCATCGCAGGCGGCAACTCAAGCTTCTGCCGCGGCCACATTGCAAGCTGGCGTTGCTGATAGTGATCGTGGAGATGATATGGTTACTACTGTAAGTCCCCAATACAATGATATATTGAGGAGTACTTTTGAAGATGTAGTTCGGGAATTTCGATCGACTTTGGTTCACCTTAGACCTCGGCTTCCACGTTTTCCCATGCACAAAAAAAATAGGGCGCTGATGTGTGCTTTAGATTTGCTACTACCAAATTACTTTGATAGTAGTGAAGACCTGGCTGATACTCATTCGATCCTGTACTGTGCGGCTATTACAGCTTGTCGTGTTGCTCATGTCAAATTTCCAAATACTGACACAGCAACACGCCCTCGCCTGGCTGTACCAGCCTGGCAGTGTAGGATTGAGCGTCGTATCAGTGAGGCTAGGGTACTCATCGGTAAGCTCAGCTGCTTTAGGGAGGGCAACATGCGCCCTAGGGTCATGCGCTTTGTGAAACGTGCATTCTTGGGGACTGGTATTAGTCCTCAAAATTATATTTCATGTGTCACAGAGCGCATCGACTTCCTGAAGCAGAAAATTTGTGCATGGGCTAATCGTATTCGAAGGTATAGGGTGCGAGTCGATCGCTTTACTCAGAACCGCATGTTCGAGAGAGATCAACGACGTGTTTATGCATCCTGGGAGCGATCGTATCAGAGTGATACTGATATGCATCGGCCGGATGATGAAGCCATGATTTCTTTTTGGCACAACATCTGGTCCGTGCCTGTCACTCACTCTGAAGGCGCGTGGATGGAGGATGTTGAGCGTTCGTGTGAGCTTATACCTGATATGAATGAAGTAACCATTGACTACCAAGACGTAGTTTGTGCAGTTCGTTCCTTACCCAACTGGAAATCTCCAGGCCCGGATGGACTGCACAATTTCTGGTATAAATGGTTACCTAGCTCGCACGTTTGCTTAGCATCTCAATTTCAATGTGCTTTATTATCTCGATCGCTTCTAGAATTCATGACAACAGGCATAACCCATCTGCTCCATAAATCTGGTAGTACTGCGGACCCCAAAAACTATAGACCTATCACCTGTCTGCCAACAATTTATAAAATTCTTACGTCCATTTTGAGGTCGAAGATTAATGAACACATTAATCAAAATTCTATTATGGTCGCCTCTCAGAATGGATGTAGGAATGGGGCCCGTGGTACTAAGGAGCTACTCCTCATTGACATGGCTATTAACCAACAGGTTCGTCGAAACCGAAAGAACCTTTCGACTTCCTGGATAGATTATAAGAAGGCCTATGATTCCGTGCCGCATTCGTGGCTCATGAGGGTGCTGGAGTTGTATAAAATAAATACAACTCTACGCACTTTCTTGATATCGTGCATGCGAAAATGGAGAACGGTCCTTTTCTATCCAGGATCTCGACGGATTCTAGGTCAGGGCGATCCTATAAAAATAGAGCGAGGTATCTTCCAGGGTGACGGTTTGAGTCCATTGTGGTTCTGTCTCGCCTTGAACCCTCTGAGTACACTTCTCGAGAGTTCAGGGTTAGGCTATCGTTTACGGAGAAATGGTCAAGTAATATCACACCTGCTGTACATGGATGACCTGAAACTATTTGCCCATAGCAGTTCTCATTTGACAGCGTTACTGAAGGTTACTGAAGCTTTCAGTAATGCCATTAAAATGGAATTTGGTGTGGACAAATGTGCAGTCATGCATGTAAAGCGTGGTCAGATAATGGAATCTACGGGTATACAACTCTCGGATTCTATTCATCTTAGATCTCTCTCCGTAAACGAAACCTATAAATATTTAGGTATGTCACAGGCATTAGGCATCAACGATGCTGACATGAAACAGTCGTTGCGTGAGCGTTTCTTGGGGCGCCTTTCAAAAGTCCTTAAAAGTCTTTTGTCTGGCGGAAACAAGGTTCGCGCATACAATGGATGGGTCATGCCGGTACTAATGTATTCCTTCGGCATACTTAAATGGACTCAAACTGAACTGGATGCCCTGGATAGAAAAGTTCGTACATTGCTAACAGCACACCGCATACATCACCCACGTTCATCGACCATGAGATTGTATATCCCGCGGAAGTGCGGTGGTCGTGGCTTCTTAAATGCTAAGACATTGCATAACCGCGAGATATGCAATCTTAGGGAGTATTTTCTCCAAGTCGATATGGGGTCTCATAGAGATGTAGTTGCTGTTGACAATGGACTGACTCCTCTATTTTTAGCAAAAGAAAACTGGCGCAAACCTGTAGTACTTAGTACTTCCGACCGCAGCACTGTGTGGCAAAGCAAGGAGTTACATGGCAGATTCTACCGGGCTCTCCATGGGCCCGACGTAGATTTATTAGCCTCAGTATCCTGGCTCCGCTTCGGTGATCTTTTTGGTGAAACCGAAGGTTTTGTCTGTGCAATTATGGATGAGGTTGTGATGACGAATAACTACCGAAAGTATATCCTAAGGGATGGCACAGTGGATATTTGCCGAGCGTGTCATCGTCCGGGTGAATCCCTTAGGCATATAATCTCCGGTTGTTCTCGTCTCGCAAACGGTGAGTATTTGCATAGACATAACCAAGTGGCCAGGATAATACACCAACAACTTGCTCTGAAACATAGTCTTGTGGCATCCGAGGTGCCGTACTACAGGTATGCACCAGAACAGGTCCTTGAAAATAGCCATGCCACATTGTATTGGGATCGATCTATCATTACAGACAGGACTATTGTAGCTAATAAGCCTGATATTGTATTGATAGATCGACACGAACGCCGCGCGATAATTGTTGATGTCACTGTTCCCCATGACGACAACCTTGTGAAAGCTGAAAAAGATAAAGAAAACAAATATCTTGATTTAGCTCAAGAGATTGTTGACATGTGGGACATTGATTCAGCAATTGTTGTTCCGATAGTCATATCTGCCCATGGTCTGATAGCCAAGAGCCTCGATAAACACCTTAAGAGGCTTGCGTTAGGTGGATGGATCGGGAGTCAGATGCAGAAGGCAGTACTTCTGGACACGGCCCGTATAGTGAGAAGGTTCCTGTCTCTGGATCCTTAACCATCGGTAGCCGGGACCTTGATCTTGCTGCCGTTGGGGAACTGCATTTTTGTATTTTTAAATGTTATATTTTTTTGTGTTATACATTGTAAAAATTTAATGTTTAGAAATATAATTTTGTAAGTATTTAAAATGTAATAAAGGGAATAATAATAATAATAACTTTATAATAATAACTTTATATAGAGTTTTAGAATACTTCTAGACTGAAGATAATAAGAGATGTCGACTGGGTAAAAAAATACTAATATACTTTGTCTATATAGGAAGTACTTTGTAATCTGTGCAGATTTTAAAATTGTACCTCTTGTAGAATAAAAAAATTACTTCTATGATGATACACCTTGTACATTATTTTTCCTTTCCTTTTCCTTGAGAGCGTCACTGCAAGCGTTGCCCGCCAACAGTCAAAAGTGACGTCACACGAAAAATGTCAAACTCAAATGGAACCGTTATCAGTATAGAAAAAAACCAATATAAAAAAACTGCTTAATAGAAATTATGTTAAAGCATCCGTCTAACACTATCAAAAACGTGTGGAATCGATTCTACTCTCGATTCTAAACAATAGTAGATTGTACAACAAGTGCATAAAACATACCATTTTACCCGAGACGTATATATCCACCCGAGCCGTAGGCGAGGATGGATAGACAATTCGAGGGTAAAATGGGTTTTATGTACGAGTTATACACTCTGCTTTTCACTTTGAGTGTAAGGAAAATACTAACAATATTGCAAAAAAGAAAAAAATAAAGACTTCGCCATATTGGCTATTCTTTTTTTATACGTGGAAGTGGCAGCACAGCACAGTGACTTTGGCATAGATCGTAGTCCATAATACTCTTAAAATACTTATTTCTTACAAAACTCATACATTTTGCCTAGTTTTATTAATTAAGTAATTTAACATGGATTTTGTACAAAATTAAAGAAACAGAATGAAATAACAAGTTTATTTAACGAAGTTTAATTGCGTGTGTGACTGTTTACCTGACGACCTTTGTCTTAGAGTCTGAGACTTAAACGAAGATTTTACTTTATGCACTAGAGCATAAAAAGCGATTTTATGCAGCCTATACCCAACATAAACACGAACTTTACGAGCATGAGAAGTGAAAACTATTTTTTCAGTTTCGCTAAAAGTATTAACACGTTGTATTATAGTACCAGTATACTCAGGCCACTGTTCCACCGTTCCACGGAAATGACAACGTGACCCGAAACTGTCTCAGCGGCAACACGTCGGTTAATCATGATAAATTGTCATAGCGACAAGGTTTTATATTTTGATATTAATAATTTTATTAATAATTTTATTTTGACATCGGATACTATGTATCTTGCAAATAGGTTTAGGACAAAAATAGCTAAATTGTTAGCTTTTAATTTACAAGACACCTTTCAAGGTGGCAAGCCAAAGTCTTTTGACTCTGATTTTAGTAGCTTACCTACTAATAATAATTTAATTAATTTAAATAATATAAACACTTCTTTACAAAGTGAAAACGTCTCTAAATCGGCTTTAAACTAAAACATAAGACAACAGCCAAGCCCTCTTGCCTTAACGTATTATGTCAAAACATTCAGGGCCTGTCTGGCAAAGTTTTAGAATTAGAATTATTTGCAGAATGTAATGACATTCATGTCATTTGTATAACTGAGCACTGGCTGAATCATTGTGATTTGTCATGTAGTGTGAATAATTTTCAGTTAGCAAATTTATTATCTAGGAAGACTACAACGCGTGGCGGCTCTCTAATTTTCGTAAAAAATAATATAAGCTACAGAGAAAGAAAAGATATTGTAAACCTTTCTATAGAACGTCATGTCGAGCTGTCATGTGTAGAATTAAAAAGCTTAGTCATTGTATGTGTATACCGACCACCTAAAGGTAATTTTGAATCATTTGAATCGGTGATGGAGGATGTGTTGAATAAGTTAAAGTTAAAAAATAAACCAATAGCAGTATGTGGCGATTTTAATGTTGATATTCTTGAAAGCTGTGCATTGACTACACGAATATTAACTTTGTTCAATTCTTTTAATTTAATTAATCAGTTCTTGGAGCCCACAAGGGTAACATCTCATTCAGCCACTTGCATAGATAATGTTTTTTCGGAGTCTGATCCGACTAACAAACTAGTCGTTAAAAATATTACATCCGACCACTACGGATTAAAGGTATCCTATGAATTAGATATTGTTGATGCACCTAAAAGTGTACAATGCAGGCCCGTTACAAAAACGCGACTACGTAATTTTGAAAATAATGTAGCTGATAAAGTTTCTATGATGCCATATGTGCATGATGATCCTAATGCGCTTTATGGAACCCCTTTTGAATTAGTAACGAATGAGTTCAATAATATCTTTAAGTCTAAAACGATTAAATGCACCCAGAAGTTAAAGTTTTGCGAATGGGCTACGACAGGTATTTATAAAAGTAGAAACAGGCTGTATGAACTATATAAATTAAGAGAAACTAATCACAGCCCTCGTTTCGTAGAACATGTAAAACAATATTCTAAGATTTTCAAAAAAGCATGTTCTAAAGCAAAGTCAATATTTTTAAAGGATAAAATTAAAAAGTCAAATAATAAAATCAAAACAACTTGGGATATTATTAAGCGTGAAACCGGAAAAGGTAAACAACATGACAACAGTCTAGCGCTTAACATTAATAACGCAAGAATAAACTCTGAAACAGAAATTGCTAATATTTTTGATAACTTTTTTGTTAATATACCATTAGTAACCACCTCTAATTTGAATTCTTCACCAGCTTCTGCTGTCTCGGTTCTTGAAAAACATGTATCTGAGTGTAGTTCATTATTTAATTTTAAAGAAATTAATTCTAGCGATATAATCAAAACATTTAATTTACTTAAAATGAAAACTACCACTGATTTATGGGGCATATCTGTTACTGTACTTAAAAACATTATTCATGCTATTGCCCCTTATCTTGCTATTATATTTAATCAGTGTATCGCTCAAGGAATTTTTCCTGATTTAATGAAATTTAGCAAAGTCATACCTTTATTTAAATCAGGAAACAAAGAAGACCCAAGCAATTATAGACCAATATCAATATTACCCGCCTTAAGCAAAATATTTGAAAAAATAATACTAGAGCAATTATTGTCTCATTTCTCATTAAACAATCTCATGCATAGCAAACAATTCGGATTTATGAAGGGTCAGTCAACCACGGATGCTGGGGTTGCACTTTTAAAGCATGTGTTTGATGCCTGGGAAAAGTCGCAAAATGCTCTTGGAATATTTTGCGACTTATCCAAGGCTTTTGATTGTGTTGATCACCGGACGCTGCTGTTGAAGCTAAATCATTACGGTGTAAAAAATAATGCCCAGAAACTAATACTGTCGTATCTCAGTTCCAGAACTCAGACAGTTGACATTAATGGAGTGAAATCAAACGGCTCTCAGATTAAACTAGGCGTACCTCAAGGCTCTATTTTAGGCCCTTTTCTATTTTTGGTTTATATTAATGATTTGCCTTTCTTTGCCAAAAACTTCTGTGATATTGTGTTGTTTGCAGATGATACTTCTTTAATATTTAACATAGACAGAAACAAAACCAATTTTGACGATGTAAACAAAGCACTGTCACAAGTACTCGGTTGGTTTAATTCTAACAATTTGCAGCTTAATGCAAAGAAAACAAAGTGCGTACTTTTTTCTCTGCCAAATGTACAGACGGTACCTGTAGAAATTGTAATCAACAACGAAAAACTGGATTTAGTACAATCAACGATCTTTCTGGGTGTAACTTTAGACTCGAAACTTCAATGGCATGCGCATATCGCAACATTAGCTGGTAAGCTTAGTTCTGCTTCCTACGCTATTAGAAAAGTACGACAGCTAACAGATGTTGATACTGCTAGAACTGTATACTTTAGTTATTTCCATAGCATCATGTCATATGGCATTCTTTTGTGGGGATTAGCGGCTGGCATTAATGCTATATTCATCTTGCAAAAACGAGCAATCAGGGCCATCTATAAACTAGGCTCCAAAACTTCGCTTAGAGACAAGTTCAAGGAAATAGGTATACTGACAGCTGCATCTCAATTTATATTAAATTGCATTCTTTTTGTACGTCGCAATATTAACTTGTATACCAAACATGGTGATTTACACAATCGTAATACTAGAAATAGAAACAAGCTCGTAATGCCTCGGTACCGTTTAGAAAAGGTGCACGGATCTTTCGTTGGTCAAGGTATACACATATATAACAAAATCCCAAGTGATATCTTGGATTTACCATATCTAGAGTTTAAGAATCATATAAAGAGTGGCCTCCTCAAAAAAGGCTATTACACTGTAAATGATTATTTGAACGACAAAACACCTTGGTCGTAACACTCGTAACGAATGTTCCTAGTATGATATTGTGAGTCGTGTCCTATATTTTATATTATTAGCGTTTATATTAGTTAAGCTTTTAATTCGGTCATTTAGGGTAGGCAGTTTGAGTATGTCATGCTCACTAAAACATTTCTACGGTGGTGGCGTGTGAGGCGGGTCGTTACGTTCCCTAAAATATGGTTGAGCGAAGCGATGGCTGGTTCATGCGTCATGCTCGTGAACGGGTGCTGCCAGTGGGAATGGGTCTGCTCTTATCTGCTTGCTTTAAAATGTGTTTTCTTTTGTTTTTATTCATTTTATTAAGAATTACATTTGAAACATGTATGGCGCAACTTGCAGTATATAGTAGAATTGTCTTTTGTTTTTAACTAATATTAAAGCTTTAAGTAGAGTTCCTAAGTACTTAATTGAAAATTGTTCACCGCTATGATCATTAGTTCGCCTATACTTAACTGTATTTATCATAACCCATTGTGTAATTGTGATGGAAACTGACCTTAGTCATACCATGTTAAGGTCATTTTTCAATTTGACGACTCTGTATGAAATAAAACAGGGAGAAAAAAACAACCCTTGGAGTTTCTTGCCGGTTCTTCTCCAAGGCCTCCCGCTGTAGGGTTTGCGAACCGATGGCGTAGCTTCTATGACGTTCACAAGTATTGTAAATAACAATCTAAATTGAATAAACATATTTGAATCTTGAATCTTGAAAAAATCGTTTTTAATTAAGTCACACGAGTGACTGGTATATTGACTTTTGGTTCGGAACTGTAATTAATTCGTGCTTATGAATCGCAGTGTTGACTTTGGGCAAGGCAATCACGTGTGCAGTGGCATCCCGCGCGAAATGGTTGTCACTGCAAATTGGTAGATGTTGTGCATTGGTAGATGCAGCAAACGACGGATTTTTCGGCAGGTCCACAATGGAAGAAAAAAAAACACTCCTTGAACATACATCATGACGAGTACGAAAGTTATAAGTTAAATCCATACTAATAGTATAAACGTAAAATTGTGTTTTCTTGTTTATTTGTTTTTTTGTTGGTCCGTCTTTTACGTCAAAACGGAGCAACGTGTCGACAAGATTTTTGGTATGGGGATAGTTTGGGACCTGGAGAGTGACAAGGCTACTTTTTACCAAATACCAGCGGGATAACGAATGGAAAGGCTAGTGAATCACTAAATAGTGATAAGACAGTACGTTTATTCGAATGATTCAAGTACACTCGAGGACAAATTCGGTGAACCACCTCTTACTTCTTTTCACGTGGCTGGTGCCTCGCCATTCACGCGCAGACCCTTTTACTATTTTTTATGTATTAAACTAGGATAGTACAATGCATAAGCAATTACGGATAGGGACTGCAACTGAACGGTGAGACGCCAGCCACACGAAAAGAAGTAAGATGTGGTTCACCGAATTTGTCTTCGACTGTACAACAGCGTGAAGCGAGCAAACAAAATTTGGTTTCCCAACCCTTACTGTAATCACAGTCGGATAATCTATGCAACTCTATCAAATTATCTCAACCCGTTGTTATACGCTCGCAAAATAGTGCTTGTATTGTTTTATGATACCACTTCATAGCTTTTATGACATACATGAAATGAATCATTCCAACTAAGGTAATTTGGCAGAAAAGGTTCAGTCAATTAAAAGAGGATATTCCCATAAACATGTTATGTCTATTACCGTTCGTCGGCATACGATTATGGCTGAGTTTTTTCACGAAAAAATTCATATGAGCGCAAAAATGCTTGGTGTATATGTCGCAGAGATTTTGTAAAAGTCGTGATATTATAATTCCACTAGTGAAATTATAATTTCGCGTGATATTATAATTCCACTAGATAAATTAATTGTTAAAGTTATAAGTTGTATTGATAGAAAAAAAAACGAAAAAAAACTATTAATAACCTATCACGTGTTCTATATGACTTCCGAGGCTCGCAGCTATTCATAATATCACGCGAAATTATAATTTCACTAGTGGAATTATAATATCACGACTTTGACAAAATCCCTGTGACATATACAATTATACATCTATAATCATCATCGATTAAAGGCCCAAAAGTGGGGAAATTAAATTTCCCCACTTTTGGGCCACAGGACTTACTTATGTATGGATGGATAAGTAGATTGAGCCATGACCCACCACGCAGGCTCAATGCGGATTGCGACTGTAAACGGAGCCGGGACTAACGGCTCCTTATGCTCGCGTCTTAAAATACAACAATAGAATTCTATTGTTTTTTTTGGCACATGTGCGCACGTTCCAAGTATGTCAGTGTGCCTTTCAAAGCTCGCAGGAGTTCATGATAATCCATATTTGGTCACCCATCCCGTGACCGACCATTGCAAAAGTTGCTAAATCTCAACGATTGCAGGTCGAGTGCGCTCACCACTGCGTCATGTTGGCTACTCATCTATCATGTGAACGCACGCTAAGGAATGAATTTACCCTAATCCATCAATATTGTTTAAGCTTTAATTCAACGTACCTACACAATGATTAAAACGATTATCGTTTTTCGTAAAATTGTCATTTTCATGACAAGCTTCTTTGTAGGTACTTAAATATTGTATTGTCATCTAAACCAAACCAGTATACAAAATTTCAGCTCCATCTGACACTGGGAAGTGGATCAAATTAAGCTTGCAAGATTTGTGCCCAACTAACTAACAAACATGGCAAGTTAATAAAAAGCTTGTAAAATAGCTGCCGTATATTGAAAGCACATAAAAAGCTCATCATCAACACTTGAAATTGACAAAATATACATAGTTGCAAGTTAGAAGAGCAGTCAAACAAACACTGTAAAGAATTTCATAAAAGGAGTTCCACAAGGTTCCAATTTAGGACAACAATTTTATTCAAATTCCGATGCTTACAAATGTCTAAAAATGAAGCATTGATTCTCCAAAGTGGATCAGTAGCGCGATCCCAAAGTTCACGGTTCGTATTGATTTCTGGCGCGCGCCCCTTCTCGTCTCGTTTCGTATGTTTGTGACATTTTGTTTGTGGGCGCATAGGCTTTGCGTTAATTTGATACGTACAGTGAGTCAGGGATTTTTGTGTGAATGGTTTTCAAAGGGGTGATTTGTATTCGGGCTGTTTATTTGATGTCACCTGTGGCGATCCGAATAAAGGCTTGAAAGGGGAAATGATTCCGTAGCTTAGCGTTTGATCAACGATATTAGTTTCCAGTATCGAGCTTTCATGAGTTTGTGTAAATGGTTTACAGTTTATATCTCTTTACTAACATTTGTCAAAATACATCTTGAAGTTGGTGACATGAAAAGGTAAACAGACAAATTTATTTCCTCGTTTTCAATATAAACAGATAATATGTATTATGTAGGTATGTCAGCGTTAGATTGTGAAACTCGTTAGTTTATAATCTACCTAGTAAGATTATAATTTTTCGTTAAATTATGTACAGACAGTATGCACACGGCTGCGGACAACTTATGGATTGTTTCACAAAAAAAAATAACGACGAAATTTAAGGCGATCTTTAAATTTTTAACCTATCACGTGTCCTACAGGACTTCCGAGGAGTACAGGACTTTTCCGAGGCAAATTCGTGAGCTCGCAGCCGTGTGCATACTGTCTGTCCATAATTTATCGAAAAATTATAATCTCACTAGGTAGACTATAAAGTCGGGTTTCACAATCTAACGCTGACATAACAATTACAATAGACGCCACCATCAAAAGATTTCATCTCTACTATTTTCATCTTCAATCAAATAACAGGTTTTATAGCAAAACTTATAGTCAAACGCTCCCGTTAAATTATCTCAAAGTTTACGGCTCCAGCCTTATCATAAACCAAACGATTTCCATACGATTTAACTAACGTTATGTCTCCCGAGTCGTTTAAAATTGCGTTCAAGCCTTTGAGGCGGTCGACTTTGGATCCATCGTTTGACTTACAAACTTACGCAATTTGCCGCTTAAGACTGGGCTCACTATGCAAATTGTAATTGAAGAAGGACAGGATTGGACCTGTTGGTGGAGACACAAGGATAGTGATTTCAACCACTTCGCCGCCGCCACTTTAAAGTTTTGCCGAACGGTAAGTCTGAAATGAGGACGCCTTAAGCATGAAGTTGGGACACAGAATTTGAAGTATGGTGATTGGACTAATGATACAGTGGATAGTAGCTACTGATTTTGGCACTGAGCTGAACGTATTTGCTACCTGTGATCACGCCCACCACCATGAGGCATTTAGGTAGCTATGCCGATTATGAATGAAGTTACTAGAAGTGTTTATATAATCATAAAATTTTCTGCCAGACTTAAAATTGTCGTAAGGTATTTAAAAAGGTAGTGACTTAAAATATCATTTTTTTAATCTTTATAAAAGTACTCAGTGTACCTAATTGAAAAAAAAAACTGTTCTTATTCACCAGCCTGTATCGCAATGCCGAAGTTTGAAAATATGGTGGAATGTGAGTGTGAGCGAGCTGGCTGTACCAAAATCCTTTCTTTTAATGTTAAATTTGAAGAAATTATAATTAGAGTAAAAGTGACACTCAAGCTCAGCCGAAAAAGTCCCGTTTATTTTCCAAAAGCAAAGACACAACTGATGTAATTACTTGCAACAATTAATCAGCAAACCAGCAACATTTAAAATATTTTCACCGCCCAACACCGTAATGTGTTGGAAATTTTATATTTCGCACGAAATTTTAATTGTTCATTGTTTGCACAATCCATTTTTCATCAACCGTTTCGGACAGAGGATATAACCAACCTTTCCACATTTAAAACGACCAATTATAAAACAAACCTCTTCTAATAAGAATGTTTCAATATAATAAAATTAAAAGGAAATTTTTGTTTCATTGTCTTCCTTTTTTTACCCTCTCAGTCAATCAAAACCATTAGGTATAGTGCGACAAGCTTTTCTGTTCCGGTGATTACCTTTGGAACTAAAACAGTTTTCACACGACAATCCATTTTGACAGCTAATTTCGTATTGCAAGTGGCTCCTCTGTCACGGCTGTCACCGGAACAGAAAAGCTTGTGGCACTGTAGTAATTATGGTAGCAAGAGTACTTTGACCACCACAATATTACTACAAATTTATTGTTCTAGCATAATCTTAAGAAAAGATTTTTAGACGATTCTGCTGGGTTGCCATTACATCAAACTTTATGTTTTGTTTTGTTTTGTTTCTATTAGACCATATCGCGTAATTCCTTTTATAATGCAACTGTTAGTTTTGATAATAATACTCATAATCATCGTTCATTTGCATAAAACATGGTATACAAAGTAGTTATTAAAAATATGGTCAGTTTAGTACATCAATGTTGCAAGAAAATTTATTATTCATGTCAAAGAATTTATTAGATTCAATATATTAATAAAATGTCTAAAACTGATTGTTTTAAATCTATTAATTGTTTTACACTATAAAAATTGTTAAAAATTAGCTACTTAAACAGTTCATTTTTGAATAAATTAAAGCTCAGAGATTTAATTTCATTAGGTATCTTATTATGTGGTGTTTACTATTTATATTAAGTATGTATTTACAAACAAAAAGTATTTAAATATAAATATTTATCCGTTATCAAGTTTTCCATGATACAGTTTCTTAATAAAATTAAAATGGGCTTAGATAATTGGTGTGAATGTAAGAAGTTATTTATTTATTTATTATAGATTTGTACATAACACACATATTAGGACAACTTTTGTTGTATTTTCAGATTTGGTATATTTATTATCAAGCGTGACTCACCTTAAACAGTTTTATTTATTATTTATCAATTCGCCACACACTGTTTGTTCCACTCACATCTCATCAATCATATCCAACCGAAAAGTTAACAATATTATTTTGAAAACTGTCGCCTACAACCCACGCTATACTAAATCGATCGAGATGGTTAAATCGATAACCTCTATGACTAGATAGTGGCGTCAAATCGACGAGTTGATTAACGACTAGCTTGTCAATCGAGCTGAAATCGATTAATCACTGATACTACTCGATACTGAATAATGGACCATCGGACAGCGACGCTGTCTGTATATAATAAACTGTATCGCGTAAATGATAGATATCTTCAGCATCTCATTCATGGTTAGTTGGTCAAAGAAGTGAATGAAAGATAAAAATAATTCTCGCAGCGTTTTGATGTTACTTTACGAAAGCAATCTTTTATCAACTGTAACTAAAAATATAGACCTTGACGCGTTTCTTGCTGCTGGATCTTCTCGTTACAAGATCAGCTGCCGTAGAATTGCGAGTCGTACCTGAAGCACAAACAACTTTTCTTATCGTTATCATGTTCGTGTTATAATTTTGTATGTATTAAAATCAGAGCATTAATGTCTCTTTCGGTAGTAGGTATATGGAAGTAAAATACAATAAATATTTGACGAAAGCCCTTTGACAGCTTTTGACGGATAGTATGGTTTACTAATTAGGATTACCTTATCGATAGTTTGTTCGCTAAGACCATGAAGTTCGACTTAATACTGAGGTAACTGGAGAGTGCAGTACGAACAATTTTTTGTGACCACAAATTTCACAGTGGCTGTCTTCCGTCTCACCTACACTTTAAAAAAATACGTATGGTCATATGAGACAACTGACAGCCACTACCTGCCACTACATACTAAATGTCAAATTTCCTGGTGTTCACTTTTTTATTCAGGTTGAGAGCTCCAGTTACCTCAGAGTATTAAGTCAAACTTCATGGCTAGGACCAAAACTGTCGTTATGGTAACCGTTGTTTTGTATGAGAACAAGAGCAGCCCCTCTTTCAGTCGTATGAGGAACTGAAATTCCATAGATACCTATTTGACAGCAGCACTTTAACAGATTTTGAAGGACAGTATGATTTACAAATTCGATTACCATAACGATAGTTTTTAAGCTAGGGGTACCTACCTACATACAGGACCAAAATAAAATCGATGATTAATCTTGATAATACGCGAACGAAATCGCAGGTACCCACTTATAAATATATAAATAATAATAAATAAATAAATATTCTCTTACAATCACACCAATAACTTAAGAAATTAACTAAGCCCGTAGTTAACTTCTTAAGAAACTGTGTCTACGTGATCTTGATAACGGATAAATATATACTTAAATACTTTTTGTTTGTAAATACATACTTAATATACATAGAAAACACCCAGACCAAGACAAATAGACATGTTCATGCACACAAATATTTGTCTTGTTCGGGAATCGAACCCGAGACCTCTGGCGCAGAAGGCTCTTACCCCTGCGTTTACCCCTGCGCCAAATCGGTCAAACCCACTTGTTCTTCTTCTTCTTTGCGTGTCAATCATTCGTTATATTGAACTAGTTTTTCATAATACAACATTGAAAGTACGGTCGAACCAATTGAGTCGTGGTTCATTTTGCGAATAACTTGTTTGAAATCGTCACCAAACTATCGGGGAGGTATTATCTCGCCCGAATACAACTGGCCCGCATTTTTGTTTTTATTTTTATAGGACACAGTTCTAACCTAACCTAACCTTTTTTGTAGTAATTATTTAAAATACAAATTACTATAAACTTAAGTTCATTTGGTTAGGTTAGGTTAGAACTGTGATCTATAAAAACAAAAACAAAAATGCGGGCCAGTTGATTTCGGGCCAGATAATACCTTACCCAAAACTATAAAGGTCAGTGTCAATGTCAAAAAGTTTCAATTTCGACCTTATTGAATTTATAAACTTATCACACAGGGTCACGAATCGGTTTGTACGACTGTACATCTGTATGTACAGTCGCACGAACCGATTCGTGTCGTGGCCCTGTGGATATATTTTATCAGAAACAGCTTTGATTTACAAACTTTTAAAACTTCAATTGATTTATACTCGTAACACAAAGACTACCATGTTTAAAATATGAAACCAATTTTGCGAAAATATCGCTGTGTTGTCAATTACTGTATGAAAATGATCGAGTAAACTGACCATTCAGCATCACGTCAGCCAGAACATACCTACAAACTGCTACCTATAGGGTATCTCCCGAGGATCCGTTGTCCCTGTTTAATACATAGCATTATGCTAAGTTATTATCAACTTTGTAACAAATGATCTTGATTACCAAGGATGTAAAATTGACTTAATAGAATAAAACATTTCCTTCCTCTTTGGTACAATTACAAGCTCTATTCCCAGTCAGACTAGGCTGAGATTTGCTTGGCGATCAGTTGTAAGCCAGGGTGTCTATTGTGGGTGTTCTTTTTCTTCAACAATGTGCTTTTCTTCCACTTTTATCGTGTGGACGGTTAAAGAATGGCATTATTTGCCAGCCTCTGTCACTGTCGATAGCTACTATCTGAAAATGGTCGGGTTTTAAAGAAAGATTTTACTCAAAGCATGCCACCTTAGCTTGTAAATGAAAAGTTCCGTTAATGCTATTAGATGGGAATGCTTGTTAGGTTTTGATAATACGTTTATTTGTTTGAAAAATGAAAAATGAAGTATTTAGAAAAAATCGACCCGTCTCACAACCAGCTCCGATGGGACACGAACCCACGACCTTTCGCTATCCGGGCGACTGCTCTAACCACTGAGCTACGGAGTCGTTACGAGAAGCGTCGAATTTATCAAATACTTCTTACACGCTGTATAGCCAGCGTTAATTTCATCAATGTGAAGATATAACTACCCCCACACGTAGGGCTGCCACCTCTCCGGGTTTGACCCGGAGTCTACGGGTTTGCATGGTGCATGTCCGGGCTACGGGTTTAGCATCGATATCTCCGGGTCGGACAGGGCGGTGACAGCGAATCAATTAAAAAAAGAAGCCAATGAAATTTATAGTCGAACTGTTGAAAACACAAAAATATTAAGATTTTGAGGACACTGTATTCAAAATCTTTTACAAATTCGATGTAACAAGTGCAGTAGGTAAGATAAGAAGATACTGATGTGGAAGCTGTCAAATCACTTGGTATGAAAAAGGTGGACGACCAAGTATTTCCTCAGTTCCTACAATCTAGTGATTCAACAATGCAATATTGCTTGCCTATTTACGATGGGTTCAGTTACTCAAAGTCACCTCAATCTTCACCGAACTGCCAAAAATAATTGGATTTTTTTCAATCCCTTTTAAGCAATGCTTTTGCAGAACGCATCTTTTCTCTAATGGGAAATTCGTGAACAGACGAGCGAAACTGCTTTTCAGTGGTCAGAATTAATTACTTATATAGAAAAAAAACCCTAAGAGTTTTTGAAGTTTTGGAGGAAACCTGAACAAAATGCTTAAACAATCTCTTCAGAATAAAAAATATAGTTGTTTAAAGTGTCAAGCTGGTCCAAGTCAGCCTAGCACTAGCTAGGTTATTTATATAATAAAATACATTACCATTACCAATGGTAGGTAATTTACCATCACTTTTACCTAAGGTCCACTTGCAGCAAATTAGTTAATCTTAGTTTTACTAAAACTAAATTAAGCCCATACACGAATGTCAATTTTTTAAATCTAGATTTAACGTTTTGACATTTTTGTGTGGGTTAAATCTAGTTTTGGTTAAATTGCTGCAAGTGGACCTAAATTAATTAAAATAATTTATACCTAAAAAAATATCTCGATAAAAAAACAATATTTCTGAAATCTCCGGGTCTACTGTTTTTGAAAGGTGGCAGCCCTACCCACACGCGAAAGAAATACCTTTCCAGATATTTGACAATCGCTAAAGAAGAAATTACTATGGCAAGTTATTTAAATTTTTACTTTGTTGCATTCACAATGCAATTTTTATGCTTGAAAAATTGAAAATGAAGTATTTAGAAAAAATCGACCCGTCTCACAACCAGCTCCGGTGGGACGGGTCGATTTTTTCTAAATACTTCATTTTCCATTTTCTAACCTGTCACGTGTTCTACAGGACTTCCGAGGCTCGCAGCATACTGTCTCGTACTGTCTATTCATAATATCACGTGAAATTATAATATCACGACTTTGACAAAATCCCTGCGACAGATATATCACGTCGCCATTCTGGTCTCATTTCTGCGCGTTAATTTAAAAATTTAGTTCATTAGGGGATACTTTTATAGTCGATTCATGGAATTTTTCCATGGAAAACATAACAACACGTGTAGGTATTACTACGTAATTGACACTGTGGAGCACTGAAATACGTTTTACTGTAATTAAATAACGTGCGAGTATTTTTGAATCACGAATATCGCGTGACAGTTCCTTTCGTAATCAAGTTAATTAACGGATGTGTGGGCAATGACTTTATTACCATTTAGACGCTTAATTTGTTAAAATGAAAAGTGATATCATTTTTATTTTCCATTTGTGATTTAAATATTAATTTCAACAGCTCTGCCTTCTTGATTCAACCCTTTAACAAGCAGATTTTTTTTGCGTGATAATAAAAAATACCTTTGGTGCCATTGCGTATGAAATTCGCAAACTACAGTCCTGTGGTTACGTTTGTGCATTACGCCCGTTCAGGGACTAATCAAAGAATACATAAGAGCTATCAGAAAAAGCAACAGTTTCAATAAAATCGACATGTGATGTGGTTACAGCCGCTATACAAATTTTGCTATGCCCTATAAAGGATTAATGTCGTTAAGTGATTATAATTTAGCCAACATCATTACTAAGAATACCTTCTAATAAATACAAGTATTGTACAATAAGGCTCGGCACAAACCAGCGACTGACCACCGTCACCAGTGGCTAACAACAGACTCTTCACCCGATAATTTATCCACCTACAAATATTATACATTCGAAAGTTTGTGAGTAAAGATGTATGTTTGTTACTCTTTCCACAAAAACTTCTAAACGGATCTGGATGAAATTTGCAACAGAGATAGCTTATAGGTTAAAATAACATATAGGATACTTTTTATCCCGATATTTTTATCACAAACCACGCGGGTAAAACCGCGGGCGGCCGCTAGTATTTTTATAAACTAACATAGTTTTAGCTCAGTCTGTAGGTACTGCCAAAACGTTCATAATTTATTTAATTTGAACGATGCGCTTTTCAGAACGTAGAATTAACGTGATTTGTTTACTGGATAAAATTTTACAATAATATGTAGGTAAGTACTCCATAAGTAAATTATTTCAACCAAAGTGAAACGGATAATCAGTACGCAGTTCGAGCACATAAAGTACGTTATCAGCATTTAATTAAGTCCAGCGGTTAAATCTAGATGTTCACTATAACTTGTTGCACCTGGCCAATTGTACGCCATTTTATTGGTACAACTTTGTATACAGCAGACCGAATTTAAATGTTAGTTTACTCTGTATTTTAACTTTGCAGTCGTTATATACTTTGTTGCCATTTAGATGTGCAGTCCAGCTTAAAAGTATGCAAGCGCACGTTCCTTGTTATTAAATGTTTATTTCGCAAACGGGTTTTGTAAATAAGTTAAGTTTTTAATTTTGTTTATCCCCAACGGGGTAGCACTTAGTCTTTACACCAGGGTGCCTACCATCAACTTTAAGACAGAGTGATTCAAAAATAGCGCGATGCAGAATAGGTTCCTAAAATGAATTGCTTTCTTTCGTACTATAACCTTCTAAAAACTGGATCGCAAATGAATTGCTAAATGTGAATGACCGAACGATTTGTGTCTTTGTTTCTTCTACCCGTCTCTTTCACTCGATTTTGTCAAGCCCGGAGAGTGAGAGGGACGGGTATAACCTGCAGGTGTCATGTTAGCTTGGCCGAGTTATAAGTCAAATAAGAGTTCTTGACAGCTTAGCGGCTGTGAAATGTCATTGAATGATGACTGAATCGCTGTCATTGATATTAAGCTGTCGTGGTACGAATAAGCGAAGCAGATCAGTTTAGGTCCTAAACAAAATCGCAATAAGAGTTGATGGTAGGCACCCTGTACATACTACCCCTAGCATGAAAAACTATCATTATGTTTATGATGATCGAAAAGTAAAATATACCGTTCTTCAAAAGCTGTCATAGTACTGCTGTCACCTATGTATTGAATTTCAGTTCCTTAAACGACCAAAAGGGGCGCTGCTCTGGTTTTTATGAAAAAAAAAATACGATTAGGATAACGGTTACCATAGCGAAAGTATATTTTGTAACTAAAAATAACATAAGTGATTTATTAATTCTAGTTTCGTGTTTGTGTTAATCTACAAATAGACCTCACCATTTCGTCACTTCATTGCTAATTATTTTTATTATCAACTGGCTTTCCGCCCGCGGCTTCGCCCGCGTGGACTACACGACGTTATCCCGCAGGAATGTGACATTTTTCCGGGATAAAAAGTAGCCTATGTTCCTCTCCAGGCTACAAAGTAACTGTGTTCCAAATTTCAGCCAAATCCGTTCAGCCGTTTTGGCGTGATTGAGTAACAAACATCCAAACATCCAAACATCCAAACTTTCACATTTATAATATTAGTAGGATATAGTAGGAAGTAGGACAGGTAGCACTTAGCACATCACAACTGATGTTAAGTGATGATAAACGCTGAAGTTGGAAGCGCACTACTCCCGGAATCCTCAACCACTGAGGAACAGGCTAATTTATCTCTTACTGCCGGAACATAACAATGCTGAAACATCGTTGTTAAAGAGCGTCAGACATAGATTTAAGATAGTGGTAGCCAGGTGGAACTTGTTTATAAACAAGAGCAAACCAAAAACTCTTTTCTCAAACTGTAAAATATGTCCTTCCTGAATAAACAACTTACACCCTTGATAATTGAATCAGAAATGTGAGTAAAAGTCTTTATATTGGCAATTCGCAACTAAGTAAAGATCTGCAACATACCTAGTGCCACGTTGTATAGTATAGAAAGCAATTCAACTAAAGTACTCGTAAAATTCACATAGCTCATAAAACAGGTGCTATATCAGTGCGGTTATTTTAGGCACTTTCAACTTAGAATTGGAGTATTAAATGTTTTTATTACCATCAAGCTTTGTTCGTTGCAGTTGTAATGGTGAGACGCGCTCTCTTTGCTCACTTAAAGAGTTACATAATATTCTTGTTTAATTCAAATCTACTGGGTTTTTTATCCACAATATGGTAACACTTACCCTTCATCTTAAACGATAATCAATGAAAATATGGCTGAAGGTGGCGTACACTTCAGTGGCCCGATTCTGCTAACGTTAAGTCGTAATCGTGTCTCAATCGTGTTTCAATTGTTGTGGTTTTTTACACACTTAAATTCAGCTTGTTTGCTACAGAAGAGCTCAAAGAAAGCAATCTATTCTGAATTAGAGCCCCTAGTGTAAATGTAATCGCCGCTTGACTTCTAACTGCTATGAGCAAAAGACTTCTTACATTGAGAAGCACTATAGGAAAAATTTAAGAGCATTGTCATATTTATCAATGAATTATTTCTAAATGCGTACACAAACATCACTCTACAACATTTATAGTAACTCATTTTGTCTCATTTTGTGAAACCAGATAATCTTCCAGTAAGAGATCTAAAATACGAGGAAAAACTAAAAATAAAACGAAAGGTCTGATATAAAATTAGCTTCAGAATAAATAAACAACACGAGATTTATCTTATTACATCAATTGACACGGTGATATAAATACCGTTTTATATTTTTCTATATCTTTCCTTCCTATGCTTTTACTCCCTGACTTCTATGCTGTTTTCTTCTTGTGAAACTGTATGTTTTTCATTCTGCTTTAGCAAATGATGCTCTATTTTAATTATGCATTATACTTGGTTTTAGTTAATGAAAAATACACGAAATTAGGTAATTGTCTTTGAATAGGCGAGGGATTCCGGCCGTCCTAAGTTAAAATTTTTCAAAAGGCATTCTTCATTTTCAAAATTACTTATTTTGTATACTGAAATGCGCGGGGGTCCTATCGATATTAATGTTCTTAAAATTGTTACTGCGGTCGGGAGTCCTTGTCTTAAAACAATTTTTCTGTCTACGTTATATGACAGTTTTACCTTTAAAGAAACATCACTCAAATATTAACTATCAAGTTCTTTTCATTTAGCCATCTACATATTTTATCCACTTGCATAGGAATCCATTTATTTGCATTAAAAATGTAGTATAGTTTGCAAAATAAAATATTTAAATCCTATCCTACTCCCACTATATTATAAATGTGGAAGTTTACTCAATCACGCCAAAACGGCTGAACGGATTTGGCTGAAATTTGGAACACAGATAGTTTGTAGCCTGGAGAGGAACATAGGCTACTTTTTATCCCGGAAAATATCACATTCCCGTGGGATAACGTCGTGTAGTCCACGCGGGCGAAGCCGCGGGCGGAAAGCTAGTTAATAATAAAATCATTTATTTTCTCCACAACCAAATAACTTATTATCACGTACGTCTTTTTACAGCTCGAACGACTATTGTTGTCCAGCAAAGCATATAAATCAACTTTTTGGTACACTACTAATACCAAAATGCCCAAATTCTTATTATTGCTATGTAACAAAATATCCCTCCCGTCCGACCTCGGGTTAAGATTGTATCGCGCTTTGTGTTCTTTTATATTATATTTTCCTTTACCAAATGAATATTATAAGGTCCTTATAATTTTCATTTCCTTATTATCAGGGGGGCTACCGCCTAAGCACCGTCTCGGCTTGATTACGATTACGACGCATCGTGCCATCCTTGTCATATCGTAACACATTTGGTATGGCATGACAAGGATGGCATGATGCATCGTAATCGACTTCAAGCACAGCCGTCTCTATCGTAGAAGACGATAGAGATGGCTGTGCTTCAAGCCGACGGCGACGCACGGTGCTTAGGCGGTAGGGGTTAGTATTTTTTTGTCCTCTGTGGTAGGGGGGCTGGCATGGCCCGCTATTATTTCTCGACTGCTTGCGAGTGAAACGAGCGAGATAGAAGATGGCTTTGGGGCTGGTCACAGCCATCTCTATCGTCTTCTACAAGCCATGCGCATAAAGTTGGCAACGTAGTTTAAAGTGAACCGATTTGGCAGCTTTTGCATCGTTTGACAGGTAAACAGCGAGTAAACCTCGAGTACTGAATCCTATGGAGATGGCATGACTTCTATACATCTATACAAATAAATAAAATTGGAGTGTCTGTTTGTAACATTAAATAACCGCTTTTTACTACGTGCATATGATTAAATATACGGTACATATACCAAAATGACATGTTTTTCAATTTTTGTCTGTCTGTCTGTTTGTTCCGGACAATCTCTGAAACGGCTGGACCGATTTTGACGGACCGATTAATACGACAATTAGAAGTAGTTTAAAATTGAATTATAAGATTTTCCTACATTGTGACTTACTTACACCTCACTTTTTCGTAGGTATGCCACCACCATAGGATTTAGTACTCAGAGGAGTAAACCGGTTCACAGCAATGTTGCCGTTCCGTATCATAGCACGGCTTGTAGAAGACGATAGAGACGGCTGTGGGCTGGTATTAGCTTAATTATTACTCTATGCAATTGCACATGTCGGAGAGGTAGTTCTTTACTCTCAAGATATCAGTAACAAGCATTTTTCTGGATTTAAACTGTCTCTATTACATTCATAATGGACTAATACAATATTTTTCTTATTCCTTTACAGTATAAATGGATTTATAATAGAAACTCTGAAGAAAGTAATTATATTGTTTGTGCTTAAATCGAAACGATGTACCTAGGTAAATCATCCAATAAGCAAGTTATTTGCCAGACAATCGCCGCAATGGCCGGAGAATGGATGCGTCTAGGAAATTGCGGTACCAGCTTCGTATTCAACCGAGCTCTCACCACCTATCTGAATATTACCATTTCCAATGCATGTAACGAATGTATTCATGCGAAAATGATACTTATTGCTGTGGAATTAGAGAACTGTTTACTGGCAATGTTATATCGTTTTGTAATACCGGGCGAAGTATTATGCTTTCAGTAACCAATGGTAGTAGGTTTGCTGCTAATTAATTCGTTTTATTTGAAAAGGTGAGTCCTCTATCGTGGTGCTTTTTGTTTTAGAATAATGATTTGTATTAACCATATATTCATCTAATATTCATTTACCTATACAGTACTCATGTATTAATGTTTTGTTATTATTATTAAATTTAATAAATTTAAATTGATTTCCTATTCTCATAATCATTAAATACTGCAGTGTATTGTAGTGTGTGCGCCTCGCCTCATATGTATGTTATAATACATATTATGTTCTGCACATGCATATACAGACAGCTATAAACGCAACATTGGCTTATCAAATTCGTTTCAACTATTTGCTCCCGGGTCCCACCTTGCATGATTCAAAGATTCAAAGATTCAAATTTGTTTATTCAATTTAGATAGTTATTTACAATACTTGTGAATGTCATAGAAGCTACGCCATCGGTTCGCAAACTTACAGCGGGAGGCCTTGGAGAAGAACCGGCAAGAAACTCCAAGGGTTGTTTTTTTCTCCCTGTTTTGTTTCATACAGAGTCGTCAAATTGAAAAATGACCTTAACATGGTATGACTAAGGTCAGTTTCCATCACAATTACACAATGGGTTATGATAAATACAGTTAAGTATAGGCGAACTAATGATCATAGCGGTGAACAATTTTCAATTACTTAGGAACTCTATTTAAAGCTTTAATATTAGTTAAAATCAAAAGACAATTCTACTATATACTGCAAGTTGCGCCATACATGTTTCAAATGTAATTATTAGTAAAATGAATAAAAACAAAAGAAAACACATTTTAACCCTAGACACCTAACCTTCGTCGAATCGACGAATACCCGTCGGAAATATAGCTATATCTTTTTATCGAGAGCGCCGATCGTCGTGCCGTCGCTATTTAAATCAGTGCTCGCCGAGCTCTTTCCGGAGGAGGCCATGTCGCCCAGGTAAGTGCGTTGTTTTTCGAATAATTGCTTAATTACTCATAAATTAAAGTATGTGCTCATTGCATAAATTAAAGAATGTGCTTCCAAAAATTAGTTTTTATTTTTTCTTATAAATATGAAGACTATTATAATTATGTTTCGCCAAAGAAGAATAGGCTATTTTTGTTGATTTATTTTAAATTTTTTTTTAAGTAAGTGATCTCATGTGGCCTAGTTTCATAAGTGCCTTACCAAAAATTTACCTTAAATAAATATATTGATCTGAAACACTACTTATTGTTTTATTTACTAAAATAATACCTTATTAAACTATGTATGTATTAAACGTAACAGAATAATGTATATATATATATAATTTTGAACCATCAAAAATAGTCGTCGATTCGATGAATGGTTAGGTATAAAGGGGTACGTTCGAACGTTAGGTGTCTAGGGTTAAGGCAAGCAGATAAGAGCAGACCCATTCCCACTGGCAGCACCCGTTCACGAGCATGACGCATGAACCAGCCATCGCTTCGCTCAACCATATTTTAGGGAACGTAACGACCCGCCTCACATGATGATGCTACTCGATTCATTTACTTGGACAAAAAATTGCGTCATAATAAAGTTGTGCGATCAGAAGTCGTATATATGGATAATTGTCATGATGGATTATGTTGTCTTATTTGCGATTTCTTAATTTTTTTAGAAATAAATAAAATACTTTTAACAATCACACCAATTATCTAAGCCCATGTATATTTCATTGAGAAACTGTATCATGGAAAACTTGATAACGGATAAATATACTCTTATACATAAATATATATACGGCAGTTAGAGATAAGATAGCCAGTTCCTCAGTGATTGAGGATTCCGGGAGTAGTGCGCTTCCACCTTCAGCCTTATCACCACTTATCATCAGGTGTGATGAAGGCTAAGGGCTACCCCGCTGTGGATAAAAAAAAATTTTTGTTTGTAAATACATACTTAATATACCAACCTACCTAGAAAACACCCAGACCAAGACAAATAGACATGTTCATGCACACAAATATTTGTCTTGTTCAGGAATCGAACCCAAGACCTCTGGCGCAGAAGGCAGGTATCCTACCCCTGCGCCAAATTGGTCGTCACTTCAGTTTTAGTAACTTCACAAGTCCAAGTTCATTTTCTCGATTTCCCGAAACTGTCACATCATTCATCTACAAACTGTGTTCAAACAAAGGAAGGACGTGAGCTGTACACGTAAGCATAATGTCGACGGTTCCGTACATTCGGGACTCAGGCGTTGCCAGGAAATTGTGGCTGTCTCAGTGACCCCAAATTGACTTTAGCCTTCCTCAGGAAGTGTAAATTAGGTCATGGATACCCGAATGCCTTTACCCAGGGAGTGTGCAGTAGCTTCACAAGGAAGTGTAGTCCAGATTAATGAGTTTAGGTTAACAATAATATTGTTAGTAGCTTCCAGACTATGAGTACTAATTATTTATTCCGTGCTATGATTTTGACTAATTTGAAATTGAGTTCCCGTGAGAATAAGGATAGTGAAATATATTTTCATGGAGTGGTAGTTTGGCTTTCAAATTAGTTAAAAGTTACATTACATATTCAAACTTATAATTAATCTTTACATTTCCGGTAAAAGAATTATAAAATTAGCTGAATAGTTTGTTGAATGAATCCCTTCTTTTTGTCAGAATGAGTGGAACAGATTGTGTCATTAAATTATCAATTATAGTCGTTTGGATACTTCAGATAATTTTTATATCATTTGAATCCGTTTTCAAAATATTACTAACTAGCAGATCATCGCGGTTTTACCCGCGTGGTACCCGTTCCCTTGGGAATATCGGGATAAAATATAGCCTATGTTACTCGGGAAGAATGTAGCTTTCTAATGGTCAAAGAATTTTCAAAATCGATCCAGTAGTTTCGGAGCCTATTCAATGCAAAAAAAACAAACAATCAAATCTTTCCTCTTTATAATATTAAAGATAAAGCATTAAACATTTGCAAGTAACTGTTTAATTTGTCGCATAGAACTGATGCATTGTATATATTTCCTAACCAACTATTGTGACATTCTCATCCAAATTCTCGCATCTGAAGCCAACATTTTATTTCCCATCTGCGTCAAAACAAAGAGAATGCTTACGTGCCTGGAAACCAAAGCCACACGACTGGACATCAGCCAAACAATCATCTGTTCCATCAACGCGTGTCGACCTGACAGTGGCAACACTTTCTCAATGGAAAGTTATTTCTTTAAGAAAACCTTATATAAATTAATAGTGGTAGAATTAATCTGTATTTGCATGAGTATATTTCTTATTATTATAGAATGTTTGTATACAGCGGGGTAGTTCTTAGCCCTCATCACACCTAATGATAAGTGGTAATAAGGCTAAAGGTGGAAGCGCACTATTCCCGGAATCCTCAATCATTAAGGAACTGGCTATCTCTAACTGCCGGAACACTATAATGCTAAACGACACTTTTTAGTATCGGCCTAAGTCGTAAACACCTGAATTAAATTTAAAATAGTAACACTCGTTTCATATCCCAATTTTCCTCTAACGAAACATCAAACTTCTCCATATTACTTGACTTATATAACCCAGTTCCTTTAAGCCTTAAAATTTTATATCGTGATAAATATTTTATATATATATTTTAAATAAAATATTTATCACGATATAAATTTTAAGGCATAGAAGGAACTGGGTCACTATTTCCATCAAAGGCCACTGGGGCGACAAAACGATAAATTTAAGAAACAGCACTGAATCTTTCGCTGCACCGAAGGCTGCAGTTTTGTTGCCATTATAAATTGAACCGGGGTTCCGTAAGTTAGTTTTACGAGCGAATGTCATGTTTTATTAGAGTTTCGGGTGTTTCCAAGGTTCACTTTGGGGTATTAGCTTAGTCACAACAGTCGTTGTGACCTAGCCTTGAGATTTATTTATGCTTGGCCAGCGCAGAAATATTTTGCAACAAACTTTAAACACGTAAAAGTCGATGTATAGAGATTAATAAAAAAAAGATCGAGTTGGACATAACAAGGCCTGTTTCACAATGTGTAAGTAAGTTCTGATAGCTGTTACTTGACAGATAGTACTTTTGTAATATTGATTGAGGCTTCGATCAATAATAACACCTAGTCCTGTTTATCGAAGTATTGAGGTCAACACATTTTTTCGAACACCATATTACTGTGATGGCATTCGTATTATTAGCAGATGTGCGGGCCGGGCTCGTAAAACAAAACTAGGAATAAAAAAAAAAAAAATTCAAAAAAATGTTTCGAATATTTCTTCTAATAGATTAAGAGCGACAAGTTTTATTAGCGCACGGCGGGGACTAAGACAAATGAAGTCTTGGGTAGGCCGTAAATTACGCTCAACTGTCAGGCAAACTATTCAAACTGGTGAATGATGGACAATTTTAGTTTAAATGCACAGATTTCTAAGAGTTTGGTAGATATTAAATGTGTTGCAGATGGGTGAAGTAGACGAAGGAAGGAAAAGACTTGAGTTCTCTGAATTGTTAGGGCGGATCGTGAGAAGTTGTGCGTAGGCGTCACCATGGAGATTGCAAGCATCAAGCTGACCAATGAGGGATCGAGATGGGCGTAGAGCGGGAGGAGATAACTTCAGTAGAGATGGAAGATAGAAAACGGGGATGCAACTGGCATTGGGGAGACGCTTTTGGATATTTGAGGACAGTGATAGATTGGGAGTTTCGTGACTCCATTGTAACTAACTGTGTGAGAAATAAAGATTAAAGAGTTAACTATTAATTAAATACTAACTTTGTTAAGTAAATTGTAGATTTGAATATTAAAACAAGTGTAACTATTTTACAAAGTGAATTTAAACAACGTCGAGAGGGGTATGTAATTGTGTACATTGTGGCTTATTCCGTGTGTCAATAAAGGTACAATCTCTAGAATAACGAGCGGTATATCACATACAACGTAGAAATGTATCAATACGAAGAACAACACCATTCTGGGGGTTTCGCTTTAATAACCGAATGGAACCCGATAGAACATCTCATTTTTGTGTTGGCTTTAATATGCGCAATAGTTGTGTTAGGGTGTTGTGGATATAAGATATTCAGTTATTGCAATCGTCGAATATTAAATAGACGGAGGTATTTGCAAGATGGTCTACCGAATGAGATAGAAATGCAAAGAGCCGGGTTAGACCTCAATCGAGGCTGAATTGGATTGCGTCTTTTCTCGATGCATAGTTAATCTCAGAGATAGGGATGGTTAACGTGAAAGTATTAATTAAAGCTCTATAGACTGTAACTTTATGTAGCCTGGTGGAATACGAAACACTAATATCTACCATGAATGTTAATAATCAAGTCTAAATTAGACTAATATGTGAAATAGTTTTCCTTTCCATTTTTCAATCAATGGAACAGGTTTGTTCTATAAATGTGTTCGTATCTCACTTTAGACTTAAGTTGTAAAATAACTATTGAAACTTTAGTGTGTGTTTAATTAAATTTAAGTGTGAATCTAGATGACCTTAGAGAGTTTTTTCTTTGGATTTTCGCTTTCTCTCTATGTAGTATGGTCTTAAGATAGGAGCTGAAAATCTAGCTGTCATTATATAGCAACCTATAGGTGACAGCTTAAATAATCAAACCAGTTTCTTTTTACTATTTCGAAGATAAACAAAACACATTTAAGTTAAATAAATAATATTTTTTTTCCATAATTATATGTTTTACTGCTTAGATATAAGATTCCTAAGAGGAAGCACAGTGTGAGGCATAGTCAAATCCGTGTTAAATACTAAGAAATACTTAGGAGAACCATTGAGCTAGTTTGTTTGACTTCGCTTAACACCTTGCGTTCTCACATGTACACCTTTCAGTTGAATCACGATTTCTATGAGCTAAATTCGTTAGATTTCAGTCTAGGTCTAGGTAGATTTCTATACATATACCTAAATAAATAAACATGGGATAGTAGGGAGTGATTAAAGACTTTAAGGGAGAGACTACATTCAAACCGTTGAGGTTACCTGTGTATAGGTAGTTTATTTAAACGTGTTAGTAAAGGGGTCTAGCTGCTGAATTTGGACGAGAGAGACAACAGGAGCAGAGCAGAAGGAAGTATAATGTATTAGTGTTGAATAGGTATAATGTGTAAGTTCATTTTGCCTCTACACAGGACATAGACGCTGTTAGGTGCACTTATAGACTTGTATTTAGGATAGGAAATAGAGATAGGTATACTAGGTGATCTGTGATGAAATAGGACTTGCACAGGGTGTTTAAATCCTGGGGTGTTTGACCGCTTGAGGCTGCGAGCTAGTCATTCCACCCACTGACTTTAATCGAATGAGGGCCCTTGACTATAAGAGATTATTCTCTTAGACTACTGAACGGGATGCTCTGGCCGGCACTCGCGAGCTCAGCCTTATTGAGCCTAAAGGCTATCTGCGTGTGGGTTTCAGTGAACGGGTAGCAGCATTTCTGGGTCGTCGTCACACTTGCACTTCCATAGCGTTCAGCCATCGCCCGATTTGGCCAAATCGAACTTTCTCAATTAATACAAATATGAATAAATAAAGTATACCATGGTATTATGGGGAAAGGTGTCTAGCGAACACCTTATAAAATAAAGTAAATAAATGTCCACATCCTGGAGATGTCTGACATACGCTTCGCAGCGTAACAAAGATGGCTGACGTTCCCCAAATAATAAACCTCAGAAGGGTTTTTCCTAGAAGGTTTTGTAGGCGCTACTAAACGACCAGAGTGTAATCCACTACGTGAGCAGACATCTATTGGTTATAGCTTAGGAATTAGAGTAGAAGAGAGGCGAAGGTCGCGATCAGATTAAAACAATTTGCATTTTAATATTAACAAGCTTCGCAATGTTATTTAAAACCATAGGCCTGCGGAATAATGGATTTATCTCGATGAGCTTCCGTTCTATTCACACGCAGCTACTAAATAGTACAAACATAAACACGATTCGCAGATCACTTAGATGCCAGTAACATCGACTTTCACCAAGACCACCAAATACATAGAAAAACATTATAACTAGACGATCACATATACAAATCAGGGTTAGAGCCACTACATTACAAAAATACAGTGGCACAGTTAAAGTGATAAAATAAATTCAAGATCCTGAGAAGAAAAGGTGTATTCATTCACAGCTTTTAGCATTCACCATAATCGGAAGTATTGCTATAAGTAATTGTCACAATTTCGATTCTTGTATTAAGTTGTCTAGTGGTACGCACCACCAGTATCAGACCCAGAAGTCCCGAGTTCGGTTTGGTTGGTGGCAGGGCTTGTTCTTACCAACATCTTATCTAAGTCTGGCACCATAACAACGATGTTTTCAGCATTGTCGTATTACGGCAGTTCGAGATAAGATACCTATACCTCAGTTGTTGACGATTCCGTGACACTTCCACCTTCAGCCTTAACTTCACTTAACATCCGGTGTGATGGAGGATAAGTGCAACAACCGTTATAGATAAAAAACATTATGATCATAGACCCGTGTTAGGAAAACTCACTAATCAAGGATGGTAGTAAGAAGGGAAATTATATAGACTGTGGTAGTAATGTGGCAACGCCCATCCGAAAATATACCAAAGAGTATTAAATACTTTATTTTCAAATCATGAAACTGGGAGCGCAAAAGCAGAAATAAATTGTTGAAAATAGTTCATATTTTGAGTATCATAACATTGCAAAAACAATTCAAGATCTTCAAAACAAGGTTATAGTAACAACTACGTAAATAATTTCATGATGCTTAATAGAACTGGATGAGAAGTACTACACTCGAGAAGCAAGTTCCAGGAATAACTTGCGATTGTAGAAGTGTGCTGTCGTCTTAAACATGCTCTCCGATGTTTAAAGGTTTTTGGAGCGTGAACACTCTGGAACATCTGTTAACCAAGACAGAGAGACACGTTACGAGTACCATTGGCTATTCCTGCAATTTGTTGAGGTCATTCAGTTAACTGTACTTACTACTTATTCTCCTTTAAAGCGTTATTTATTTGCTACTGCAAGTGCACATTTAGATTTTTAAGCTTAAAAAATCATGGACTTTCTTTTGTATATGAAGAGTTTGCCCAACAGCAGTGGTGTCATTCTGTTAAGTTGTTTTGACGTTAATTCTCATTTTCATTTAGGTACATCACACTTAAATCCGATCTTTATATAGAACTAGCTGATCCCGCGAACTTCGTACCGCCTTATCGACAGCACGCCACCTTCCGGATCAAATTGTAAATCTAAACCATTCTCGAATCCATATTCTGAAGACACAAAAAAAACATTAAAATTTGTCCAGCCCTTTAGGAGGAGTTCCGTTACATACACACGCACAGGAGAAATATATATTTAAAGATGTATACCTAACAAATAAGTAAAAATGAATAGAGAAGTCATGTGCGTGTTCGTGATCGAATTTTAGAAAAGCAACCTACTAATGTCGCAAACTGACAAACTTCTACTAATATTTTTAGCCTATCTTTAAGCACTTCACAGTAGGTAATGTAAGGTAATTAAATCAGCGTCATTTAGTTAGTATCAGTCAAGATCACCAAATACTTGGAAACATCCTAAATAGTCATTGACAACGACTCGGCCAAAGCGATCAAATTTTTCAGGCTACCCAACGTGTTCAAATATACCGGAGCACGCAAAACGCCAAATACTATGGTGATTGTGATCGCCAAAATTTATAATTCGAAGAGCTGAGTAGCTCGAATGAAAAAAACAAGGCCAAATTGAATTTTATGTCATGTTAATTTATCTCTCATGTCTTCTATAATAGTAACATATTTCATGACGCGAGATTGAATCTTATACCCTTAAAATAAAATTCAGTTTCTAAGTGTGTCCCATACTTTTGAATACCTATATTAGTAGGTACCCTAAGTACTAAGTATTAAGACATTGATATAAAGAAATTTGATCGCTTTGGCTGAGTCATAGTTATTGACCATTTTGGATGTTTCCAAGTATTTGGCAATCTTGACGGCTACCTATACGACGCTGGCTGTATACTCGCCCCTTTTAGTTGAACCTAAAATTATTGAGTATCTTTTTATACCTTTTTCATGACTGTTAAAAGTTCGGAATTTATAATTTAAACCCTAAAGCGTTTCCGTTCGCTTATTTACATTGCAAAAACGACAGCTAGCTTGAATGGTCAATGAGAAAAATGTCCGCCATTTTGTCATTAATCTTTCGAGTTAAACCCCATTGGTATTTTTTTTTAAAGTCCTGTTATGTTCATTGTGATACATAGGTAGTTCGTTTATATTTTTAAAATGCTACTTTGTTTTAACTTCATCCTGATCGGAAAATCAGATCCTGATTTCACTCATATCAATTTACATCACAAAAGAGTTATTTGTGCGAATATGGAAGGATCGGTTGCTCAAGGGCGTCCCACATTAATTTCCACATTAATTGATGTGACAGTGATTTGAGGAAACTGTTGTAACGGCAAACAACGAATACTCGAATATCACGATTCCTCAGTGATTGAGGATTCCGGGAGTAGTGCGCTTCCAGCTTCAGCCTTATCACCACTTATCATCAGGTGTGATGAAGGCTAAGTGTTACCCCGTTGTGAATTAAAAAAAAAAATACTACTGATAGCGCGCGCACGCCACATTGCTAGCTTTCGAGCGGCTAACGAACTAAACGATGTGACGTTTTACATCACATCTTTTCATACTTCGGTTCACATCACACCGCAAGCGACTTTGCTCGTCTCTTTCTCTCTCTTTTGTAATATAAAATGGCGTTTCACGTCACATCACTAAGCCACATAACCAGCTGGTGAGTGAGCTAACGATGTGGCCTTGGTGATGAAAGGTGAAGATAAACAAATAAAAACACAAGCTAATTCCGTTACTATAATAAATGCGATAAAACGCACCTTTACTTTCGACATATTTCCTACAAAGCGCGGTCTTTCGAGACGCATTAAAGGATTCGACCATTAATTCACCATGCTAAGATAATGGAGCCTGATGGCCGTTTAACGACTTCCATAAAAAGCCATCACGGTACGATAGATAAAGACGGTTTTCCTTTTGCAAAGTTATGCAAGCACCGCCTTGTTACTCATAATTAGTTATGTTTACATGTATAATTATGAAGTGTACTTAAATTGAAAGCAATTTCTAAACTCTCGGTTTTATAATTTGTCATAGAAACGTGAAGAGATAGAGATGGAGATCAGTGTTTACCCGTGGTCCCGGTGGGTCGACCCATTACCGGGTCCACGCGTAATTTTAATTACCCATGGGTCCAGGACATTAGGGATTGATCCCTGGGACATCTGACTATATCTTTAGAAAATATGTAACTAATGGTTTTCATTTTCTATCGATATAGTCAGAAGTCCAGGGGGACTTACAATGGGATTGAAAATAGATAAAGTCCTTTCAAGTTTTTATCGTGGATTATTTCGGATGTTGTCATGGAATGGCCTTTTTCTGTGTAAATTACATGTACGGGAGTTTACAGAGCCTAATATTAGTATCCAACCTAATTTGGCCATCTTGCTCTGCGCATAACGTTGCTAACTTCAAATCCTAGCGTGTTCATTCCGATCACCGAATTTCAATTTAAGCAATTTGTCACTTAAACTTCTTACATCACACGCTACTTGCAGTGACTGCTCAGACCGAAAACTGCTTAAACCAGATACTAGCATGACATCAGAAGAAAATTGCTTTAGGTCGCTTAACGCGCTAACTTCGAACCGCTGAGCAAAAGTTGAAGTTGCCTTTAGTTCCGCAATGTTCGCGCTAATGCGATCCGCTAGATACAGATAAGGTTACAACTTAGCTCGCGTAGACTTTAGCCAAGTCTTTATGTTGAGTTCAGATCAGAAGCCCCAGTGTTTCTTGGTAATTCTGTTACTTCGAAAGTGATTGGCTTCCAACATGGCGTAGATCCTTTTAAACAACTTGCTGTTTATTGTTTAAGCCATAATGCTGGCAAGATTAGATTTCTCAGTTTTTGGCTTATCTAAAAAATCTGTGGCAATAAAGTTTGTAATTTGGTATGAAGTACTTAAATAATAAATCAAAAACAATCGCAATGACGTTGAGCTGCAAAGCGTATTTAAACCAGACATAGATATTTTTCTTTTTAAAGGCAAAATGATGGTGCTGCTTCAATTAAGCTTTTTAGTGCATATTCATTAATGAATTCAATGATAATAATTGATCTATTCCATTTCAACACTTATTGAAATTGTAAATTCATATGAGAGCATTAAAGCTAAAATAAATCTTGCTGAATCACGTTTTAAGAATACACAAAGCCGTTTACGTAATATTGAGCTTACATTGATACACTTCAGACCCTCTGCAATGCTGCAAAAGCAGTAAAATTACGAATTTTATTACATACTTCCATTTGATATGTTCGAAAGATTCGGCATCTTGCGGAAAGATGAAACTGGAACCGGGCATATGATGAGACGAAAATATAGGATAAAACGTATAGTTTATTATGGTATGGTATACCATAGCATAGCTAAAAAGAGACTTAGTGCTAACGTTGAAAAAAAATGCCATAAAGTTTTCTGTCTCGAAAGATGTACTCGAGTACTATCTAGACATAATTATGCGTATTCTTGCATTACAACTTAAGAAAAGCTAATGTTATTTGTATCTTAGCCTTTTAGTTTGTTTCTGCTTTGAATCTTAACATCAATTTTGTTTTTATTTGCTTTGCCAATTTCATTTGACAGACAGCTGCTCGAAACTCAGAATACTCGTGAACACACTATAAACCATGGCTTAAACTGAATGTAATGAGTGTGTGTATACATGTATTTCAATATGGAAAATGAATCGTCCACGTACAATATCAATTTTAAAAGCCCAAACAGCTCATTAACTCACTAGGTTTTGACTCTAAAGGACTAAAATGTGTCACATTCAAGACGGCTGTATATATTTTCGACACGACCCAAGTTATCAATAACTTCCTTCGCCATGGTATTCCATCATAATACATACCTTCCGCAATATTCCCCGGCAAATTTACGTCACCGCGGTAGGTATACGGACAAAAAACGAACGGCCTTAGAAAAGTTCCCTCTTCAAGTCTCGGTATCAGGTTGTTGGTAGCCATTGTGTCAGCGGGCTTATCTTCCAACCTACCGACATAAAAGCCAATGACGTTTGGGCCTGCCCGATTTTGTTTTGAACGGCAAGGGTTATCGTCAGCCAATATTGTAATGGTGAGATATGACCGGGTTTTTCCTTACGAGTAATTTTGGGATAGCCGATCTTGATCTGACGTTGAGTGATACGGCATTGATAATACAAATCGTATTGTAGAGAGACTGCGATCGAGGGAAAAATTGTTTTGTCATATTATTATTTTGCGTACCTTTCACTTATTTTAATCTGATAAATATATTTCATGGATGGCACAATTTTGTAAAGACCATCTGTAGCCGTAGCGCCTCTTTCGATCGTCTAATGAACTGAAATTCAATATAATTTGACAGCAGCACTGACTGCTTTTGAAGGACGGTCTAGTTTACTATTCCATTACCTTAACGATAGTTTTTCATGCTATGGCTACTGAAGCTTAGACAAAAGATTTGAATATTTACTTGTCTTATGCAAAATAAATAAGACATTAAGAATCATTTCGTAATCCCCAACCATATTGTCAAAAAATCCCCAATTATTGTCCATTTCCAGCTAAAACCCAAATTGCACCAACGGTAATCCAACTAGAGTTTAATTTATCAACTCCCATTTTCCCCACCACGTTCTTTTACATCTAAAACAACATTAACCGTTTTCTGTATTCAGGTGTTTACCCTACTTTGCGATTCAGTCTCAATGGCTGTTTTAGAGCAGCACAATTAGCTTCAGTAGACATTTCAAATTACCATTAACTGTACAAGGTAATGACTGCAGCTAAATGCAAATAGCGTGTAATAAGATTTGGTTAAATGAGTCAATTTAAAGTTAAGACAGCTATGAGGTTCCAAATTATTTCGTTATTAAAATAGTTTTTTCTTTTTACTCTTTTGAATTTGTCTAAGTTGTTTCAGTCATTTCACAGACAACAAGAATAGAAGAGTTCATTTATCTCTTTAGGACTTCCTTTTAAGGAAAAGTACAGAGGTAACAAGTTTAAAATACTTTTGACTGGAATCTCGATTGTAACTCATGCTCCTTGGTTTTAAGGTTTAAAATTCATTTGATATTAATCCTTTTTATACTGATTAGTGATAACTAAAAGTTTTTCGTTTTTTTTTGTACATTTGGTCTTTTGTATAATCATCGTCATTTTTTATTCCAGTAAGCTGATGTTAGATGTTTGACATCATTATTATAGTTCGGGCCTAAATTATCAAATACCAAAACAAACATAATATATATTATGGTTTAGTATTTACAAACAGAACGCCATCCAGTAGCGTCAGCATATGCATGAAATATTTATTTGTAGCTAACTAAAGCTACTATGAATATTGGTTCCCTGTGCAGCGAATTTTGCAATTGTAAATGCCAATTAACGGTGAAATATAAACATACGGATGCAGATTTTACTAGTTTGTTGCTTTTTGTTTAGCATATTACCACTAATAAGATAGCTTATTTAGTTATAAAAAATGAAGTAATTGAAAAAATACACCAGTTTTACAACCAGCTCCGATAGGACTCGAACCCATGAGTTTTCACTCTCCGGGCGAATGCCCTTCTAATACTTCTTCTTCTTTTCTAATAAGTACTTTATTTTCAATAGTACAAATTAATTTAAATAGTAAAAAGCTCTTTAGTTGTATTACTTTAAGTATAAATGCTACTTATCCAGGAATACAATCAATGTTTATGATAGCGTTATGATAGCAGTATGATAGCGCCTATCCTCTTAACAAATTTTCAAGAATTTTGCAACGAAATAAATAACACTTTAGTGAAGAACAAAAGCTACCTTTGTCACGAGTATTTGAAAGGGTCACAAGGTAAAAGTTTCACTTGGAAGAAGATGGGCAGAACCCTAGATGTAAACAAGGTACGGTCAGCGTCAAAATGATCTAAACGTTCAAACGTACCAAAAGTATCTCAAGATTTGACCTTATCTCAAGACGTCAAGATGCATTTTCATTTGTTGTTTGAGAAATGACAACAAATGATAGTACACCTTAAAGTATTTGTACTAAGAGTGATTTTTGTCAAATCTTCAGACGTGTAGCACTCTAACGAGGTAATATTTTCACTCGTAAGAAGACAGGGGCAGAAACCTAGATGTAAACAAAGTACGGTGCAATTGGTAGCAATGTAACAGTTAATGTAAAAACTTTACTCATCGATGCTTCTCAATCTTTGTCACGAATCGGGGTCACAAGTAAATCGTTGTGTCCAACCGAAAGTCTCCAGTTCGCATCAAGCGAACTTTTCTTATATCTCCCCCAGTAATTGGCTTCACGTCTGTTTGTTCGGAGATTCGCTTTCCATAAATATTCACAAAATCCCTATCTCCGCATTTTATGACCGTTTCCAGAGCGAAGAAGGAAGCTGTTCCTTTGTAGAGGACGTTTACGAGGAAAACTGTTCAGATGTTTATTGGTGTGTTTATCTGCATCGGATTTATTGCACCAATAACTCGGTACTATCGGAATGTCCCCTACTATTGTATTGTTGCCTGGTTTTATTGTTGTACCATGCATTCGGTGTCCGCAACTTTGTGAATCGCCATAACCACTTTAAACTTTGAAAGTTTCTGTATTGTTAAGTAAGACAATGTTCGATTGAGTTTCATGGAAATGTGGTTTCCAGTTTATGCATTCTATTTTATGACGATATAAAACGGGTCACAAGATATTCAAATGTTTAGTAGTAACTGGACGTTATTTTGTTTGATCAAAAATTTTCTTGTGAAACTACTTATCATTGTTATAATATTGATTGTATAACGGTTCAAAAGTACCTACATAATGATTGCGAATAGTAATTTTGAACCTTGACTTTTATGTTTATAAATATTAGTTTAAATGAGCATTTAATTGAAAATATGATAGTTACTGTCATTTGTTGCCTTTGTTTCCTTTGTTGCCCTGTTAGTGCTCATTCATATGACGACGTTTGACGAATCGTCTTTGTCACGATTCGTTTCTTTAAGATAATTTAGACATTTTGACGCAACTTTAAAAATACGATTCCGTAAGCAATGCGAACGTCTATCCGACATGACATGACGCACCGTGTTTTTGACGAAATGTTAATGATGGATCCAACGTGAATGAGCCCTTTTCCTGTCACTAACATCATTATGAGTTTCCCTTCTCAGAGAAAAATCCTAAGGAGTTTCAGCCACTGGCAACTCGCACAGCCGCGGAGCGGCAAACTGCGCTCCCGCGCTATGTCGCTTTTTCAGTGCGTTGGACGAGGCGTGTTATCTATACTAATTGATGTACTTGCATACTCTGCAATTAAAAATTAGGCTCAAAATAGAAAAAAAAAACATTTTTAATATTCATTAACCCACCTTCCAAAACTACTTCCGCGAACCACTATATCATCAAGATACAACATAAGGCAGATTTAAGTGTATCGTAATGAGATGCCACTCCAGTTGTGATTGAACTCCCGTAATAAGCCCTCAACGCCCGTGACTGGGATACGGGATTAGCACAATAGAATGTATGATTGTCTTGCAGCTTTAGCATAATGAGCGGGGATTACACACAGAGACACGTATTCGACAATTTAGAAGCACTTGACAGAAAGTTTCGTTCATATTCATTCAGATACCTCTTCATGAAACAAATTCAGACATTGTTGAGGCTTTGTTAAGGAGAATCAAGATGTTTTTAATTAATCTGCTGGCTGAAAGAGATTTTGATATTAATTTTATTCTTTAGATCTGGGAATTAGGAATGAAAATTTATAGAGCACTTATAGATTTTAGTAACAGGATTCTTAATCAAAGTAGTTACCACGATGATAATATGCATTGGAATAAAGTTAGATAATTCAGATGATTATTTTTAAAACAAAGAAAACGATTAATATTATAACGTGGAGGTGGAGAATGAAACGCCAAATCCACAGCAACCACGTATATTTTAAAATAAAGATAAAAAACCTAAAAAGAGAATTATACAAATTAATATTTTTATAAAATCCGAATATTTACAAATATTTACACACAAAGTTGGTCTTACCTGCAGGAAATTCCTTACAGGCTTTCTAATGACAAATAACTAACAAAATAATTTCGTAAATACAGAAAATGGCCGAAACAAACAGATAAAATATTATTGACAATGGTTATGTAAACAATGTCATGGCAACGACATGACATTTTATAATATTATTTTTCAGACTCATAAAAATTCGAAAAATAGTTTCGAATTATATGAAAGGAGGATAGTAGCGGGCGACGCAACGCTACAATATGAATAAATCTAAAACTACAAACTACCTACAAAATATTTGAAACAAAAGGAAACCATTTAAAAAAACATTTAAATACAAACTCAAAATCACAACCTCATATGAATTCTCCAAAACAGAATTACCCACTCTTGCACAGTACCGTTGAACTATATTTTCAAAACGTGACTATAATTTTGAAGTATAACAAGACTTGATTGAACATATCCTTATAATGAGAGCTCGAGTTTCGTGACTGAAATACGTGATCTTTGTAACTAAATGGGCGATTGTGCTCAAAGTTTCTGCTACAGTATGAAGGAACGGAGCGAGGAAGTAGAATATAATATTTAAGTACATACTGGCGGTGAGACAAAACTTGATACGCTCAGTGGAAATTCAGTCTTATAGAACCAGAATACTTTTGGTTTGATAGTTGATGAGTTTGAATGTAATGATTTTTTGTACGTGATTTTTTGTATTTGTTGTTCGTACATTTTACAATTTAACTATAAACAGCATTACTTATTGTTCTATTAGAAAATATTTTGAAAAATGTATGTAGGTACGACTAATTCTAAACTAGTGCTAGTAGAACCAAAACTGTACATACGGTTTAAAAGCCCAATTAAAATTTATGAAATGCTAATTTGACCCGCGCACTGCAATCATTTAACAATTTTTTTTCTTTGTTGCAGATAGTCCAGTAAATGGTCCGCAAAAGCAGACCTGCCATACAAAATGGTCGACTTATAGCACAAACCAACCACGGACAGTATTTGGTGAAGTGGCGGTGGAGGCGGAAAAATGTTAATATTGACCATTGTGTACTTCATCTCGCTTCCCGTGCTGACATCCAGAATGGTGAGGGGGGAATCCACAATGGAGGAAAAGCATCCGCAGCCAATGATAAGCTCAAGGGTAGTTCGGACGAAGTACGGAGACATAAGAGGTTTTATAGTAACCCCAGAGTCGAGATACTTGGAGCCAGTGGAAGTCTTCCGTGGTATTCCATACGCTTCACCGCCCATCGGTTCTTTGAGATTCATGCCCCCTGTATCAGGGGCTCAGTGGTCCGGTGTCAAAATAGCCGAAGAGTTCAGTCCAGTCTGCCCGCAAGTACTTCCAGATATTAGGAACGAAACAGCAGTGCTAAAAAGGATATCCAAAGGGAGATTCGAATACCTGAAGAGAATACTTCCTTTCTTAACGAATCAGTCGGAAGATTGCCTGTATTTGAACATTTACGCTCCCGCTCAAGGTAAGGCTTTTTAATCAACAAATTTTCAAACATTAAATTAATCTGATTAAAATAGGGATCTTTAAAGGAATATCTAAAAGGCTTCCAAGTGAAAGAGGACTGTAAATGTTTTAATCACGTTAAGTGTATGTTTAGTACCTACTCTCCAATTAATGGCGTCCTTAAGTTGACTTTGAATTTAGATTTCCATTAGCCCCAAATATTATTAGCAAACGTAACACCCACATGTAGACGGTGAAAAGTCATTTATTTCTTTGCTATTTTCATCAACAAATCAGTCTTCTTGAGAACACAACGTACTCCAGGCCTATTCATCGTTTTAAAATTTCATTAAGCCTTTCCTTACGCCACAGTTAGTAAAGCGTAACCAATTCCACAGACCTCGAAAAGGCTACCGAGCGTTTGAACAAAAACTTGATTTATATGCCAGTGAAAAGGGACCACCGGGCTAATTTTCAAAAGAGTATCGTCCTTGGGAAATAGCATTCATTTCAATGTAAAGAGAACGGGATGAAAAAGTCTGAATGGTGAGAGGACGAAATTAAAACGGGTCAAGTGTGAGTTTGACTGGTAGGAGTGTGTATTTACGACGTCTGTACTCTTTAGTGTCATTAATTTTGAATTACTTCTGAGGATTGAACAGTCGTGATTTCATTAATACCAAGGAGTATTAGTAGAAATTAGGCAACTTCTTCGAACTACTAAAATATTGTATTCTAAATTAGCTCTCTAATATATCTCTAGTATATTAGTTACTGAAAGTCGATTATATAATAGAGGTTCTATTGAATAAGAGATTTCACCAAACGCAATCCAGATTAATGTGAGTCCAGAAATCAGTTCTACAGCAAACCCCGAAACGGTACGAACGCGTCCTATTACAAAATTTACGGATGTGTCTAATTGGATACGGAGCGGAAGCAATTAAGGTTGTTACCGACGGATATAAACTTTATTTGCGTTCCGAATGGGAGATAAAAAGGTAAGCCTGTGTTGGAAATGGGTCGGCATTGTGTTGTAGATCAAATGGGAAAAATCTGCTGGGAGCGATGTTGGATGACTTCAAATAAATATCCACGTCAATGTTTGAAGCTGTGACGTCCAAATTGGGATGATAATATAAATAAACCCAAATTTCGGATTTTAAATAATAAAAGGAAGTCGAGTAACAAAGTAAAGCTATCTTTTGTTATTTATGCTATTTTAGAAATCAGTTACTTTTCAATGGATGATGATAATGGATGACTTATTGCCGAACCGCCGACCGATCAGACCAGATCGCCTCTGTGGTCTAGTGGTACACACCACCGGTATCAGACCCAGAGGTTCCGGGTTCGATTCCCAGTGGGGGTACATAGTGTATTCGGTTTGGTTGGTGGCAGCGTTTGTTCTTAGTCCGCCTGGCTAGCTACCACCATCTTATCTAAGTCTGACGCCATAACAAAGATGTTTCCAGCATTGTTGTGTTCCGGCAGTTAGAAATAAGATATCCGGCTGTTCCTCAGTGGTTGAGGATTCCGGGAATAGTGCGCTTTCACCTTCAACCTTATCTTCACTTAAAATTTTAGGTGTGATAAAGGCTTACCCGTTGTGCATAAAAAATGGTTCTCTGTCTGTCTTTTACATTTTTCCTGCTTAAATTACAAGATTTGATAAATTTTAGCATAGAGATAGATTAGATATACATAATCTAATGATAGAAAATTTATTAATAGAAGATTAAATAGAAGTAATCCCATTTACCCCGTGTGTACACTAAACATACAATATAGAAATAGGTATGTTATTTTAACAATACTTATGTTTAGAATCCCACTGTCCCACTTTCGACTAATAATATCCAAAGCTCAATGAACTGGTTTCGTGTTCGAAATAACTTTTACACGTAATTGGCAGCCCGCATTATGACTTTGCGTAAATGTAGCATTAACATCATAAATCCATGGCGCATTTTGTAAATTATAAGTTTAGATTTACATAATCACATAATAGCTTCTTGTGAAAATAACATTTATACATATAATAGTAGTAAAGAAATAAATGTATGCAGTACCTATTTATTTATTGTTTGTTCCTCAAATAATATCGTTTAATTTGCTCACATTTAGAGAAGCGAGTTTAAGGCTCAACTTAAGCTGGCGCAGAGTCAAATGCCCGAATACTCGTACGCTACTTATCTTTGGGAGCGTCTCAAACATCGCCCTGTCACTTTAAATGTCAAAAGTATGAAAGAGATGCCATGATGTTTGAGACGCCCCCAAAGATGATTTGCGTACGAGAATTCGGGCGTAAGCGTCCATCTGGAATTTCACATAGCAAATTCACCCTTATCTCCACCCTGTAATGTACAAGATGTTTTATCTCACGAGCGCGGGTGAGCCACGCTTGCGCGTGTGAGCCACGCTTGTGTGTGTGAGCCACGCTTGTGTGTGTGAGCCACGCTACTGTGTGTGAGCCACGCTTATGTGTGTAAATGTACATACACACTATCTTTGCCTGCGTAAGCTCGCGAGCGCTCAGTTTTCACTGAGTCGCCGGCATACGCATACAGGAGCACGTGTCTGTCACCCGCGTTCGTGAGATAAAACAACTGTGCATATTTCTTCTGAGAAAAAAAAGACACGCGCGAATGCGTGAGCATTCTGCTTCGGCTCTGCGCCTCCAGTGTGAGGTGAGCCTTAGACCTAAAATGTTGGCTCTAATAACGTTTTGACGTCTAATTAAGGAGGACCGGAAAAATAAAGAGAATGAAATTTCACACGGATGAAGTTATGTGCATCCACTGTATATACCCCGTTCATGTATATTATGATATTGATGTCTAAATTATGGGAAGTGATAATTACTCCTCTGGCCAACATTAACCCCCTTATTACAAAACGCAGACTAAAATTAGTACAGGGATTAAACAGAGTTTAAACCACGGATTAAGTAAAACGTTATTACAAAACGAAGTTTATCATTAGTCCGTGGACTATCTATGGTACTAAAGTTAAACCGCCGAGACCCCTAGTTTATCTATGGACTAAGTTTGACGTTTGAGGTTATCTTTGATTTTGTTCCGTGCGTATTTCAATTGATTTCAATTTATTTCAGTGGTTTTTCTTTAACAAATCATTAAAAATTGATTTTTAACATACATTTGGAAGTTCTTGATGTGTTAGCGACGTCTATCTAACCAGTCATCAGCAAAACTTGTAAAAAAGTACCAGAAATTTTATCACAGATGTCCCGAAGATTTATAAAAATGCCTGCTACTTTAAATGAACAGGAGAAAACTATGGAAGAATTGCGCAGTAGGAATTATTCTACAGTCATAGGTGCAATTGACTGTAGGTACTCTGGTGCTCTGAATAAAGAAAATAAATGCCGATGGGGGCCAGATATTTTTCAAATAATGTGCAGGTAAATTACGAAAATATTTCTATATTTTAATTATCTTATAACTTCCAAGTGAGGCATAAATCATTATATAGATAATATTTCTTAGCTGAGATTGCTCGGGCCTACCATGAGTTTACTGTGATGCATGCGCTAGTGACTAAATGTATGCCTAAACTGAACAGTGCTTTTAGTGGTTATTCAAAGAACTCATACATTTGTCTTACGCCATCGCTAGCGAGTAAGTCACAGAAAACTCATGGTAGAAGTTCTCCTAATTAGGTAGATTAACATAACTAATTTCTATTAAAAACAGCTCTAAGAGGCTGTGTTGCTGCATCATTTTATTGCTTGTTAAAACAGATTTTGGAAACCTGTTATAAGAGTAGAATGTTAAGTTCTAATATGCTTTTACTTTTCAGGTGGTTTGTGATGTGATGCAGACCTGAAAATAATGGACTTAGTTACCAGGTGGTGTGGCAGTGTACATGACTCTTAGAATATTCTGAGAATGTAGATTAAAACAGAGGTTTGAAGTTAGTGCATTCTCTGGAATATTACAAGGAGACAGTGGCTATCCCTGGACCCCATACTTATTTACTCCAGTGCTGAACCCTTCTACACCACAACAGGAAAGATACAACAGGTGTCATATCCATACTCAGAATACTGTCGAAAGGTGTTTTTGCTTGTGGAAGCAAAAATTTCGGTGCCTATTGAGAGGCATGTTTGGAGACATTGATACTGCAGTCCTCCACAATATTGCCATAGATATGAGGGAAGTCTTGTGTCCTGGTGAGAAGAATATTGAAGACTGATCTGCATCTTGGATGGTTTTAGTACAAAACCATATTAGAAGAAATATTAGAAGGCAATTTATTGAAACTCATTTTTAAATATTCAATTTTAATATGTATGTAACTAATACAAAATTTTCCTATGAATATCAGTCCTTCAAATTAATAATAAACATTATAACAATTTTCATTTGTCAATTTTCATTCTTGTTAACAAGTAGGTATCTGAAAAGATAATTTTATATCAGTATCACAACGGTCATGTTTGTTGTAATCTACTTATACATCTATACAAATAAATAAAATTGGAGTGTCTGTTTGTAATATTAAAATAACCGCTTTTTATTACATGCATATTATGATTATATAATAATATACGATAAACATACCTACCAAAATAATATTTTTTTAAATTTTTGTGTGTCTGTCTGTCTGTTTGTTCCGGCTAATCTCTGAAACGGCTAGACTGATTTTGAAGGGACTATCGCTGGCAGGTAGCTGATGTAATAAGGAGTAACTTAGTTTACTTTTTATACCCAAAATATATCACATTCCCGTGGGATAACGTCGTGTAGAACACGCGGGCGAAGCCGCGGGCAGAAAGCTAGTCTATACTAATATTAAAAAGCCGGAGTTTGTTTGTTTGGTTGAACAGGCTAATCCCAGGAACTAACTACCGACTGGATCGATTTAGAAGACGATATGCCCATGGGAACGGATACCACGCGGGTAGAGGATCGAGGATCCGCTAGTTTTATTATAAAACTAGCTTCCACCCACGGTTTCACCTGCATGGTTCCCATATATAATATTAGTTAGGATTAGGATATTGTAGTACACAAGGACATTTGAACTATTGTAGAAGGATGTCATTTATACCTTTTAATTAATTAATTAATTTTAAATAAAAGTAAGCACAAAATTAGATGTTTAGTCTTTGTTTTTTATACTTGTAAGAGATGAATTAGGTACTTTAAAGCACTTGACCCAAATATTATTAAATGATATCTAGTTAGTAGTAGTTTATTCCTGAATTAAAATTAAACAAAATTAAAAATTTACTAAATGGAAGTGTATTGGATTGTAATTTTATCATACACTGTTTACCTTGCACCCCATAAAAATTTGTTCTGAATTTTTATTAGTAATGAATGTTGTTTCTTCAGTTAGGCACTTCGTAACTAGCCAGGTTTAGGGTCAACAAACACATCTTTTGTATTTGTAGTCATTGGAATCTAAAATGAGTAAAAAATCAAATGTTTTCACACTGTTGTGAATGATAGAATGATTGCACAGTGCATTGGCATAAACAAGCAATTTTATTTACCATTGCATCACTTTCATAGTTGTTTACTTCATTGACAATGTCATGAGGAGCAATCGCCATTATTTGCATGTCTTGTGCAGAAGGTCATGGTGGTTTTCCACCACCTCTCGTCGTTGCTAGCTCCCTTCTGTGAGCAGACAGGCCAGTTATCTCATTAAATCTAAAAAAGTAAGCATCATTTTTAAAAATACTATTTCAGAAACAATTTTATTTGTGCTTTCTTAGACACTGGTAAAAGCAATGGTCGGAGTGTCCAATAAGTATAAGGTTTAAGTGCACTTACTTGACTGACATGTTCTTCCACTCTTTTGTTTTCATTAAATTAATGGATGTTTTATTGGATTTGTCTTCTAAGATATTTAGTATTATGATAGAGCTGACTGAGAAATCAGCTGTCGTAATACTTCCGAATCCTAAAATAAAAGAAAATCCACGTTAATCAAAATAGAAATTATAAATAGCACTGCATTTCATAGGTAGGTAGGCAGGTACTAATGCAATAAACGATGTTTTCACTAACTTTTTCTTCAGAACTCCAATAATGTTCACCCCTCTTTTTCTTCGGTTCCACCACACAAAACAGTACACTATTAATATAGATAACAAGTTGTTTCTTTATTATTTGCATCGTATGCTCAACAACAAAGTTTTTGTAACGTAAAATGTGAACTAACGACTAACGTAACATAAACAAATTACAAAACGTATCATTTCATTTGATTTGGCCATCATCGTACTCATCGTGTCGTGTCAAGTCGAGTCGCGCCACGTAGCCGTTCCGTTTCATGCAGGTTAGTTAAAAAGTATTCCGATTAATCATTATAAAACTTGCTAAGAGTATTACTTGTGCTCGTTCAAGGGATTAAAACTTAGAGAAAGAACAGTAATATGGTTTGTTACCATTTGTTTCGTTATTGTTTTAAAGTTATGTATGCATCCAAAGTGTGAAGTTCATATCAACGCTTAGAGAAACGAAATGTCGTATAACTCTGTCGAGCTAACATAACGCCTGCAGGTTATACCCGTCTCTCTCACTCTCCGGGCATGGCAGAATCGAACGAAAGAGACGGGTATAACCTGCCGGTCTGATGTTAGCTAGATCGAGTTATATTGAACGAAGTCTGTGTAAAAGAATGAATGAATGATAATTTTTGTTTTTAATATTTGTTTATTAAATAAACCACGGTTTAAAATGGTTTTATCTTGTCCTCCGTTAGTCTACGATTTGTAATAAGGACACATTTTAAACCCGCACTAACTTTAGTACGGTAACAATCGTAGATTTATTAGTCTCAGTTTAAACCAGTTTTAAAGCATTTTTTTGTAATAAGGCTGTAAGGGTTTATTTTGTCGATTGCAAAATCTAGTTCCCAACGGTAAATGCATTAATCCAAAAAATTAAACCGCGAGCTGCCTTTAATGTAGCTATAGTACAAAAAAAGCATAGATTTCGGCTGCTAATCTTACAACTATTTTATTTAACTCATTCGTCAACATGCTTTGAAACTTCTATAAGTCATAAAGGTCATTATTGCTTGTAGTATCTGCAACTCTGTCGCTGTTTTCTAGTCAAACATTAAGCTATGATGTTATATAATAATAGCGGTTATTAAATCGTATTATAGGTGCTATGCTTGCTTAAACAGCACTAATAACTACGTTGGCTTTTAGCTTAAACCACTTAGGGGCCATTACCAAGTCAACATAGCGTGAATATCGTGTTACTGTGGTCATAAAACTATTCTTCTCATTGTAAAATAAATGGGCTTAACTGACAAATCACTGTTCTGCTTATTTTCTAGAAATATTATAAAGGGTGTCTCAAAAGTACGTATAGGATTTGAATTTCATATACGTCATTGGTTGAAATTTGATATACGTCATCTTGGCACATGTAAAATTAATCGTGGAGCGTTTCACAATAAAGCAACGCATAGATGTTATACAAATATTTAACAAAAACTCACGATCTATAACAAACACTCGTCGAAAGGTCGAAAAATCTCGTAATTTCAAGAAGAGGTGATGTCAAATGGCCACCGAGATCTTGCCATCTGATGGCACTGGATTTCTTTCTTTGAGGCTACGTCAAAGATAAAGTCTACACCAACGATCCACAAAACATAGACAATATAGACAAAATATTCGCCGAGTTATTGGTGAAATAAGTAACGAAATGTGTGAAATTAGCAGCGAAATGTGTGAAAGTGTCATGAAAAACTTGCACACAACAAAAATGCCCGTGGCGGCCATTCAGCAGATATTCTATTCAGATAAAATTGTACAAGTCTCTTCTTTAAAATAAAATAAAACTACGAAGAAATTCCAATCCATTCGCGTTTTATTGAGACAAATCATCCTATACCTACTTTTGGGACACCCGTTATTTTAGGTGGTTAATATTTTTATTTAGTGATAGGTTGATGTCCAAAAGTGTCTGAGGGCCTAGACATAGACAAGTGGCTACCTATTATCGATATTGTCAGGAGAATAGAATGAAAATGTATGGGATTGACAGTAGCGGTCACGTAACATTTCAATCGCTGGCGATATCAATAATAGAAAGCCACTTGTCTAGGCCCTCTGGTGTAGTAGGTATATGTATTTACTGCGAATGGTTTTAAAAAGTACTTGTAGATGTATTATTATTAGCACTTCTAGCCAAACATATCAAAGTTTGAGTGGAAGAAACAAGTAAAACAAATTTTATAGTGTCAAAAAAATTAATGCTTCATTATTATCATAAAACACAACAATATTTCCTTATAAAACCTTTTTACATCAATATGTAAACTTGTAAGTGGCACAAAACATAGAAATAATTTATTATGTTAAATGTATAAACTAAACATAGAACTTTTGAACATTTTCGTGGAGGGGTAAAAGGGAGAAGCACAACAGTAACCTAAATAAAAAAAAAATATAAGTAATCAAAGTAACTAAGTAAAAACGCAAACACAAAAATATCCATTACAAAACTGCCTTAATCCACTCACGTACGGACCTCTAACCAAGACCGCGAATATGAAGAGGCTTAAACATGCACGCACATACTTCTTGCAGTTCTTACACGGTGTACGTGCCAAAAAAACGTACGGGGAAACAAAGGGGTATTCCAAAAAAGCCCCTTGGGCGGTTTGAGCTCGCATATTACGCTGAAATTCACCAGCCGGTTTTTCAACGTCTATACCCCGGCTTTTGTTAGTAGAAGACATTTCCCGTTCAACCACTCAAGGTCGATTTTAGCTTGCACTGCATTTCTAACGCGCGTGTTTACAGTAGCGTGCCCGTAGATGGTTTCCAAAGGAAAATCGCCATAATCTGGTCAGCCAGGGAGTTCTTCGGTCGTACAATACCTACTTTTGGGTGTAGATTTTTTCACCTAGCAGATTTCGGGTCGGCTTAGTAGCGAAGTTAAAAGCGGGTGGGAGTAGCTTGTTTTTGTATAATTTGAATGCCGTGAAGGACTCGGACTTTGTATAATGTGATGGTGTACTTCATTTAATATATTAAAATGAGGTGTTTTTTCTATGAAGGTACTGTTCAGCGTAAGCGAATAGAAATGATAGACTTTATTCGCAGACTCTCCTTTTTTTCGAGGAGCCCGTGGCGCGGTGGGTAGCGCGCTTGGCCTGCGATCGTTGAGGTTAAGCAACATTCGCAATGGTCGGTCACGGGATGGGTGACCAGAAACTTTTCATCTCGAACTTTGTCCCGGCTGCACTTGCAGTCGTTAATACCCACCAATCCGCCCTGGGCCCGCGTGGTGGGTCATGGCCCATTCTCCTTATCCATCCATAAGGAAGGCCAGTGCCCCAGCAGTGGGGACATTAAATGGCTGATGATGATGATGATTCGCAGACTGTTAGTTTATTAAGGCGAGGCGCCGACTTCCAAGACTACTAGATGAATAGGAATGGATCAAATTCTAAACATTCTACTGTTTATCGCCACTTGGGGTAGGTATTGCAATCTTGTTGATATACGATGAATATGGACTTAAACATGTTGATATTTTGGTCTCTGTGAAAAAAATCGTACCCTAAATAAAGTTTTGAGATATCGACTTCTAAGAAGCCATACTAAATCCTACGATCACAGCTCCTTTAAATGTCGAAAAACAAAATAAAACGAAACTTTAAATCTAGTTTCATAATTATTGGACGAAACCCGCCGTAATCCTTTATAGATTCTTAGTTAATTTAAATAACTATTCTGACTCGTATTAAACTAATTAATGGCCTTACATTTGAATTCAAAATAGGTTGTTGAATTACGTAATTGACAAGTAACAACTCATGTAGGCTCATTTTGACCTGATTGGAGTGTTCATACGAATGGTTATTTATATAATTTTATACTACCTAAAGTACGTTTTATAATTCGGTGCAAAAAAAATAATGTCACTTTCACATTTGAGTTTGGCAATAGGGTATCGTAAACCTTTTTCTTCATGTCTCTTTTCATCATCATCATTTCAGCCGTACGACGCCCACTGCTGGGCATAGGCCTCCCCCAAGGAACTCCACAACGATCGGTCCTGCGCTGCCCGCATCCAGCGGCTTCCCGCGACCTTGACCAGATCGTCAGTCCACCTTGTAGGGGGTCTGCCCACGGAACGTCGTCCGGTTCGCGGTCGCCATTCGAGAACCTTTCCGCCCCAACGGCCATCAGTTCTCCGCGCTATGTGTCCCGCCCACTGCCACTTCAACTGAGCAATCCTTCGAGCGATGTCGGTCGTTTTAGTTCTCCTGCGGATCTCATCATTTCTGATTCCATCACCAAAACAGCTTTTGGCACTTAATATTCGTACAATAGAACGAATCTACTTTAATCAAAAATTATACCCTTTTATCTACACTCATGTCATATAATCACTCATACCCAAATATAATTCTGACTCGTATTAAACTAATTAATGGCCTTACATTTGAATTCAAAATAGGTTGTTGAATTACGTAATTGACAAGTAACAATTCATTTAGGCTCATTTTGACCTGATTGGAGTGTTCATACGAATGGTTATTTATATAATTTTATACTACCTAAAGTACGTTTTATAATTCGGTGCAAAAAAAATAATGTCACTTTCACATTTGAGTTTGGCAATAGGGTATCGTAAACCTTTTTCTTCATGTCTCTTTTCATCATCATCATTTCAGCCGTACGACGCCCACTGCTGGGCATAGGCCTCCCCCAAGGAACTCCACAACGATCGGTCCTGCGCTGCCCGCATCCAGCGGCTTCCCGCGACCTTGACCAGATCGTCAGTCCACCTTGTAGGGGGTCTGCCCACGGAACGTCGTCCGGTTCGCGGTCGCCATTCGAGAACCTTTCCGCCCCAACGGCCATCAGTTCTCCGCGCTATGTGTCCCGCCCACTGCCACTTCAACTGAGCAATCCTTCGAGCGATGTCGGTCGTTTTAGTTCTCCTGCGGATCTCATCATTTCTGATTCCATCACCAAAACAGCTTTTGGCACTTAATATTCGTACAATAGAACGAATCTACTTTAATCAAAAATTATACCCTTTTATCTACACTCATGTCATATAATCACTCATACCCAAATATAATTCTGACTCGTATTAAACTAATTAATGGCCTTACATTTGAATTCAAAATAGGTTGTTGAATTACGTAATTGAAAAGTAACAACTCATTTTAGCTAATTTTAACCTGATTGGAGTGTTAACACGAATGGTTATATAATTGTATACTAACTACCTAGCTAAATAAATTCGATTTTAAATATTTAATTATATTCTTCTAAGATATGGACCATAAGACGTTTTTATTATAGTTTACACACCTCTTCTATAAATAGTAGTTTATGTTACTGTTACTTATTTAAGGGTATTAAAACATGAATTGGAATAAAAAAAAACGGTCAAGAGCGAGTCGGACTCGCCCACCGAGGGTTCCGATCATCATAAATATAAATTTTAATATTTAGATATGTTATGTTACTTTACGTATACAGTCCTTCAAAAGTAGGATATCCTATGTTTCCTATTGAGGATTGTATAATAAAAACGAAATGTGCTTTTAATGAATGACAGCGAATGAATGTTATAACGATACAAGATGTATTATTTAATTTAATTTCTTTAAAGTTATGTCAAAATTATGTTAGGGTATGAGTGATTATATGACATGGGTGTAGATATCTCACTAAGAAATTATTAAAATAACCTCATTAAAATTTGTATAAAATTGTAGAACAGAACCGGAGCGTTATAAAGTAAAGTTTTAATTCTCGTAAATCACTCTCCGGTTACTGCGTTTCAGGCCTGCGAGCCTTGTGCAGTAATCACTGCAAAAAAACTGTTCTCTGGCTGTCGAAATAAATTTATCTTTATCTTATCTTTATCTAGATAAAAGGGTATAATTTTTGATTAAAGTAGATTCGTTCTATTGTACGAATATTAAGTGCCAAAAGCTATTTTGGTTCTAGTATTGAAAGGAAACTGTTATTTGTATTCAAGGCAATTGAATAGAGCCTGAAAAGATGACATCTTTTCGTAGGCCTCGGGTCGAAGTGGTTCGTAAAGCTATGATGAGAAATGAGGGTCTTGTTGTACATATTTCAATGCTGATTGATATGTTTCTCCTATGTATTTTTTGTTCCATCATCATCATTAGCCAGTGTAATGTTCCCCCCTCCTGGAAAACAGGGTGCCCACCATCAACTTTAAGACAGCGATTTAAAACTAGCGCGATGCAGAATAGGTTCCTAAAATGAATTGCTTTCTTTCGTACTATGACCTTCTTAAAACTGGATCGCAAATGAATTGCTAAATGTGAATGACCGAACGATTTGTGTCTTTATTTCTTCTACCTGTCTCTTTCACTCGATTCTGTCATGCCCGGAGAGTGAGAGGTACGGGTAGATATAACCTGCAGGTGTCATGTTAGCTTGGCCGTGTTATAAGTCAAATAAGAGTATGTGACAGCTTAGCGGCTGTGAAATGTCATTGAATGATCACTGAATCGCTGTCATTGATATTAAGCTTCGTGGTACGAATAAGCGAAGCAGATCAGTTTAGGTCCTAAACAAAACCGCAATAAGAGTTGATGGTAGGCACCCAGGTCTTCCTTATGAATGGATAAGGGAAATGAAATAAGGGGAATTAATGACTCTCTTTTACGAGGAGTGGTATTTTACTATGAGTCTCATAAGAAATCTCAAGGTCACCCAGCGAGCAATGGAGAGAGCGATGCTCGGTATTACCCTGCGCGATCGAATCAGAAATGATGAGATTCGCAGGAGAACTGAAACAACAGACATCCCTCGAAGGATTGCATCGTTGAAGTGGCAATGGGCAGGACACATAGCAGGGAGAACCGATGGCCGTCGGGGCGGAAAGATTCTCGAATAGCGACTGCGAACCGGACGACGTTCCGTGGGCAGGCCCCCTACAAGGTATAGACCGACGATCTGGTCAAGGTCGCGGGAAGCCGCTGGATGCGGGCAGCGCAGCAGGACCGATCGTTATGGAGATCCTTGGGGGAGGCCTATTCTACTAGTCCAGCAGTGGGCGTCGTATGGCTGGAATGATGATGATGATGAATGAATTTCTCAAAGATCGCATGCCGAGGAAGCTGACCACTGCGCCATGGGCACCAAAATTTTTATAATGTTTTTTTTATTTACCAGATTTTATATGAGAAATTGATTGTTTTATGTCCGTCTGTTTTCTTTTGACGTCGTCGTGGTCAACCACTCGTACCTAAGTAACGCAGGCAAGTTTATTGTGCCTGTTCTACCGGTAAGTTAAAAAAGACTTGAATGGGCGGTAGTAAAATGTTGACGATTCATAAGTAAGTATAACTAAAACTAAAAATCCGAAATAAATGATAATAATAATAATAATAACATAACATATTCATCATGTCAAGTGAATAAATAGATTTTTTATTTTATTTCATTATTTTTATTACTTGATGTAACGATGTATATGAACATGGCGTAGCTAGTATCTAACATACGCTATGTTCAATAGATTTTTAACTTTTTCGTGTTAGTTTTTAATTAAAAAGTATATTATATATATGTGCCAAAGCTTGTGTGTAATATTGAGATAACATTTACACTGTTTGGTTCTCGAAGTTGATTGATTGCACGCCTTAGAAGTTATACGAATATCGCACAGGGAAGAGCCGGTCAAACAAAAAGTGCTGAAACATCGAAGACGCGAGCAACAACTTATAAAAGAAAATGTCACAGAAAAAGTCTGGCGTAATATGAATGAAACGACGACGTGATTTATTAAAGTACTAGCTATGCCACGGGGCTCTATCCGCGTAGATCTCGTTCCATCGGGGTAAAGTGTACCGTATACACAATTACTCATATTTATTTTTAAATTATCAATGGGTTTGCTCTTCATAACGATCTTCCTCAAAAAGTAAGATAAATTGATCCGTTATCACGTAAGATGAATAATTACACAAACCAACAATACACTTTAACATTTTTTATAATACTAATATGGATTAGTTTAAAAACTGTATTAAAAGTATTTTTTTTGTTTTTTTGCATTCACAATTCAAGTTTTACTATAGAAAATGTAGTTAGTATTAGAAACAAAAAGACCGGTCTCACAACTAGCTTCGTTGGGGCTCGAACCCACGACCTTTCACTCTCCGAGCGAAAGCTCTAGGTAAAGTAAAAGATTTGTTTTCAAGCACTATTCATTAAAAAAAACTTGCACAATAACCCTCATTATACTCCAACTCAACTTTCTATCGGCGGCTACTCAATAAATATAAGTTTTCGAATAAACGGTAATGAAAGTTATTGTTAAGTCCCCATTACTGTTCAGATATTTTTAATTAGTTCTAGCCAACAGCTGCTCTATACGATTTCGGAATATTAAGTCGCAGTGAGTTTGCAATTCCATTAAAAACTAGTTTAGTTAGCCGTAAAGTTGGTATTACAATATTAAAACTTCATACCGTTTTAAGCAGATTGCATTTACAATTTTGTTTTTAATGACAACATCTAATACAAGGTTTAAAACGATTTGGTCCTTTGTTTGCAAGCGTGACTGAACGCTGATATTTTTTGACCGGATATCGGACAATCTCGGTAGAGCTCGGATGTGCCCCGTGCGGCGCACAAGACGATGTAAATTTCTCCAAACCTTTTCTGTGAACTATCTTCTGTCTCACGCGCCAGGCGTGTTCACGCTATCTCATAGAAGTTTATCAAGATTCGCCGTGCGTTACGACCTGGCGCACGCGGAATGTACTTCACAGCGATAATAGTCTTAAAAGTTTGATATAAAAATTATGCTAAAGCGAGATAGCAATGAGAAAACGAGGAGACCGATTTTGACAATTACGCAAAAAAAAACACAAAATCACTTCGTATTCAAAAAATAATAGCAATTTTTTTTAAATGCATCTATACGATCCTAAATATTATTAGTGTCCTCTAATTAAACCAATTTTCAATAGTATATGTATCCCCATTTAAGAATAATCTTGATATTTCTTATTATTAGAGGTATTTTTGAAAATAAAAAGTGTCGAGCCAAAATCATAAAATCGTGTTTCTGAAACTATACGATTCTAGATAACGATATGAAGAAATATATATCTTATTACCAGATTTATAACAACTCTAACCGTCCTATAGTTTTATAGCAAAGAGTCCATACTTTTTCCGAGTAGCGCCTTATTGTTTTGTCATTATTTTTGTATTGAAATTTTTGATGAATACAAATATTCATTGAGCGTTTTATGATCATTTATTAACATATTAAAATTTGGTGGTTCACTTAAAGGACAGCCGCCCCTTCCTAGAGATAAGATAGCGAGTCCCTCAATGGTTGAGGATTCCGGAAATAGTGCGCTTCCACCTTCAGCTTTATATTCACTTAACATCAGGTCTGATGAAGACTAAGTGCTACCCATGGTGGATAAAAAAATAAAAAAGACATATCCTTATAAATATCTCAAAACATCACACATATTAATCTGAATCCGAATCAATATCTGATTAAGTTTTGTGTTACTGTTGTTAGAAATAACGGAGGTATTACAAATATTTATAACACCCAGACATTGAAGAAACACAAAATGGGCTTCGCCCGACGACATTATCCCACGGGAGACTAATTTTTTCTGGAAAGAAATATTTCTTTCCAGAAAAAATTAGTCTATTGTCACTTTTCATCTCCTTCGACTTCAAAGACACAACACAAACAACAAAAACACTTTCAATTTATAATATTATCATGGATGTATGGATTCTATGCCTAAAGTAAAGGTAAGTAAGTACCTAATATTTGACATCATTGAAATAACATTTGAATCGCACTTAGTTAAAAACATAAAATTAAAATAAACACCCATCTTTGTTCTAACCGAGGTGTAAAATAGCCGGTATCCAGTTTCCTCTGGACGAATCAATTTAGAATGCAAATAACAGCCTAACGAAACAAAGATAGAACAGTATCTGTATAACCCAAATTACAAGAGTCCTACACAAACAGCGGCGATCGTTGGACCGGGGTCCAAGTAATTTATTCTGTGCGAATCTAAAGATCAATAAGGCATAACATAGGTAGGGGATGCCATGGTCGCTATAACTACATAATTAAAACTTAAAACAAATGCTTATTTCCTCATGATTTAGACGATTCTGATAGTATTTAACTAAATCATAACAGCATGATACCACTTGCTGATAGTCGCATGGCTAGTTCGAAGTTACAATGGATATGTAATGAAACTTCATGTAATAATAATAATATATAAAATATTTATTTATTCACGAACAAGTTAAACAATTGCACTTATGAATCGTCAACAACTCCCAACCGCTCATTCAAGACTTTTTTGACTGACAAGAAGAACAGGCGCAATAAACTTTTGTTTCTCAGGTATTATAATTATGTTCTTAAAGAACAATATTGATGATTTTACACCAAACAATCGCTTACTGCCGTTTACAGTGTTTTTTAATGTCTTCAACTAGATGTTAGAAAAATGCCTATGACAGGAACCATGCATCATAAATTCATTTAGATACTAGATGACCTGGTGACCTGTTTGATTCTATTAAATTTAAAAAAAAAGCGAAGCAGCTTAGACAAAGGTAAAATCTATTTTTTTTATTTTGATAAAGAAGTATAAAATATTCACTATTACTATGGGGTCAACTCTGCAACTCAACAAAAAAAACCAGCTGTTTTATACAAATTGACAGTGTACCTACTCGACCAAAATGTATGGAACTGCTGATTATTTTTGTTGAGTAGCAGAGTTGGCCCCATAGTATAAGTTATTCATAATCATGAGCACAATCACCACCTACGTGGTTTTGCGCTTATTCATTAACACGACACGTTGTATAATCATTAAATTATTTCACTAATATTCTAATGCCCGACTACTCGTACGCTACTTATCTTTGGGAGCGTCTCAAACATCGCCCTGTCACTTTAAAGGACACAGCACATTACCTCAACTCGGAAAGGGATCGACACCGTATCGCCTTCGCCTCGCCGCCGTCAACCAGGCGTCAACCTAACGCAAGCACGTAACCAAACCGGATCAGCGTCGGTACGTCGGCTCGGCTACGGCTAGGCGACGCCGCGCTTACGGCTCGCCGCACAGTGGTTCCATATAAAAAAAAATGAGAGAAAAAAAATAATAAGTAAAAAAAAAATGACAAAAAAATGAAAAAAAATGACACATAAATGAGAAAAAAAAATTTATAAAAAAAATTGATGTTGATTTTCATTTTCGGACCACTGTGCGTAGAGCCGTAAGCTCGGGTACGGAGAGACGTGAGCGCGTGGACGACTAGCGGTAAGCGCGGGGATAGCAAGTTGAGCGACCCGCAAAGCGGTTCGTGAGCTGTGGCCCGATTCTGCTAACGTTAAGTCGTAATCGTGTCTCAATCGTGTTTCAATTGTTGTGCTTTTTTACACACTAGTTACAAGAATTATGACTGTATGATGTGATGTGAATTTAGTGTGTGGTGTGACCATCAGTAGTATTGTGAAAAAAGTTCACATTTCTTGTAACTAGTGTGTAAAAAAGCACAACAATTGAAACACGATTGAGACACGATTATGACTAAACGTTAGCAGAATCGGGCCACTGGTCCCGAGGCGAGGCGATTACGTTACGATTCCGATTAGTGTGCTTTGCAGTAGGGGGTTTCATACAAAGAATACTGAACCGCTCGAGTTGATACGTTTACGATCCCTTTCCGAGTTGATGTATGTGCTGTGACCTTTAATGTCAAACGTATGAAAGAGATGCCATGATTTTTGAGACGCTCCCAAAGATGATTTGCGTTTGAGAATTCGGTCGTAAGTGTCACAGTAATTATTCATCAGTCTCGCATCTGATAGCTGACCATATCGGTAAACCCTGAATCAATAACAATCAATATGGCTGGATGTTAAGCAAATACTGCTAATTGAATAGTATCCCATCGGGATTATCTACCAAACTGATCTGTTGTGTATGGCAAAGGACAGTTTCGGAAACATATAGCTAAGGGAATGCTATTACAGACTTACAGTCCTACAAGATCAAAATACCTACCTGTAATAATTACTTCATTAAATATAGGTATTACGTTCCTTGGACTCTTTATTTATTTCTTCTATACTAATATTATAAAGAGAAAAGATTTGTATTTTTATATGTAACGAATAAACTCAAAAGTACTGGACCGATTTCAAAAATTCTTTCATCGTTAGAAAGCTACAGTCTTCCCGAGTGACATAGGCTATATTTTATCCCGATATTCCCACGGGAACGGGTACCACGCGGGTAAAACCGCAAGGGTCCGCTAGTTGATTCATAAGATTCAAGATATTAAATAAATAAATAAATAACTTCTTACAATCACACCAATTATCTAAGCCCATTTTAATTTCATTAAGAAACTGTTTCATGGAAAACTTGATAACGGATAAATATATAATACTTTTTGTTTGTAAATACATACTTAATATACATAGAAAACACTCAGACCAAGACAATAATAGATATGTTCATGCACACAAATATTTGTCTTGTTCGGGAATCGAACCCGAGACCACTGGCGCAGAAGGTGGGTAGCCTACCCCTGCGCCAAATCAGTCGTCAAAAAAAAAAGATTAATTCTAGGCTGTAAGCTTTTGTGAATGTCAAAGAAGCTACGCCATAGGTTCGCAAACGATGCGGCGCTAGACCTTGTAACCGGAGATCCGGCAAGAAACTCGTCAAGGGCTGATTTTTTTCATTGTTCCTAAAAAACGTCAAATTGGTTCTAGCTGCATTAAATTTACACGCCTTGATATCCAATATATCGCAATAAAACCCTGTCGTAAGTTTCGTCACATTTTCTCGCATTGCACTTTAAGCCTTAGCTCGTTTCGTTTACGTTCAATTTTGACAATTTTACGTAACGCTCGCAGTTCCACCGCAGAATGGATCAAGTAAATCGAGCGAGCTTCATAAATCCGTTCCCGTTCCGGGCTCGCCAATGGCCGTCCACTAATATGCATATATCAGGACAGTTTACGTGCAATATTTTTAAGTTTAAAGTTATAGGTATGAGCGTGAGGATTTATGAGATAGTGCTACGTGTCAATTTATAAATTTATAGGTATGAAGTTATCGCTTTAAAGGTGGTCATGATGATTTATGATAATGATTACAAATAAAACAAAATAATAAGGGCTTAGGCTATTTTGAATGAAATAGGCGATTATTTTATAACTTAAAAAAAGCGTTAATGAAAATGCAATTCAGCATCAGCGATAAGTTTTTTTTATAGTCCCAGTGCTAAAGGATAACTAAAAATAACTTAAATTAATAAAATATGCACTTTATCCAATAAAAGTGGAAACTAGTATGTGTTTTATATAAATTAACATGTAAATTAAAGAACATTAAAATATCTCGCTATGTCACAACAGATATACATACTAAAACATCAAACAACAAAATTTCCAGCTCACGAGAAATATGATGGCGAAAATTTAAAAGCGTTCATATCCGCTGTTCCATCGGATGGATCAAACGCGGAACATAAATCAAGCGTTAAATCTATAAATCCATCCCTGATATCGGCCGCTGTCAAACGGTTATCTTCTAATATGCATATCGGGTAACGTGGTTCAGACAGTGATGGAATAGTTAAGAGGAAACCATCAAATGAAAAGCTGATTTGGAACAGAGGTTCAATATTGTTTATAGGCTAGTCTAAGATAGGCGCAGCGTTTATTTGCGACCAACATTTTAGTAAGTGTCTTAATCTTCTTTATAACCTACTGCATTTCCAAACGAAAATATCAGATTATCCAAAGTAAAAAGTGTCACAAGAGATAAAATTATGTTCAGTACTAAAACGTCAATGAACGAAAATCTCCAGGGTGCCTACCATCAACTCTTTTTGCGGTTTTGTTTAGGACCTAAACTGATCTGCTTCGCTTATTCGTACCACGACGGCTTAATATCAATGACAGCGATTCAGTGATCATTCAATAACATTTCACAGCCACTAAGCTGTCAGGATCTCTTATTTGACTTATAACTCGGCCAAGCTGACATGTCACCTGCAGGTTATACCCGTCCCTCTCACTCTCCGGGCATGACAGAATCGAGTGAAAGAGACGGGTAGAAGAAATAAGGACACAAATCGTTCGGTCATCCACATTTAGCAATTCATATGCGATCCAGTTTTTAGAAGGTCATAGTACGAAAGAAAGCAATTCATTTTAGGAACCTATTCTGCATCGCGCTATTTTTGAATCGCTGTCTTAAAGTTGATGGTAGGCACCCAGCACACAGGAAAAATATGATAGCGTAATTTTAAAAGCATTCATATCCGCTGTTCCATTGTATGGATCAAGCGCGGAACATAAATCAAGCGTTAAATCTATAAATCCATCCCTGATATCGGGCGCTGTCAAACGGCTATCTTCTAATATGCATATCGGGTAACGTGGTTCAGACAGGTATGGAATAGTTAAGAGGAAACCATCAAATAAAAAGCTGATTTGGAACAGAGGTTCAATATTGTTTATAGGCTAGTCTAAGATAGGCGCAGCGTTTATTTGCGACCAACATTTTAGTAAGTGTCTTAATCTTCTTTATAACCTACTGCATTTCCAAACGAAAATATCAGATTATCCAAAGTAAAAAGTGTCACAAGAGATAAAATTATGTTCAGTACTAAAACGTCAATGAACAAAAATCTCCAGCACACAGGAAAAATATGATAGCGAAATTTTAAAAGCATTTATATCCGCTGTTCCATTGTATGGATCAAGCGCGGAACATAAATCAAGCGTTAAATCTATAAATCCATCCCTGATATCGGCCGCTGTCAAACGGTTATCTTCTAATATGCATATCGGGTAACGTGGTTCAGACAGTGATGGAAAAGTTAAGAGGAAACCATCAAATAAAAAGCTGATTTGGAACTGTGGTTAAGTGTTGTTTATAGGCTACACCAATAAATTAGATGACAAACGTAATCAATATCTTTTGTCGATTGAGAATTTGTTAGCTAAGGAAATAGAGAGTTTTTACCTAATAAATGTAAGTGTTTCTCATTTTGATACGCCTCAAAATTCGTTGACTCACAAAGTGTACACCACAAATGGAGTTATTATTTAGATGAAATTTACATCATAGCCATTGATTGTATTCGATTATAAAACAATGACCGTCTTGCAGCTTGCAGCTACTAAACAGGGAATCGCACGACCATGCCACATAGAGGGAAAGCACCTTAAATATTGTAAATATAACATTTTACGGTAATTATTTTAATTTATTGTTCCTTTATTTTTTCCAACAAACAAAACTGCATTCAAAGATTTTTTTAATACACTTTCCACACTCAGCAATTGAACCGGCTAAAATTAAAAAAAACCAACATTGTGTATTTTTATGACATCAATATATAGGTACATTAAATCATAAGGATTAAATATCTCTAAGGCACATGATAAACTAAAAAATATGTAGTTTAAAAAACTATAAAAACACACTTTTATAGGAACAGACTAAAAGTACAAAATAACCGACTATTCAGTCACTGAAATTAAAAAGCGTGGTGCGCGTTGTCAATATTAAGTACTTGAATGCATGCTTTGCAAAGGGCGCACCACGCTTTTTAATTTCAGTGACTGAATAGTCGGTTATTTTGTACTTTTAGTCTGTTCCTATAAAAGTGTGTTTTTATAGTTTTTTAAACTACATATTTATTTTTTACTTTTTAGTTTAATAAATGGCAAGCTATGGATGGATGGCAATCGATTTCACAGTCCATTCATGTGTCTGCCCACCCCGTAAACATTATAACTCAAAGGCGAGATTGTATGTATTTGTTTTTCAAATTCAAGTGGAGTCTATTAGTTACCAGATGCGCGAGCCGAACCCTTACTTCATCCTTACTCCATCATCAGACCCTCACCACCAAGTCTAGCGAATAGGTCTCATCAGAACGAATCAAATGAGCCCAAACTCGAGGGGTTTCCTAGCGGTCATTAAGGAGTGCCACTGACTTCCTCCCTGCTCCATCATCAGGCCCTCTCCACCTAGTGTAGCAAATAGGTCTCATCAAAACGAAACAAATGAGCCCAAACTCGAGGGATTTCCTAGTGGTCATTAAGGAGTGCCACTGAATTCCTCCCTGCTCTATCATCAGACTCTCACCACCAAGTGTAGCGAATAGGTCTCATCAGAACGAAACAAATGTGCCCATCTCAAGGGGTTTCTTAGTGGTCATTAAGGAGTGCCACTGGCTTTCTCCCTGCTCCATCATCAGACCCTCGCCACCAAGTGTAGCGAATAGGTCTCATCAGAACGAAACAAATGAGTCCAAACTCAAAAGGTTTCGTAGTGGTCATTAAGGAGTGCCACTGGCTTCCTCCCAGCTCCATTATCACATCATCAGACCCTCGCCACCAAGTGTAGCAAATAGGTCTCGTCTGAACGAAACAAATGAGCCTTAACTCGAGGGGTTTCCTATTGGTCATTAAGGAGTGTCACTGGCTTCCTTCCTGCTCCATCATCAGACCCTCACCACCAAGTGTAGCGAATAGGTCTCATCAGAACGAAACAAATGAGCCAGAACTCGAGGTGTTTCCTATTGGTCATTAAGGAGTGCCACTAGCTTCCTTCCTGCTCCATCATCAGACCCTCACCACCAAGTGCGACTCATAAGTCTCATCAGAACGAAACAACGGAGGCCAAACTCGTGGGGTTTCCTAGTGGTCATTAAGAAGTGCCACTGGTTTCCTCCCTGCTCCATCATCAGACCCTCACCATCAAGTGTAGCGAATAGGTCTCATCAGAATAAAAGAAATGAGCGTAAACTCGAGTGGTTTCCTAGCAGCCATTGAAGAGTTCTATTGCCCACCTCTTGACTCCATCATCAGAACAGCTCGATGGTAGCAAATTATTGTATTGTCATCGGATTCATATAGACTTGCAAAGTTTCAAATCAGTACGACAATTAGAAGTAGGTTAAAATTGATTTCCAAGATTTTCTTACATTGTGACTTAGTTACAAGTGAAGCTAATAAAAGTGTGGTAATGAAAGGAAAACAATGAAAGACATCATGGATTCAATGTCGAGTCGAATCAATGTGTAAGTTTTAAACAAGAGTAACGGGACTCAACGCGACATTTATTATGAAGTACATATTATTATGTACTTACAGCTTGACGTTTCGGCTGTGTTGCAACAACCAAAAAAAGTGACAATTTGAGGGTGGCCGAAGATCTCCAAGCCCGCCCGAACAGACGTCGTCGCGCACCGCCAGTCTGCTTGTGACCACGGTTGTTGCAACACAGCCGAAACGTCAAGCTGTAAGTACATAATAATATGTACTTCATAATAAATGTCGCGTTGAGTCCCGTTACTCTTGTTTATAATTATAATGGAACGCGAAAGTTTAAAATCTTATATAATGTGTAAGTTTGTTGTTTGTTTTATATATAACATAACATAGAAATATTTGAATAATGTATTGTATAATTGAATTTTTGTTTGTTAATTATTTTTCTTAGTGCATGACATAAATACTATTTATATCTAAATACTATATTCTGTATGCCGATCGGCGGGACATGGAGAGCTTTTCCTTTATACCATTGATGACAATGTGACATCTACAAGAGAAAAAAATCTTTCCGTGTTCTGTGGTGACATCTTTTGTACCTGTGTGCACAGAATAAATAAATATGAATATGAATATGAAATATGAAGTAGGTACTTTCCTATTTAATGGACGAAATTTAAAAAAAATGCTCTGAATGCTGTTTTGTTTCTTGTAAAAAATAAAGGGATGGTTCGTTTTAGTAAAAAAAACCTATTAAGTATTTAAAATGAAGTATTAGAAAAAAAACTATTTACAATATTTGAGCTACTTTCCCGACATGTGGCATAGTCCCTGTTATATGCTAATGATGCAGACACGTCTCGGAGATATGGGTCAATAACTTTGAAGGACTTTGACATTTTGTTTGCCACTACTTCGTGTCCGTTCTTGTCACATGTCCATTGTGTCTTTATATTTTTTTACTGGTATAATGGTGGCTTTAGTAGTACTAGCCTACTACGCCAACGGTCTTGAGTTCGATTCCCATTTAGAGACACCACATAATGGTGTCTTAACATTGTAACCTTTATCTAATTGAATAAAGAAAACTACTCTAAACTTGTTTCACCCCAATTCGGGGCAACCTTGTGTTTCTTTCGAAAATAATAAACTTTTTTACAATGATTTTTATTTAATTTAAATACTATCCTAGACCAAGTCCAATAAATCGTCATTAATTTATAGGATTTTATATATTACTAACCCCCCCACCCCCCCTCCCTTTAATACATGGAATAACGTTACGTGCGTTTATCTTTAGTAGTATCTTTACAATCTTTGTTGGTTATAGGAAAATATAGGAAAAATGTGATTTATATCTCAATTTGTTGTGACTCATTTAACTTAAAAGACTTATCTTAGATTAGCATCAATGAATTATATAAAATTAATTATATTATTTTATATAAAATACTTCACGTACAAATTACACTCTGATCAAAATTACCTTAGACCAGGAGCTTAGTAAAAAGCAGGTGTTCCTAAACGCGAGTAGAACAAGGATCGCCTGTTTGATTTATGTTCCCGACGGATCCATCTAACGCGAGATAGTGTTAGAAGATTTACCGGGATCGGGAGCCCGTGGGCTTATTGATGAAGGTTGTACCTGAAAAAGAGGAGGTACCAACCTATATTATATTAAAAGTGGGCTTGGAAATGATTGCCACTTTTAAATCATTATAATGAGATTATAATATTATGATTTCACCTGTGATTTATCACAGGCAATGATTTTTCACATGTAATTATTTATCATTATCGTGTCATATCGCTACTGGAAATAATTGTGATTTTATTATAATTTTTAGTTTTTTGCATTCACAATGCATTTTTTATTATAGAAAAATGGAAAATGAAGTATTTAGAAAAAATCGACCCGTCTCACAACCAGCGGTCCCATCGGAGCTGGTTGTGAGACGGGTCGATTTTTTCTAAATACTTCATTTTCCATTTTTCAATAATTGTGATTATTCACAGCAGTGATTTTAATCGCACTAGTACTATTGCTGCTACTGGAAATGATTGTGATTTTTCACAGGTAATTATTTTGATTGATTGCTATTTTGTAGCTGTGTGTGTTTTTTATGATTGCGATAAAATGTCGCTACTATATATAAAAAAGTATTCATCATTATCATCATCATGTCAGCCGAACGACGCTCACTGCTGGGCATAGGCCTCCCCCAAGGATCTCCACAGCGATCGGTCCTGCGCTGCCCGCATCCAGCGGCTTCCCGCGACCTTGACCAGAATTAAATGTATTAAATTAATTTAAATAGAATAAATTTTAATGAAATCAGTCTTGTTTCTTGTCAAAAATAAATGAATGTTTCATTTGAGTGAAATTTGCTATCTTCATTATTTCGGGTATTTTCCCTTCGTATCATGAAATAATTTTATAATAAAATAAACGAGAAAAAAAGGTTGTTTCCATCGGATTGTGGTTTTGACAGCTGAACCATAGAATACAAAAGAGCGGTAAAAAGTATTTGTGGATCGTGCGTTTCATCTTTTTGCGTCAAAAGCAGTCCATACATTTCCTTTTGTACTATTTTTTGTCTTTTTTCATGACAACGTTGTCAACCCGTAGGTTCCGACGACACAGTTTTGTCAATACCAATTGCGTAAATTGCTGCTTTTAAGAATTTTCTCGTGTTAGTCCACAAGAAATTGTCATTTATCTTCAATATACACCAATATTCTTTCACGAGTAGAAAGCTACATTATTCCTAACTGACATAGGATTCATGTGCCTATCCCTGCGTCATAAGGTTCCTAACAAAGAGATCCGCAGAAGAATAAGAGCTACCGACATAGCTCTCAGAGTAGCGAAGTTGAAGTGGCGATGGGCAGGCCACATCGCCCGCAGAATTGACAACCGTTGGGGAAGAAAGGTCTGGAGCGACCACGAACTGGACGACGCAGCGTAGGACGGCCCCCCACAAGGTGGGCCGATGACCTGGTAAAGGTTGCGCGAAGCCGTTGGTTGCAAATAGCCCGCTGCCGCTCTTTGTGGCGCTCTAAAGAGGAGGCCTATGTTCAGCAGTGCCTCATAGTGGCTGTTAATGATGATGATGATAGGATTCATTTTATTCCGATGCTGGCTTTTCGCCCGCGGCTTCGCTCGCGTGGACTACACGACGTTATCCCGCGGAAATGTGATTTTTTTTTGGGATAAAAATATGCCTATGTCAATCTCCAGCCCCCAAACTATCCCCAAACCAAAAATCACGTTGATCCGTTGCTCCGTTTTGACGTGAAAGGCGGATAAACAAACAAACACACTTTCACATCTATACTAATATTATAAAGAGGAAAGATTTGATTATTTGTTTGCATCGAATAGGCTCCGAAACTTCTGACCGATTTAGAAAATTCTTGAACCATTAGAAAGCTACATTCTTCCCGAGTGACATAAGCTATATTTTATCCCGATATTCCTACGGGAACGGGTACCACGCGGGTAAAAGGGCGAGGATCCACTAGTTTATAATATAAAAAAAATATTACTATCAAATACCATTTTACAACAGCCAGTGGCCAGAAGGCCAAGAAGGTACTTAAAAATACCTGTATGAGAGGCCTCTGCTCTTCACATAACATAAATGTGATATTTGAAGTGTAACCTAGATACTTACTAAATTATTTGAACATTTATTTAACTTAAAATTTCCTACATAGTTTTGATAACTTTAATATTAGTATAGATTCTTACGGCACGGGTAAAATCAAGCGGCACAGCTACTGTCAATATAAATTTCGTCGTGCTGAGTGGGCAGGTAGACAAAAATCTCTCGAAATTTGTGTCTAAATTCTGGAAGATTTTCACTCCAAACCTCTGGTTTGATTATAATTGATCCCATCTAGTTTAATTATACGGATATTAATCATTGAAATCTAGATAATGGTTTTTGGACCTAAGGATGGATTTAAACCAAACTGTTTAAAATAGTATTTTATGATTACGGCTACTTATTAGTTTAACCCGCGTACCTGACGACTTTCCTACGAGGTGGACCGACGATCTAGTCAAGGTCGCGGGAAGCCGCTGGATGCGGGCAGCGCAGGACCGATCGTAGTGGAGATCCTTGAGAGAGGCCTATGCCCAGCACTGGGCGTCGTTCGGCTGACATGATAAATAAACAAATAAATAAATAACTTTTTACGTTTACACCAATTTATCTAAGCCCATGTTAATATCATTAAGAAACTGTATCATGAAAAACTTGATAACGGATAAATATATACTTAAATACTTTTTGTTTGTAAATACATACTTAATATACATAGTTAACACCCAGACCAAGACAAATAGACATGTTCATGCACACAAAAAAAAAGCCTACCCCTGCGCCAAAGCGGTCGTCGAAATGATGCCCTTAAATCACCCTTCTTATCATATTAGTGATGAAATAACGGTGGTTTCCGTGCACCCACTCTACAAGTTAATTTTAAATCTTCTTAAGAGGATTGTGTAGGAAACGGTCTCCGTAAAGACGGCGATAACGTTTACCACTCTCAAAGCCTTAACATACAGCCATACATTTTCAGCGTGTTGTTTAAATGCATAAGAGCGAGATCTGCACTTTCTTTTTGATATTCATTGTAGATTAGAAATATTAGCACTTTCATGTAATTACTAAAGTGCGAATATTTCAAAACCTATGATAAATATAAAAAAAGCAAAACGTACAGCCTTACTTCTTATGCATTTCAACAACATACCTAAAATTTATTGCTGTATCTTAAGGTTTAGAGGGTGTAAACCATGAAGCTCGACTTAATACTGAGGTAACTGGAGAGTGCAGTACGAACAATTTTTTGTCACCACAAATTACACAGTGGCTGTCTTCCGTCTCACCTACACTTTAAAAAAATACGTATGGTCATATGAGACAGCTGACATCCACTACCTGCCACTACATACATAAATTTCAAATTTGCTGGCGACACTTTTTTATTCAGGGTGAGAGCTCCAGTTACCTCAGAGTATTAAGTCAAACTTCATGGTGTAAACGTTATCGCCCCGTTTGTATGGACACCGTCTGCTACACAATCCTCTTAAAACTTGAACGGTCGTTGTTTAAATCTGTAGTTGTAAATAGCTTTTAGCTTAAACGTTCTTCCATTAATCGACGCGAAACTCCTGAACAGAGCGGGCGCGAGGAATTTCAGAACGGTCACAATATCGATGGCTGCCACAGACGGCTATAAATCCCTCCGCCTATTCTTTTTAAAGCCTCTTTACACCTTCAGGTGATATCGGATTTGTCGATTTAACTAAATCGGATGTCTTGGTGCAGCTTTGGAATATTTATCGTTGCCACCGAAATGTATGATTTTCTTGTTTTTTTTAAATAGTTACTTCATTTTCCATTTTTCATGGTTTTCTTGTTAAAGTTATACAGATTTAAGATTTTAAATTATTTTTATGCATTTACAATACTATTCTGTAAGTAAACGAAAAAATTGTGAATGCAAATCCCTCCTTAAAGTTACATGCAGGGTTTGGAGTTTTTTACTATCATAGTTTTTTCCATAATATAGATTTTGTAGTAAAAGTTAATTAAGTGTTCAAAGTCGATAAAGATACAAGTTGTGTCCTGTATTTCTTTATTCACACTAATGTTAGGTATATTTACATGTTATGTATTACCGAAAATATTATGATAAATATTATTAGGAAAGATCAGAGAAAATAAAATTTTACATTCACCAAAACTTTTAGTAGAATTAATTTGATTTAAAAAAACTATGAATAACTGACAAAGAAAGTCCATAAACAAATAAATATTGCATAAACAATTGTCACCGTAATTATCTTAAGACGTTCTTTGACGAGTATTACCAGTTCTTGATAAAATTTTAATAGAACTATATAGTAATTGGTACCTTAATGAAACAGGCTATAAATATATCTAATAATTACATCCCACGATATTAAGCTAATCTGATCGGAACATGTGAAGGGTACTTCAGGTCGTTAGCAAACTTCAGCGAGTCACGTAGAGGGAGCTGAGGGATGTATATCTGTCCCTTTCTTGACCTTCATTACCGTGCACATTTACTGGGGATGAGGGGATGAGTCGGACCATTCGAGATGCTTAGATCCCTGCGAAGTATAAAAAGAACACGTTTTGAAAAGCTAAGAAGTGACGTAGGCATTACAATCTTAAAGCGATGCTTGTCAATATAAATACTTACAAATTTATGGTAATGATTTATTAAGCTTGTTAAATAACTTCGAACTTTTTAATGAGAACTGACCAATTGGGTGTTTGACTGTTGTTGAAATGTAGATATTTAATTATGACATGCGAAAATATAACATTATTGAATAACAAATATGAAAAAAAAAAAACAATATGTATTTTAACAAGCGAATTATGAGCTACTTAATTGTGACTCTAGCTATCTCTTTCTAAAACGAAATTTTCTATGGCGAGAGTATGGCGCTATAGAAATGTGACGTCATATTTCTATAGCGCTCTGCTTGTCTAATCAGAAAGTTTGATGCTCTATATCGCTGAAAATATGCAAGATATTTTGAAAATAAATACCTATATTGTGTTTCTACTAGTTCAATAAACATTTTAAGCCAATAAAAAATTCTGTCAAATACCCAATTGTGTCTAACATAGTATACTGCTGCTAGGACAAACACTCAGGTGTTAAAAACACCTGAGCGTACTTTCTGTGTCTGGGTGTTTTAGAATAGAATAATCATTTATTCCACTCTGTAACATTGGTCAAATACAGCTGTTTATAATAAAGAAAGACCATAACATATTACACTAAAAAAGCATGTGGAATTTTAGAAGAAAATAAAGTGACGATATCCGTAACACAAGAACGATATCAACTCAATCATTATCATCATCAGCCATTTAATGTCCCCACTGCTGGGGCAATGCCCTTCCTTATGGATGGATAAGGAGAATGGACCATTACTCACCACGCGGGCCCAGTGCGGATTGGTAAATATTAACGACTGCAAATGCAGCTGGGATAAACGGCTTAGTGTGCCTTCCGAAGGACGGAGGAGCTCGAGATGAAAAGATTTTGGTCACCCATCCCGTAACTGACCATTGCGAAAGTTGCTTAACCTCAACGATCGCAGGCCGAGAGCTCTAGACGTAGTATTTTTTGTCCTCTGTGGCTCTAGCCACTACACCACGGGCTATTGTGAAAAATATACAATATGAGTGCCATTTTCTTTCCTTTATTGAAATAGGTATCACACTTTTAAGGATTTGAACGCGTACGTGTGTATTAGAAACAATAATTTATGTTTTTGGCGTTTTGGTTAACTAAATGTATATTTTTTTAATTCTAGAAATACCTTTGTCTTTTTGGGGTATACTGTGTGTGATTTAACAGCCATTTAAAATATCATGAAAAAGTAAAATAAAATTCCATTAGTCTAAAGGTCAAAGGGATGTGTCGCAAACCTCGTTAAAAGCTTTAATTGGAACATAAAAAATTTAATCTTTTAGCATTAGAGTTAAAGGGGTTTTATAGGCATTCAAAAATCACATTGGAAAAAAATATGAATTGTGGTTTCACATCACAGTCATGTTCTCATCGTGTACGTATACGCAGCGTTCTTTGATAAGTTCCTTAACCCTATTTTATTAAAATTTGGTTTTCATATCTCATCATCATTATCATGTCAGCTGAACGACGCGACGCCCAGTGCTGGGCATAGGCCTCCCCCAAGGATCTCCACAACGATCGGTCCAAGCGGCTTCCCGCAACTTGACTAGATCGTCGGTCCACCTTGTAAGGGGCCGGTCGCCATTTGAGAACCTATCCGCCCCAACGGCCATCGGTTATTCGCGCTATGTGTCCCGCCCACTGCCACTTCAACGATGCAATCCTTCGAGCGATGTCGGTTGTTTTAGTTCTCATGCGGATCTCATCATTTCTGATTTGATCGCGCAGGGAAATACCAAGCATCGCTCTCTCCATTGCAAGCTGTTATGAATTACTTCATTACTTTTATTTTAAGGTTTAGTTTTCATTGTATAGCTTTTTAACATATTTTTAATCACTTGCGATTTTTATTATTGCAAATGATATGAATGAATGAAAGTGGTCTGAGTATTTGCCCGGAAAGTGAAAGGTCGTAGGTTTGAGTCCCATCGGAGCTATTTGTGGGACGGGTCGATTTTTCTAATGTTTAATATTCAACAGTAAAAATTGCAATGTGAATGCAAAAGTAGCGATTTGGTCCGCTGTGGGTAGACTTATACCTAAGTCTGGCATATAAATAATATTTTTATTTTAATTTAGAAAGAAGCCTTTAATTTATTCAGCTGTAGGATCCGGAAGTGAATTAATAATAATTCATCATATTAGAACGCTAATAATGTAGTCACTAATAGGTTTATATTTGGCAATATCTTGGTGTAAGCATAATGGTGATGTGCTTATCTAATTCGGGTAAATTAATTTAATATTCCGCTTGCACGAGCAGTTATTGGGCAAGTATTGATTGTGTCGTATTTGGGAGGGATTGAATAAACAAATTAAGGGGTAAATAGTTGGCTGTTTAGAATGAAACATACATCGTTATTTGACACATGGAGTTTGACTTATTGTTTTTCCTTTTTGAGAGTATTGAGCGGTTATTGGCAATTTTTTTAAACGAGATATATGACAATTGGGTATTTGACTGAATTTTTTTAGAACCTTAAAATGTTCATTTAATTAGTAGCAACACATCATAGGTATTTATTTTTAAATATCTTGCATATTTTCAGCGATATAGAGCATCAAACTTACAAATTAGACAAGGAGAGCGCTATAGAAATGTGACGTCACATTTCTATAGTGCCATACTCTCGCCATAGAAAATTTCGTTTAAGAGATAGCTAGAGTCACAATTAAGTAGCTTATAATTCGCTTGTTATAACACAGATCGAATTTCTTTTTTTACATATTTGTTATTCAATAATGTTATATTTCTGAATGTCATAATTAAATATTAACATTTCAACAACGTCAAATACCCAATTGAGTGTTTGGGCAAAAAGTTACTCATATATGAGTCGCTAAAGTGAGCACATTGTTTGTTTGTATGAAAAAAACCAGTGGCCACTTTTTTTGATTAGTATATAAGCTACGATCTTTATTCGAATTCGAATTCAAATTTTGCACTTATATTTAATACAAAAAGAACCTATTTTATATTGACGACATAGTTTTTTTCACTCAAAAAATGCTGTTTATTTTATTACTGTGTCGTTATTACCCTTAAAGTTTATTGTTGGTGTCTTTTAAAGGCACATAAACGCAAAATAAATTTTACAGCTGAATTTTAAAGCTACGAGTACATACAGAATTCAAATTCTGAATAACAAAAACAACCGAATGTTTTAACTTCCGTGTGTCAGATGGCGTGACCTGAGCCAAAATAAAATGATGCCCATGCAATAGAACGCAATTTCCTGTGCAACTTTTGCTATGTTATAATATGTGTGTTTTGTTACTACGTTTAAAGAACAGGCCAAGCGAAAATGAGCTTTATGTTTAGGTAATGATCGATGGTTATGCGGTGTTAAAACTTTTTTGTAAGAAACATCGATGAATGCATTGCGTGACTGTCAAAGTTTTTGTTGTATGTTAAAGGTTTTTATAATGTCTCTACTTCTACCTACATAAAGTAATACTGAATCAATAAATAGTGGGTTTAAAAATCAATTATTGTACTTATTTAGAATTTCAGTTCTTCTGATAATATAAAAAATAGATAATAACATTATAATAATGACATGACACACTAAACGTACACCGAATATAATATACATGTCCCAAATAGGAACTTACCAAACGACCTAACAGTTTAACAGATATGATAAATTCATCAAAGAGTATGGTAGAGAAAATGTCGTCGAAAGTGTTGATAAAGAAATCCTATTTTTATAAAAAAAAAATTGTTTTTCGTTTTGAAGGAAACAAAAAGTCATACACAACATCTCATGGTGAATTTAGCATAAATTGCGGTCTAAAAACTAATGTTTGCTGATGGCAATACTATAATGACCTACGAATTACATAATGTTCCAGAAAATAAAAAGCTTTACAAAAAAAAATCTTACATCTCTACCTTTAAACATACCAAACAGGCTCTACAGAAAATCACGTACAAAAAAAATAAAAAAGTTAATTAAAACAGACGTAGACAAGAGATCAAACAAAAACGACTGTCAATCGCACGCGTCTCATTACTTACAGCGTTGGAAGGAAAAGAAATTCCTCCTTGCTTGTCCATCAGATGGATGAGAAGTGGAATGGAGGACGTAGATTAAAAACAAAACGAATAAACTGAACAGAAGTAGAGAGTACAGTAAGGGCTCGTACATATCTAACGAATAGGATGCGAATGTTCTGCTAATGTGCGTAAAAGTCACTGTAGAACTTCTAGATTCAACAAATACTTATAAGCAGTGCAGTTTTTTTTTCTGGAAAGCCTTGTATTAACAGCTTATTGAAATTTCATGGCTTATAACACTGTTTGTACTTACCTAACTATTCTAAAATATCAGGGACTCGACAACTAGCTTTTTGCTGACTGTACTAGAATATTGTATTGTCACCTGAACCAAACCTGTATACAAAATTTCAGCTCATTCGGACACTGGAAAGTGGGTCAAATTAAGCTTTCTAGATTTGACGAACGGACACACATATATACATACACTGCAAGTTAAATAAAAGCTTGTAACATAAAAAAAAAAACAGTTTTTCGTAATAGTTACTGTGGTGCTTATGTAATTTGGTGGAGTGTTTTCTACGTATATTAATTATGTATTTACAAACATAAAGTACCTATATAAGAATTTATTTAATTATAACAAAAAAATAACAAATCTTTCCTCTTTCTAATATTAGTATAGATAGATATAAAAAACTCTGTTTCTTTTCATTATGTGACTGCTGAAACATAAGGTAAACGAACAACGAACCTCACAGAAACTGTGATGAAAATTGCAGGAAAAGCCTCAAAAACTGCCTCCAAGACAGTGATAGGTAACTTTCGTGCCAGTAAATTAAGCTGTCTTCAAATCATAACTGAATCACACGAACATAAAGTTTTAGTACAAATAGTCAGTTACTTTTATCAAGAGACATTTACCTACATCCATGCTTAAGGCGAGGAATCCCGACCGAAATAGGCGCGCTAACGCTTGCTCGGCCGCATTCTATACACTTCGCGCGGACCCAGCGCCAGCCGGCAGTGAACTGTGAACCCGCGAGCGCCCCGCGAATCGAAAATCACTTAAAATTCAATTAAAAATTAAATAATAAGAAAATTTAATTTACGACGGCCGGAATCCCTCGGCTTCTCAAAGACAATTATTTTCATATGTTTTTCATTAACTAAAACCAATTATACTGCAAGTAATATGGTATTTGAATTATTATTAGACGGATGTTTGGGATTTTATTTGACACAGTAAAATATCACCAATCGAAAAAAACGACCGGAAGCACTAGATAAATAACCGTCAAATAACATATATTTTTTCCAAATTTTAAGTACTTGTGATTTGCGAGTAATCTATAATTTAAAATACCCTATTTTGGGGAATCGGCGCCTTAACATTATAAATGTGAACATGTGTTTGTTTGTTTATTTGTCCGTCTTTCACGTTAAAAAGGATCAAAGGATCGACGTAACTTTTGATATGGGTATAGTTTAGGATCTGGAGAGTGACATATAGGCTACTTTTTATCCTGAAAAAATAACACGGGTAAAAGGCTAATATTGTATAATTATCTTTAAAAAATATAGAACTTTGTACCTTGACGTAATCGATATCATACCCATACATTATATTTTTATTCTTATTATGCACGGACAAGGATAACATCCAATGAAGGATATTATACCAATTAAGGCGATACTCGGAAAAAATGCGCTGAAGCGAGATAGCAATGAGAAAACGACGCGCGCGGGAGCGAGACCGATTTTGCAGATCAGGCAAAAAAAAACACAAAATCACTTCGTAAAAAACTACAGCGATTTAAAAAAAATGCTTCTATACGATCCTCAATATTATTAGTCTCCACTAATTAAACCAATTTCCAATAGTTTAAGTAAACTATTTACCATTACTGAATAATCTTCACTTTTCGTGCTTATTAGCGGTCTTTTCGAAAAGAAAAAGTGTCGAGGCAAAATCATAAAATCGTGTTTTTGAAACTATACGACTCTAGATAAAGGTATGAAGAAATATATATCTTATTACCAGATTTGTAACAACTGTAACCGTCCTATAGTTTTAAATCAAAAAGTCCACATTTTTCCGAGTAGCGTCTTAAGTTTGAAACATTTTTTACCCACGACTCCGATCGCGTAGTCTTAAACAAAGTAGCCTAAGTAATATCTCTCCCTATTGTATTATCTATCAAAATCAATCCAGCGGCTTAGAATACTATAAATTAAAAGCTGCGTCTGAAGTGAATCGGTGTCAAGCTACGCGTACAAGTTCAAATATTACAAAATCATGACGCACGCAGACGCAATGCAACACTGCATGTCTGCGATACTTTTTGGTGTGCAGCAGCATTAAACATTAAAAAAATGTTAAGAGTGCAGCATATCCTAGACAATTGTATTTATGAATGGCTGTTATTTTGTTATTACAAAAACACACCCCAAGTTAGTTTGTTTAGATTAAAATAGGATAGTGAACGACAAAACAATTCTTTAAAACAGTAGGGGGTCTAGACAAAAACTGTGATAGTAATAAAAAAGTAAAAAAAACACAAGCCCTGCATGTGGCTTTCAGTAGCTTTCAGCTACTTGCAGAATTGCATTGTGAATGCATAGGTAAAAAAAAATAAAAATCTCAGTTGGAGGTCCGTATAGAACGGCGATCTTTATGCTAATGTTACACGGTTCAACCAAATTGATTCACTTTGGTTGAAAGGCGCAGAAATACAGGCGCACATTGACATTGAAAAACTATTACGTTTACATAGTTCAATTTGGTTGCTTCATCCAAATTGAAAGGCAAAAGTGAACCGTGTATTTCCGCTATTATCACCATTTCATTATATAACTTTGGTCTGTTCAACAATCGCGTCAGCTCTATCGCCCGGAGGCCAATATCGGCCTTATCTCTATGATGGATTGAAGGCCGAGCAAATTCAGTTTTTGTTCTCCATCACGACGCAGGATGAGCGATGGAACGTTTTTTTATAATATTTTGCTACTTGATTTGATTAAATTTGGAGTTTCATAAAAAAAAATAATTGAAATCTGCAAATCGAACATACTTTCTTAAGGCGCTACTCGGAAAAAGTATGGACTCTTTGATATAAAACTATAGGACGGTTAGAGTTGTTATAAATCTGGTAATAAGATATATATTTCTTCATACCTTTATCTAGAATTGTATAGTTTCAGAAACACGATTTTATGATTTTGGCTCGACACTTTTTATTTTCGAAAATTCCTCTAAAAAATAAGAAATATCAAGATTATTCTTAAATGGGGATACATATACTAATTGGTTTAATTAGTGGACACCAATAATATTTAGGATCGTATAGAAGCATTTTTTTCAAAATCTCTATAGTTTTTGAATACGAAGTGATTTTGTGTTTTTTTTTTTGCGTAATCGGCAAAATCGGTCTCGCTCCCGCGCGCGTCGTTTTCTCATTGCTATCTCGCTTTAGCATAATTTTTCCGAGTATCGCCTTAATTTATTTATTACGGTTAACTGGGGTTACTTTGATTCGAGGGGGTGACTTTGTTGACAACGCTTATTTGACTGAATGATTATTGTTTTCCATTTTTTTTCAACTGACCTTTGGTAGCCTAAATATAACTGTAGATAGTATAATTACGAATATTACTGGTTTTATACTACATTATAAGTTATCAAGTAGCCCCATTTTTCCTAAAGTAACCCCGGTCTATGGTACTAGTTTTCCGCCCGCGTATTATTTTACTTCTATTATACAATAGGACCGATCGTTGTGGAGATCCTTGGGGGAGGCCTATGCCCAGCAGTGGGCGTCGTCGTTCGGCTGACATGATGATACAATTACTGTGTGACAAAAATATCCGATAACGGAAATCCAATTTTACCTGAAACCCTCATCGTAGTTGGTATTAAAGCTTTTGACATGTATCTGAAATAACAATGCCAACAAATTATAACTTTATTATTAAAATTGAATCATTATAATAATTTGTATTTACTGTTCGTTTACAATGCTATCAACTCTTTATGTATAACTATTTGCTTATCATTTAAGATTTAATTTAGTAATGATTTGGCATAAACTTTTAAAATTCAGTTATACTATGCATTAACGTCTTTTATCTACTCCGATGCTATAAATCCTCTATTATAGTAGGTATCTGAAACAGTTAGCTTATAGAGAACATTAAAACACCCAGTGTCGTAACTACTTACTGGTTGCTATGGTAACCATTATATCATCCAAACGGGTGTTATAATGTTGTACTGAATTTCATTATGCAACTCATTTAAAAAAAGAACATTGCCAGGCACGCGCGTTTTACTACCACAGCACCTTGACAGATGGGACACATCTGCCATTTTGTCGAAAATCTCTGGGACAGACAAGAGGATATGGTTTCAGAACCTTTTATGGAGGATTCATATTATCATGGATGTAGATAAAGGTCTTGTATGCAACTGTACATAATTAGGTATTAAAACACTCGTGTCATACTATAATCACACACTCGTGTTTTAATACCCCTCATTATACAACAGGTGCATAATAAATAACTTTTATACATCATTCATAAAATTTTGTCATTTTCACCAAAAAGATGAAATTATTAAGAATTTTTATCTCTTGATACCTATTGGATAAATTCGACGCTTCTCCTTACAACTTCCTAGTTCAGGAGTTAGAGCATTCGCCCAGACAATAAAAGGTCGTAGGTTCGAGTCCCATTGGAACTAGCTGTGAGTCGGGTTGATTTTTTCATTCATTTTAAATAATAAAAATTGCATTGTGAATTCAAAACACGTAATAATATTCTTATCTCTGTTTGGCCCCTAGAGATGACTTATGGCCGGTTTCTGTATTGAGAAATTGAAATTGAGCACTACTTAATATTTGAGTAGTTTTCAACTTCGATTTCTCAATTATTCAGAAACCGGACAATATGTAACATTAATAAGTAAAATTGAAAATGAAATATTTAGAAAAAATCGACCCGACTCACAACCAGCACCGATGGGACTGGTTGTGAGACGGGTCGACTTTTTAACCGACTTCAAAAATTTAAAAGGAGGAGGTTATTTCTAAATACTTAATTTAAAAAAATTCAATAATATAAATTGCATTGTGAATCCAAAAAATGTAAAATGTTTAATATACAGATAAGAAAATAAACGTATTTTTAGATAATTTTACTGGCGGGAGCTTTCTCGTGTCCCCAGATTCTCGGAATATGTATTAGAAAAGTATAACCCTATAATACCTATTATCACAAAATAAATTATCCGCGGAATATCTTTTCCTTCATAATTTGATTTAACAACATCGCAATATGATATATTTGAACGTATTTTCATGCTAAATATTCAATGAACCGTACTTTTCTATATCTTAAATCCGAACCACAAAGGTTCCCGGTTTCTAAAGAGTCAAAGAATAGAAATTGCAACTCAAAGGTTTTCCTCGACCATCCGAAATACTAAGAAAGTATAATATAAATAAATACACATAAATGTAAATAATTAGGGAAAAAGAGCAGATAAAATGCTCTTTTGCGTTTGCTTTCTAAAATAGGAAATGGGTTATCAATCTCATTTCTTTTTATCCATATTGTTAATATTATAAATGTGAAAGTGTGGTTCCGTTTTTCCTTTTGAGGTACGGAACACTAAAAATGAATGTTGCTAAGCGCAAAACTCGAGAACGGCTGAACCAATTCGGGTTTTTTTTTGTTAAGATACACGGCAGTTTTTATGGAGAGAAAACACATACAATTTGCGCGGAAAATAGTAAAAACAACACTTTTCTTTTCTTATACCAACCAGTCTTTTGGTCAAACTTTTGGCGTAAATCGTTTGTCCGTCTTTCCCGTCAAAACGGAGCAACGGATCAACGTGAGTTTGGCTACGGGGAAAGTTTGGAAACTGGAGGGTGACATAGGCTACTTTATCCCGCAAAATATCACATTCCCGCGGAATAATGGGGTGCAGTCCACGCGGGTTGAAGCCGCGGCCCATTTAGTGTGAGGGCATTCCATATTCATAAAGAACAGCGGGCCAATCGCCGTAATTCTATGCAACGCGTCTTCATGGCGTTTGGGTCTTGACGTTTGACTTTGTATTTGCCGTAATGACATAACGACGCACACGTCACGCAAACCCATGAAGCTCGACTTAATACTGAGGTAACTGGAGGGTGCAGTACGAACAATTTTTTGTCCACCACAAATTACACAGTGGCTGTCTTCCGTCTCACCTACACTTTAAAACAAAACGTATGGTCATATGAGACAACTGACAGCCACTACATACATAAATGTCAAATTTGCTGGGGACACTTTTTTATTCAGGGTGAGAGCTCCAGTTACCTCAGTATTAAGTCGAGCTTCATGCGCAAACCTATAGTCCTACAATCCTGTCTGATCCGGTGACATCCATGACAGAGGAACCACTTGCAATACGAAATTAGCTGTCAAAATAGACTGTCGTATGAAAACTGTTTTAGTTCCAAAGATTATCACCGGAACAGAAAACGTTGTCGCACTGTCAAAGCCGGTTTTGCCGGTCAACTGCACTTCAACTGCACGTACATTGCCACAAACTTTGCTGTGCCGGTGGCCAAAATGTGAAACTAACGTGATTTTTTTAATGTCATTTTGCTGTCAAGTTGATGTCCAACCATAGCGCTGCTGGCGGCTGAAGTTCTTAGAAGTCAGGGCCGGTTAAATTACTACAAAAAAAAAAGAAAAACGTACGTAGCGCCGCTGTCACCGGTACAGAAAAGGTTGTGGCACTGTACACTTGACTTAGAATTACCGGGATCGGCCCGCTGGGTGCATACCATAAACTATAAGAAAGCGATTCAAAACTGGTGCGATTCAGAATTAGGTTCCTAAAATGAATTGCTTTATTTCGTACTATGACCTTCTAAAAACTGAATCGCAAATGAATTGCTGAATGTCAATGAACGAACGATTTGTGTCCTTATTTCTTCTACCCATCTCTTTCACTCTATTCTGTCATGCCCGGAGAGTGAGAGAGACGGGTATAACGTGTGGGGTGTCATGTTAGCTCGACCGAGTTCTAAGTCAAATATGAGTTTATGACCGCTAAGCGGCTGTGACATGTCGCTGAATCGCTTGTCATTGACGCAATAGAACCTCGATCGCAAAACTGTCGTGGTACTAATAAGCGAAGCACTTCAGTTTAGGTCCTAAACAAAACCGCAATAAGAGTTGTAGGTAGGCACCCAAAGTGGTGATTGGACTCTGAACGGTATTTCAAGGCTTCATCAGTCTATCATTTATTAGGAACTTCTTTATAGTTTACTTTATGAAAACCACGTAGTTCCCCATTCCCTTAAGAATATCGGGATATAGCCTATGCTAATCGGGGAGAATGTAGCTTTTAATGAAATAATGTTTAAATCGTTCAAGTAATTTTAGTCAACTCTTTCCTCTTTATAATATTAGTACCTATATGTAGTAGGTAAATCATTCTTGATAAAATCATTATCTGTAACACCAACATGTGGCAATAAAATAATTGATTGGTTTTTACTTTTGGGTTCTTGACTCTTAACTGTGACTATAGACCACTGATCATCTGTATGTAGCAAGCTATAATAGAGACGCAACTTGACCACCATAGTAAACTTATCAAGAAGTTATTTTCACCTTATGGTCGCAAAATATCGTGGAGTAAGACCATCTCAAACATAACTACTGTGTAATTTTCGGTGCCAAACATAACAACCTTAGCTCTTCGTGAGTCCCCAAAAATGAATACAAATCTTCCAAAATATGCCAAAAAAACAACGACAAATACTTCCCAAGATATATCGCCAACTTTGGGGTAATTTGTTCAACTGTAGGTACTACACAATAACCATTACATTTCTTCTCAATAAACAGGGTGCTTACCATCAACTCTTATTGCGGTTTTGTTTAGGACCTAAACTGATCTGCTTCGCTTATTCGTACCACGACAGCTTAATATCAATGACAGCGATTCAGTGATCGATCAATGACATTTCACAGCCGCTAAGCTGTCAGGAACTCTTATTTGACTAATAACCCGGTCAATTTAACATGACACCTGCAGGTTATACCCGTCCCTCTCACTCTCCGGGCATGACAGAATCGAGTGAAAGAGACGGGTAGAAGAAAAAGGACACAAATCGTTCGGTCATTAACATTTAGCAATTCATTTGCGATCCAGTTTTTAGAAGGTCATAGTACGAAAGAAAGCAATTCAATTTAGGAACCTATTCTGCATCGCGCTATTTTTGAATCGCTGTCTTAAAGTTGATGGTAGGCACCCAGTACTAAAATTTCTTGTGTAAGCCTATTAAGGTACGAGTTGGAACTGGGCGTCGAACCGCGTTTTTTTTTACCACTACGGAGTAGCACTTAGTCTTCATCACACCTGATGATAAGTGGTGATAAGGCTGAAGGTGGAAGCGCACTACTCCCGGAATTCTCAATCACTGAGAAACTGGCTATCTTAATCTCTAACTGCCGGAACACAATAATGCTGAAAACATCATTGTTATGGCGTCAGATGTAGATAAGATGGTGGTAGCTAGCCAGGCGGACTAAAAACAAGTCCTACCACCAACCAAACCGAATACAATCTATACCTACCCCCACTGGGAATGGAACCCAGGACCTCTGGGTCTGAACCACTAGAAACAGAGGCGGTTAAAAGCTGCAAGCGACATGACGCCGCGCCATACTAGTTTCTAGTTGGTGCTTCTTTTTTTTGCGTCGACGCTTGCAGTTGTCGTCCGACGCCCGGTTCGAACTGAAAGAACTTGATCGAAGTTTTAAAGTATGGTTCTTTTTGTCCACAGCCGGAGTAAGAGACGCGGTGGCGCGTTACCCAGTGTTGGTGTTCGTGCACGGGGAGAGTTATGAGTGGAGTTCAGGAAACCCGTACGATGGGACAGTGCTGGCCTCCCATGCGGGGCTGGTGGTGGTCACCATCAATTACAGGCTCGGGATATTAGGTGAGTAACATTTATACAAGATATATTTAGACAAGTTAGACAGACGATCTAGTCAAGGTCGCGGGAAGCCGCTGGATGCGGGCAGCGCAGGACCGATCGTTGTGCAGATCCTTGGGGGAGGCCTGTGCCCAGCAGTGGGTGTCGTTCGGCTGATATGATGATGATGACGAAGATTGATACTTTCAGGCTTCATATTAACAGATTCAGATTCAGATTCAGATTAATTGCAAGTCACAAGTTTTATAAGGTGTTACAATCTTGGATTATTGTACAAGTGACGCCCTGTAAGGGCACCGCAACCATGAGGGGCAACTATAACAGTGTTGCCACCTTAGCACTTTTTGGGCTAGATCTAGCTCTTTTAACAAGTTGTCGACTCGTTTTTCTATACTTTAGCCCGAAAGGGGAAAATCTAACCCTTTTTAAATGTCACGTTATGTTCATGTTAAAAGAGGAAGTATTCAAAATATACGTTCAAATTGGCAAAAAATTCAGATGTCAACCAGCCAATAACTTCCTCTACTTCGGAAAATATGATTCAGATGAAGAAATTGTTTTAAAGCCTGTTTATGTAGGTAGTTCACCTACTTCATTTAATTTTTGATACTAGATATTTGTTACTGTTGCAGAAAAATGCAAAAATTAAGCTTCTAACTCGTGCATTTCATTCTTTTTTATTTCAATATCAGCTAAAACTATAATTTTACTACGATTTTGTATTAAAATCATGGTAACAGTATTAAATTTAATGTTTTTAGCCCTTTTGTAGATCAAATGTTAATTAGCCCTAGCCCTTTTTAACTTGCGTTAAAAGGCAAACATTGCATATTAAAACTAATTGAAGAAGTTTGCAATTTTTGTGGCTATCCCCAGAGGATAGTTCATAAAGGGAGCTACGAGTGTTCAGGAAACCCGTAAGACGAGGCAGTGTCAGGTTTCCATGCGGGACAAGTGGTGGTTACTATTAAATACAGACTGGGGGCATTAGGCAAGAAAGACGTCTGATTGTAGACTAACTTTATAGTCATAGTCATAGTCATAAATTTACCACGACCACAGCAGTTTGTATGGCTTATAGACATTATGTTCCTGCTGGGTATTGGTCTTTTTCAATGATCTCTAGATAAATTTTAATATTCCACTGCCCGAATTTAGCATCTTTCCGTGATCTTCAAAGATATCAGGATAGTGTTCACACAACTACCACGACCACAGCAGGCAGTTTGTATGGCTTTAGAAAGCTTTTAGACATTATGCTCCTGCTAGGTATTGGCATTTTGCAATGATCTCAACTATAAATATTCCACTGCCCGAATTCAGTAGCTTTCCGTAATCCTAAGAGAAAACAGTATAGTGTTGACAGACGGCGGCTAAAAATTAGTCTCTCTGGAAATCAACTCATTCCCACATCTTTTCAGAAGTGCATCACTAAAAATATAATGAAGTCTTGCCCCACCCAAGCGATGCAATATTACCTTTTCCTTCAAATTTAAAAGTTAATTTAAAGAAAAGAATCACAAGCCCGTCCCAAAGAAAATACTCCGCGTAGTTGCTACATACTGCATGAAACACTGTATGTTTCCGCTGAGATATTTCAGCAGTATGCGTCAACTTTGTTTCGCCTTTTGTGCTCAGAAGCGTGCCTTGTGAAGAATGCCAACATTGTTTTATTAAATTGTTAGAGAAAGTATATACACATTCAGAGGATAACTCTTACTTTTAGTGCCATTTTCGGCTTGATGAATGATCAGGGTGAGAACGAGGACGGTATTATTTTCTAGTAAGGTCCCTACGGTCGACTAAAGCATTCCCGTTTAGAAAAAAACGGTCAAATATTTTTATTCAAGTTGACTTAGTGCGTTCCACACGTTTTCAATCGCACGAATTCGTGCGCGCGTTTATATCGATACAAAACCAAGTCGAACGCTCAGCAAACTCCTTGCGTTTGCTGAGCCAGCAAGTTTTAAGGCGATACTCGGAAAAAATGTGCTGAAGCGAGATAGCAATGAGAAAACGACGCGCGCGGGAGCGAGACCGATTTTGCAGATTAGGCAAAAAAAACACAAAATCACTTCGTATTAAAAACTATAGCGATTTAAAAAAAATGCTTCTAAACGATCCTCAATATTATTAGTGTCCACTAATTAAACCAATTTCCAATAGTGTAAGTAACCCCATTTAAGAATAATCTTTACTTTTCGTATTTTTTAGAGGTCTTTTCGAAAAGAAAAAGTGTCGAGGCAAAATCATAAAACCGTGTTTTTGAAACTATACGATTCTAGATAAAGGTATGAAGAAATATATATCTTATTACCAGATTTGTAACAACTGTAACCGTCCTATAGTTTTAAATAAAAAAGTCCATATTTTTCCGAGTAGCGCCTTAACCTTACACACGATCCTTGCGTTTGTATCAATATAAACGCCACGTTTTACGAACGCAACCATGACGCGCGTCTGTATTGCGTCTGTATCGCGTTTGTATTGCATTTTGTTAGCGCTATCGCAATGACATCGATCGTGAATGAAGATTAAGCTCGTTTGTATCGCGTTGCAAAAAGACGCGTATCAAATAAGGTGTGTAAGGGCCCTTAGAGAAAACACCATCTGACCCCTTACTCTTGAATGAAGCATTGAGTTAATGTCAAACGCCAAAAGTAAAGAATCTATTGCAAGGCTTTAAGGTTTACGATTTAATGTTTGATTTTGATTTTTTATCATGTCAGCCGAACGACGCCCACTGCTGGGCATAGGCCTCCCCCAAGGATCTATACAACGTGTTAATGCAATAACAGAAAAGCCCATACACCCCAACTAATTAATTTGATGTATTTTTTTTTAAAGAAACTTACTTTAAGTTATTCGTGCTCATATTGTCTCCGTGACTTTCTGACAGATTTTAAGCTCTATTATGACGTAAAAGAGCACGTGACGGGTTGCGCGCGTATTGAATGAATAGACAGTAGACACAAACATTTTTAGAAGCGGCAAAATATTAAAATATTCTTTTGAAAAATTTAACCCCTATCAAAAATGTGTGGAATCGATTCTGCTCTCGATTCTGAAAAAAACTATTTTCTTAGTTTCGCTAATAGTTATAACACGTTGTATAGGGTCCTGCAAAAATAGTGCACAAAATTTTAAGGGGTCAATGTACTCATGTATACAAACAACTTTCACAATGGGACCAAAGTTGAAATCGCTATAAAAAAATCAGCTATCCCATATATTTTGATTTATTCGGTTTTAAATTTTCTTTGCTACAGCTGATTTATTTACCAGGCTATTACAGATAATTGTTTATTATAGGCTATTGGAATTTCTTAAGGAGGCCAGTCAGAAAGAGGTACTTGATACTCAATACATAAATTAACATAAAATTGTATAAAACAAAACCTTAATTGTATCATTGTTATTATTGTGGAGAAAAAAAAGCATATTTTTATTTAAAAAAAACCTTAAAGTAATAGAATTTTCATCAGGAACATTTTCTACGAACAAGATTAATAAAGAGTTTATCTTTAGGAATAGGATGTTGATAATTTATAAAAAAATCATTTTATTCTAGTTCACTTCACCCTCTTATTTCTTGAAGTGATGACGAAAATGTTTCATGATTAATTTTTTTTTTGAACAAAATAAAGTAAACATACAAGAAAAAGGCCTTGAAAATTCTGTAACACCAAAATCAGTTCTAGAATCAAATGTTCCTAATTACCTTCAAATGACATTAATTCCGTTACCGTAGAAGCTGGAATAAAATTATTCAATTATCAACCTTTTCAGGGCAAACCCACCAAGCCTTGAAATTGTGGAAGTTTTCAAAATTATATTCACTGAAAACTGGAAAACGATTTTGAAACACTTTATTACTGAGAAGCGGAATTTGTGATGTTTTATCAAAATAGTTTTAAAGAGTTTTAACAACCTATACACCAATATTATAAATGTGAAAGTTTAGATGTTTGGATGTTTAGATGTTTGAATGTTTGTTAATCAATCACGCCAAAACGGCTGAACGCATAGGCTACTTTTTACCCCGGAAAAATGTGACATTCCCGCGGGATAACGTCGTGTAGTCCACGCGGGCAAATCCGCGGGCGGAAAGCTAGTACTTATTAAATACCGGTGCATAACATTTTTTTTAATACTTACATTTTCATTGAGTTTTAAAAATGTAATCTCATAAATCTTTTACATCAACATCGGTTAGTGAATTTAAGTACAACCACTAAACGCCGCCACCGACCTATTTCCTGTTGTTTTCATACATATTATATTATATGAACTCTCCGCACACGGTTGACACCTGGGTGCCTACCATCAAGTCTTATTGCGGTTTTGTTTAGGACCTAAACTGATCTGCTTCGCTTATTCATACCACGACAGCTTAATATCAATGACAGCGATTCAGTGATCATTCAATGACATTTCACAGACGCTGAGCTGTGAGATGGCAACCCCCGCCCTCTCTCTGACTTACTGTCGTTACTCAAGCGACCCGCGTGTGCATGAGTTAGGGTTAAAGGGTACCTGGTAATGATCGTCTAGTTATAGGATTGATAGATAGGTGATTGTAATGGATTGGCAATCTACTATTAAACCGTGGGTTGTATTACCACATAACAAAAGTCACTATTAATAGGGAAGGGCTCAGATGGACTGCGCCTGCGGCCTGTCTGTTGTGCCCCTCTTCAGTATTTATTTGATCTCAGTATCTATTCCTAATTCTTAGCCCATGAACGGTTTATCGCGTCCCTGAGCGTAGCGACGGCCTTACGTCAGCTGTATTGTGCTCAGCGACAATGCGGACCTTCAAGCTGCGCGTAAGAGCTCTGCTTTCCTGTTTTGATTATATAATCTTTGATTTTGTTTATGTGTTGCGTCAGATCAGATCTGCGCAACGAGCCGTCCCTTTTTGTAATATTTTATGGATCCGTATATTATGTGTTAAGGTTTTTTTTATATTTGCAGGCCTGCTTAGGATCTGGCTCACCGGTATTTTAATGTAAGGATGAGAGGCTCTCACGGATTAGAAATAGAGGTCGGATCAGATAATACGAGCTATCACAAACTTTAATATAAAATTACTAATAGGCGGACTTTGATCCGGGCTATAACCGATAGGTCTCAAACGGTCTTTGTGAACGTCTCGGTATCACTATAGCCAACGGATTATTATATTAAAATGTGGAATTAAATAAATGACTGACAGCAAAGTGGAATTAGATAATAGATTGCCAAAGTTACAATAAATTCTAGCGCTCAAAAATGGTTAATAAATAGGATAGAGAAAGTGGCTCAGCTTTATTGAGCTGTAATATTTACGTTAGATTATTTAGATTATTATAGAATGGGGATAAGCTCTGATGAATATTACTGAAATAGCAGTATTCGGAAAACAACTCGTCTCACAATTGGCTCCGATGGGACTCGAACCCACGGCCTTCGACTGTCCGGGTGACTGCTCTAACCACTGAGCTAAAGGCTCGTCAAATTAATTAGATGCTCTAGATTATTTAGGACAAGAAATGGAAAAGCAGAATAAAGAGGTAAAAGATAATTTATTTCTTTAAAATGGTATGGGAAACTCTTTGATTATTTAAACTGAGAAATCCGTGTAACAGATTTCTTAGTTCTCAGCACTGTTCCTAAGGCTATAGAGCTGAAGAGAAAACGTACTGAGAGACAAAAAACTCTTCAGAGCCGTAACACACAAAAATAATATATTATTAATATCTATAAATTAGAGTGGTCACTTCGCCAGGAACTCAACTACGGGTTTAAGTCAGTATGTTATTAAAATACAGTATAACTACTATGTCAATATAAATATTGTGAGAAAATATGTCTGTGAAGTAACCACTTTGATACACTTAGCTGTATTCCAGAATAGTTTCCCGCGGCTTCTTATTTTTATATCACTTTCACAATCAGAACAAAACTCGTGTGCACTCCTCCGTGCCCCGCGATCAAGTGCGCCCGCTCTGATAGCTTGCTGCGGCCTAACCTCCTTACATCTAGATAATTATACAATACTAATCCCTATTCTAAAGACAAAACGGTCGTAATTCTAAAGACGGGTTCCTCGTCGGCACGTCTCCCCGCTCGCGTCCCCCGCGCTGCCCGGTGGCTGGTGTCTCTGAGCCGCTTGGATGGGAAAAACCCACGAGAGGCCAGCGGGACATTGTCCAAAAAGCTCCATTGTTCTGAAAAGCAAGATAACTAAAGTCTTTGTTTTACAGGAATGTTCATATACATTAAGGTAGAAAACCGCCTGATAGAATAGGCCCATAAGGCCTATAATACTTTGATTGATCTGAGCTTGTGGCGAGTGGTAATTTCCAAACTAGAAAGTTGGGTAATGCACATCTGCACCTATTGTTTATAGTTTATTAACGAGGTCGCTAGTTTAAAAGCTAATTGCTAGACTATTATACTTTGTTTAGGTTTTTGCCTGTCGGCTGCGCATTTTTAAAGGTTTATTGTACGCTGGGTATTTTTAGGGTTTTTTATATTCTTGTTCATTACTTCCCACGTCTTGCATCGTCGTAAGATGCTTTTGTTTAATAGTAATAGGTACGAGCAGATGGCTTGCCATCTCATCTCTCTCCCTGTAGACAGTTGAAACTTTCTAACTTTCTACACCTTCTATACAATAAGTTACCCAAACGCAGCGCATCCCAAAAATAAGTAGTATTCTCAAAATAATTTTAATTTACTCGTTATCCTCGCAGCAAACTCAGTCAAACTATCAGGGTTCTACGTTCATCGTTAGTAATATAATATCTAAACAAATGAATGGCGTTATAATTTTCTTTTGTCTTGTTAGAGTATGGACAAACTAAAATATACGTTGTTGTGCGGGTCAGCCGCTATTTTGAATGGTCCGATGTAAAGTCGGGTAAATTTCTTTGTCAACTTTTTACGATCATAACAATCTTCTATCTCCGGGACTCAGGCTACCTACGATCTATATGACCTATCGCAATAGGTACGGAACATATGACCTAGTTCTTTGTTCACGCGCTCGGTCGAATTTGGACGCGGGTGACGCACTGATGTGTGCGACAAATTTATTCCTAATCGAAACAAACCACATTTCCGAGCCTTTGATATAAACTGAGCCCCGTTATCAGTAACGACATGTCCGATGTTTATACACTCATTAAATTTCTCTATAAATTTTAAAACGGCTCTACCTATCGCTTGTTTCAAAGCTACAGTTTTATAAATTTGCTAAATGCGTCCTGTATGACAAAAATAAACTATCTCCCATATGTTGCGGTTGTTAAAAGCTTGTATAAAGCAGCAAAATGATCTCTCCTACCTCTTTCGTTACGACCGGCTTACTAGGCGCTGAATGATTTGCAATCTTATGATTTTTTAATAAGATTTCTTCAAATATTAAGAAGATACTTAATAGGATTAAATATTTGATACTAAGTACTTTTCGAACTAAACAAGATCACTTATGTAAAAAGTGTCAATTGTTTGCATAGTACCATTGTGATAATAATAGTTATAATAAAAATTTATTTTAGGCATCTACAATGTTGGTGTTGATTGTTATGATTTAGCTAAGGTTTTTAAACTTTAATTAAGTATTTAGATTTGTTTTAGCGTGGATTCGTATCGGATTTTAATATTAATCAGAGACCTTCTTGTCAATAGATTATTTGCTATTGTTATAACTACACTTAAACATGCATCTTATCTGCCCTTTGTCTAGTGCCCAACTTTCAAAACGTCTGAACGTTTCCTCGGCACTGTAGTCGTAGTAAGTAGCCACTCCGAGGTACTGGTGACTCGGCAACTGGCTAGTGCCCGCTCGTGTCACACCATATGAAATTGACATATTAAAAAAAATTAAGAATGGCACCTGTATCCAATACATCAATAACCTCTCCCTCTTTGTTACACATTTCTGACTAACATAGCCTTGGCATTTGGATTAAATAATTATTATATCATTAGTAGTAGGTTAGCCTAATTAATATTATCTTTACACATATCAATATTCCTGACTTCTTCCTTTCCACAGAGGCAGTGATAATTACATTGCCTTCAAACTACCCTTTAGCTCTACATAATGCTTCAAATATCGCATTATGAGTTAATTGCACCAACACATTCAATTATCGAGCTGTATCGAAACAGACTCACACTACACTATGTGTAAAGTTTAATCATAGTTAAAACTGTTTTGCTCCAAAATAACATTTAATTGTGGGTGTATTGTACCAACCAATATAATTATCGAACTGTATTCGAAACAGTCTTATACCACAATAAGTGTAATAGTTTAGCCATCATAGCTAAATCTATTTTACTCCAAATTCACCTTTGATTGTGGCTTTATTGTACCAACCAATTTAATTATCAAACTGTATCGAAACAGTTTCATACCACACTAAGTGTAAAAGTTTAATAGTCGTTAAACTATTTTGCTCCAAATTCGCCTTTGATTGTGGTTTTATTGCAAAAACCAATTAAGTTATCGAGCTGTATCGAAACAGTCTCACACCTTCGCTAAGTGTAATAGTTTAGCCGTAGCTAAATCTATTTTGCTCCAAATTCGCATTTGATTGTGGTTTTATTGCACCAACCAATTAAGTTATCGAACTGTATCGAAACAGTCCCACACCTTCAACCATAACATGTGTTGCTGGAATAGTATTATTTAAGCTAACTTAAAGAAGATAAGTGCCTATCTCATAACGGTAAATCGGAAACCTTTGACCGCATGGTTTTATTTCCAGTAAATGTAGAACTCCAAAACACAGCTGACATTGATCATAATCCTCATATAAAACAGATAATTGGTGTATAATAGTTTACTTTAAAATAACACAGTTAGCTATTTGCGAGGCTCGAACCCGCAGCTGTGGCTATTGTATGTAGCAAGCCACACGAAGCATGTTCTTATTATAATTCTAAAATGCTTTTCTATAAATCTATGGGATTTACAAATTTTTTTATCATATTTAATGTGCCAAGATCTCTCCCCGTAGCTTCTAAATCCAATCCTTGTTATCTAAAATATAGATAATTTAAAAGTCGTTAACTTGTTCAACTGACCGTTGGGGCCAAACAATACTTATCGCAAACCTAATAAATTGAAATGTTTTCATATTAAAGACAGGAGTAAAATTAAACCACATTTTAGTATGAATACTTAACTTAAGTATATCCGGCAATTTGTTCTGCCGACCTTCCACTGCTGGCCTTCCACCATTGGGATAGCCCCCACTGGATGCTGGTTCCTAGCTGGAGTGACAACGAGAAATCACACAGCGGAATCGGTGGTTCGTTCTCGCAGCATCTCGGGGTCCCAGGTTCCGCAATATGGAATTGATAACATTGAAATTGAGATGTATGAACTAAGAATATCCTTACGGTGTGTATTCTTTTCTTGAAGATTAATAATAACCTATCAGCTAACTTATCCTCATAGTACCTTAAATTTTAAACTATACTCTAACTTAATCTTAGAACCACAGTTGTATCTATCAAAGCTTTGTTTTAAAACCCACATGTTTTCGTCGGTCTCTTTTAACTTGTAAACGTATTTATTGTTAGCCCGAGCTTTTGTATAAAGACATCTATATTTTTGTAATACCGGTAACAATAGATCTTTTATGTCCCGCGCTTATTTGTAAAGAAGCAACAAAGTCTTTGACCGTCAATTCAGCTAGTTTACTACGGCCTATTGTCTTATTATAATTCCCACATAAACCGAAGTCTCAACTTCCCTCTGTACGTTAGGTTCATTTTATTAGGTATTCTATTATTTCGATAGTTTAACATTCCTCGCAATCTTTCAGTATCATTACAAGAACCGATTATAGCTTTCGGTTTTACTCCTAAGTGTTCAATCTTTAAGTTTTGTAAGGACAACATCTAATCACGCCTTTGAATCTCTCTAATCGATCAAAACCTAGTATTATAGATCTCGGTAATTTCCGCAAAATTAGGCATTTCCATTCGGACATCGACAACGCCTACGTCAATTAGGATTGATCGTATTAAGCCCTCACTTTTAGATCCGAACGCACTTCAGATAACATATCAACCTGAGTTTTGATATACTCGTATAATTCAGTCGTAATACCCGTTAATTGAATAACGGTGTCAATCAACGCTTGCACTTTCTTAGGGTTTTAGCCTTTTGGTTATCTGATCTAATTTCCTGACAAAATCTCTAAACTGACATACGTTTATTTTGACGTATCTAAACCTACTTGTTCTACACGCGACCTAGCGTTTTCCCGAACATTTTTTCCTTGTAAATTATTATTTTAATTTGGACTTTTTTTTTGCATTCACGATGCTATTTTTATTATTGCAAATATTGAAAATTAAGTATAAGAAAAAGTCAACCCGGCGCGTCACTACATAATCCGACATAATAATTGTTATTAGTAACTATACTATTTTCTCAGTACGCGACTAACAAGACAAAAGTTAATTACAACCTGCAAAGTCACACAGTATATAAAATGTATATAAATTCAAGTAAGATAAGCAGCGACCTGTAAAATAACACAATTAATAAACAGCTACCACCTTTAAAACTAAAACCTTCTACCAATCCAATAAAAGAGTTAAGATTTTATTGTAAAACAAAATTCTCTCCCAGATATAAAGATTAGATCTATCTCTCCCAGATATTAAGATTTAATATGTATATGTATTTAATAAAATTACAAGTTCTACGTTGTGTATTAGTTATCTCTCCCAGATATTAAGATTTAATATTATTTGTATATTTAATTAATGAAATTAAAAGTTCTACGTTGTGTATTAAATTAAATGTAGTAAATAAAGTTCTTTGAATCTAGTTGTGTCTATTTTTATTGACACAAGATCTAGAATCCTGGTCACGCGCAGCACGTGAGATGGCAACCCCCGCCCTCTCTCTGACTTACTGTCGTTACTCAAGCGACCCGCGTGTGCATGAGTTAGGGTTAAAGGGTACCTGGTAATGATCGTCTAGTTATAGGATTGATAGATAGGTGATTGTAATGGATTGGCAATCTACTATTAAACCGTGGGTTGTATTACCACATAACAAAAGTCACTATTAATAGGGAAGGGCTCAGATGGACTGCGCCTGCGGCCTGTCTGTTGTGCCCCTCTTCAGTATTTATTTGATCTCAGTATCTATTCCTAATTCTTAGCCCATGAACGGTTTATCGCGTCCCTGAGCGTAGCGACGGCCTTACGTCAGCTGTATTGTGCTCAGCGACAATGCGGACCTTCAAGCTGCGCGTAAGAGCTCTGCTTTCCTGTTTTGATTATATAATCTTTGATTTTGTTTATGTGTTGCGTCAGATCAGATCTGCGCAACGAGCCGTCCCTTTTTGTAATATTTTATGGATCCGTATATTATGTGTTAAGGTTTTTTTTATATTTGCAGGCCTGCTTAGGATCTGGCTCACCGGTATTTTAATGTAAGGATGAGAGGCTCTCACGGATTAGAAATAGAGGTCGGATCAGATAATACGAGCTATCACAAACTTTAATATAAAATTACTAATAGGCGGACTTTGATCCGGGCTATAACCGATAGGTCTCAAACGGTCTTTGTGAACGTCTCGGTATCACTATAGCCAACGGATTATTATATTAAAATGTGGAATTAAATAAATGACTGACAGCAAAGTGGAATTAGATAATAGATTGCCAAAGTTACAATAAATTCTAGCGCTCAAAAATGGTTAATAAATAGGATAGAGAAAGTGGCTCAGCTTTATTGAGCTGTAATATTTACGTTAGATTATTTAGATTATTATAGAATGGGGATAAGCTCTGATGAATATTACTGAAATAGCAGTATTCGGAAAACAACTCGTCTCACAATTGGCTCCGATGGGACTCGAACCCACGGCCTTCGACTGTCCGGGTGACTGCTCTAACCACTGAGCTAAAGGCTCGTCAAATTAATTAGATGCTCTAGATTATTTAGGACAAGAAATGGAAAAGCAGAATAAAGAGGTAAAAGATAATTTATTTCTTTAAAATGGTATGGGAAACTCTTTGATTATTTAAACTGAGAAATCCGTGTAACAGATTTCTTAGTTCTCAGCACTGTTCCTAAGGCTATAGAGCTGAAGAGAAAACGTACTGAGAGACAAAAAACTCTTCAGAGCCGTAACACACAAAAATAATATATTATTAATATCTATAAATTAGAGTGGTCACTTCGCCAGGAACTCAACTACGGGTTTAAGTCAGTATGTTATTAAAATACAGTATAACTACTATGTCAATATAAATATTGTGAGAAAATATGTCTGTGAAGTAACCACTTTGATACACTTAGCTGTATTCCAGAATAGTTTCCCGCGGCTTCTTATTTTTATATCACTTTCACAATCAGAACAAAACTCGTGTGCACTCCTCCGTGCCCCGCGATCAAGTGCGCCCGCTCTGATAGCTTGCTGCGGCCTAACCTCCTTACATCTAGATAATTATACAATACTAATCCCTATTCTAAAGACAAAACGGTCGTAATTCTAAAGACGGGTTCCTCGTCGGCACGTCTCCCCGCTCGCGTCCCCCGCGCTGCCCGGTGGCTGGTGTCTCTGAGCCGCTTGGATGGGAAAAACCCACGAGAGGCCAGCGGGACATTGTCCAAAAAGCTCCATTGTTCTGAAAAGCAAGATAACTAAAGTCTTTGTTTTACAGGAATGTTCATATACATTAAGGTAGAAAACCGCCTGATAGAATAGGCCCATAAGGCCTATAATACTTTGATTGATCTGAGCTTGTGGCGAGTGGTAATTTCCAAACTAGAAAGTTGGGTAATGCACATCTGCACCTATTGTTTATAGTTTATTAACGAGGTCGCTAGTTTAAAAGCTAATTGCTAGACTATTATACTTTGTTTAGGTTTTTGCCTGTCGGCTGCGCATTTTTAAAGGTTTATTGTACGCTGGGTATTTTTAGGGTTTTTTATATTCTTGTTCATTACTTCCCACGTCTTGCATCGTCGTAAGATGCTTTTGTTTAATAGTAATAGGTACGAGCAGATGGCTTGCCATCTCAGCTGTCATGGACTCTTATTTGACTTATAACTCGGCCAAGCTAACATGACACCTGCAGGTTATACCCGTCCCTCTCACTCTCCGGGTATGACAGAATCGAGTGAAAGAGACGGGTAGAAGAAATAAAGACACAAATCGTTCGGTCATTCACATTTAGCAATTCATTTGCGATCCAAGTTTTTAGAAGGTCATAGTACGAAAGAAAGCAGTTCATTTTAGGAACCTATTCTGCATCGCGCTATTTTTGAATCGCTGTCTTAAAGTTGATGGTAGGCACCTTGTTAGTCGTCACTTGTCTCGTCTGGCTGTCACGTGTGGCTCGTGTGCGGCGACCACTGAACTCTATTATTACACACTGGACAGGCTGTCTCCATGCAAATGACAGCTAATTTTGTGTGGCAATTCGAAGCGCCACTACGATTGTCCCGAGAACTAATTTTGACATAATCATTACCAGACTCGACATAAGAACATCAATAATTTTATTTACATGGACACGCGTATCTGCCTACAACTTGGCCTACAGCGCTAAAATGGCGATACTCAAATAGCCACAAAAATATTATGACAACAGCCAGACCAGTGTGTAATAATAGAGATCAGTAGGTGGTTATTGGGCATTCTACCCCACTCCGTTCGTTCGGGCTGACGCCCTCACTCACTACGGTGTGGTGGAATGCCCAATAACCACCTCATTGATGGTATCAATGTTCGTTTGTTGTTGAATGTAGGTATTTAAATATTAAGTTTAGGTTACTTAAGTAAACCCATTTTTTCAGACATGAGATTATTTAAATAAATGATTATACCATTTATTCTCATTTTTATACAATACATGAAACATTACGGTTATTCATTAACGTTGATATGAAATTCATAAAACAAAAAGAATCATTAAAATTAGACTGTATATGTCCCCCACCTTCAAACTTAATTAAGCGACATGGTAACTTATTACCAAACACTATACGTTGCATTGTTTGTGGTCCGTCAAACTGTGGAAAGACAAATTTAGTTATTAGTTTATTGTTACACAAAGATGGTCCACGTTTTAGGAATCTGTATGTTTATTCAAAATCTTTATATCAAGCTAAATACTTATATTTGGAAAAAGTTTTAGATATGGTTCCTGCAACATCGTTGCATAAATACAATCACAACAGTGAAATCTTGAGTCCACATGAAGCTTTGTCAGACTCTATTATAATTTTTGATGATGTTGCTTGTGAAAATCAAAACAACATAAGAGATTATTTTGCAATGGGACGTCATAAGAACATTGATTGTTTTTATATTAATCAAACTTACACAAAAATCCCCAAACAATTAGTACGGGACAATTCAAATCTACTAATATTATTTAAGCAAGATGATATTAATTTGAAACATGTATATGATGAGCATGTTGGATCTGATATGTCATGGTCTCAGTTTCGTGAACTATGTTCTGCTGTTTGGAAGAAACCCTTTAGCTACCTTGTGATTAATAAGGACTGTGAAATAAACAATGGATGCTACAGGTCAACATTTGACACATTTGTTGTGGTGGACTAACATACAAAATAATATGTCTAATGACAAACGAATCATTTCGATTTGAGACTTGAGAGTGAGCGAATCGTTTTAAAATGGAAAAAAAACTCAAAGAACAAATTGTTAAATCCGCAGCAGCTGTTAAAAGAAAAGTTGAAATGATAAAAGATGTAAAGAATGCAAATAATATGGTGTTAGAAACTATATTTAAGCCCATTGTGGATCCTCTTACCTTATTAGCAAATAAAAATGAGGGTAAGCATCTCAAGGAAGAGACTCTTGAACCGTTAATAAAAAAATCTAAGAATGATGATAATCTTACACCATGTACTTCTGATGAAGATTTTAATGAATTGATCAGTGAAAACGAAGACCATTCCGATAGTGAGTTAGATAAAAGTTACGACAAAACCCTTGTTGTACCACAGTCTGAAACCCACAACGTCAGCGATGAATCTTTTAAATCACTTCAATCATCACCAAGTTTCAAAAACCAATCTTCGTGGTCTACATCATCTGAAGTAATAGACAATATACCATTTGGAGTTAGAAACGAACGTGGAAAATTATTGCTTGGCAAAACCCGTGTTTTTGGTAATGGTAAATTCTTGAGAATTGGAACAAAGACTTTGAAAAAAACTAAAGGTTTGCAAGAACTATTGTTTAAAAAGAGACCCAATTTAGATGTGGTCACGGAGGAAGATTTACAAGATTATAAATTGCTTTTAATTGAAACCAATGCTCATCGTCGTTACTTTAAGTCATCAAAACCCATAAACAGCAACAAGGGATTCAAATACACTAATGTTATTAAGCCTTTGTTCAAGTTCTCTCGAAATACTACCACAAGCCTGGAGAGTATTCCAAAAGGAAAGGGTATTCCTCTTTTGAAGCAAGTAAAAAAAAACACTGATTATGTTTACTGGGATGACCCGAACGAGTTAGTAGAACGATTAAAATTACTATTAGCATCATGGGCAGCGGGCAACACTGGGGTCAATAACGAAATCATTGCTATTGTTGAAGAATTGTATGAAGCTGGTCTCATAACTAATGTAGAATTTAAAGAGCTTCCATCAGGAAAATTGCGCAGTACATTTTCAGTAGTCAACTCATCTAGACAGCAATGAATATAGACAAGTTTGGTCATCACGTTCATAAACGTTTGAGGTTAACAGAATTCGTTGATACTTTTAACGATACGTTAGTTAAATCAGACGCTGGGCACTACGATTTAAAATTGTCTAAATTAAAAGGTCTTTCATCACCAAACGAAGACGATGAAGCAGTGAACAAAGCTTATGTGGATAAAACCATCCAAGAATTAAGAAATGAAATAAAAAAAAATCAGAGTGATATAAAACTGTATTTAAAAAATTTGGAAAATTTAACATCAGACCGTTTAACAAAGTCATTTTATTCAAAGACAGAAGTAGATAATTTGATTAAACTTAAATTAAATCAAAAATGAGTAAAAGAGACATAGTTAATGAAATTCACAAAGCAGCAAGAAGGAATTTTCCTCGTCGAAGGACTATCATAAAAGGAATGGATGATTTATGGCAAGCAGACCTTATAGATTTTCAAAAATATTCGCATTTTAACAAAGGATTCAAATACGTTTTGGTCGTGATCGATACTTTATCAAAATACGTATGGGTAAATCCCATAAAATCAAAAGATAAAAATAATGTTACCAAAGCAATGCATGAGATATTATCTTGTACATCAAGAAAACCTAATAATTTACAAACTGATCTTGGAAAGGAATTTTATAATGATGTTTTTCAAAAATTGATGAGAAAGTATGATATAAATCACTATTCCACCCATTCTGTCAAAAAAGCTTCTATAGTAGAACGCGTAATTCGTACAATAAAATGTCATCTTTATAAACTTTTTAGTTTATATGGTTGTTACAAGTGGCTAGGACCAAACTTGAAGTCAGTTGTAGAAAAATACAATAACACTACTCATCGTAGTACTAAATACAAACCTGTTGATGTAAATAGAGTAAACCAAATGGTTGTTAGAGCTAATATTATGCAAACACAGATATCTAGTACAAATAGACAACCTAAGTTTTGTATTAATGACAGTGTTCGTATAAGCAAATTTAAGGGTGATTTTTACAAAGGCTATACACCTAATTGGTCAACGGAAATATTCAATATAGTTAAGGTAAACGATACAAACCCACCAACATATATTTTAGAAGATAAACATAAACAATTAATTTTAGGCTCATTCTATGAACACGAGTTGCAAAGAACAGAATTTCCTGATCTTTATCTCATTGAAAAAGTTATAAAAAGAAAAGGCAATAAGCTTTTTGTTAAATGGTTAGGTCTCAGTAAGGAAGAAAACAGTTGGGTGGATAAGAGTGCATTACTTTTGTAATATAAATTGTGTGTTGGATGAAAAGTATTCATTTAAAAAAGATCAATGAAGAAGGGCAGAGGTATTTTAAATAACTTTATTAATAACTTACCAATTGAGCTACATATCCCTGGTTATCAATTTTGCGGTCCTGGTACTAAACTTCAGAAGCGATTACTAAGAGGTGATCGTGGTATAAACAAATTAGATGAAGCTTGTATGCACCACGACGTTGCTTACAATAACGAAGACTTGAGCGTTCGACATAAGGCTGATTTAGAACTCTTGAATATGGCTAAAAGAAGACTAAAGTCGAGCGATGCTGGAAAAGGCGAAAAAGTTGCGTCATGGATAGTAAAAAATGCAATGAAAGCAAAACTAAAAGCTGGTGCTGGAATACGTCCATTTATGTCAATTGTGAAAAAATTACAATCTCAAATAAAGAAGTTGAAGTCTAAAGATAATAGTACAGCTATAAATTTTGCATATGCTGCTGCCAAAAAACTATTTAAAAACAAAAAAGGAATACGTTTACCACGATGTATTCCTATTCCAAAAACGGGAGGCTTTTTACCTCTTATTCCTATTTTTGCTGGTTTGTCAGCACTCGGTTCACTTGCTGGCGGTGCGGCAGGTATAGCAAAAGCTGTTAATGATTACAAGGTTGCTCAGAAAAACTTACAAGAATCTGTACGTCATAACAAGGCAATGGAAGGTGTTGCTCTTGGAAAAGGGATGTATATTAAGCCTCATAAAAAAGGAGCTGGATTATACTTGAAACCTTCAAAAAACTAAACAAAGGGCTACCCAGACGTCCCCTTACAAATATAGACATTTTGAAGCACGCAACTGACATTCCTTATTTTCGAGGAGTGTTTATGAGAGATTCACTCCCCTCAAAACCAAGAAAAATTGAGTGTGCTATATTAAATTTAGATAGTTCTGAAAATCCAGGAACACATTGGGTAGCCTATGTCAAACAAAATGACTACTGTGAATATTTTGATAGTTTTGGTGATTTAAGACCTCCATTAGAACTAATAAACTATTTAAAGAATATGTCAATAACTTACAATTATGTACGGTATCAAAAGTTTGGTACTATAAATTGTGGTCATCTGTGTTTAAATTTTTTAAGAAAGTATTGGAAACGACATTTATAATAAGAGTAATATAATAAACTTTATCAGTATAAACATGTCTTTCACTGTGTCGATAACTGGCAGAGGAGCGTCTTTAATAACAAACTACTCTCCTACAATACAATTAGAGGGAGAGTATGAGTGTGGTTTATTATATTTTTCCACTTTTAATTCCATCCCTAATATAGACGGAAGAAATAATAAATTTTATTATGGTAAAGATAGTGTTATAAAAATACCAGAAGGGTCTTATGAACTTCAAGATATTTGTGATTATCTTAAGAGCAATATCAAAAATGTTGTGTTGAGATTGACTGCAAACAACAACACATTAAAAACAAGTATTTTTTGTTCCGAAGAAATTCACTTCAATAAAACTGATTCACTGGGTAAAACTTTGGGTTTTGGTATGGAAACAATAAAGGCTAATATAAATACAGAGTCTAGATATCCTGTCAGCATTTTATCGACAACTATCGTGCGCATCGAATGCGATGTAATAAGTGGATCATTTGTGGACGGAAAAGCAAGCCATATAATTTATGAATTCGTACCAAACGTACCACCTGGTTATAGAATCATTGAAATACCTAAAAATTTAATTTACTTTCCCGTCAATCAAAGTTCAATAACTGCTATCAATATAAGAATATTAGACGCTGAAAATAATAAAATTAACTTACGTGGTGAAGAAGTACAGCTATACTTACACTTTAAAAAAACATGCTGAATTTCAATAAAAGCCTATATACTACACGAACTCAAGTCAGTTCTAAGAGATCATCTCATAAGGGAGCACCATTTCGATCTTTTAAGAAATTGACAAAAAGCAATAAGAATTTTTTGAAGTCACTAGGATTGATAAAATGAATTATTTAAATATAACCCAACCTGCAAAGTACGATAACAGCATCGAAAGTTTTGAATATCATACATATAAACCATACGTGACAAGTTTCAACAAGAACGACGAAATACGGATACCGATAAATCAGCAAGACCTCTACGTATTGCCTTCACATAGCACTTTATATATTGAGGGTAGAGTAAATGTGTATAAGAATGAAAACGAAAAAAAAGTATCAGTAACGAGTGTGCATTTTGTAAATAACCCTGCGTTATTTTTATTTCAAGACATTCGTTATGAAATAAACGGAGTAGAAATAGATAGAATTAAAAATGCAGGAGTGACAACCACAATAAAATCTTATCTATCCTTGAACGATAGCGAATCTAAATGTGGACGAGTTTGGGGTTGGTCTCCAACAGGCACAACTATTGACGGTAATGGATTATTCTCCACCGCTATACCGCTAAATAAAGTGTTGGGTTTTGCTGAAGATTATGAAAAAATTATAATGAACTGTAAACATGAATTAGTTCTTTTGAGAAGTAATACAAATCTCAATGCCCTAAAATTAAACGCTGGTGAAGTTGTGGATAACATATCAATAAACAAAATTATTTGGCGAGTGCCTCATGTTAAAGTTTCCGACCGAGAAAGAATTAGTTTGCTTAAGCACTTAGAAAAAGATCGACCGATAACAGTTGCATTTCGTAATTGGGACTTATATGAGTATCCATTACTTCCCAAAACACGTAAACATACTTGGTCTATTAAAACATCCTCACAGATAGAGAAACCACGATTCGTCGTAATTGCTTTTCAAACTAATCGTAAACATAATGCAACAAAGTCAATGGCAGAGTTTGACCATTGCCTTATACGTGATGTAAAAGTTTTTCTAAATTCTTCTTATTATCCATATGAAAGTCTGAACATTAGTTTCGCTGACAACAAATATACATTAATATATGAACAGTATGCTAAGTTCCAGCAGTCTTATCACGGACGCCGAGCTGAACCGTTGATGAGTATAAAAGAATTCAAAGAAATTGCTCCCTTATTCGTCATTGACTGCTCTCGCCAACACGAAACGTTAAAGGGATCGATTGATGTGCGAGTTGAAATCGAAGCTGATCAAGAAATACCTGACCAGACCGCTGCTTACTGTTTGATTCTAAACGATTGCATATTTGAATACAAACCTTTAAGTAACATTGTAAAGAAAATATCATGAATATCAATACAATAGTCGTGGATCTGCAAGGGTTCAAAGATTTAAATAATAAATTTATAGTTAAAGAGTTAGCAATCGCTACTAAAGATTATACTCAAACGTTTTTAATAAAACCACCCTATTCTTTTAAAACCTTATCAAATGAAGAACAAAAGCAAGTGCGTTGGTTGGAAAGAAACCGTGGCTTGACTTGGAGCGAGGGATTTATTGATCATCGAGAATTTCGACGAATTGTGGTTCCTTATTTAATTGGAAAAACAGTATTAGTTAAAGGATTGGATAAAATAATATGGCTTCGAGAGTTATGTCAAGAATGTGAAATAATAGAATTAGGTGAAAAAGGTTGCCCCAAACTTTTAAAGTTACATAATGATTACTATGACAGAGAAAACAAGGATTGGCATTGTGTTCATCATAAAAAGATGTGTGCATTAAAAAATGTGCTGTGTCTCAAGATGTGGTACTGCGATAATTATATCTATAATTTTTCTTAAATTTAGTCATAAGATAAATTTTTTGTAAAATATTTATCAATAAATTTTTAATAAAATACATCTAAATGTCTTTGATTTCCCTTTTATCATAAAAATAATACTTATATTATATGTACATTCATAGAACTAAGTAAGTAAAAACACAGTTTGAGCTTTCAAAAACTTTATTAAATTAAAATAACATCTAGGTACTTACAATTTTAACTAAAAACAACTTGTATAACTATAACCACATATTTTTTTTGAAATATTACTTATAATTTTTTCAGTCTGATCCATTATTTCGTCACCAACATCTTTAACCACATATTGTGAACTTAATACAACACAATCATCATTTACACAGTCACTAACTCGTTGTGATCCATCCATCTGTATAACTTGAATTTTTATCAAACGAAGTCCTTTTGTAGGAGCACTATTGATAACAAACGAGTGCACGTCACGGTATTTATTTGATTTAATTGCACCACTTGCAGCAACAATATTTTTCTTTGTTTTGCACTTCATTTTACGACGCTGTTGACTCGTTTTCTTTGACTTCGGCGCGCTCTGCATTTTTAAAAATTCCTCCGTGAATCCTTCCAGCGGATCTTGTGCACTTTGAAATGGATCTATGTATTGTAGATCACTACTAAAGTTCGTGCATTCTTCATCCGAAATGGAATTGATTTTCTCTCGTTCCATGTCCTGTAATAAAAAAAAAATATAAGCTTGACAACAAACTAATAACTTAAAAATAATAATTTATGATTATGATAATAAATTATGTCACTTACCATTTTAAAAATTGATATAGAGCGTTTAAAGTTATTAAACTTTCAAATAGTTCTAGATATGGAGTTACAGTTTGGTCCGCCCGCTATGCTACTTCAAGAAAGAGTGAATAATAAAATAAATAAACCTTCAATTGATACATACATTTGCTGACTCTAAAATTTAAACTTGCTATTTCATTAATATTATCTTTTCACTCGCACTTATTGCAAGAGCGGGCGGACATCATCATATTACACTAACACCTGTCGTCTGCACGTGAGTGTTGAAAAATCATGTTCCAACATGATTTGATGTGACTCAATGTCAAGCATTTTATAATGTTGGTTCATTCCATTATATTTTGCTGACTCTAAATTTAAACTTGCTCTTTCATAATATTATCTTTTCACTCACACTTATTGCAAGAGCGGGCGGGCATCATCATATTACACTTACACCTGTCGCCTGCACGTGAGTGTTGAAAAATCATGTTCCAACATGATTTGATGTGACTCAATGTCAAGCATTTTATAATGACGTATTTGTCTATTTAAATATTTAGTTACTTAGATATGATATGATATGAAAGCGAAAAAAAACAAATTAAATTGGACTATGTATATTTATTTTTATTCCATTATTAAATTTACAAAATATTATTTTAACATTACATAATTAACACACTGAATTAAAATCAACTTGATTTTAGTAGGTAGGCATCTAAGTTTTACTTACACTAACATCATAACATCACTAGATAGGTAAGTATACAATACAAGTGAACATTTTTACAAATAAAGAATTATTATTATAGTAGGTAACATAAAATTAAGAACACATTAGACATTTATTAAACTTTGATACATCAATGATAAAATACAAACATACTTAATTCAAAAGTTTAATATACTGGTGTGTCCCCACGCCTTAGTAGAAACTTTATCTTTCGCTATTAAGCGCTTATCATCATCACCAGACAAAGCTATTTTATTCACAGCACATGTGAATATTTCGTGTTTAATTGATTTAAATAATATGTTTGTTTTTCGTACAACATCACCTTGGAAAAGTGTCTTTTCATAATCTGTGATATTGAATTTACAAATGATATTTTTTTGAATGCCTTTTGCTTTTTTTATTGTGCTGTCTATAGTTTTAATACAATATAGCTTTGATCGAAGCCCTACAAACTCGGATATAACTTTCCCCCCCATTTCGTCTTTAAACAAGCCAGGCACTTTTTTATTTTGAATTGGTAGATTGTAAACATTTTCATCAGAAAAATTACTTGTATCAAAGTAAGATAAAAAGTGTTTCTTTACATCACTATAAAAATTAGGTGTCTGTACGAGATAAACATAACTATCGGTGTCCGTGTAACACATCTGCACATCATTGCTATAAAAAGGCTTAATGACAGCGTAGTGGAAATCATACATGTGGCTCTTTGATAATTCTAACACAGTAAAACCAATGTATATTGGTTTATTAAGGATGATTTCCTCAGGTTTTAACTGCACTGCAACTAAATTTTCGCTGAATACTGTTGCACTTTGAAAATTTGGACGCGCAATGAGTTTTTTCTTTTTTTCGTGATGTTTTTTTTATCAGACCACTGATTCACCAGATCAACTTTGACCCGTTTTTCATTATTTTCTAATGTTTTTCCAAACACACTATTATTTAAAAGTTTGAAAAAATCTTGTTCAAAAGTTGATGAGCTTTTCTGTCGCAAAGATGTATTTAAGTCTATGTATTGTTTCAAATATGGGCTTTGTCTAAAACTAATAACTCGATGAATTTTTCTTAATATTAATCCATGCTTTAAACAAGTTTTTAAATGAATATAATGTATGACATATGCAAATTTATCATATAAATTCGGAACGAGTTTACTAGTTTTTCCTCCTGGAGGTATACATTTTTCGGGACAAAAAGGTAAATCGTTATGCAAGTTATGTAAATGTTTTGGATACTCTAAGTCCACTTCAAGTATAAAGCCATATTGTGCGTCTTCCGCAATTGCATTCAAATCAAAATTTTCAATTTCATGTTGTTCTAAAAATCTAAAATTCGATAAAGGTAAGTATTGACACATACTATAACCATAAAGATTATTGCAATCAACATAAGTTATGTAAGAACTAGGCTTCGAATGATCATAATCTGGTAAAAATTTATTGTTTGCTTTGACATATCTGTGGGAGCACAAACATACACCGCCTCTAATACCGTTTTGTAACATTCGCACCATTGACAAATCATCAAGAAGTTCGAGTTGAACCCTGGTTTTCAACAACATAGCGTCGAAAGATAAACTTGGTGCAGTTAAGTAAAAAGCCGGATCTAATTTATAATGTTGTTTGCAGGTGCGTCTAAAATTTTCAAAAATGTCTGCTAATAAAAGCACGTCAGTTTTGAGATATAAGTCTGTGTAGCTTCCTAAATCTGACATATTAAATGTTGACCAAACCAATTCTGCATGCTGATAATCTTCAGCTGAAATTTCTTGGTCAGTGAGTGAAGTGTAAAAAGATTCTTTTTTCGGAAGAGATCGTTCTTGATAACGTTCCCAGGAATCCATATATTCATAGGGATAGACGCCCTTGCGAGTTAGTAATTTAAACTTATGTTCATCGGGAAAAAAACTTTTTAAATGTTTAAATTCATCAGGCTTTAAGGTATCTGCTAATTTACTTAAACTGGTTCCTAAGAACTTGAACGAGTCAACAAAACGAAGTTGAAAAAACTGATTATTTGACACAGGTACAAACTTTGTGAAAGAAATATAATTTTCTTTTGTTTTTGGAATTATTTTTATGTCACCAGGTACCTCACCCAACGCTTTTATAAATAAATGGCAATCGTATCCAGCCAAATTGTGAAAAAATATCGGGACGAACGAAGGACGTTTATATTGTAAATTACAATATGAGTGCGCGGCTCCACGGTATCGACCCGTCACATGGCAGTGATCACGAACTCTATCCGAAAAAAGGAAATTTTCGCATATATGGCAAAATTTTGCGTTATTAAAATCAGTTTGGTCTTCCTCAGTAAATATGATGGGAGTATTTGAATTTAGTTTTTTATGAATTTTTTGCACATCTTGTATTATTTCAAAAACAAATTTATCAACACAATCGGGCCCACGATGTGATACATAGCGATCATAGCTGTGATCATCGTGACTAACAATATAGTATGCAAACGCGACAGGTACATGATGATGCAAAATGGTGGTGTTTTCACCAGTGGTGGAACAACCGGACCCATTATCAGTTTGTAACATTGATTCAAAATCTGCATAGATACAAAATGGCACGTTTTGTTTATGATCATAATTTTTAAATTCAATTACTGATCCTTTATCAGGTAATACTGTTACTACACCACTACACAAATGACTATCGACTTCTTCTAAAGTGTTAAAAAATATAAGACATAAATCGCAAAAATATAACTTCCCGTGGTGAGACGTTACCTGGCTTCTAAAAAGTCTGGAACAATCTTTAATCAAGCAATAATGAGTGGTATCATTATTTTCTAGAAACAATAAGTGTATAACTTTGTCGTTACCTTTTTTATCTATGTCTGATTTATATAAAGGACCTACTACAGTTTTGCTATTTTTCAAACCATATATTATAAATTTGAGGTTTGGGTTATTTTTCTCAAAGATCTTTATGTCTTGGAAACTAACGGGAAAACACATTCCAGAAACATTAAACAGTTCTCGATAATTAGGATATGATGAAACTCTTTCCGGGTGTTTCCTGACAGGATAGAGGGCGGCTGTCACACACCATAGAAAGCAGCACTGATCTTTGTTTTCAATATTCAAACATGCCTTTTTTAATTGAATTGATTTTGGTAATGGTATAAAACTCGAGCCACCTAATGGTTGATATTTATTGAGATTGGCCTCTAAGTGCAAATTGTTTAAAAATGTCCACCCACTATCACCATCCTCAAATTCCTCAATACATTTTTTTAAATAATTTATCGTTTCAATAAACAAGTTATTAAAATCGTAATTAGAGTACAATATTTTATTACGTGTGCCAAAAGATTTAATTTCTTGCGAATTGTCTTTAAATTTCAAAAATGTGGCAAACAATTCAAAATTAACTTTCAAACATGTATGAGTATTGAGATATTCATCTATTATGGACTTTAACTTTTCACGTATTTCTATAAAAAATCCATCCACTGACCCTAATTGCTGCTCATTTATAGCTACTAGTTTAAATGTTACTATGCGATTGCGGAACGCTGATGTCACGATTTCCACACCATCGCTATGTTTTATTGAACGATTATTTTTCTTATGCAAATTACTTCTCAAATGACCCACCCAGGACTTATTAGGAACAGTTGTGTTACACGTCGCACAAAATGGCATTTTAACTACAGTAATGAATTAAAAATATTTTTTAAAAACTGATATAAGTACTTAAGTAAAAATATTTATGGCTTCGGTTACCTACCTATGTATACTGTAATAATGGAACAAAAATACAATTTGTTACTTACACATATATTTATTTAATACGCTCTAAGTAAGTACTTACATTATAAAAGACCTAAAAATAATATTTAAAAAGAAGATTAGTCTGTAACCTACTTACTTAAAATTAATTTTATCTGAATAATGGACAGGCTCCGATTCCTCGAAGACTGTCCAAGCTTGCCCTAGAAAGGCCTGTAGCGCCTCCCACGATGGGCTCGAATCGTCGCACTGTAGCTTTACCGCTACAAGCGCTTTCTTATAGCGCACGTCGGTGGGGTTGTTGATGTAGTCCGGAGTTTTGTAGACCTTAAGGTCTACAAAAAAATCCCCTGCCGCTGACGCGGTGCGACGACTCGTCCCTGACGAGACACGGCTTGCGAAACTGGACGTCGCCCCACCACTTTTTGGTTGGCTACTAGCTGCCTCCTCCGACTGCAAAATGTTAAACAAGTCCTTCTTCTTGTTCCTGTAAAAAACAAAAAAAATGTCAAACCAACAAGATAACAATACCATAATGCTACCTCACCTATAGTTCTAATACAAACTATGTGATAAAAGTGCTGTAAGTATCTATTTAATGGAGTAAAGTTTTGTTTTAAATTTGTGAAAAATAAAATCATTTTTCCAAAGTCAATTTGGTAAGTACACTAACCACGATAAACTTCATATTAGTTAGCGTACTAAACATGAGCGTCTCAACAGCTATAGGGAGGTATCGTAAAGTGTTTGTAAAATAATTATATTAATTAACTAACTTACAAGTACCTATAGAAACCGACAAATAACTTGACCCAAACCATAGACAATAAAAACCTATGCAATTGCTATATTTAGTACAAATTAACCTTCTGCACATTTTTTATTGTCTATGGTTTGGGTTAAGATATTTGCATGGAGCTATAGTTACTTAAATGATCATTGATCATGATAATATTACGAGATGTAGAAATAATCAGTAATAAAATGTATAACATACTTGCGAAGCGGTGGAAAATCGTATGGTGCTGGTGAAGTGGTCCGTCTTTGACTACGTTGTTCAATGGGGCCGGCGGCAGCAGCTGTGCCCTTGCGCTTGGCGCTAGCGGCTGCAGTTTTCTTTTTTTTCTTCGCTTCAGCGATGATGGACGGGGCTTCGAACTCGGAATCAGACCTGTGGAATTAAATATAATTATAAACATGCACACAGAACGTTGGAGACGAATCTGTGCACTTGTAAAAAAATTATTTACTTACGTACATTTTATTTTCTTGTGACGTCACACACTTTATTTTACACAATAAACTGGAGCACTGAGCTGAGGCACTGCACTGTAAAGGCAAACTGAATAAATTCACGAAAATGATGGAAATTTCTTCAGTGTCGGTGTTTTTATGTGAAAAAAAGGGCTAGTGTCATCAAAAATACACAAAAGTGGTCAAGCGTGAATCCATTATTGCACAACACATCTAATAATAAAAAATTCTTGCGTCACAGTGTTAGTTGCTCTACTCTACACGGCTTAATCAATATTGATGAAATTTCATATGTTTATTCGGTAGGTCTGAGAATAGATTGTTATCCTTTTTTTCCCGAAATCCCACGGGAGCGAAGGTTTTTATTATATATGTAATACTATAAATTACTAACTTACATAATAAGTTGTCGTGGTTTACACAGGTAGTACTTTAATAGAAATAAGTAGGTACTTACCTGCTATAATGATAGATTATTTTTTAAACTCTTGGACGCCGGAGCGGCTGAAATGGACCAGCAAATAAGCTTGATTTCAACAAAATATTTTCGCGAGAATTTGGGTTTGATTCTTTCGATTAAGAACCAGAATTACAATTGAAAATATTAATAAAAGTTATTTCTGATATTTTTAAAACATAGTTTTAATAATAAGAACCAAGACATATTCGGGGTTATTTCCTATATTTTTCCTGTAAGCACGGCGGTATGTTACAAATAAAAATATATTCTTCAATGGTTTAGACTTTTCAACCTTAGCAACAAGAAAATAATATGATAATAATAAATTAATCGCTTGATGTTTATTGTTTCATACGACATTTTGTATTTGTACACATATTTGTTTGTTGCAACCGCTTTGTAATTAAATCCGAACCACTGCTTGCAAAATTGACGACTAAGCTTATTGTATCTGTAGAGACGTTCCAGTTAAAACAAAACTACGATGCGAATAATAATCGTAACCGTGAAAAATATAAGTGTTATGAAGATATTAATAAATGTGTGAGAAATTTATTTACTAAGTAACATTAACAACTAATAAAAAGTTAAAATTATGTTTTCATGTATAACCGTTGAACGAATATTTAGGAATTTGTTGCTAGTACAAAGTATTTTTAAGAAAAATAGTTGAAACGTGTGAAATGTTGTTTTTAATTAATCCAGTGATATAAAACATTATGTTCTATGTAAATATTAGGATAAAAATCTAAATAACAATACAAGCGATCGATTATTATTGGTGAAGCGATGACATTCCCATCTAATCGATGCATTTTAAACATCACTAGTATAGTCCTAGATCGGGATGAAAAGTATTTATGATATATTGACTTAGACTAAAAGTTCTTGTTCAAGAACATTAATTTCTAATAAGTATTTATTTTTAAAATCGGATGCCATTGATAGTAATATTTTCAAAATTATTTTCTCTAATTGTTGACCGTTACAAAAAAGATATAAGTACAACAATAAAAACACCAAATATCATTAGAAAATAACTCGATCTAAATAAATATTTTTTAAAACTATTTTTTCTTATACTTGGGTAGGTACTATCTTTTCTTTAACATGAATATTGTACTGTAATGTAAAATAAGTGTATGTAGTGCTCTTGGACTATCCTAAGCGCGTCATACAGGTGTGGGCTCATATTCCTGTTCCCACGTTCGGAACCATTTCTCACGAGGCACGGCCGGCGAGCGTTCACTCACCACCCCTTACATACCACTCTTTGCAGTAAATTGTTTTAAAAAGTGTTATTTGTGAATATATTTTTAACTATTTCGAAAGTGAAAAGCAGAAATTGATGTAAGTAATTGAAATATTCTTAATTTTTTTCTTTCCACCATTATTATTTTGCTCTAGAAACATGAAAACTAACACTGTCTTTCAAAACTTATTAGTACCAAACTTATAAAATTAATACTTCTCTTTACTTAATTAATAGCAAGTTAAAAAATAAGATTACGTTTTAATCCTTTTTATTTTCTAAATATATATTATGTAAGTACCTATTTTAAAAGCTTTTGCAATGTTAAAAGTGTGAGGTACAAAGTTTTGAAGGTCAGTGTATTATCGCAATGTAGATTTTTGTAACTTTACATTCTTTGAAAATCTAAAGTTATATTTTTTCAGTAATTAAAATGCTGCTTAAAAATAAGAAATGTTTTTAAACTAACTTTTTAAAAGCAATCTATTCATTTAAGTTTACAATGTACTGAGTTATTGATAAAAATATAATATACCTACCTAAAATTGAAAAAATAATAAGTATTAAAATAAAGTATTGAGAAAAAACGACCCGCCACACAACTAAGTAGCTCTGATGAGACTCGAACCCACGACCTTTCGCTGTCTGGGTGACTGCTCTAACCACTTAGCTACAAAGTCGTTTTCTTCTAATATTTCATTTCAAGAATAAAGTATTTTAACATACTTAATAAGGTTTTTTCTAATTTCCAGGTTCATAAAAAACATTATCAGCTGCCTATGTCTGAAGATAAAAATGGAAGTTTTTTATGTAAGTAAAAACTCATGTAAAATGGAGCTATGAGAGTGTTTTTTCTTTATAACTTGAATTTTCACACAATGTTATCTATTTTTCAGGACATGAAAAACTTTCCACTGGTCAACTCTGTCGAAATGAACATAACGAAGAAACCACTTCATTTCTTTGTATCAAAAATGTATAATTTATTAATAAATACCAGCATTACCACCCACCCACCCATCCATCCTATCTTAAAAATGTAGGCTACCAAATACGTACGAGTATGTGGTGGCCGAGGTAATTTTGTAAGCTGTCACTATAAGTGATGGCTGAGGTATCTGTTTTTATCGGTAAGGTACAGCTACCACAAATTTATTCACTTATAAGTTTGTGATAGCTAAGGTAAATAAGGTTATGCAAAAGGTAACACTTAGTAGATATTTCAATAGTTAGCTTAGCTTAGTTTGAATAGGTAGGTCGGTGCGTGATCTTACCATGGGCTCGCAGAGAGATACTTACCATGGTTCTCTCAGCCGACACCGGTTAGGAGTCTGTTCGGTGCATGATCTTACCACGGGCTTGCAGGAAGTTACTTATCATGGGGCTTCCAACCGAACAGCTAGGTGGTGCTCGGTGCGTGATCTTACCACGGGCTCGCAGAGAGATACTTACCATGGTTCTCTCAGCCGACACCGGTTAGGAGTCTGTTCGGTGCATGATCTTACCATGGGCTTGCAGGAAGTTACTTATCATGGGGCTTCCAACCGAACAGCTAGGTGGTGCTCGGTGCGTGATCTTACCACGGGCTCGCAGAGAGATACTTACCATGGTTCTCTCAGCCGACACCAGTTAGGAGTCTGTTCGGTGCATGATCTTACCATGGGCTTGCAGGAAGTTACTTATCATGGGGCTTCCAACCGAACAGCTAGGTGGTGTTCGGTGCGTGATCTTACCACGGGCTCGCAGAGAGATACTTACCATGGTTCTCTCAGCCGACACCGGTTAGGAGTCTGTTCGGTGCATGATCTTACCATGGGCTTGCAGGAAGTTACTTATCATGGGGCTTCCAACCGAACAGCTAGGTGGTGCTCGGTGCGTGATCTTACCACGGGCTCGCAGAGAGATACTTACCATGGTTCTCTCAGCCGACACCGGTTAGGAGTCTGTTCGGTGCATGATCTTACCATGGGCTTGCAGGAAGTTACTTATCATGGGGCTTCCAACCGAACAGCTAGGTGGTGCTCGGTGCGTGATCTTACCACGGGCTCGCAGAGAGATACTTACCATGGTTCTCTCAGCCGACACCGGTTAGGAGTCTGTTCGGTGCATGATCTTACCATGGGCTTGCAGGAAGTTACTTATCATGGGGCTTCCAGCCGAACAGCAAACAACAAACTTATGTTATATACCATCAATATGGTGGTAAGGTTAGGTTAGGTTAGGTTACGGGGTTTCCAGCCGAACAGCAAACAACAAACTAACGTTAAATACCATCAATATGGTGGTTAGGTTAGGTTACTTTTCATGGGGTTTATAGCCGAACAGGAACAGCAAACAAACGAACATTAAATACCACTAATATGGTGGTTATTGGGCGTTCTACCACACCGTAGTGAGTGAGGGCGTTAGCCCGAACGAATGGAGTGGGGTAGAATTCCCAATAACCACCTACTGAGATCAGTGGCGGCGATGGATAATACCACAGCCTTCTCTATCGGACGATAGAGAAGGCTGTGATAATACCATACATCAACCCGTCTCGTAAAGGCTATTTGGCTTACAAGCAACACTATAGCTTTTTACAATCACACTAATTATCTAAACCCATGTAAATTTCATTGAGAAACTGTGTCATGGAAAACTTGATAACGGGTTAAATAAATATATACTTAAATAGTTTTTGTTTGTAAATACATACTTAATATACATAAAAAACATCCAGACCAAGAAAAATAAACATGTTGATGCACACAACTATTTATCTTGTTCGGGAATCGAACCCGAGACCTCTGGTGCAGAAGGCAGGTATCCTACCCCCGCGCCAAGCTGATCGTCACTGTTTAATAAGTAAACGATATATGAATAATTTTGTAATATTTTTAAATGTTCTCTTAAACCCATTCTCGATTTTAAATGTTCTCTTAAACCCATTCTCGATTTTAAGTGTTCTCTTAAACCCATTCTTGACCGCCCGCGCCGTGCCAATTTGGGAACACCTATAACTATTATGAAAAACGGGATTTTTACCATCTTTAAATTTCTAAAAATCCCATTTCCATAATAGTTATACAGTGGGTGGCCAAATTATTAGGGACAGTGCTCATATTTATGTCATTTATAGTTTGTAATATTAGTTTCTGTAAATTATGTTGTTTTTTAAAGTTTATATTGTTTGATATTGCTACTGGTATCTTTATTATTGTTTTTGGCAAGTGGCTACACAGGATATGCGATTCATCTGTCGATAATGTGTCATTTTTTCACATATAGATATTTTTTCAAAAAAGCGCGGTTTTGTAGTGTTTTTGTTTGTTATATTTTTTATTAGTTTTAACCGACTTTCTTGTCCTAAATAACCATATAAGGTAACTAATTGTTCATAAAACAACATTCTTGCTGTTTTGTGTATGAATTTACATTGTATTAATGTCTTCTCGACGCGATAACTTTAATTGTCTAGTTTTTTTGAAAAATTAAGGCTGGATTGTCTCCAAGAAAATGTAGAGAGATACAAACGTTGTCACAGCATTCTACACATTCCCAAAGAGACATAGCAGCTATTGCTGGGGTTTCAAAGTCTGCCGTTAATATAATAAAAACTAAAATTTACAACAGAAAACCTCTAGAAGCAAATCGCGACGGCAAATGTGTCAGGAAAAGGATCACCACTCTTCATACTGATAGAAAAATCAGAGACATCTGCCTCACAAATCATAAAAAGAGCGTTGCTCGTTTGACCATGATGATGAACGACGATGGTGTAAATATTTCGGAAAGGACAATACGGAGGCGGTTGGTCGAACAGAATCTGATGGGTCGGGGCGACCTACCAAAAAACCACGCCTAAGTCCTAACCGATCCTATGAAAAAGAAAATACTGCACTGGGCTAGACAACATCAAAATATAACTGTTGCAGGTTGGAGTCGAATAATTAAAACTTTTTTAAATAGTTTAAATAGGTCTTTAACGATTTTCTTCTATGAATTCTGTAATTTTACAGGTGTGTTTTTCCGACGAGTCAGCATTTCAAGTTTTGGTTGACAAAAGTTCTTTTGTGAGACGACGACGCCCTGGGAAAAAATCCACGCAGATTGCCTAGTGGAGAGTGGAGAGGGTTAAACACCCGGTTAGTGTGATGGTGTAGTCTGGCATCTCAGCCAAAGGCATTTGACGCCTATACATTGTTATAAGGACCATGAACCAAGACCAGTACAAGCAACTCATAGAAACTCACCTACTGCCGTAGGTTTTTTAATGGCTACCTGATAACTACTACATCTTTATGCATGACTCTACATCTTGCCATAAAGCCAGAAGTGTGACTGCATTCTTGGATAATAGAAATTTCTCTGTTTTGCCACGGCCTGGGAAATCGAAAGAAATAAACCCCATAGTTCTCTATGTGGGAACTCACCAGACTGGTGATGGCGAAATAACTAATTTACACCAAGCGGCAGTTGATAGAAACTATCATCCGAGAATGAAAAAACAACCCCACACTACAGGAAAATGCAAAAGAAAAGGCGGCATTACAGAATACATTATAAAAACTTACTTTAGTTACGTCTATCAGTATAATATATACTTATACAAAGAAACTATAACAGTTTTGTATATTTATTTTTAGTTTTTATGATCTCAATAGAATACAAAATCATTTAAAAAATACATAAGAGACCTACAACCAATCATTTGTTGAAATTCAACTGAACTGTAAAAATAAAAAATCTCAGTACTGTCCCTAATAATTTGGCCACCTATGGTAGGTGTTCCCAAATTGGCACGGCAGGCTAGAATGGGTTAAGTAGGTATGAACTAAATCATCCTACCTATCAGTATACCAATAAAGCAAAACTGCGTATTACCAATGAAAACTGTGATGGCATAGATCCCTTCAACCCGGATGGCAGTCTAGGGATGTCTTAAATCCTTTAAATGTCATTCTGCCTTAACATAACTCGTTATCTGAAGGGCCGACGGCTATTTCGGGGAAGGCGAGAGAATGCCAGATATTCACGGCCTGACTTATCGTTCTGCTATATTTTGAGAGGGTCAAATAAATATAGCTGGGAAATTTATAATTAGTGATATTTATAGAAGGAGTTGGCATAAATTGGTATGTTATTTCAAGTTCCGAATGTTGCGATTCTGGAATGATATTTCGCAGTCACTTCTATTTGAAGTCGGTTAAAAATAGTAAAATGTCATAATATTAAGTATAATATATACAAAATCTAATAAGATAATATCAAAACATATTTTTAAATACCTTTATTTCTATTTTTCTTTTTTGGCGCAAATCTCGACAACTACAAATTGTCTTTTACATCGCAAAACTCATTGTCTATCTACACATATTTGGTCCATACATACTAACATCATTGGAGCTACGAGATAATCACGAAAAACATATTTTTGTTACCTTTGACCTTGAATAACATACGACGCAGACACAAGATTTTATGTGACTTTTCAGACAACTTTTAGAACACTAAAATGAAGGTGTACTCGACTAATTACAGCGTATATATCTCTCACTCCGAGATTGACTTCTAATTTGACTGGACTATGATAAATGTGAACGAAGCGTAAAGTTTCATGTTCTTCCTGAAATTTAACTTGGAAATGGCATAAAACCTTAAAGTGGTAAGCATTTCCGTACCGCGGTACTATACGTAGCTAAGTATAATCTGTTTTATCTAAAGAGCCCTTGGGCTGTTAAACTCGCGTCTCCCGGTAAGAACGGAACGTCAGCCTTCAGACTCGAATAATGCCGAAATAAACTTGAATCGTTGACGCTAAGTGGCGTATTATCCTTTGAGACAATCGTTCCGGTAAGTATACCCTATTTTTAGTCAAGCAACTTTGTGTAATGTGGCTGCTAGCAGCATTGTAAGTTTGGGACAGTTTGGCCGAGATGGTTATATCTTTATTGCAAGCCATAAGCGGTTGGTGTGATGTATGTTATGGGCAATGCTGAGAACATTTTCGCGTCCACAAAACGACTTTATTTTACTTTCATCAATAATTTTGAGTTGTTGTAAAACCAATTTTTAACAGGATATTTTTATTTTCGTTACTTATAAGTTAGGTAAACGTATAACTTTAATTGAGTCTTAATTTTTTTTTAATACGAAAATGAATGGTTTATCTTTTTTATTATTATTAATTAGTAGAATTAAAGACCACCCGTGCAAGTGTCGCAGGAAAATAAAATAAAATAGCCATTTTAAACTACAACCCTGTAAGGATGCCTAAAATTGTTTCAGAGTATCGTTTTGACTTGAAAAAAAAATGCATGTCAAAAATCGTGAAAATTGGTAAAGTGATATAGGATTGAATAGATTCAAACAGGCAGACAAAGTAATGTTTGCATTAATACAAATTAGTATTGCTGTCTAATAATTAATCTTTCAATATTTTTTATCATCACTGGAATGAACCCAACACCTCGAATTAAGATTTAACCGTCACTAACATACTCAGCTGTAATCCAGCCTCAGTTACAGCCTGGCCACGAACATGCCGCTCCCAGCGGCAGCGTAGAGCGGCGCGGCAACCGGCGAGAACAAAAGTACTAGTTGTATTGAGGATGCCACGGGCATTCTTTGCCACGGGCACGCCGCGCTAGCGAGTTTGCAATAGTTATTTGTTATACAAGAGAGCAAAATCATTTTTCGCTGCGAGTGCTGAATTTAAATCACGAACTAGCGAAGTAGTCTAAAATTGAATCACGAGCGTAGCGAGTGATTCAAATATAGACTACTGAGCACAGTGAGTGATTTAAAGGCACGAGACATCAGAAAATTTTGCTCTCGTGTTAAACATACAACTTTTCACCTCTACCAGCGAGAAAAGTGTTACAGGTCAGAAAAACAACATAGAAGGCAACATTTAACAATAAAGAAAACATCAAAATTAATAATTAAGAGTAAAATTGGTGCAATTATGCAAGTTGAAGGTAACTGTTTGCATTGCGTTCAAAAACTGCACTGCATGTAATTTTTATGAAAACCAAACATGATATTAGCACAGTCTACTTATATGTAGTAAGTAGACTGTGATATTAGTAAGCGATATAATGTTCACTTCATATTATTTATTTTAAATATTGCGTGTTTATTAAAAAGCAATAGTAGTACAATCGTATTTATATAATTTGTTATTAGAATTCATTAATTTTTCTTATTTTATATTTATATCATGCATGCGACCTCATTTCGTCCATACTCTTTATTTTGAAGCTTTGGTATCCGTGTATTTCTTTTTTAAGCTTTATATTTCATGTCCATCGACATAAAGCTATCTATCTATCCTTTTTGCTCATATTAAGATTAAAAGTTTCATCCTTGTCACTCTATTTCTTTTTTCTTAATTATTTCAAAAGTTGGTGTAAGAAATTAAAAAAGCACTTTGCCTCACGCTCGCAGCAAAAATCGATTTTGCTGCGAGTTTTTAGGCGCCAAAAGCGCCCTTTTCGAGCTGGAGTGGTGAAAACGAATTTTGTCTAGCGAATCGAGGAACGGCGCGGCGCAGCGGGAACAAATGCGCGACTATGAGCCGGCATCAAGACATGCCACGAAAGTTTAAACAGCGGCGACGCAGGGACGAATCGAGCGGCGGCGATTAAATCAAACAGATTTGTTTTTTTTTCGCAGCGGAAAATGAACACAGAAGCGTTTATTTATGTGCTGGAGGATAAAATCAAAAAATTTCACTGTCATTTGTAAAATGTTATAGGTTATTTTCTGTACTTTTATAAAGAGTAAGAAAATCTCCATACTTTATTTATTTTTTATTTATTTATTTATTTGGAACATACAACAGCAGTGTACAAACAGTTAACTTAAAATATTAATTATACAGACTAAGGTCTATACACAGCCAACCACAATGCTCACAGCTTAAATTAACAAGTAGCGGGTCAGTTGGACACGGGTCCAATCTCACATTAAATAAATAAATAAAAAGATACAAAAGTTATATTATAAATCAGTGGTAACTAATTCTTTTAACACCAAGTTCCTAAATCTGCCAAGAGGCGATGAGAAAATGTCGATATGCAAGAACTTATCATTATAGGTTGAGACTAAACGGCGCAAGGGAGATCGTAACCCTGCATTCGTTTTGCAGGGCACGGTAACAAATAATTTGTGGGGGTGAGTTGATCGCTGGGGGCGAACAGGAACGCTATATGCAAGATAACTCATGAGATTCGAACAGTCAAGTGCATTGTTGCATAGCTTATGAAGTAACGTAACATCCAACAGTACTCGTCGTGACTGAAGAGACAATGTAGAATATTTGGCCTTGAGTTGGTTGTAAGAGATTTTCCTACGAAAACACCTAAAGTGTAGGGAACGATAATACTTGTACCATTGTTTGTTTAATTCGTGGTCTCCTTCCCATAAATTTAAAATGTCGTGCTTAGAAAACGAACTACTCTTGAGGCAAAGACAAGTAACTTTAGTGATAGGGAACCTTAGGGGACACGTCCCCTGGGTCGCTACCGCGAAACGCTACTAAGTTGTACGTGGCCAGGCCTATTTCATTCCCAGTGTCGGCTCGAAAACGCGGCGGCAACGCCGGCGGTGTAAATCCATAGAAATTAGGTCTGCAAAAGAGCTAGAATATATGCGATAGAAAGAGATGCAACGAGTGGCCGTTCGTAATTTGCGCCGTACAAGCTGAATTCTACTTTATTGCGTTATAGTTAGAGTTGCAATTTATTTACTTGACTTACGCCCGAATTCTCAAACGCAAATCATCTTTGGGAGCGTCTCAAACATCATGGCATCTCTTTCATACGTTTGACATTTAAAGTGACAGGGCGATGTGTGAGACGCTCCCAAAGATAAGTAGCGTACGAGTATTCGGGCATTAGCGGAGTGAACTATCTGTTACAAAGTAACTATTTAGTAATCTATGACGTGGCATGGGTCAACGCTTCACCGCGCCGCCCGCCGCGCCGCCGGTCGCTTAGACCATGTTCATGGCCATGCCGTTATGTAGGTACGAGTATATTCTTGGGCACGAGATGTAGGTCGCAGGGTGGAGGTATCAGTCAGCAAATATTTGGACGCCTCCAAATGAAACGCTTGTGGCATTTTCTGGGACAGTGTTTCTGGCATTTTTAGGCCAGATTGACAAAGTAAATATAGAATGAAGGTAAAAGGCACAGAGCAAAATATTTAACTGTTAACATTCGGAACGGGTTTTAAACCATACACTATTTTGCTATCCGGGTCAGTACTTAGCTACGGAGTCGGTCATAGCGAAAGGTCGTGGGTTTAAGTCCCATCGGAGCTGGTTGTGAGACGGGTCGATTTTTTCTAAACACATCATTTTCAATTTTACAATAATAAAAATTGCATTATGAATGCAAAAAATAAATAAATATAAATAAATAAATAAATATCTTCTTACATTCACACCAATTATCTAAGCCCATTTTAATTTCATTAAGAAACTGTATCATGGAAAACTTGATAACGGATAAATATATACTTAAATACTTTTTGTTTGTAAATACATACTTAATATACATAGTACACACCCAGACCAAGACAAATAGACATGTTCATGCACACAAATATTTGTCTTGTTCGGGAATCGAACCCGAGACCACTGGCGCAGAAGGTGGGTAGCCTACCCCTGCGCCAAATCGGTCGTCAAAAAAACATAGATAATTTCAATAAGAAATGTTGTAAGTACTTACACCATTTCTTATTGGAAGGTAGAAAATATTGACCTACAACTTTTTACTGTCCAGAGTATTCGCCCGATCAGTGAGAGGTCGCGTTCGAGTACTATCGGAACTAGTGGTGAGACGATTCGATTTTTTCTAATACTTCATTTTCAATAATAATAATAAAAATTGCATTGTGAATGCAAAATAGATAAAAACAATATGTTGAAAGGTCTTTCCCTTATCCTAATGATCACCTATTTTATTTGTTACTTCTATGGCATTGTTATTTTTAGGGTTCCGAACCAAATTGGTAAAAAGAAACCCTTATGGTGCGACTTAGTCTGGCTGTCTGTCACAGCTGTATATCTCAAGAACTACTAATGCTATCAACTTGAAATTTGGAATAACGCGCTTTTTTTCTTCCTTTGTGATGCGCACCGCCAAGGAATGGAATACCCTGTCAGCATCTGTTTTCCCGAATGGCTACAACCCTGTAATTTGGCTGCTTGTGGGTAAACTCGCCCCATCTTAGGCTTCTTTTCAACCCTAAGGTTTAGTTTGAAGGCAAGAGCAAGCCCAGACAATATAAAAAAAATAGATGACGTTTGCTCAACTATTTTGCAAAATGATAGAAATAATGGTTTTTTTTTGCAACAGAGACTAAAAAGGGGTCTTAAAAATTTAAAGTAGGGCTATTAAGGCATATGGTATATTATATAAAAGAGCGCTGCTTGCAAATTCTTAAACATTTTTCTTTTTTCTTAGGCCGCATAGTCTTCGACTTTTCATGAAAAATTCAAAAATAATACCGTTCCCCCCTTATCTTCGAAGTTTGCATAGAGAATAATCTGAAATTAATTTATGTGATAGAAGTTTATGTAAGGATTACAGGAAAAATAAAGCGATGTCTCTAAATAATTATTGCTATAATAGAAATAGTCAAAAAAAATTACATTAGTTCCACTAGCAGTCAACAAGTGATACTGACTAATAAGGACACAGCACATTACATCAACTCGGAAAGGGATCGACACCGTATCGCCTTCGCCTAGCCGTCAACCAGGCGTCAACCTAACGCAAGCACGTAACCAAACCGGATCAGCGTCGGTAAGTCGGCTCGGCTACGGCTAGGCGACGCCGCGCTTACGGCGCGCCGCACAGTGGTTCCATAAAAAAAAAGGATGAGAGAAAAAATTATAAAAAAAAGAAAAAAGAAAAAAGAAGATAAAAAAATTATAAAAAAATGTCAAAATAATGAGAAAAAAAATAAAAAAAAAATTTGATGTTCATTACCATTTGTGTTCGCACAGTGGTTCCATATAAAAAAAAAAAGAATGAGAAAAAAAATGATAAAAAAAGGCAAAAAAATGAGAAAAAAATATTATAAAAAAAATATTTGAGGTTCATTTTCATTTTCAGACCACTGTGCGTAGAGCCGTAAGCTCGGGTACGGAGAGACGTGAGCGCGTGGACGACTAGCGGTTAGCGCGGGGATAGCAAGTTGAGCGACCCGCAAAGCGGTTCGTGAGCTGTAGCCCGATTCTCGTAATAAAAACCGTGACGATATCGTAGCGATTTAGTCGTTGAAACCATTTTCGTATTCACAACTGTCGATAGAACTTGAGCGGCAGCGATTCTATCGAAGTGTCGTCGAAGTGTATTCTGGTACATTAATCGTCCTTCAATCGTTTCAAAACGATAACTCGAAGGTATTCTACTATTTAGATGACCTTTGTTTCGATCGGATTTCAACGACTAAACGTCAAAATAAGCGATCCAAGTGTCGTTGGACAAAAGTTCAATTGGCTGGACCTTTTGTATGTGAAAAATAAGCTTGGGGCTAGCATATTTGTTATTATTTATTTTTTATTTTATTTAATAAACTTTTGTACATAATACATAGGTAATGTAATATACAAGGCGGACTTAATACTAAAAGTATTCTCTGCCAGTCAACCGTTGGGAAACAGAAAACAATTAAAGCGGTACAAATTATTAATTATTAATTATTAATTATTAATTATTAACTATTATTTATTATTTATTATATATTATATATTATATATTATTTATTATTTATTATTTATTATTTATTATTTATTATTTATTATTTATTATTTATTATTTATTATTTATTATTTATTATTTATTATTTATTATTTATTATTTATTATTTATTATTTATTATTTATTATTTATTATTTATTATTTATTATTTATTATTTATTATTTATTATTTATTATTTATTATTTATTATTTATTATTTATTATTTATTATTTATTATTTATTATTTATTATTTATTATTTATTATTTATTATTTACTTATTATACCATATGAAAGAGCGCTGCTTGCACATTCTGAAACATGTTTTTTTTTCCTAAACCACGTAGTTTTCGACTTTTGATGAAAAATGTACAAAAAATACCTCTCGATTGAAAAGTCGCTGAGTTTCGATCCTATTGAGTTGAAGTCCTATCGAAACTCGTCCAAGCAACACGAGAATACCGATTTTGGATAGGACTTCGATCGAACGACTTCTGAACTACAACGATATTTAGATTGTTTGTATTTACGAGAATCGGGCTACTGGTCCCGAGGCGAGGCGATTACGTTACGATTCCGATTAGTGTGCTTTGCAGTAGGGGGTTTCATACAAAGAATACTGAACCGCTCGAGTTGATACGGTGTCGATCCCTTTCCGAGTTGATGTATGTGCTGTGACCTATATTCTACTCCACAACGCAAATTTTTTGACAAATATAGCCTCACCGACGACGTTTTATTTATTTATATTTATGATTGTACGGAACCCTCGGTGCGCGAGTCCGACTCGCTCTTGACTGTTTTTTACGTAGACCACGTAGTACTCTTTCCTAAGGGATTAGCGGGATAAAATATAACCTATGTCATTCATGATACTGTAACTTTCCACAGGTGAAAGAATTTTTGACATTACTCCAGTAGATAGTTTTTGAGTTTATATCACAAACAATGTTTAATTGTTTCATTCACTATTCATTACAAACAAACAATACATGAAATCTTTCCTCTTTATAATATTAGTATAAATACACAATACAAATAGAGAGATACAAAATAACCTTTGTACTTCACGTTTGAAAACAGAGAACGGAACTCAATATTGAAAATATCTGAGCCAAAGCCAAATATACAACAGCGTATAACACATACTGACATTAGACAAAAGCCTGAAATTGACCCCAAGCTAAGCAGTCATAGCCAGATGTGTTACAACACAAAACTTTAATATGCCAACTAATAAAGCCGCCACGGTCCCTGCGGACATAGTTTCACCCATTTTACATATACTCGTACACAATATTGTGTCCCAAATTTCGGCTATGAGCGGCGAAACCTAAAATGAGCCTCGGATGTATAACAATAAGCGGTGTACAGGAAGCACAATCTCGTAAAATACCGTCTTTATTGATATGCTTTTTGTTCTGCGACTTAAGTATTTAGATAAGGTTTTTATTTGCTTGGTTGTATGTGTAGAGTTTTATATTAAAACTCTACACATACAGTTTTATTAAAAATGAATCGGTAAAAAAATTGAGACCGGCTCTTTGATTCACTTTTTATCTTTCATGTCGTATGCCTGCTAAAGTCTGTGTGTATGTTCTTTTTATGGACGTTTTCTAACTCAGAAGCTTGGTATGCATTTTGGAATTGGTCTTGTGTTAGGACGTCAAAGGGATTTTTAAAGCAAGCTGCTGTGAGTGATGGCGCGCAGAATTAAAAAATATATTATGAAAGTGTTTTTTCATAATGCAGAACGGATATTAGGACAGACCCTTTTCGGTTGAAAAATATGAGTTTTTTTTCTATAACAGCAAATAAAATTTTCATCCTATCGATTCGAAAAGCGATGATTGTTTATCTAATAACAGGGTCCATAACGATTCATTGTTTACCTGTTATGACAAGAGGCTATAAATGAGATTTGAATTTTGAACAGCTTCATAACAGGGTCCAAAACGATGAGATTTGAATTTAGAACATAATTAAGAAGCATTGGTTGGAGTGTAGCAAAGGGTGTGCAGTGTAGTACTTAAAAAAAAATCAACTTATTTTGTATGGGGCCGGGACTTTTTTCGGGACCGAGAAATTTTCAAACACGGAATTTTATTAAAGTCATAATATCTCGTAAACGGTGAGTCGTAGCTAAAATCTAACAAAATTTTCAACCCCCCGGCTACTTATAAGGAATCTGATGGACATATATATTTTTTTTATTTTTTTTTATTTCAAAAATCAAATTTTTTTTCTTGCCCGACTAGCGCTATGATGTATCCGAACGACAAAGAAAGGTAGGTAGTTTGAGTTGTCTTTACTGCTATTCTTATAGAGGGGGATGAAAAGCAGAGTGTATTACTCGGCCGCAAAATTATTTTCACCTCGGGCGGCGTATATTGAATCCCTCGCTGCGTTCAGGATTCTACTTTAGAATCCCTCGCTGCGCTCAAGATTCTACTCTAGAATCCTTCACTGCGCTCTGGATTCAAAATAGCGCCCTCGCCGTAAATATATTATTTTGCTCCCTTGTAATACAATCTACTATTAACTGCTCATTCCACGACATAAAGATAAGAAATACCTATTTTCCGTGATCGTGCCCAATTCATATTTGAGAATTGTAGAACCAGCAACAAAAAAAAACAAATTTCCTTATCCTAGTCATAAAAACGTTAACAAACATCGTTAAGTGAGTTTCGTACAAAAAAACGTTTAATTATAGCAATAACGATGAAACATCTCCAAGTTCGGGATAATTCTGATAGTTTATGAACGCTGGACATGCGAGCGAGTGATTACGAAGAACTTCGACGTAACAAGTTAAATTACTTGCGGTAATGTTGTTAATAAATTCATTTTGGACAAGGGTACAACGGTAAAAACTTCCTTGTCTGCTACCGGAACTTTTAAACTAGTTTGTAAGTAACTTGTCACGATGATTTGTGAATAGAATTGGTTTTGGGGCGGGTAATCAAACACGACTTGTTTCGATTTATTGGCAGTGACGTCACTAGAACAACAATTTTTGACAATTTATGCTCATCAAACTTTCTGTGCCTTGATATCTACAGCAAAACCGTTTATGTGAAGCATTCAACCTACAGTTGTTGCCAAATGCCTATGCCTAAATGAATACTCGTACGCTACTTATCTTTGGGGGCGTCTCAAACATCGCCCTGTCACTTTAAATGTCAAACGTATGAAAGAGATGCCATGATGTTTGAGACGCTCCCAAAGATGATTTGCGTACGAGAATTCGGGCGTTAGTTATTATAAAGTAGTGAATTATTTTCAAAAGATTCGTATTTAGCACTTACAAATTATTTTCCTACAGTTGAAGATTATTATCACGCTGTGTTTAAATATTTTGATATTTGATAATGATGAAAATTAAATGTCAAATATTTATCTCCAGAAATCAGCCCGCAATTCATTTAAATACTCGTCAATAATAAGCTAGTTTAAAACGCATTTTTACATGCAAAACAAATTACACAGTCTGTAATTTCACGCTGCCGTCTCGAGGGGAACAACTTAGAAACCATCACCAGACAAAAGTCTCGAAAGAACTGAACTCAGGTTTATAAGAACGTATTTCTTGTATCCGTACCATTTAAATCAATCAGAATTCATTAAATTCATTAAAATACTCGTCAATGATAAGCACTTAACATTAACACTAACAGTATAACAACAGTTTCTCAGATGCAAAACAAATAACACAGCCTGGAATTACACGTTGCCGTCTCGAGGGGAACAACTTAGGAAACATCACCAGACAAAAGCCTCAGAAGAACATCATGTTTAATGTATTTTTCAAGTATATATATTTATATATTGACGACCGATTTGGCGCAGGGGTAATCTACCTGCCTTCTGCGCCAGAGGTCTCGGGTTCGATTCCCGAACAAGACAAATATTTGTGTGCATGAACATGTCTATTTGTCTTGGTCTGGGTATTTTCTATGTATACTAAGTATTTGTATTGTAAATACACAAACAAAAAGTATTTAAGTATCATATTTATCCGTTATCAAGTTCACGTAGACACAGTTTCTTATGAAATTAACTACGGACTTAGATAATTGGTGTGATTGTAAGGAAATATTTATTTATTTATTTATTTAGTTATTTTGTAGGTATATAAATTGACTGCAACCGTTTAATTGAATTAAGTGTTTTTAACCCAATTTCATTTTGTACTTAGATTTTACTGTTTTGTGTATATTGTATATGGATCCTGTGTCTGAAATTAAGAATTATTATTTTTATTATTAAAAGAACATATTTCTTGTATCCTTACCATTTACAGCAGTCAGATGTTATCTGCATCCAATTCATTAAAATACTCGTCAATGTTCATCATCATCATCATGTCAGCCGAACGACGCCCACTGCTGGGCATAGGCGTCAATGATAAGCTTATTTAAAACGCATTCTCACTTAACGTTAACACCAACAATATAACAACATTTTTTTACATGCAAAACAAATTACACAGCCTGTAATTCCACGCTGCCGTCTCGAGGGGAACAACTTAAAACCTTCACTAAACAAAAGGCTCGAACTAAAGCAACCGTGTCAAGTGTGCCCCGTTGGACGGTAAAAGTTTATTACAAGTTTGCCGGTTAATTTTAATTAAAAATTTTATTATGCCCCATAAGCCTCGGTTCAGGGTTTCAATGTTTTGAGCAGTATTTAATAAATCAGGAGCTGTGAGGTCACGGTAATGTAGGTTGTAGGGACTAGCTGATTTATGAAACGTCTGACTTTTAGAATGCCTTTGTCCAGAATCACAGACTCCACAGACGTAGTGCGGTACCTTAATTAAAATGATTACTTACCGCGTTCGAGAAGAATAGATGACGCGCTTTCTGAAAACAAAAGCTTAGAAAATGCGGTGAATTGATTTATCATAATTATTGCAAATTTTAGAATCCCGAAATTGTCGCATTTTTCAATTATACGTGTTCTAGTCACAGCAAATGTAGAGATCCATCATTTATCTACAATACATCATCATTAGCCATTTAATGTTCCCACTGCTGGGGCACTGACCGTCCTTGTGAATGGATAAGGAGAATGGGCCATCATGACTCATCACCCGGACACCTTTACCCGCCAATCCGAGTATTAACGACTGCATATGCAGCCGAGAGAAACACGGAGCTCGAGATGAAAAGTTTTTGGTCACCCATCCCGTGGCCGACCATTGCGTAAGTTGCTTAACCTCAACGATCGCAGGCCGAGCGCGCTTAACTACGCGCCACGGGCTCCTCAATACATACACACAATACAATACATATACAATAACTAGCGGATCCTCGCGGTTTCACCCGCGTGGTACCCGTTCCCGTGGGAATATCGAGATAAAATAAAGCCTATGTCACTCGGGAAAAATGTAGCTTTCTAATGGTGAAAGAATTTTCAAAATCGGTCCAGTAGTTTCGGAGCCTATTCGATGCAAACAAACAAACAATCGAATCTTTCCTCTTTATAATATTAGTACTGTATAGATAATTATCGAACACTAAATAAATAACAATTTTATTGTATGATTTATTATCACGAGTTTGCTTAAGGCCCGTGGTATCGCCAACGACCTTGGCCATAGAAAAGTGGCCTAATTTTCCCGCCCGCTACCCGCACAAAAACAGCTTAAGGCGAGGAATCCCGACCGAAATAGGCACGCTAACGCTTGCTCGGCCGCGCTCGATACACTTCGCGCGGACCCAGCGGCAGCCGGCAGTGAACTGTGAACTCGCGAGCGCCCCGCAAATCGAAAATCACTTAAAATTCAATTAAAAATGAAATAATAAAAATATTAAATTTATGACTGCCGGAATCCCTCGGCTATTCAAAGACAATTATTTTCATATGTTTTTCATTAACTAATATAAGACTATTATAAGACGTGTGTTTGGGATTTTATTTGACACAGTAAAATATCACCAATAAAAAAAAACGGCCGGAAGCACTAGTGAAATAACTGTAAAATAACATATAATTTTTCCAAATTTTAAGTACTTGTGATTTGCGAGTAATCCATAATTTAAAATAACCTATTTTGGGGAATCGGCGCCTTAAACACACGTTTCGTCAAAACTATGTATTATTTTAAAACGAAAAATGCTCAGTTTTAAGTTAAACAATTTAGCAATCTCTTCCTGAAAGAAACGTGAAAATATCACTTGTAGTTTAGAAGCAGTAGCGTATTTCAAGTTGAAAACAGCTTCATTTCAATGTTTTTTTTAATAGTATCTTAAAGACTATGTTTTTTTTAAATGCTCAGATTGAAGTTTATATATCAATATTTAATATATATTAATTCTGGATTCATCAGTAGGCTAATTTATGAGTTTTAGGGCCTCAAAAATGATCGTTTCACGACTACATGCACCTTAAGAAAAATCAATTTTAATGCGATAAGGACGTACTCAAGGTCAACTTAAAGCAAAGAATACTATAATATTAATACGTACCTAAAGCCTGAAATAATATTGCTGTATGTAGGTAATTGAACATTAAAAAGTAATTTATCACTGTCTGGACTAGACCAAAATCATTAATAATGTTTTTATAAAGATAGTTAATTTAGTTGGGTGAAAACTTATATTAACACGTCAAAGAGATATCTTTATATTTCAAAGGTGTAGACTTACAAAGAAATAGATGATAAAATGTATAACTATTAAGAAATTAATGAATACGATTGACGACCACCGTGACCGTGTGGTGAACGCACAGTTTTTCAAGGTGCCGCTATCTCTAGAGATTCCGGGTTCGATTACCGGTTGGGTAAATATTGAAAACTAACTTTTCAATATTTCCTCGGGTCTAGGTTAATGTGGTAGGTACTAACCTGTCGTTGTTACCAATTTCCATAATACTATTGCTAAAGTTCCTATAGTTATAGGTATTAGAACAATGTATTGTGATGTTGTGCAATTTTTGTTTTTTTTAGTTATTTAATTATAATAATAAATACTAGCTTTCCGTCCACAGACGTAAACTACATGATATTTTTCCGTAGAAGTGTGACATTTTCAGAAGTAAAAAGTAGACTATATGCTATTCTAGACCATAATCTCTGTGCCGAGTTTCATCCATATCCGTTCAGCCGTTTTGCAGTGATTGAGTGACAAACATCCAAACTCTCGCAGATTAAAATATAAGATGGCAAACTGTTAGGTAAAACACATGGAGGTAATATTTTAACAGCCCGCAATACTTCCGAGTAAAATGTTTAACTCGATACAAACTCTAAATTCCTATTTCAATCACAGAACAAGACAGTCTTATATTTGCTCTAACGCCGCAATTATAGTAAATGCATTGAATGTCGAAGAAGTGTAGGATGATCAAAACAGGATAATAAAGTATAATTCCTTTCCGAAAAGAAATGTGATTTAACAAATTTGAAAACTTTCAAGATTCTGTCACAAAATTTTCCCTTTCAAAAACACGTTTCAATCAAACTTCGTCTCTGATCATAAAAATATAATAAAAAAGGCCTTTCAAAAAACCGACTCCGAAGCAGATATTTCGTTCGATTCAGCTTAATTCCCATTGTTCGCCCCATCTCGCTGTGTGGGGCTGAATCAATCAATTCAAAAGTCAACGGGTCCTCAGCGAAATCCAACTCAATGGCCAAGTTTAGCTTATTATCTGCCTCTCGTCCTATGATTGTCATGCAAATAATGCCAAGTATTTGTTTGCATATAGACATCACTCGAATCGGGGCCCTTGTTTGTTATGTTATTGTGTTGTTTGAGCTGGATATAATTGGTATTGTTCACATGTTGTGAAAAATTTTTGAGTTCTTTCCTTTGATATGTTTTGCTTTTTTCTCATGACGGTTATTTTGAATTGTGCTACACGGACGGAAACCGTGATGATCCGGAGCCTTACCAGGGGGTGTCACTCCGCAGTTTAGGTACGTTCGGCCGGCGCGCCTGCCGGGCAGGCGTATGGCAGAAGGATGCCGCTCGGCTCGTACGCTCCACGTTCGTGCGTAGAACGATCGATCATTTCGGTGATTTTTGTGCACCGAACAATGACTTCTAAACGTTCTTATAATCCGTATATAAGATACTGTTGTGTTTACAGGTGTCTAAATAAAAGAAATAACAAAAGAAACAACAAAACCGAACTCGCAAGTCGCTCGCAACCCTAACCAGCGAGCGAGCTGTTTGAGACATTCATAGAAATAGAAACACTCGCGCGTAGATATTGGGTACGTTTTGCTTGCATGCGCGAACTCTAGGTTATTATAACAATAGGTAAGCGATGACAAAGCAACCGGAATTGGACTTTATTTCCACGCAGAAAGATTTATTTTTATTTGAATGAGCTTGCAGAGTGAGTCTTCTGTGCCTTAGCACTATTATTTATTCTGCCTTAGCACTATTATTTATTCTGTGGCCTTACTGCGAACTGTCAAAAAATTTTATAGTAACTAGCGCTCCGCTTGTGACTTCGTCTGCGTGGACCCCCTTTTTTACCCCTTAGGGGGGGAATATCCAAAAATCCTCTCTTAGTGCTCCCCTATATACTCTTACCGGTTCTTCTCGTTACAATTACAAAGCCTCCCGCCGTAGGATTTGCGAACCGATATGGCGTAGCTTCATTGACATTCACAAGGTGCTGTATCAGCCTAAAATGAATAAATTATTTGAATTACGAATTATAAGTACAGTCCCCAAGGAACATAAGTATGTTCCTTGATGAGTCATGATGGCCCATTCTCCTTATCCATTCACATTCACAGAAGTTGTGGCAAGTGCCACAACTTCTTGCGCCCAGTAGCAGGCGTCTGTCACTTGATGTACTTACGCGCTACTATGGAATCCATAGGAGTTAGATTCACAGAAGAGCTAGAATATATGCGATAGAAAGAGATGCAACGTGTGGCCGTTCGTAATTATCGCCGTACAAGCTGAATTCCACTTTATTGCCTTGTAATTAGAGTTGCTATTTATTTAAATGGTTTAGGCGGAGTGAAGTTTCTGTACCAGTGTACTATTATTTATTCTGTGCCAGTAGTTTGGCTGTGTGCTGTCTGTCAGTCAGTCAGTAACGCGAGAGTTTTCTCACACTCTTTAGCACTGTGACCTATGATCCATTGCATAGTAATATTGTTGAGTGTACCCACCATATTTAGTGCATGATGACACTCCTGTTAGAGGCTCGATGCGCTACAACTACCATTAAGAGCCTGAAGTTTTGATTTACTGTCGGAAAGTTTAAGTATGTCATAGCCGGTTACTTCCCTTGTTGCAACTGCTTGAGTTGCCAACAAAATGCCCATACACTCTGCCTGAAAGACAGTGTTGTATGAACTTAGTGGTAGCGCAATTTGTAAGTTTATGTCTTCCGAGAATACACCTGTCCCTGCTCCCTTTGAGGTCTTGGAGCCATCGGTGTATATCAGAAGCGCTTTGTATTGTACCTGAGAGCTTTCTACGTCATCCAGTTGTATTTTGTATTTCTTATCGAAGGTGAAGGATGGTTTCACCTTATCACATATCGCCTCCACAAGAGGTGTGTCCAACCATTCCTGCAGTCCTTTCTGTATCTTACCTTATTGAATCTGAGAGTACCTTGGTGTTTCAGTCTAAGTGCTGCTTTCGAAGCCTCTTGCTGCAGGTGTAGATGCAGTGGGGTAAGGTTCAGCTTTACCTCGAACGCTGCAGTTGGAGCAGTGTTCATATAGCCAGTGAGAGCACAGCAGGCCTGACGTTGAAGACTCTGCATTTTCTTTACCCGCCCCGTAACAGTCTGAGCCTACGGCTAGGCGACGCCGCGCTTACGCCTCGCCGCACAGTGGTTCCACATCGAAAAAAGGTGGACATGGGATCGAATCTCGGAATTACAGTCTGATTTTTCGAAATGTGGTTAGTTCATTTTCATATTCAGACCATTGTGCGTAGAGCCGTAAGCTCGAGTACGGAGAGATGTGAGCACGTGGATGACTAGCGGTAAGCGCGGGGATAGCAAGTTGAGCGACCCGCAAAGCGGTTCGTGAGCTGGTCCCGAGGCGAGGCGATTACGTTACGCTTCCGATTAGAGTGCGTTGCAGTAGGGGGTTTCATACAAAGAATACTGAACCGCTCGAGTAGATAAGTTTACGATCCGTTTACGAGTTGATAAGTCTGCTGTGACCTTTAGACCACCAGACTACAGAGCCATCGCTGATAATAGGTCTTTACATATGAAATTGCCGTTTTTTTCTTTTGTACATAAAACTTAACAACTTTTATAATATTAGAAATATATAATTTATTTAATATTGCGTTACATTAAGACCGTATCGAGCAACTTTTGATAATTTAATAATCACGATATTTGATTATTTACATAGAAAAAACTTATTCCGAAAGTTACGACTATTTTTGTTTCCAGAATTTCGTACTTTATTAGTAGTAACTTAAGTGAAAAAATTTTTTTTTCTCTTAACGAATGTGTCATTTAGTAGGTAAAATGTCCATAAATACGTGTGTAAAATTTTGTAAATTTACTTAATATTAGTCGTTAAATAATAACAAAAATGTTAGTATGGAAAAAAAATTATTACAGAAATCTCCATACAAAACGGCAATTTCATAGGTAAAGACCTATTATTAATAACGTTATGAGTATGTATTTAACTCTCATAACATTAAATATTCAGCAAATAAAAGAAAATATAACATTTAAACATCTGATTCTGCGTAGGAGTATCCAAACATTTACTTTACGATTTATTTGAAAATGTAATAAACATTTAAATTAACTTTTCTTCCACTGGGATCGTCGTTGGCGAAACAATCTTTGTTAAATGTTTTGAATGATTAGGCGTTTATGTAAATTAATGGCCGTTCTGAAACGGACGATGGAATTATTCAAGTAGAATTTGAAATTTCTTTGGAGCTTCAGGCTATTAAAATAGTCCCGTCTACGGTGACCGAACTGCCTTCTGCAATACTATTTACAACTAGCTTTTTGCATGCAATATCGACCGCGTGAAATTTGGTTACATTGCAATCTTTTGGGAACACTTTTTTGCAAAAAAGGTAATTAATGTTTCTCTCCAAGGTCAACTATTTCTATGCCAATTTATTAAAGTTGTTTCACTGGTTTTGTCGTGGTATCAGACGGGATGTATCATGATAACTACGGTCATTACGACTATGGTCGAAATAACTACGATCGATTCGCATATTTTCATAATGACTATTGAACGACTCAACTACTGTTCATTTCACCTACGGTTGATTCAACTAACGGACGATTGTCCTAATATTAATTTCATCTACTGGTTGTTTCGATTATGAATGACTCGCCTACAACAAGCTTATTAATTGTAAAGTTTATTAAATGGATTTGGGCGCGTTGGATTGTTTTTTTTTTGGTTAGGGTGTCGCAGAGGGGGTGCAGGACTTTCAACTGATTTTGTATGGAGATAGGACTTAAAAAAATTTTGACTGTTTTAGTATGGAGCGGGGACTTGTAAAATTTTCAAGAATGAATTTTATAAAAATGAAAATATCTCAAAAACGGTGCGTCATAGCTGAAATCTAACAAAATTTTCGATCCCCTACGGTACGCCGGAGATACCTAGGAGGCATCCGATGGACATTTAAAAAAAAAACTTTATTTTGCTCAAAAAATTTTTTGTTATTTTAAATTTTTTATATATTTTGGGAAAAACAGAAGGGGGGACGAGGGGCAAAGCCCCCCGCCCCCCCTTCTTCAAGGGGGCTCCAACCCAACAAACCAACAAAATGTAACAGACGTTTCAGGTTAGGTTAGGTTAGAACAGTGACCAAAACGCCGCGCGAGCCGAGCGAGCGAAGTGAGCGTGCCGCGGCAGCGGCCGGCGAAGCGCCAGAATCGACTTTATACACCCCCTCTACCCCCTACTTTAGTTTAATAGGAAATGGGATTATGTATAAAGTCGTATCTGGCACTTCGCCGGCCGCTGCCGCGGCACGCTCGCTTCGCTCGCTCGGCTCGCGCTGTTGGTTCATGTAAACCTAACATGCTCGTCGCTTCGCACCTCGCACCTATCAGGAGTGCGTGAATCACTATTTTAAACTTAATAAACCGTAGGTGAAATGATCAGTAGTTCAATCAACCGTAGGTGAGATAACCGTAGGTGAGTTGATCGTAGGTGAGATTTCGTCCATTAGTTATTTCAAACATAGGTGTAACGTTCAGTAGTTATTTTGAACAGTAGTTCTTTTGACCGTAGTAATTTCGACCATAGTCGAAACGACCGTAGTTATTATGATACATACCCTATCAGACTGAAATTAAAAAAAATAAAAAAAAAATAGTAGATTGTACAACAAGTGCATAAAACGTACCATTTTACCCGAGACGTATATATCCATCCGAGCCGTAGGCGAGGGTGGATAGTCAATTCGAGGGTAAAATGGGTTTTATGTACGAGTTATACACTCTGCTTTTCACTTCGAGTGTAAGGAAAATTTGATAAATAACAATATTGCAAAAAAGAAAAAATAAAGACTTCGCCATATTGGCGGGAAGACTTTCTTTTTTTTATACGTGGCAGTGGCAGCACAGTGATTTTAGCATAAATCGAACTCGTAGTCCATAATGCTCTTGAAATACTTATTTCTTAGAAAACTCATTAATTTTGCCTAAGTAGTTTTATTAATTTAGTAATTTAACATGGATTATGTACAAAATTTAAGAAACAGAATAAAATAACAGGTTTATATAACGAATGTGACTGTTTACCTGACGACCTTTGTCTTAGAATCTGACACTTGACGAAGATTTTACTTTATGCACTAGAGCATAAAAACGATTTTATGCAGCCTATACCCAACATAAACACGAACTTTACGAGCATGAGAAGTGAAAATATCTTTATTCTACTTGACTAAATAAATAAACTCTTTTGAAGAATAATTTGTATTTATAAAATTAGTCTGCCATTATTTAATTATAACGAAATACAATTCTACGTAAGTCCAACCACTAAATTAATAGGCGTACTTAGTAAAACGAATAAAATTGCACTCAATAAAGTTTTATTTTCAAAGCAAACCTCCAATAAAGCTCAATTATCAAAGCAAGAGAAACAAAGGCGATTTATTAATTTAAATATTCCAATTGAAAGTAATCTCTCTCTCGGCTAATCCTCTGAGTTTGTTTGAAGTCGGCAGCAATTTTGTAACTGCGCTTAAAAGAAACGCTAAATGACGGTGTTTAATTGAACGTAAACAAATGATAGAAAAATTGCAATAAGTAATAATCACCGCTTTCTCTTAGGGGAATAATGACTTTCTTGTTTCTTTACACGTCTTTCTCATGGAATAGTGACAATCTATTTTTACACGTCTGATTCTTAATTAATATGGTAGCGTTGTAGTGATGTTAATGAGACAATCGAATCTGATGAGATTACATTTTCAGTAGGGTATTAAAAGTACGTTGAACATTGTTGTTTTTACTTATTTTTTACGCAACGGCTATAAGAATCGCTTAGAAGGAAGGCTATGAATCTTTGTTCTATCAAATATACTAAATGTTTTTTTTATGATGTAGAGCTAGCTTTCCGCTAGCAACTTCACCCGCGTGGACTACACTTACTGTATTTTGGTATAAGGAAGAGCAGAACTACCCAACACAGGCCTGTTCACAGGCTTCCTGGGATGGTTCTGACTATTGAATTTCTTTGTTTTCAATGATAATGAAATAAACTTTTTTTTTTATTATTATTTACACGACGTTACTCCGTAGGGACCTGATATTTTTTCGCTATGAAAAGCTTATGTCACCCTCCAGCTCTCAAACTATCTTGAAACCAAAAATCACGTCGATCCGTTCTTCCGTTTTGACATGAAAGGCGGAAAAATATACAGAAACACTTTCACAATTTATTAGTTTTGATGATAGGTCAAATTCTTTGTTGACTATCCAGTTTAGGACAGAAAGCATTCTTATTTGTTAGCATACCCAACCTTTATAAGCAAATTTTTTGTCCGCAGGTTTCCTCAACCCCCGATCAGACGAGTTCCCGCGCTCGCCAGCGAACTACGGTCTAATGGACCAGATAGCTGCGCTCCACTGGATAAAGGAGAATGTGGCGGTCTTCGGAGGAGACCCAACGAATGTGACCCTGATGGGCCATGGCACTGGAGCGGCCTGCGTCCACTTCCTGCTGACGTCACTGGCTGTGCCTGAAGGTAAGATAAAAAGAAAATATTAATGAATAAGAATATTTTTTATGAGCAAGGCACAGGATGCGACAAATACAAATGTTGTTTTTGATGTTCCTCAATAAAGTTTGACCCGGTAGGATCAAGTACGCTGTTTCTTATTTACTTTAACGATAAATACTGATCTTATCCCCAATAAATAATACCTATAAAGCGTAACCGTATTGCTTCCGTAACGTGTAAATAGAATATGATCTTAAACGTCAACAACATCCTCAAAACAAATCTACAATACAAATAAGAACACTCACAAAAACCTATCAAGATTCGTATTCTGTAATTAGTAACAACAGGAAACAGGAAAACAAATTATATAACATTTATTAGACTATTGCTTTCAGGAAAATTTATTACAAGACTCGAAGTATATTTACATAACACTCGTAAAATAGTAATTTGGCTAACTGTTGAATAATAAGCGCACGTTGGCGACGCAGTAACTTTAATACACCTAAATATTCATGACACGGCTAATCTACACACGTAGGCACACTAAAATCTACTAAAGCAAACAGTCCTCTTTACACTGTAGTAGCTTTTAGGCAATTTGTTATATCTGTAGAAACACAACGTGGGAACGGAGATAAACGGTGTAACAACTTAGCACTGGGCTTGTTAACCGGTAAACTTCATTATGGTTCAAAGTGGGTTTACATAAACCAAAGTTTTACACAATCATTTTAGGGTTTAAAAGACTCATTTTACATGCGTAATCTTTAAAAAATTACATATAATATACTTTGTATAATGTAGCATAGGGCAAAAAGTTATTTATGCTATTGAAATAAAACTTAAGAAAAATAGCGTTAGACATTTCTATCGCAGTTTATGCTAAAAAATTAGACCTTATTCCTTATGCAGCAGCAAAATTTTGTTTTGCTATAAAATTAGCTAAGACCCCCATGCTTCATTATACAAAGTTAGGATTAAATACCGTTTATAAACATAATGTAAAATAGTCGATTGATGGGTTGTTTAAGATAGTAAGTAGTAGAAGCAACAAAGCCAGAATTTTTATAGTCAAGTTACAGGAGCGTAAACAAGGATAAAAGTAAAACATACCACAACTCAATTCTTTTGTTTTTCCACAAAACCTATTTTGCCTATATTTTGTAAACATCTTCAAAACAAGATCAGATTTCAAAACAAATTGCCTAAAACATCAAAGGTGTTCGTGAAGATACTTTCATACCAACTGTTTTAAATCTAAATTCTTTCCTTTTCGGATTCGGTAGTAATGAAAAATTAATTGGCATCCGAGTTTTACTAATGAAAACAGGTTACGGGGCCAACTAAGTTAATAAAGAAAACGTGTACCCAGGGGTATTAAATGACGTCATCTGAAAAAATGGGAGATACGAAAATTACTTCGTCAGATGAGATGTTATATTAAATTGTACTTGATGTTATCTACGACGGATCTTTCTTTGTTCTTTTATTATGACATTCATTATAACAATATTCAATTTCCTTTTAAATTAATGGATAATGCTTGTTCATTTAATTTATTCATAGTAACCCAAAAATGATTTTGCGATTGATTAGAGTTGAAGACCAAATAATAAGGTACCTATATGAAAATACCAGTCATAAATAAATTCTTTATAAATTGCGTATCCATGGTAAAAGTCGAAATAAAAACACGCAAGAGCTTTTCATGAAATTTTCGAATTTAACATTTTGTTTTGAGACATATGCTTGCTTTTAGTAACTAACTTCTATATTATTTAAATTTTGCATTTCCTAAGCATTCCGTAGGTATTTTTTATATTTGGTAAAGCTTTTGTAGCTGTTGAGTTAGAAGCGTTTTTGTCAGCACAGTCACCGGCCGGCCGGTACACCGCGGCGTGCCCGCCGACCGTGGACAGGGTGCTTACCATCAACTCTTATTGCGGTTTTGTTTAGGACCTAAACTGATCTGCTTCGCTTATTCGTACCACGACAGCTTAATAACAATGACAGCGATTCAGTGATCGATCAATGACATTTCACAGCCGCTTAGCTGTCAGGAACTATTATTTGACTTATAACCCGGTCGATTTAACATGTCACCTGCAGGTTATACCCGTCCCTCTCACTCTCCGGGCATGACAGAATCGAGTGAAAAAGACGGGTAGAAGAAATAAGGACACAAATCGTTCTGTCATTAACATTTAGCAATTCATTTTCGATCCAGTTTTTAGAAGGTCAGAGTACGAAAGAAAACAATTCATTTTAGGAACCTATTCTGCATCGCGCTATTTTTGAATCGCTGTCTTAAAGTTGATGGTAGGCACCCAGGTGACGCTAATACGCTATAGTTCACTAACGCACTTGGACTATATGGTGGATAATGAACACTATTATGATATAACATTTTAAACTATCATGATCAATTTCACTATACCTTGCCGATCCGTTCAGTTTGCCGATTCAGAATGAAAAACACGTGGAATCAACGAGCTCGAAGCTAAAAATCGCAAGCGAAATTCACACTTTTACCAAAAATTTTATAAAAATGTTTAATTTTTTAAAAATCTAAAACAGTCAAGAAATAGAAAAGGTGATTTGTGTTTGTGATTTTATACGAATTATTATTGTAAAACACGGTCGTAATGTGCATTTATATGAAATTTTAGAGGTAACTTCAGGATTTTTTATATCGAGCAAAATTTTTCCAATCGTGTTTTCGAAACAGTCCTCTCATCACATATACGTTCTATAATACATATTGGAAATTTCAATGCGAAAATACTTCAATGTTTCAAATGACAGCTAATAGAAAATAGGCAATTTTGGCGTTTTCACTTACTAAGAGCCCTTAAGAGTATTCTAAAAATACGTTTTCTAGTTAAACTAAGCTCACCTTAATAAAACAACATAATAACTCTCGTAGAAAATTCCATTATAATATTTCGTTCACAATGTAACGTACGGTACACACAATTTCCCAAAATGCACGCTTTTGCATCAGCAAAACGAAAATTTAAAGGCAGAAAACCCAGTTTTACATCCAATTACGTGAAACATGAACTTGGTAATAACCGACATATCCAGATAGAACAATGAGCAAAACGATTTATGTACACGTACTATTAAGTGCAATACTGTTGATGCATCCGCAAAATGGTGCACTGCATTATCTACGGACTGGCAGTGAATAAATAAGATGTATAATAGTCGGCGCATTAAGCCGTGGGGACGATGCGCTGAATGCTGCATACGTAGATTACTTTGGAATATAGGCTTATAGTAAGCTGGAGTAATTTCTCAGTCTCTTTGATAAATTCACGAAGAGAAACATAGCTACTTGTAAGACAGCTTTTATTCTTATATAATTTAAGCAATAACTGTATATAATATAAAAATGTATTTTATTAACTACACTGATTTAAAAAAAAAATAGTAAAGTTTGTTAATTTTGTATATAAGAAGTATTCTACAGAACTACTGATAGTTTTAACTACTAAAAAGCTGCATTATAATTACCAAGGGAACGGTTATCACTTAGGTAATACCAATTCAATTATGTTTTAAAGAAAAATTTACAAAAAGACATAATTTTTATCTAAGGTATCAATTCCACCAGTTTCTTTGATTTGATCATTTGATACATACATATTTAGAGCATTATGGACCCTGTCGGGCACGCAAAAATGGTGATAAAAGAGAGGAAACGCTTTAATATATCAGAAAGCTATATAAACAATGAAATTAAATTAAACAAACAAAATAAATAAAATAAAATCAAATAAAAACAAAATAAAGTTGTGTAGATTATAATGTTAGACGAGACTTTTTGAATTATTATTATTATTGTATTAATTATTAATAATAATGATTATTAATGTCATTTAATTATGGTTACTAACATAGGCTAAGTACAATTTGATATTAACAATGTTACTTGAATTATGAATGAATTGAAATTCGAATTGAAATTAATTAATTATTTGCTGGTTTTATCAGTTTTATATTCATTTATGCTATAATAACATTTAAATAGTAAATATTTTTTCAATATGTTTATGAATATGGGGTATTTATTTTCGGTAATTATTGATTCTGGCAATTTATTATATATGTTTATTGAAGAGTGAAAAGTACTATTAGATGTTAGTTTAAGCCTAGAACTGGGAATTATTAATTTGTTTTTGTACCGTGTTGGATACTTAGAAGGTATGTCTTGACGTTTAATATAAAAGTCCATATGTTTGCGAACAAATTTGCAAACTTCCAAAATATATAAGCATGGCAGGGGAAGTATCTGATATTTTTGAAAATAGGGTTTACAGCTCTCCGTCTCTTCAATGTTGGCTATGATACGGATCAACTTCTTTTGTAGAGTAAGTAGCAACGCCGCATCCGTACTGTTACCCCACAGGACCACTCCGTAGGATAGCCAAGCATGACCGTAGGCGTGGTACATAACTAGTGCTGTTTCAATGTCAGTGGTTTTTTTTACCTCACGGAGCGCATATGTAAAGCTAGACAGTTTTGATTTAATTTTTTGTATGTGGGCTTTCCAATTTATATGTTTACTACACATTCCAATTCTGTACCATTAAAATTACAATTTATGTTTAAAGTTGTTTTTTGCGAGGGATGAAAAGTTATTATTTTAGTTTTACTTAAATTTATTTTTAAATTATGTTCTTCTAGCCAGTCTGATGTTTTAGTTAGTAAGTCGTTAATATTTTCATTGATATTTATGTTACTGTCACACGATGTTAATAAGGAAATGTCGTCGGCGAATAGAATATATATATTTTAATCTTAGAAAGCGAAAACTCATCGTAGATCTATGATTTTATTATTATCTAATTACAAATTACTATATTTATATTTAATAAAAACAATTCTTATAACTTGTCACGTTTTACAGGTTTGTCTGTTTTCCCTATGAATAAATGAATCCAATAACGATAAATCCATATGGAATCTCATTCGAACTTCATGAAAACCAAATGGATCACTACGTGCTGCGCATTTATTCACGTCCTATTAAAATAGCATTGTGTTTATTTTAATAAACAAATAGTGACTTATGAAAATAGTTTTGCCCAGGAAAAATACTAATAAAAGATTGTCTTTTTAGCCTATTAAACTTTTAAAACTAGTCGACCGATTTGGCGCAGGGGTAGGATACCTGTCTTCTGCGCCAGAGGTCTCGGGTTCGATCCCCGAACAAGACAAATATTTGTCTTGGGTCTGGGTGTTTTCTATGTATATGTATAAAATATGTATTTACAAAAAAAAGTATTTAAATTTTATATTTATCAGTTATCCGCAACACAGTTTCTTAATGATAACTACTTATGAGCTAGATAATTGGTGTGATTGTGAAAAAGTAATTTATTTATTTATCCGTTCGTTGGAAAGGTTCTCGAATGGCGACCGCGTGCCGGACGAGTGATGCGACGTTCCGTGGGCAGGCCCCCTACAAGGTGAACCGACGATCTGGTCAAGGTCGCGGGAAGCCGCTGGATGCGGGCAGCGCAGGACCGATCGTTGTGGAGATCCTTGGGGGAGGCCTATGCCCAGCAGTGGGCGTCGTTCGGCTGACATGATGATGATGATGATGATTATTTTAAAACTATTCGATCGAATGCTAAATAAACCACCAAAGTATTATATTAATACACCACTAAATTTTAATTAGTACAAAGATTTTAGGGGAAGATAGTATCCATCAGTATGAACAACTTTTACTAAGGGGCCGACCACGGAAACGCGAAAAAAAATCAGCTGTTTGCTGTTTCATGGAAAAATACAACATCGACTCGACTATAATGTATGGAACAGCTGATTTTGTTTCGCTATTCCATGGTTGACCCCATAGCAAAAGCTTTTCATATTGATGGACACTGCCACCCGCTAAATTCTTTGTACTAATTAAAACTTAGTGTTGAATAATTTAGTAGCTATACTGTTAAATATGTTCTTTAAAATTTTTACATATTCAAGTGTTAATATTTGCATCTTAATGCTGTCTACTCCTACTTGTGCGGCATTTAGAAAACAGGACTCCCAAAATAAAACACGTTTTGGATAGCGAGGATTTTCCGACGTTTCGTATCTCTTGCATTAAAAATGAGTTTCTTGCCACAGGCCAGACAGTAAATATAAAAGTTAAGCAAGGTTTGACTTCTAAGGGTGAAGAGAATAAATAATAAATGCATTTTCTTATATTCATCGAAGAAAATATACTCGCTGATTAAGTGAAATCGGTAAGGGACTCCCAGCAGTCCTCAACTGCTCGGAGACAAAATCATTACTGGAACGAAACGGGAAAAACGAATGGAACAAACTCCATTTTCCATATCTCGCGCGACGAACGAGATCTGAATAAATATATAGAGACACAAACAAACGAACCTATTATCTTGTGGTGTATCGTAAAAGTGTCTGAGGCACAGCGTTCGTTTCCTCTTTCCAAATTTTCTTTTTACTTCATCATTATTTTACAGATATGTAAATACGTCATTATTGAGTCTTGGAATTGCGACATACCTTACGTCAAAACAATGTATTATTATCTTACATTATAATTTGCGTACAAAGTAGTTGCTAAAATTCTATACTCGTACAAGTAAATTATTTTTTGTAGAGTTTTTTACAACAATTTAGGTAGTATATGTGTCGCAGTAAGATAGCTATAGCCGTGATATAGTTATATCCCTAGGGATATAATTATGTACCGTAAGATAGTAATGAATCGCTTTTTATAACTAGGAATATAATTATAATACTAGTGATATAGTTTTATTACTAGATTTTGTTTAATGAAATAATTGTATGAGTGTAGTCCTGTAGAACACGTGATAGGTTAGAAATTTAAGGCGATCGCGAAGCTTAAATTTCGTTTTTCCCACACCACAGAACTCTTGTTGCTTTCGTATAACTCTACGGTATATAATTATATCCCTGGGGATATAACTATATCACGGCTTTTTCTATCGTACTGCGACATATGCATTGTCAAAACATTTACATCACCACGTTCCCTGATAAAAAAATATTTGAACTTTTAGCTCCCGTTCAGATTAATTCATTCATTTTGTTTAATTGCATGAACTGTTGGTTGAACAGGATTTAAGAATAATTTACAACAGTGAATTTGTTAGCAGTAAAGATTTCTTCAAGAAATAATAGCTCATTCAAAAACTTAAAGTTAGTTTTTGTAAGCCACGTTTTTTTTTCAAGTTACCTAATATCTTGTAAAATAATGAACACATCCCAGAAAATAAATAATAAGTATTACTAAAACACCCAGCCTCATGCATCCACAAAAACTCATTTGGTTACATTTGTATGCAAAAGTTAAATTCAACGATAACGTTTTGGTGCGGGGAATAATGCGCTCTCTCCAAAAAACCATTTCAGAAAAGAATAAAAATAAAACCATTCTCAATATCTCCAGTTATCGAACGAATTTTGAAATTAAGGGAATAAAGCGCCTTTGTAATATTGAAAATGGACAATTAGCAATCATTCCAATACTGTATTTTCAATTTATTTTACGTCTGAAAGGAGCAAATTTAACTGTATAAAATTAAAGGGGAAGTATTAATAAAGCACCAAAACTCTACAAACCGCACAAACAGTAGACTTGCTACATTTTCAATAAGTAATTAAACGAATACTGAGTTACACTAACTTCATAAAAATGCATGTTCCAAAGCCATACAAAAATATGTACTCACAATAAATCACATAAGTACCTAGATCAAAACTCCTAGAGCACGAATAAGTTAAAAAACAGTTTATGTCCAGAAAAATGCTTGTCACTGACATGTTGAGAGTAGAGCACTACCTTGCCGAAAAGTTTAACATCAGAATTAATACAACCGATAAAAAAAGCTTCCATAACTGAACAAATGACAGTAGCTTGTGAAGTGAAGATATAAAAATAACCTTAAAAACGAGACGTTTAAAGATTCAATTTCCTTTAACTGGATAAAAATGACTTGTGCAATTTCCCATATTGTTATTTCTGCAGCAAATCTTCGCATCTTCGTTGGGATTGGAGGCAGTGCCGGGAATGCGCAGAGAATACTAAAATGAACTTGTTATTTTTATTCAGCATGAATATTGAAAGATGAAAACTGTTGATGAATTATTCGTAGATACCTACGGGGAATATCGGTTTTAGATCAAAGATTTTATTCAAATTAAGATTTCAAGGCATTTTGACATTCTTGACAAAAAAATAAATAAAATGAAAGCTCTGAAAATGTTGTATTCTTTGGTTAAAGAAAGTTCATCATACCACTCTTTTTTATTGGGTTGTAATTAATTGATCACCAAACTAACCTAACCTAACCCACCAAAATACTAACTTAGCATCTAAAATACTGAAATGGACGCAAAATCCACCACTTTGCGTCCATTGCAGTATTTTAGATGCTTACTTATTATTTTTTTGTGGCTCAATTAATTATTTCTCTTTTTTATTTGTACGAATACCTCCAGATAATGGGCGCAAATACAAAACAATCTTTAACTATAACAGTTACGAGCATATAAATGCTCCCTGAAAATTTCCTCGTGTTAAATATGTTACCGAAAGTATAAAATATGATTTCCCACTCTGCATCATTAGTTATCGTATTCAAAACACGCTCTGAGTTAGTAGCTATACTGATAGGAACGGGAGATAAACTGGAAAATTCGCTGTAGGAAGCGACTCAATTTTTCATTTGAAGAATGGAAGCGAACAGAAAAATAACCGCATATATTCTATGTCTATTCTACATGCAGTGGCATCTCAATAGAGCTGGATTGGTAGCTGTTACACAGTGGACAGTTTTTTTGTGTTAGTCCAAAACTTTGTGTGAGTTCGGTGTTTGTACGATTGAAAAAGTGCGAGAATAAAATCGATAGACGAAGTATGTCGTGGTATTTGACTTATTTATCTGTTTCTTTGGTATTAGAATATTTAGGGCCCTAAAATTTTGTTACATAGGCAAAAATATTTATATTTTATTTAATTTTATATAGATCAGTGTTTATTAGTCAATCACGCCAACCTGGGGGCTGAATGAATCTGGATGAAATTTTGTACAAATATAGATTGTTGTCTGGAATAGCATATTATTATAAGATATTTTTAATCTCGATATCCTTACGAAAGCTGGAACCGAAAGGTTAAAATCGCGTGGCACAGCTAAGGGGTTATAAGAAGCTTCATTAATGTATGTTCACGATGAAGAAGCCAATGAAATTTACCCATTTCTCAAACATCTATCAATATTTAATTTTAATGTAACCACGTACCTATAACATTTTTGTCAAATTAAATTCTAATGAAATATTAACTGATCAGGAAAACCGACATGGGTAATTTGATTCCACTTTTTATTCGGGGAAATGCTCAAGGGATTTATTCATATATTTTTTTCATCTTGAGGGCAGCGGAAGTTAATTTGTATTATATTTACCGACCGTAACAAAGTTGGGCTATCAAAGGTTGGTTTTCATATTCTGAACGATTGTCGTGGGGGTCGGTAAATACTTACTTAGAATTTAATAAATAAAGTTGTACATTTTATATTTGATCACGAGTTTCATAATGGCACTCAGGTAACGCAAATACAAATAAACTACTTAAATTAATTATTGTATGATTATTATAACGTGACTTTTTTAAATAATTTTTTTTCTTGCTTGACTTTTTTTCTGTGATACTAATCAATTTTACACACCCAGTGGGTAATAATACAGCGCTCAGTTTTTGTAATACAGCACCAATTATTATTGTAAACCTACCTATATTCTGCAAATAAACAATTAGGTACATTTGATTTGATTTGATAACGACTTGTCGATTGACTTGACTATGATGTGTCAGTGCTGTAGGCGTAGCTATATTGTCGGTTGCTCTACTACGGCTACTCGGAGAAAGTATGGACTTTTTAATATAAAACTATAGGACGGTTAGAGTTTTTACAAATCCGATAATAAGATATATATTTCTTCATTTCTTTATCTAGATTTGTATAGTTTCAGAAACACGATTTTATGATTTTGCCTCGACACTTTTTCTTTTCGAAAAGACCTCTAAAAATACGAAAATTCAAGATTATTCTTAAATGGCAATATACAGTTACATATACTATTGGAAATTGCTTAATTAGTGGACACCAATAATAATATTTAGGATCGGATTAGCATTTGTAAAAAATCGCTTTATTTTTTTTATACGAAGTGATTTTGTGTATTTATGCCTAATTGGCAAAATCGTCGTTTTCTGATTGCTCTCTCGCTTCAGCACAATTTTTCCGAGTATCGCCTTAAGGTAATAAAACTCAAAACTTAAAATTATCTTTATTCAGATTTATCTTATAAAAGATTTTTTGAATTGTCAGTGTTCCCCTACCACCTATAACTTAAATTGTATCGTATCATAATCGTACTAGTAAGCTATCCGTCAAAATTAGTGAAAGTGCAGCTGTCAAATATACTCTATCGAAAGAGCCAACTAATGCAAAACGAGGTTCGCTCCACTATACACGATACAGAACTTGATGGTTCGGAGAAGAACCCAAGTGTGAAAAGACACGGAACGAATCTGTTTTTGAAAAATTGAAAATTAAGTATTTAGAAAAAATCGACCCGTCTCACAACCAGCTCCCATGGGACTCGAACCCACGACCTTTTTTTATATACACTACGGGGTAGCACTTAGCCTTCATCACACCTGATGATAATCGTGATAAGGCTGAAGGTGGAAGCGCACTTCTCCCGGAAACCTCAATCATTGAGGAGCTGGCTATCTTATCTCTAACTGCCGGAACACAATAATGCTGAAAACATCATTGTTATGGCGTCAGACTTAGATAAGATGGTGGTAGCTAGCCAGGCGGATTAAGAACAAGTCCTACCATCAACCAAACCAAATACAATATGTACCCCCACTAGGAGTCGAACCCGGGACCTCTTGGTCTGAAATCGGTGGGATGAACCACTAGACCACAGAGGCGGTTAAAACCTTTCGCTATCCGGGCGACTGCTCTAACCACTGAGCTACGGAGTCGTTACGAGAAGCGTCGAATTTATCAAATACTGCTTACACGCTGTATAGCCAGCGTTAATTTCATCAATGTGAAGATATTACTAACCCCACACGCGAAAGAAATACCTTTCCAGATAGAATCTGTTTTTGCTTAGATTCGTTCCTCGTAGACTGCGCTCAAGGGAGACAACACAAACAGATGTTTTCTAAAGTTCAGTAATATGTATATACATAAGAAAACACTGTTCTGTGAAGAAGTTTGGCACCTGCTGATGAATACGTCAAATTTATATTTGAATAGTAATAGAAGTAAATACGTTAACATAGATTTGTGATAAGTCTTCGCTTTCAGCGAAAGTATCATAAATCTATGCGGTAAACTTTACGTTCAGATGACAAAATAATTATTTAAGAAAGAGCATGTCACGCAATTTTAACCTAATTATAATTGTCGCAGGTATCGATTTGAAACTTTGCAAGTTTATAGGAATTCGATGAAAATTCATTAATTTAGTACCATTGAGCTGATCTCATGATGGAATGAAGAGGTGGGCAATAGAACTTTTCATTTTTAATGCCTGCTAGGAAACCCGTCGAGTGTGGGCTCATTTGTTTTGTTCTGATGAGACGCTACACTTGTTGGTGAGGGTCTGATGATGGTGTAGGGAGGATGCCAGTGGCACTCCTTAATGACCACTAGGAAACCCCTCGAGTTTGGGCTCATTTGTTATGTTCTGATGAGATCTATTCGCTACACAGTGGCGAGCGAGGGTCTGATGATATAAAAGTGTGTTTTATTAGTTTTTTAAACTAGGTATTATTATAAGTTCTAATTTACAGTTATTTAAATTTTTAACCCAGTAATTATTCCTTGTTGCAGGTCTCCTATTCCACAGAGCAGTACTGATGTCAGGCTCAGGACTCAGTCCGTGGTCACTGGTGGCCGATCCGAACAAATACGCAGCAATCGTCGCCACACATGCTAACTGCTCTCCAGGTAATTTTCCAATGCTAATTTGGACCTTATTTTGATAGACCGAAAATGTGTTAAATGCTACCTACACTACAGTCGAATAATGTTATCTTATAAAATTATTCTATTAAATAATGTGATTTAATAGTAGTTGCAATCAATTAGGTTTATTTTGTTAATTATTTATTTTTTCACACTTATGCTCTGAAATGTTAATATTATATTTGAGAAAAGAATGCAGTACGTGGCACTTTTCCGAGGTCAACATTCTAAATTTGAAAATCACTGCAGTAATGAATTTCAGTACTTACTTACTGCACTGATTTTAGTGCAGTAAGTAAGTACTGAAATTCATTACTGCAGTGATTTTCTATGGTACTACCAACTTTTTTCTTTGTTTTTTCTTTAGTTATTCCTGTGTATAAAAACAGAACAAGCAAAGGGACATTTGCACCATACAGCCACATTATCTATATCATAATTAGGTTAACTTTTTTTTAAATACGGTGTGCACAGAGTATATTACTTCGTATTGTACCACAAGCGCTATGTACCCTTAGCACCATGAAGCTCGACTTAATACTAAGGTAACTGGAGAGTGCAGTACGAACAATTTTTTGTGACCACTAATTACACAGTGGCTGTCTTCCGTCTCACCTACACTTTAAAAAAATACATATGGTCATATGAGACAACTGACAGCCACTACATACTAAATGTCAAATTTGCTGGTGTTCTATCTATCTATTTTTTTTTCTATCCACGAAGTAGTAAGTATCACTAGGCTGTATGACCGTTCGACATGGCCTCACAAACCAATATTAAAAAAACGGCGGGAATGATTTTCAGCGGTTGATTAGATATCAATACAGTTTATATTGTGTAATAAATTATCAAAATGAGTTCTGCCAATGAAACATATACAGACATTGTATGTACCTAACCAAATTTGAGAGCAGAAGCAAAATTAATAACAGAAAACTTACTGCCAGCAAAATCAAAAGAAAGATATGTATATGAAAACCTACGATCTGATTTGGAAAAGTGAAAAAAAGGCGCATACGTTTTCGGAATCTGTGTTGTTGGCGTATTTTAATGATACATCATTAAAATAATATTATTATGGGCGATTTGTACATAAGTGTGCCCGGGAAAACAATAACATTTACATTTAATAATTGCCCGAACATGTGTGATATAAATTTTAATAAATATTATTAAGTTAAACAGTTTTTTTTATTTCCTCGCATTTCTTGAGAAAAGCACTATACAAGCCTTGTACGGTAAGCAAATTACCTTGCCTCGAATGATTAAAGCCCTCGCCTGCGGCTCGTGCTTCAAACCATCCTCGACAATGTAATTTCTTACTTACCTGTCCTCGGCTGTAATGTACTATTATTTATTGAGGTACATTAAACAACCGAAGACAATACAAATGTACACAGCGAGAGATCAATGATTACAGCACTTTATTAAAAGTAATAAAAATCGATGGATGGGTATTTGGTAAACACATTAAAATTTGTCTTACAAGATTATTGTTTTGATTAAAATTAAAATTTAATTTAAGTGACTATAATTTCACACCCAATAATTACACTTGAAATAGTCAAAGAAATAAATTAATATTGGATTGGAAATTTCGTTTTTCAACACTGTCTCGTAAATAAGTTCATTTTTGCTTTTCTAGATTGTATTTCGGCATGTGAGAGACAAATAAATATCAAGTCAAGTTAATTACCTACTTAGTTTAATTTCTTACTAATACATAATTCATTGTCAAGTTCATTAAAAGAGCCCTGCGCTATTGCTATGACCTTACGGGACGCTGTATTGTAATATTAAACATTATATGTACCTACTTACATACGGCCAGAATTAATAATCAATCTACAGATAGTGACATGCATGATCCTGATTAGTTGCTATGCAACGTTTGATATTAACATAGAATTAACGACAGTTGCCTGGGTGTTGCAAGGTGTTGCCTAGCAACTAATCTGGATCATGCCTATCCCTATCTGTGGATAGCATAGATATACGGCCAGAATTAATAACCTATCCACAGATAGGGATAGGTGCGATCCAGATTAGTTGCTAGGTAACACCTAGCAACACCCTGGCAACAGTCGTTAATTCTATGTTAATATCAAGCGTTAATACTCTGTACAACAATGTGGCACGCACTAAAGTATCTGAAAATTTAAATTTTGATATTGGACAACATCACATACATCACATCATTCCCAAGCTTAGTAGCTTGAGCCCTTGTGTTATGGCAATTGACAACGACGTGTAATACACATACCTACAGCTAGACACGAGAAAAAATTGAATAGTTCGTTTTCTAAATTCACCCGACTGGGAATCGAACCTGGGACCTCAGAGATAGTGGCATCTTGAAAACTGGTGCGTACACCACTCAACTACGGAGGTATTGTAGGTGTTGTCGTCCATAAAAAATAATATATTTGCTATTATGCTTATATTTTAACAGAACTAACTCCGCCTGCTTTGCTGAGGTGTTTGCGCGAGCGGCCGCTCGAAGCGCTGCTGTCTGCTCCTGTGCAAGCACCTGACTTCGCTTACGCTTTCGGCCCAAGTGTGGACGGTGTCGTTATAGGTATGATGATTGATTACATTTATTTTAAAACTTACAAATAAGAAATGTTTCTTACATTTCACGTGTACTTTATTATTATGAATTATTATGATTCATAATAAAGTAGTTGAATCATGATTCCTACTTGCGTTTCACGGATAATTTTTGAATTAATACGGGCTCAATTTATTCTTGATTAAACACCGTTATTTTTCCTTTTATATCACATTACAGTTGATCTCTTTTGTTCCCCTTAATACACCCTCATTTTGGGTTTTACGTTGTTTTATTCAAATAATTTTCGTAATATATTCAGGCGTGAAATCATGCAATGATTAAAATCCAACGGTTACCCATCCCAATTACCAGTTTTCCTGTTAGCAAAATTAGGACGAAAAATATTAGGAAAATGTCGCCGGATAACAAACCGGCTAATTAAACGGAGAAACACTTTGGAGTTTTTGTGCCATGATTGGGGTTTGTTTGTGCCAGAGATTTCCTGCTGTTTTGTTATTGTTGCCTCATTTTTGGGTCGATTTGAGCAAATATTTTTTTGCTTTCGCAACAACTGAGAAAACCGCTAAAGTTGCTAAGCTTTCACGTTTTTATGTTTGCTTTGTAGGAAAATTTCGTGGCGAAAGGTTTCTTGTTTTCGTCTCTAAATTAGTTCGTAAGAGGCCGGCGACCGGTCAGCTCTCTAAACTAACGTAATACCAAAATGATTTTGAAATTAGAGCATTATTTTCTGTACTTGCGATGGTTTTCGGATTAAGTCAGTATTTCTCTAGGTTTCCATAAAAAATAATTCAATTTTGTATGAAAAAATGTAATTGACATTTTTTTCATATTAGATTAGATTTTTTCTAAATACTTCATTTTCCATTTTTCTATTATAAAAATTGCATTGTAAATGCAAAAAACTAAAAATTAAAATAATTTTCATATTAATAATAAATAATATGTCTGTATTACTTACAAGCAGAGCTCAAGATGTTTTTACTTTCACGACGACCATCGTCCATTATTGGCCGTAAGTTTTATCTCCCAAGGTGTTCCAGTTTTGTCCTCTCAGATAAGATAAGAGCCAACTTCGAACAACTGAAATAATCGAACTCATCTATTGCCATCGATAGAGCACTCATCTAGTCGGCAACTGCCTAACTTAGTTTTATCGCCGGCGAAGACCTATGTGGGAGCAGTAACTTATTTGATCAGAACAGAGTTCTTTATGACTGAAATTGTTTTATTAGTACGAAGTAATTTGTCATTTTTATGAAGCTATTTGAGGGTTTTCTGTGAACTTTTGTTGGACATCCAAGTTTTTCTGTGAGTTATTGTATGTGGCAATCAAATCACTTCGTTGTGATAGACTCGTTTGTGCTTGGAGTTTTGTTGTGTGGTAAAAGATTTTTAGGCACATATCTGTTTTTACTTTGATTAAACAGCAGACTGCATGCGATCGATAGGTACTGTAGAATTATAAAAACAAAAGTTATTGGGCACAAGGACTTAGGAAACCACCTTTGAAGGAATTAACAATATTACATTCTATTTTCTGGCAATAATTGGTGGTCTTCTATCTTTTGTAAAGGTCTGGTGTCCTTTATGTAAATAAATTCTTACAATTTAGTATCTGTTTCATAATGTTGTTTCACAGTTTTGTATGGACTATCTGTCAAGTAACAGTTATTGAGTACTAGAGTTCGGTTCGCGCCATATAAGATTCCGCGCGGTAAAAATCGAATACTAATCTTTTCCATAAGCTAAAACAAAAAATGCTCTGTAACTAGCGCCAGAGCTAGCTATCTGAGACGCACTCTAACTTGGACATTGTGAAACAGGTCCTTAAAGTAAAAAGAAATTAATTACCCGGACCTTGAAGTTGACTTAACATATCTAAAACTTTAAGACATCTGCCAGTTTGTCATTCCAGTATTGTTAGAATGCGAAGCCCGTAGGCCCTTTAAGGCCACGCAACACAAGGGAAACGGAATTTCAATTATAAGGAAGACGGACCTGCCCCAAGCGTACCTTTATTAAGCTGAATGAAATAGATGAAGTTAGCTTTTAAGATAAGAATAAAGTGTCTTTTACATTCAACATTAATGGAAGTGAATACCATGATTGAAAACTAAATCGTGAGATTCTGAATGAATTTGATAGAGTGAAAGATTACTCGGACGTAGAATTAAGTGTGAAATCTATTTAAATTGGAGCTGGTTCTTGGAAATATAGTTTTGAAGGAAAGCTTTGGCAATTATAAATGAAAGATCTTGACTTTCTATAAAGTGTTATAAGTCTAATCTTGGTAGTCTATTTACTCTTAATGTTAATGAAATTAAAAAGAAGTAGCTAGTTGCCTCAATACAAATTTTTTAGCTCACGAGCGCGGGTGAGCCACGCTTGTGTGCGTGAGCCACGCCTGTTTTGCAAATGTACATGCACACTGTCTTTGCATGCGTAAACTCAGTAGCGCTCAGTATTGGCTGAGTTGCCAGCTGACGCACACAGAAGCGCGTGTATATACGCATTACAAATACAACTACAAGTATCACTACAAGGCTCACGCGCACTCGTTAAATTGTAAAGGGCAAGGGTGTTATCTCATTTGTCCAGCCTTCGATACACTATTACCTTTACACTCTAAATTTGATTGAAGCAGTCGCCGAAGCCGAAATCAGCTTGGACCTCAGCATCATCTGAATCACCTTTATACCAAATTCCAGATAATATGATGTTGATATACGAGTACATGTATTCGGACTAATAGATAAAAAGTAGCCCATGTCACTCTCCATGTCCCAAACTATCTCCTGAACAAAAATCACGTTGATCCGTTGCTCCGTTTCAACGTGAAAGAAGAACAAACAAACAAACACACTATCATATTTATAATACTTATTTAAATAGTTTGCTATTTACAATACTTTTCACTCATGAGATGTTTTATAACTGAAATTTTTCATTAAAATCTCCGATATTTTTATGAAGTTTCGTCTCGATTTTTATCGTCTGCATTGCAGGTGCACGAATTTGATTGGTTATCTCTCAAAGCAGTTATTTGTCTCGTATATATTGCTCGAAGCTCGCTGTTTTTGCTGGGGAAGCATTCTTTCCGGTTGTCGTCCGCTCGTTATTAAATTGTCTCCGCAAAGTTTTCTCATCTCGCCAACGGTTCACTTTGTGAAGCATTTTTTGTGTCGTCTCTATTTTCGGAAGTTAAACGCGCTATTACAGTCCACTAAGGACGTGTTTAAAGGAAGCTTTTTACTCTGAAATAGTGAATTACGCGAGTTCAAATGCTTTCCCGTCGCGTAATTTCGTTGAAAGAGTAATTCAACTCGTTGCGTTCCATTATATGAATTTTTGGTAACATTTATGTGTTTGTCTGGTTGGTATTGTGGAAATGTTTTTGCTAAGTTGCTCTTTTTTAACTTTATTGCTGTGTGTTTTAGACATTGTGAAATATATGAGAGCTTTTAGGGTATTTTAGAAACATTTTGTTTAGTTAGTTAGTCTGGGTTATAAGTTTAAATAAACATTTTTAACTTACTTAGACAGCAGATATAGGTATGACTCGTATAGTAGACCCAACAACATGAATAATAAATGCTGAACAGATATATAAATATATACTTAGTTTAAAAAACTAAACGAACACACTTTTAATAGTAACAGACTAAAAAGTACAAAATAACCGTCTATTCAGTAACTGAAATTAAAAAGCGTGGTGCGCGTTGTCAATATTAAGTTCTTGAAATTTATGCTTTGCAAAGGGCGCACCACGCTTTTTAATTTCAGTTACTGAATAGACGGTTATTTTGTACTTTTTAGTCTGTTACTATTAAAAGTGTGTTCGTTTAGTTTTTTAAACTAAGTATATATTTTTTCTTTCTTTTTAGTTTTATAAATGCCAAACCAAATTAACATTAATTGATGCCACTGGCTTCCTTAATAAGATGTAATAAATTACATAATTAGGTACATATAATAAAGTATAAGACTAATTTATTCCTCCCTGTTCCAACATAAGACCCTCACCACCAAGTGTAGCGAATAGGTCTCATCTGAGTTAAACAAATGAGCTCAAACTCGAGGGGTTTCCTAGTGGTCATTAAGGAGTGCTACTGGCTTCCTCCCTGCTCCATCATCAGACCCTCACCACCAAGTGTAGCGAATAGGTCTCATCTGAATGAAACAAATGAGCTCAAACTCGAGGGGTTTCCTAGTGGTCATTAAGGAGTGCTACTGGCTTCCTCCATGCTCCATCATCAGACCCTCACCACCATGTGTAGCGAATAGGTCTCATCTGAATGAAACAAATGAGCCCAAACTCAAAGGGGTTTCCTAGTGGTCATTAAAAAGTGTCACTGGCTGCCTCCCTGCTCCATCATCAGACTGTAGTGTGTGCACCTCGCCTCATATAATATGTTATGATACATGCATTATTAAGGCAGTAATAAACGCAACATTGACCTATCAAGTCGTTTCAATTATTGTCTCCCGGGTCCCACATTGCATGGCGACCCTGCCAGTGCTGCCTTGTGGCAGCGCTGCGCTGAGATGGTTTTTTTATATAGAAATAATTTACGAAAGTTCGTGTGACTATGACACAATATAACTATATAAAGTGAAAGTGAAAATGGCAAAAAAAATACCAGAAGCTATATTTTTATGCGACATTATTGTTGAAAAACCTATGTGCAAATAATTATCACGAGAAAAACTATTTTAGTGCCTTATAAATTACTCATATTAGTTTTTTTTATATTAAAGTAAGTACACAAAGCTTAATGAAAATACTTTCTCTTGAAATTATGAACTGCAACTTCAAAAACAAAACAAAATGAACTATCAAAAAAAATTTTAAACGTGGATTAAAGAAAAATAAATTATCAGCGGGCTGATCTCGATACTCCGACCCGAGCGATGTGTGATGAGCTGGGCGCCGGGAGACGATGGAGTCGGATGAGGATCCAGCCGCGAGATGTCCAGACCAGGAAATTAGGCAAACTTGATTGTGTCGTGATCGATTGTCGTATAATCGTAAAGTTCAGTGCTAAATTAATTACTAATTAGTTCCTATCCAATTGAAATTCGTATTTTTATTTGATTTTGTTAAAATTTACGTTTCTAATTTTATTAAGATTTCCAAATTGATAATGCGTATTTTTGAAGCTCTAAGTGTAATAAAAAAAGAGGTTAAAAGTGTAGGATTTTATAATTTTTTAAGAGCAAAATTTGTGTAATTCTTCTATTGAAAATGGAAAAGTGTAATTTCTAAAACAAATATTTCTGTATTTTTTATAAGTAAGTACTTACTGTTCTATTTTTACTATAGTGATATTTTTTAAAGCGTATATTAAATTTAAAATGATACATAATATACTTTTTACTGAAATTAAAAAGGTAATAACTTTTATCAGAGAAGCCGAAGTAATTTAGCTCTTTTATTTTAATTTCTTAAAACTAAACAATGTAGGTAGCTGTTTAGCATTAATATTTTATAATCGGTTTATTGTATTTTTTTTAATGTAATATCTACAAAAATAAGAACAGTTGGTGACGACTAGTTTTGATATACCTATTTATCTTGTTAATAAATAATAACTTCATTCTTAAACATTTCAAGTATTTTGTTGTCCGAACATTGATTAAATGATATAAGGAAAGCACCGTCGCCAAATACTTTTTATTTTCGATTTGCTATCTTATATTATTTTAGTTTTTTAATTAATTTTTTTTAAGTATATTTTACACTGTTGGCAACTATTTTTTTTATGAACCTTAAAATGAATTTAATAGTAAACTTAAATAGAAGTTTGTTGATTTTGATTTTACGTAATGTACTAATCCGGGTTATGTGTCTGATCTTTTATCATTTATTTTATATGCAGAAATATGTAATTACTTATTTTATTATAAGGTTTTTTTTCCTTGATTTTACTTTGAATATGAATCAGTTTATCATGCCATTATGGAGTGCCTAGTATTAAAACTTAGTATTTTCTTTCTATTTTTTTCCTATAAGTAGTATAGTACTGAAAAACGTAATATTTATAAATTATAATTACTTAAACATAAATAACAAACAAACTTTTAACGTTAAAATCGTTTTTTGTCACATTAATAACTACGTCTTTATTTCAGTTACTTAGGTTTTTTTTTTGCTGACCTAACAATACGTGCAGACTTACTGTGGCGTGCCGTAAATAGGTAAGTACCTATACGTATAACTTTAAGACAAAGTCAATTTACCGAATATATTTTCCATAATTAATTGAGAAAGTTTTATGTAGGTATATAAATAAATGACGACTATTGCTTCTGGTACGACATTATTTGAAAGTTACTATTTGTTCTTTAGTATTGATTGATTTTTATTTCACATTTTAGTGCCTTTATTTTGAATTTTTATGCAAATCTTTTCATATAAGTACATACATACATAAGTACTAAAAATAAAATATAAGTATTGTAGTACATATTACATCTTTCTATTCTTTATACAGCAATGTACTTATAATAGAAAATTTTCATTTTATATCTTTGTTTTTTTTTTTAAAGATTTTAGTTTAATTACTTATGACATTCATTTTTGTTTGATTTTATAGACTGACACTTACAGTTTGGTAAAATAAAGATACTTATCGAAAACTCAAGGCATATTTTAGACAGAATTCTTAATTGCTCTTGCAGTACTTTACTACTACATCAGTAGCTTTGTTTTAATTAAAGCAAAAACAATGGGTTTTTTTTTCAGGAATTACTAATTTGAATTTCTGTTTTATCTAATGAGAACATGATCGGAATTTTATGTCTATGATTGTTTTTCTTATTTTTTACGTATTTTATCAAAAGTATGAAGTATAGCTTGTGTTATTTGGTATTTTACAGATTTTTTGTTATGAAATAAAACAGTGGTAAAAAACATTTCCAGTTATATTCTATTTTGTCGCAATTTGTTTTAATAGTTCATTTCATTACTGTTAGTGACTCTAAAATTAAAGTTAATCTAAAAAAAACAGTAAATTATGCATTTTAAAAGTTCTCATTTATTTAGATTACCTAATTTGAAGTTTGTCTGAGTGTAGGTACTTAATATTCAAGCATCTTGACTATGTTGCAACTAACAATTAAATAGGATTACTTACTTACAATTTTATGAAAATACTATTTGTCAATATTTTATTATTTTAGTTTATCCGTACTTATAGATTTTATTTATTTAGTAAATTCATATTCTATCTATAAAAACATCTAAAAACAAGTTAGAATCAAAGTAAAGTCTAATGTAAAAGAGTAATGTTTTGTTTAAATTTATTTAAAGATAGATTAAAGTTTCAATAATTGTTTGTTGTAATTTCAGTTGGAATGTCTAACGTATTAGGTATGGTCATCGTATTTCTTTATCGTTCCCATTTCCAGATGATAATGCTTAGCTTGCGTTAGTGGAAGCGAAGTAGTAACTTAATGCTTCTGTAAATAATGTCGCACAAGTCGTCGTTCTAGAAATGATGACCTTGCTTGTTTAAATAATATTACAAAATTATAATGTTATCTTAATAATGGGTATGATTTTTTTTGTTCGAGAATAATAGATATTTTCTGGGGAGAAAGATCATCATCATACCATACTATCAGATTTTTTTAATGTATTTTTTTTAGTAATGTAGTCAATAAGTTTTGATAGAGTTATATGGTTTTAAATGGATTGATTTGGATGTAGCTAGCTGTATTAAAAATCTTTTTGTAACGAGTAGTGTGCAATTAGGTACAGCATGAAAAGAAGTTAGGTATTGGGATAGTTTAAGTTTGCTGTATTAAAAATCTTTTTGTAACGAATTGTTTGCAATTAGGTACAGCGCAAATGGAAGTTATGAATTGGAAATGTAGTTATATTTATGAATGGCTTGGGACCGATGTGTTTGTGTTTATTTAAGGTTGTAAGCGAATAATACAGTTTATAAGGTATCCTTCGCAATCGGACTGATCACCCGAGAGCTTGGAATAATCTTGTAAACTCTAATATTCATATTTTGGTATTGTGTTTATTATGATTGGTTTGGTATGTAAGTTATGTTTTATATGCTCAAAATAAGGTACACGTTGTAATGGTACACGGTGGGTCAGATCCTTCCATTCGATCATGGTGCGAACGAGCTTTCCTCCGTGAGATAAGTTGGAGTCCAAAAGAGGCTTAAAACTTGACCCCCAATGTTAGGTTATGCGCATAACCCAAAATGGAACAAAGTTGTCCATTTTATATATAAATGTGTATAAATAAGAGTCGCGACTATAAATAAATAAATGAGTGTACCAAATAAAATAAATAAAAGGCCGGCGCCGAGCCATTTATGTTATGATAGGCAAAGTACCTATGAAATATAATATTGTTGTGATAAGTGTACCAATGATGTATGAAGATATTATGAAGTAATTATGAGCATGAGTATGGAATAAGTGTGGTTCAAAAGAAGTACTTACGTAGTAAGTGGAGAATAATGAATTATTGATATGAATTTATTGAAAAGAAGAAAAGTTATTTAAAGCTAGATTTTGGTTAACTGAATAGAGAATTATTTAAAGAGTTGATTTTACAGTTGAGAATATAAGTTAAAAGCGAAGTTTAATTCATGAGTATGTAGTGGTAGTATGATGATGACATAAAGTAAGTTATTATGTGTAGAAAAACAAAAGGTTTAATTAGTAACTTTAACCAAGCAGTACTTAATAGACGTTTTACGGAGATAGGTCATCAACAACGTTTGTTATATTTCAACGTTTGTTTTGCTATTTTAAGAGCATGAAGTTAATTTTATATATTATTATTATTAAAATCGATGATCAACCTCACTACCCAATAAAGTTTTTTAAATGTTAGCAAAGTTAAATATGTGTCCATTAATATTTTAGATAAATTTTCTTTTGATGATAAAGTCTTCGTAACGATTAGTGCACAAACGTAGTAGGGTTGCCAACAGTGATACAAACAGTGTTAGATAAGTCGATTTGTTTGGTATAACTTTCTTGTGCCTAAGCAAGAATTTCATTTTTTGTTAATTAAGATGATAGATTAGCATTGTAAGTTTTTTTTGTCTCTGTTGCTTCAAAATTTTTAATAAATAAGAACCTATTATCTGATGATTTTGGTTCTGTGCTATACATGTGCGATTTTACCGATATGATATTCATAAGATTTTTATTGTTTTATTCTGTTTTGCGAAAAATTTAAAAGTTATTGTTTTGTTTCTGTGCTTTCATAAAAGTAAATATTTAGAAAAACAATATGTAATAATTAAGCAAAAAACGAATAATATTTTTTTGTTCTGTCCGAACTTTAAGTATAATATTATTACTTAATTTAAGTTCAATTTTTTTTTAATTGTTTTACTATTTTCAAAATAAACTTGATATTGATGATAACAATAATAAAATAACTGTTGTGTACTTTAAAATCAATAATTGAATTAGTATAAAATATGTTTACTTATGAGAAATTGGTTTTTGAACATAACTCATTTAATAAGTATTTTTTTTATAAAAGCGTTTGTTCGGAAAAGATCGACGTTTCTGAACGCGTCTCTAATGTCACGTCAAATTGACATTTGGCTGTCACTTGAAGTTGACAGTGACACTTGATTGGAATTCTTGTAGAAGATGTCGGATTAATTTTGTGCTGAATTTGTTAAAAGATCGCTCGCGTTGAATATGCCTGGCATATCGAGTTTGAATTGAATCTTAAATTATCTATGTGATCCCGTTTTGTACGATCAAGATTTGACGCCACCTTGACGAGTGGCCGGTCGCGAATACGGTTCTACCACGCGTTGTTGCAGGGGCAATATATATCTTGATAAGCAAGCCCCGCGTGTGTTATCGTGTAGTGCTGAAGCGCCCAGTGCCTTGGGAACGCTGTTATTTGTGTTGTGAGTAAGGTGACTAATTGGTAAGGTCTGCAGAAGAAGACGAAGAAAGGACCCCAGGGGCGCGCGCGCTCCCTTACACCACTTCTGCCTTGGAGACGTTCGACACACAGACCCGTATGTAACCTCACCTTACTTAACATTCTCTCCGCTGTGTATCGCAGTCCAATTGTTCAGTTTACATCCCCGCTGAAACCTAGTTTTTTGTCCGGAGTCTATATTAGTAATACCAGCTTCCACTGCGCTAGCTGATTCCGCGGTATAGGCAGGGGTGTACTGAACATTTCTTGGTAGCCAAGAGCGTAGCTTGAAGGCCTGAGAGGCCCACGCCAAAACTTTGTATTAATCAGTGCCGTTTTGATGACCCAGTCTGGTCCGGACTAGATTAATTTGTACTTGTAAATGGTAATTAACTTGCATTTGAAAAGTAAAGGGCATTCCTTTGTTATTGGTTCCATGTCTTGTAATTAATTGTCATGTATTGAAGTTCCAAAGTGTAAACAGATGCCTTTCTTTGCTCATAATAATTATTATTTAGTTTGTTAGCAAATTTGATTTGTGAATATTGACAAGTTGTTGCTAAATGGTGGCTAATAAAAGGTTAGCTAATAAGTTTGCACTCAATACTTAGTGAAACTTAAATGATTTGGGACATTGTTTACACATTGAAACTCATTGAAACTTGTGCTTTGAAATAATTAAAATTAGCTTGTTGTATGTTGATATCCAAGTGAATTTCAATAGTCAGTGATTTTGAGTGAATTTCAATAGTCAGTGAGTTTTGTTGTTTTCTGATAACCTCCAAATATTTAAGAGTTTGTGTCATTATAAATACTTTGTTGTTGTAATATTGGAATTTTGTGGTTAGTAATAACCTCCAAATATTGGAGATTTTGTGTTATAGTGAATATTTTGAATTTGTTGTTTTTGTTGATAAATTTGGGACGTTACAATGACGGCCTCCTCGGCTAAAGCCAAAATACGTTCTGAGTTACGGTGGTTAGCTTCTGCGGTTGCATTATTGGATCGACCGGATAGGACGGAGGCCTTGTTGAACAGATACGTAGATCTGCCCGTACGTTTGGCTGTTGTTGATGAACAGTATGCCTTATTTTTGGAAAGGACTGTTGAGGCCGATGTGGAAATGCGACAAGAAGTCGATTTGGATGTGGACCAGTGTTATGATTTTGCGGACAGAATTACCCAGGTGGCTCGACCTTTGCAAGTGGCAAGAGAGAATGTTCCGAGCCCGTCCCCGGTCACATCTAAGAGTATGCCCCCTCTCTTTGCTAGATTGGCCCCCTTAGACTTAAGGCGCTTTGCTGGTCGTCTAGAGGACTGGGAGGGCTTTATTAATATTTTTGATAGTCTTGTACATGCCCGGGATGATTTGACCCAGGGCCAGAAGTTAGCTTATTTGTTATCCGTGTTGGAAGGGGAGGCCCTTGAATCGGTTCAACATTTGGCCCCCTCGGATGAAAACTACCCTATTGCTAGGGATTTGATTGCCCGTCGGTACCAGAACGTACGACGTCTGGCGGACAACCATGTTGCCGCCATTTTGAATTTACCCCGCGTTGCCAGCGTGATGCACTTGAGAGTGGCTTTGTTGAATCCGCTGTTGGTTGCATACAACGCATTAAAAAACTTAAAACTCCCAGTGGAGCAGTGGTCGTTTTTGTTACTGCACATTGTCCTGGGAAAGTTGCCGGACTCTGTTAAGGTCCGTTTTGAGCAGCAATATGGTGGGGATAGTGCGACTTATCTGCTACCCTTCTCGGACCTCTTGACGTTCCTGGAAGGAGAAAGTAGACTGGCAGATAATTCCTCTCTGGCCGGTCCTATGGGACCCGAACGACCTGTGCCACAGAGTAGATCCCCCACCGGACCCCCCCGTAGGGGGCGTATGGCCCCTCGCGCGCCCGGCCGCTATGCCGCCGTCCAGGAGACCGCCCGCTGCTTGTACTGTCGGGAACCGGGTCACAGCACGACCCGTTGTGATAAGTTCCTCGACCAGCGCGTCCAAGGCCGTCGAGCGATCGCGCGACAACGGACATGGTGCTACTCGTGCTTGGGCCTGCACATGCAGCGCGAATGTACCCAAGCGCACCCATGCCGCTTTTGTAAGGGCAACCACCATCCCCTCCTCTGCATGAACAGCCCAGAGGGCGGCGGAGCGCCGCAGCGCGTCGCTGCAGGATCACCTCGTATGGGTGGGGGGCTCGGACCCCCCGCGGTGTTTGCATCCCGCAGCAGTTCTAGTGGCCACCAGAGTGGCCCCAGACGCTCTCCGCCACGTTTGGACCCTCAAACGGGCGGGGGTCCCAGGGACCCCCCCATGGGAAACCGATCCCCAAGGATGGGGATGAGTTATGCGAGCGTTGCCGGAGGTCGTAGAGGCCCCCCGCGACGTTTTGAGCCTCGCACGGGCGGGGGTCCCACGGACCCCCCCATGGGAAACCGATCCCCAAGGATGGGGATGAGTTATGCGGGCGTTGCCGGAGGTCGTAGAGGCCCCCCGCGACTTTTTGAGCCTCGCACGGGCGGGGGTCCCACGGACCCCCCCATGGGAAATCGGTCCCCAACTAGGGGGTTCGATTTTGCGAGCGATGCGGGAGGTCGTAGAAGCCCCCCGCGACGTTTTGAGCCTCGCACGGGCGGGGGTCCCCGGGACCCCCCTTCTGAAAATCGGTCACCGTGCCCCCGCGACTATGGGGCGACGTACACGGTGGATGCTAGGCACCGATTCTCGCCGCCGCTCGCCGAATACCCGCGTTTGGAGCGGCGCCCGCCCCGTCTTCAAGGGGCCGGGAGATATAACCCGCCTGATACCGGGCGAATTGGACGGAGGCAGTATGTGGGAGATTGGGACCCACTGGATCGCTATGAGCGACCCCCTTACCAGGGGGGGACGTCTGGGGACCCCACATACTAGCAATCAACGTGTTTACGGTCGATTGTAGCCACCCCTCCAGAGACCGTTTTGTTGCCCACGGCCTCTGTGCTTGTCAGGGGATTGAATGGCGACCTTGTGGAAGTTCGCGCCTTGTTGGATTCCGGTGCTCAGGGGTGTGTTGTGTCATCTTGGTTAGTTAGGCGGTTGGGCCTCAAGGTGCACCCCCACACGGAAGGCGTGAGAGGTGTTGGCGATGTGAAAGTCCCCGGGTTGTTAGGGCATGTTGACTTCACATTTACATCACGTAATAAGTCCACGCCAGGCATTGAGACCTCGGCGATTGTGTTGGACACAGTTGTTGGCCGTCAACCTTCAGTTGACTTGGGACCGAGTATGTTGTCTTTGGTGTCTGATTCCCCACTTGCCGATCCAAATTTCTTCTGCCCAGACCCGATTGATGCTCTCCTTGGAGCCGATGTCCTGGGGCGAGTTTTGTTGACGGGGAAGCGAGTTTTGCAGCCAGATGGCTTGGTAGCTCTGCAGACGACACTCGGTACAGTTGTGATGGGCCCTGCTCGCCGCGTTTTGGATTCCCTTGATGAGGATCGCGGTCTTGTTTTTAATGTGTCTCTCTCCGAAGTGGTGCAGAAGTTTTGGGAGGTTGAGGAACCTCCACCAGCCCCGCGGGTTGACCCAGTAGCGGATGAATGCGAGTTGTATTACCAGAATAACACTGGTCGCCTCCGCTCTGGTCGTTTGATCACCCGTCTCCCCTTTCGTGCCGGCCGACCTCCTCTGGGCGAATCCCGACCGCTAGCGGAACGTAGGCTAGTGGCGATGGAGCGTCGCATGAGCAAGGATCCGGTCTTCCGCCAGAAGTATGTTGAATTCATGCGGGAGTATGAGGAGTTAGGGCACATGTCCGTGAGCGATTTGGATTGGCGCTCCGTTGAGCACTTCTTTTTGCCGCACCACGCCGTTTTGAAATCCGGAAAGATTCGGGTGGTCTTTGACGGTTCGGCTCCCACCTCTACTGGAGCGTCCTTGAACCAGTGTCTGCATGTAGGTCCCAAGCTGCACACGGAGATCTCAGACATTTTGACCAACTTCCGGCGGCACCAAATTGTATTTATGACTGACATCCGGATGATGTTCAGACAAACGGTCATCCATCCAGAGGATAGGAGGTACCAATTGATTTTGTGGAGAGAGAGTCCTAGGGACCCCTTGTTGATTTATGAATTGAATACGAATACGTACGGTTTGGCTTCGAGCCCGTTTGTTGCGATTCGTTCTTTGTTGGAGTTGGCCGAGAAGGAGCGCTTGAGATATCCTCGCGCCTCCGCCATTTTGGCCAGTGACGTCTATGTGGATGACATTTGCACGGGCGCCTCATCTGTCTCAGAGGCGATTGTCCTGAGAGACGAACTCACCGCCCTTTTGAAGTCGGGAGGTTACGAGTTGAGGAAATGGATATCCAACTCGCCTGATGTACTGGTAGGTTTGCCCGAAGAGCACCAGCAGGACCCCCACCTATTCGAAAATGTTGATAATCCCCATGTGGTGACCGTCCTTGGCGTACAGTACAAACCGGTCTCTGACACGTTCACTTATTGTGTGGATTTACGACCACCGAAAGTCTGGACCAAGCGTTTAGTATTGTCTACTGTCGCACGTACCTTTGACCCCAATGGGTGGATTTGCCCCGTGCTGTTTATGGCCAAGTGTTTCTTGCAACGGTTATGGGCTTCGGGTGTGTCGTGGGATGAACCCCTCTCGGACGAGTTACTCCGAGATTGGTCGAGCTTCGTTTCATCCCTCCCCGAGATTAATGAAGTGCACTTGCCGAGGCTATTCCTCCCTTCTGAAAATTGTAAAGTTACTCTTCACGGCTTTTCCGATGCCTCCGAACGTGGATTTGCTGCGGCCGTGTACCTCCGCACCGTTACTGTTGACGGAGTTGTTGCTGTGCATCTGGTGATAGCGAAAAGCAAAGTCGCTCCCCTTGAAATGAAATGAAATGAAATGAAATGAAATGAAATGAAATGAAATGAAATGAAATGAAATGAAATGAAATGAAATGAAATGTTTAATTTGCTCAATACAGTGTTCATACATTGAGATGGAAGACAACGTGTGTTTAGATCTACGGTATTTTGCCTTAAATATTGTAGGCGTGCAAATATTGCGTCATATTGGTATGAATTTATTACTATTACATATTGATATTAATTTATTACTATTACATCATTACCTTGATTATTGAAGTATTATATGTCAAATTGTATTACATTAATATAAAATAAGATTAACAATCATTAGCATTAGTCAAGTTAAAGTAATTATTCAATAATAAATCAGCATGTCAATAAAATCAAATGTATAAATGAAAATCAAAATGTCATTTTTATACTTACTTACATTAATGAAAAATCGAGTGGCATTACATAATATCTATACATAGTACATTCAAATACTCTGTTATTGAATTTAGCATAGAGGTGCATTTTATTCCTTAAAATCTAGGTATTCTTTTACTGAGTAGAATGTTTTTTCCATAAGCCAGCGTAACAAACAGTTTTTAAATTTATTGTTGGTAATTGGTATTTGTGCAAGATCTGATGGCAGTTTATTATAAAGTTTTACAGCCATGAAGTAAACATTTTCTTTGTACAAGGTTAATTTGCAATGTGGTATCATTAATTTGTTTTTTCTAGAGCCTCGTAGGTTATTTTTAACGTTTTCTATTTTAGTGAAATATTCTGTATGCTTTTTCACCAGCAAGCACATTTCAGCAATGTATATACAGGGTAGGGGCAATATTTTATGTTCTTTTAAATAGGGTTTGCAAGTATCTCGACTAGATCTAAGACCACATAATGCTCGAATGCATCTTTTCTGTGCTTTAAAAGCTCTATCAAAGTCAACACTATTTCCCCATATTATAATACCATATCGTAATAGGGATTCTATATATCCATAATAGGCCTGAAGAGCTATTTGAAAGGATGCAGTTTTTTTTATTCTTTGTAGTGCAAACACAAATTTGTTAAGCTTTTTACAAAGGCTATCAATATGGCTTTTCCGACTACAGTGTTCATCTAAGGTAATTCCCAAAAACTGTGTACTATTTGTAAGTTCTACTTTTTCGTTATTACAGTGAATATTAATATCTAATCTTTTACTTTTGTAGGTATGAAAATGTATAGCTTTTGTCTTATTTATATTTACTTTTAAATTATTTTTGTCCATCCAGTTTATTACATCAGAGAGTGTATTTGTTATGTCACTTTCAAGATCGTCAATATTTTTGTTTGAAAATAGCAGTGTGCAGTCATCAGCAAATAAAAAACAATGGTCATTTTTAATTATAGTTGGCAGGTCATTGATGTAAAGTACAAACAACAGGGGTCCTAATATGCTTCCTTGCGGTATGCCACAATTTAACTGATGATATTTTGATCTGGAAGTCACTCTAGTATCGTTTTCAATTCGTGTGATTTCAGTGCATTGATATCTTTTGTTTAAGTAACTTGTTAGCCATTTATGAGCTGTACCTCTGACTCCACAATCAAAAAGCTTTTTAAAAGGAGTATATGATTTACGCAATCGAAAGCTTTTGACATGTCTAAGAAAACGGCTACTGTATGTTCTTTAAGGTTAATGGCTTCTATAACTTTTTTCATTAAAGCAAAACAAGCAAGAGATGTTGATTTACCTTCTTGGAAGCCAAACTGAGTTTTTGTGATTATGTTATGTTTTGTTATAAAATCTACTAGCCTTTTTGACATAATCTTTTCGAAAACTTTTGAAAACACTGATATAAGAGCAATGGGTCTGTAATTTCCTATGTCTTTCACATCTCCTTTTTTAAACAAAGGTTTAACCACTGAAAATTTTAATTTATCAGGAAATACACCAGTTTCTAATGAGAGATTTATAATATGCGACAGTGGAACAGAAATCTCTTTAGCACATAATTTTATTATATCTGTACTTATGCCATCGTATCCAACGGATTCTGTATTTTTTAATCCCATAATGATGCGTTTAATTTCATCAGGAGTAGTTGGATATATAAAAATACTACTGCTAAGTTTAAATTTGTTGGTGTTTTCTGCTTTATTAACATTTTTGTTTGCTACTTCTGTAAAATAGTTGTTGAAGGCCTCAGATATGTCATGTATATTATTAAGGACGTCCTTTTTATATTGAATTGTATTAATCTCATTTTTATTCCCCTTTCTATTTATATTATTGTTAACAATTTTCCATGAGGCCCTGCACTTATTTTTATCTTTGAGTAATATTTTTGAGTTACTAATACGTTGTGCTGTATTTATACATTTTTGTAACATCTTTTTATATTTTTGATATTGCATTTTATGTTTTGATTTATTAGTTCTGTTAGAATGAATATACAAATTATAGAGTTTACGCTTTTTTGCAGTACATTTTTTTAAACCTTTTGTAAGCCATGTCAATTTTTTTGATTTTATGTCACATCTTATTCTAATGATTGGAAAACAAAGATTAAATAATAAAGTAAAAATGTCATGAAATAAATTGAATGCTAAATTTGTATCAGTTTGCTGTAAAATATCATTAAATGTCAGAGCTTTAATATAATTATGAAATAATATTTTATTTTCCTCACCAAAGATTCGTCTAAATTCAAACCATTGTCTATTTATAACATTATTTTTTAAATAGTGTGCGAGAATTTGGCAAGTATTATGGTCAGACAGGGATAACTGCTGAGTAAAGCCTTCAGCATTTTGTAGGTTACTTGCTATTAAGTCTAAACAGGCTTTCTTTCTGGTAGGTGTATTTATATGTAGCTTAAAATTAAAGTTTTGTAGGATACTAATTAGTTGTTGTGTATGTTTGTTAGCTTTTAGAATGTCGATATTCCAGTCGCCACAAATTATAATATGTTTGTGTTTGGTATTTAATTTTTGCAAAAGATAGTCTAATTTGTCAAAAAATATAGAAATATTTGACGTAGGAGTTCTGTAAATGCACACTATTACCAAGTTATTTTCTTTAACTACAACTCCACTACATTCAAAGTTATAGCACTCAGACACTATTTCCGCTAACTGTAATTTAGAGAAATTATAATTCCTTTTCAGTAAAATACATGAACCACCTCTCTTTTCATTTTCACGAGACCAGGAAGAAGCTACTTTATAATTGTTCAAAGTTATGTTTTGCTCGTGTCCCTTTTTCATAAATGTTTCAGTCAAACAGATAACATCAATTTCTTTTTTTTCCTTTATAAAGTTGTTAAGAACTATTTCCAATTCATCTTTTTTTCTTAATAAACTAGCAATATTTTGGTGAAATAAGTAGAAGTTAGGCTTAGGAGTCACGAAAAAAGTTAGGGGGATTATTTTTTCTTTTAAAATAATAGGGTATTGTGCCTATTTTTGGTTTACTTAAGTTATTATTATCTTGTGTGGTGTGTACTAACTTTTCATCTTTTTTTTTGAAATAATAAGGAATGGTTCCTTTTTGTTTACTCAGTTGCAATGTTTTGCTTTGATGAGATAGAGACATTTGGTTTTGTTTCATTTTTTCAAAAGACAAAGCAGTGTAGTCAAGTGTGTCCATTTCTAAATTTAATTTGAAGCATAAGTCATTTAACATAGAACGTTTATTATTTATGTTTTTGTCAGTGGATATAAATTTACAGTTTTTATAGTGGTTACAAATTAGTCTAAGTTGATTATTTAACATTCCAATATTTAAGTGATAAGTTTCTGTAGCTTGAACTAATAATACTTGGGTATTTTGGCATTTAGATAAAAATGTAGACAATTCACATAATATATTTGCTGGTAATCTATCATTTGCACCCAAAAACAATATCAAATAGTCTTGCTTACCTAACTTTTTGTGCAGATTTGTTTTTAACACTGAATCACAGTTTGCACCAGGCTTAATAAATGAAGTTATTACACGGTTTCCACTTCTTTCTAATAAATTAGCAAATCCAAGACCTTGTTGGTCACCAAGGATAAGTACATTTGTTTGTTTACTACACGAATTTACAATAATATTTTTATTAAATGTGTCTACCTTACACTTAACGCGCTTAAAATTAGTTTCCGTAATTTTTGTAGATGGCGCCTTATGATCTATAGGAGGTCCGGGACTTGGGTTTTGTTGCGGTCGGTCTTCCGTCATAGCGAGGCTTATTTTCTCGGTAGATGGCTCTGAACAACAATCTTGATCTATAGGAGATATTGATGTGGTTGAATTTTCAGAGGGATTATTAATCGTTGTATTTTTTGTTGAGTTGTATGCTATTAAATATTTTTCGAATTCATTTTTAAGGTGTCGGTATTTACTTTTTAATTTGTCAATCTCAGTATTAGCTAATATCAATTCGCTTTTTAATTCTGCAATTTGCACTTTCAGTTCTGTTGTACAGCTGTCTTCCAGGGATGATGTGTTAGATAAACTCTTCATTGTAGTGTCTAGTATAGTTTCGTCCAATTTTGAGTTACTCGATGTCAGACTTGAGTTAAAAAATCTCGATTCATCAATTGATTTTGACCTTTGCACCTTTTGTCTTATTGTTATATTATCTTGAGTAGTCTCCATTTCAGCTACTTGTCAAACAGAAATAATAATAATAATAAAAAAAATACGAAATAGATAAAAAGCGATATTCTAGTTTTCCAAATTCAGTCAAAATGAGAGCGGTGTGAGCGCAGCGATGTGAATTCCATGGGTTGTCTGCCTCGGCCACGTCGACTTAGATTAAATGTCTGAAATTAGTGATCTTAAAGTTCAGAAATTTTTGAATTATCAGATTAGCCGTTTGTTATGAGTCATTCTGTGTCAATATTTTGATGTCTTCGATCTAAAAATCACAATTTCTGTCAATAATTCACCGTTTCCACCAATTCTTCGGAGTACAACAATAATATCACTGGTCGATAGTGCGTCTGTTTATTTATTTAAAAAAAACTGCACTTAATTATTTGAAGAGCTCGACGGATGATGTTTTTCCGTGTTATATCCTTAGTTTTTAATTTTCTTCCAATATAACAATATCACTTCTTCACCACTTCACTATGAACACATTTTTATACTTTTCTTGTTAAATTTGTTATTTATTTAATTTTCTGCGGCAAAATAATACGGAGCTGATTAACACGTGACGGCAGCGCCATCTGGTCCGCCCTTCGGACTCGTCATACGATCCCGAGGTTGGAATTGTGTGGAGCTGCCCTCCTAATGCGTTTGTTGAACCACGTATGGCTCACATTAGGTCGATCTATTAAGATACAAGAGGTTTATGCTTGGACGGACAGTCAGGTCGTCCTTTGTTGGTTGAAGGCTCCGGCGCACACCTTGGACGTGTTTGTGGCCAATCGAGTGTCGCAGATTTGTAATTCCGACATCGAGTTGATTTGGAGACACGTGCCGGGAACCATGAATCCCGCGGATTGTGCGTCTCGGGGTTGTGTAGCCCCAACCCTAATTAACCACCCCCTCTGGTGGGGCCCACAGTGGTTGATGCGGCCTGAGTCGGAGTGGCCGCCCTCTCCAGCGTTGTCGAACGTCGCCGTTCCTGATATGCGGGCATGCGTCCTGGAGACTAACCCCGCCGGGGAAAAGGATTTGTTGTTGGATCGGTACAGCTCCTTACAGAAGCTGCTTGGTGTTACCGCTTGGATCAGACGTTTTGTGTACAATTGCAGAAACCCACGCGCGAGGCGTGATTCGTCGGTTCTCACTCCGGACGAGCGTAGGGACGCGCTCTTGTTTTGGGTCCGGAGAGTACAAGCTGATAGTTTTGAGTCCGAGATTGAAATTTTGCGTTTAGGCCGTCGCAAGTTGAAGGGCGCGGTATCGCGATTGAATCCCTTCCTGGACGAGAGTGGGCTTTTGCGAGTCGGCGGAAGACTTCGAAATGCGAACCTGCCGTATGGAGCTCGTCACCCCCTTTTGTTACCTAAAGCCGGACATTTGACTCAACTGATAATAACAGATCGCCATGTGAATGCACAACATGCTGGCTGTAATGCTTTGTTGGCCATTTTGCAGCGTGAATTTTGGATTTTGTCTGCTCGTCGAGCCATTCGCACTGTGGTTTTCCGTTGCCTGCCTTGTTATCGATTGAAGGCCGCGACCATGCAGCCCCAGATGGGTAATTTGCCTGCTGATCGCGTCACGGAATGTAGAGCTTTTGCCGGAGTCGCCACCGACTTCGCCGGTCCCTTTACTGTAAAGGCTTCGAGACTGCGTAATGCTAAAACCTATAAGGCGTACTTGTGCGTGTTTGTGTGTTTGTCCACCAAGGCTGTCCACTTGGAAATTGTCTCGGAATTGTCTACCGAAGCCTTTGTCGCCGCCTTGAGCAGATTTGTTTCCCGTAGAGGACTGCCGTCATTGATACGTTCCGATTGTGGTACTAATTATAAGGGAACGTGTAATTATCTTAAGGAAGTAGTTAAGTTTTTTGTTGATAATAAAATAGACATTGGAACCACCCTCTCCCGGCGTGGGATAATCTGGAAGTTTAGCCCTCCAGCTTGTCCGACCTGGGGAGGAATTTTTGAAGCTTGTGTAAAGGCTGCCAAGACACACTTGCGTCGCGTGATTGGAGAAACTATTCTCACGTTTGAGGAACTTGATACGGTATTTTGTAAAATTGAGGCCGTCCTCAACTCGCGACCCTTGTGCCCGTTGTCTTCGGACCCGAATGACCTGGAAGCGTTGACCCCAGGTCATTTCTTGATCGGACAGCCCCTTTTGGCGTTGCCTGAATATCCGATTCAGGATGTAGGATCCCATCGTTTGTCGCGATACCAACTTTTGAAACAGATGTCCCAAAACTTCTGGGCACGTTGGTCGATGGAGTATTTGCATATCCTACAACAGCGCGTGAAGTGGACAGATAAAACCACCCCACCCCAGACTGGCGACCTCGTGTTGATTAAGGATGCTAACCTGCCGCCCCTATGTTGGCGAAGGGGGCGCATTGTTAAACTCTACCCCGGAATTGACGGAGTTCCTCGTTTTGCTGAGGTTTTGGTTCGAGATTCGGTTTTGAAGAGAGCAGTTAGTGGGCTCTCCCGATTACCCGTAGATTGACGTACCGTTCTTAACGGTCCGGGGCGGGGGGATGTTCGGAAAAGATCGACGTTTCTGAACGCGTCTCTAATGTCACGTCAAATTGACATTTGGCTGTCACTTGAAGTTGACAGTGACACTTGATTGGAATTCTTGTAGAAGATGTCGGATTAATTTTGTGCTGAATTTGTTAAAAGATCGCTCGCGTTGAATATGCCTGGCATATCGAGTTTGAATTGAATCTTAAATTATCTATGTGATCCCGTTTTGTACGATCAAGATTTGACGCCACCTTGACGAGTGGCCGGTCGCGAATACGGTTCTACCACGCGTTGTTGCAGGGGCAATATATATCTTGATAAGCAAGCCCCGCGTGTGTTATCGTGTAGTGCTGAAGCGCCCAGTGCCTTGGGAACGCTGTTATTTGTGTTGTGAGTAAGGTGACTAATTGGTAAGGTCTGCAGAAGAAGACGAAGAAAGGACCCCAGGGGCGCGCGCGCTCCCTTACACCACTTCTGCCTTGGAGACGTTCGACACACAGACCCGTATGTAACCTCACCTTACTTAACATTCTCTCCGCTGTGTATCGCAGTCCAATTGTTCAGTTTACATCCCCGCTGAAACCTAGTTTTTTGTCCGGAGTCTATATTAGTAATACCAGCTTCCACTGCGCTAGCTGATTCCGCGGTATAGGCAGGGGTGTACTGAACAGCGTTTTTAGTGTACTTACCTATCTAAAAAATATCAGACAGCTTTCAAAATGTATATAAAAAAAAAACTAAAGTTTTTATTGTAATAACAAAAACAAATGTATTTATTTTCTTTTTCAAAAAAACGGGGGAGGTGTAGTGTGTGCACCTCGCCTCATATAATATGTTATGATACATGCATTATTAAGGCAGTAATAAACGCAACATTGACCTATCAAGTCGTTTCAATTATTGTCTCCCGGGTCCCACATTGCAAGACCCTCACCACCAAGTGTAGCGAATGGGTCTCATCAGAACGAAACGAATGAGCCAAAACTCGAGGGGTTTCCTAGTGGTCATTAAGAAGTGCCACTGGCTTCCTCCCTGCTCCATCATCAGACCCTCACCACCAAGTGTAACGAATAGGTTTCATTAGATCGAAACAAATGAGTCAGACTCAAAGGGTTTCCTATTGGATATTAAAGAGTGCCACTGGCTTCCTCCCTGCTCCATCATCAGACCCTCACCACCAAGTGTAGCGAATAGGTCTCATCAGAACGAAACAAATGAGCCAAAACTCGAGGGGTTTTCTTGTGGTCATTAAGGAGTTTTACTGGCTTCCTTCCATCTCCATCATCAGACTTTCACCACCAAGTGTAACGAATAGGTCTTATTAAAACGAAACAAATGAGGTTAAACTTGAGGGGTTTCCTAGTGGTCATTAAGGAGTGCCACTGGCTTTCTCCCTGCTCCATCATCAGACCCTCACCACCCAGTGTAGCGAATAGGCCTAATCAGAACGAAACAAATGAGCCAGAACTCGAGGTGTTTCCTATTGGTGATAAAGGAGTGCCATTGGCTTCCTCCCTGCTCCATCATCAGACCCTCACCACAAGTGTAGCGAATAGGTCTAATCAGAACGAAACAAATGAGCCAAAACTCGAGGTGTTTCCTATTGGTGATAAAAGAGTGCCACTGGCTTCCTCCCTGCTCCATCATCAGACCCTCACCACCAAGTGTAGCGAATAGTTCTCATCAGAACGAAACAAATGTGTCAAAACTCGAGGGGTTTTCTTGTGGTCATTAAGGAGTTTCACTGGCTCCCTCCGAGCTCCATCATCAGACCTTCACCACCAAGTGTAACGAATAGGTCTTATTAAAACGAAACAAATGAGCTCAAACTCGAGGGGTTTCCTTGTGGTCATTAAGGAGTGCCACTGGCTTCCTTCCTGCTCCATCATCAGACCCTCACCACCAAGTGTAGCGAATAGGTCTCATCAGAACGAAACAAATGAGCCAGAACTCGATCGAGGTGTTTCCTATTGGTGATAAAGGAGTGCCACTGGCTTTCTCCCTGCTCCATCATCAGACCCTCACCACCAAGTGTACCGAATAGGTCTCATCAGAACAAAACAAATGAGCCTAAACTCGAGGGGTTTCCTAGCAGCCATTGAAGAGTTCTATTGTCTACCTCTTGACTCCATCATCAGATCAGCTCGATAGTAGCAAATTATTATATTGTCATCAGATTCATACAGACTTGCAAAGTTTCAGATCAATACGACAATTAGAAGTAGGTTAAAATTGAATTCCAAGTTTTTCTTACATTGTGACTTAGTTACAAGTGAAGCTAATAAAAGTGTGGTAAAAATATTCGCTATTCATACAGATCTTTCTGATTCATCGCCTATGTTATTGTCCCCACTGCTCACTGCAAGACTGCAGACTTCTTTTTACGTCCGCCAAATACTGTTGTTATAATCATCATCATTGTCATGATTTAATATCCCCACTGTTAAATCATAGGCTTTCTTTATGGATGGATAAGTTGTTACAATAATCCTTACAGTTGTTTTATCTCACGAGCGTGAATACCGTATTTAGTGAGCCATACTTGTGGTTGTATCTATATGCATTAGCGTATATACACGCACTCCTGTGTTCGTCGGCTGGCGACTCGGCCAAAACTGAGCGCTCCCGAGCTTACGCAGGCAAAGACAGTGTGCGTGTACACACAAGCGTGGCTCACCCGCACAAGCGTGGCTCACCCGCGCTCGTGAGATAAAACATCTGAACTATATGTCTTCTGTTTGTCTAGACACAGGCGACCTCCTGATCTCACCAGAGAACGGTTACGAGTGGGGTGGACAGCCGATAGCGCGTCCCCCGACGGGGAAGCAGGCGCAAAACGCGATCAACATCATCAACGCAGTCTTCATGAGAAAGAGTGCTGTGGCGCAGTTGACCAAGTAAGATTGTCTCGTAAAAATCTATAGGTATATATAAAACTTTTGCGTTAGTGACTGACTGACAGACAACGCACAGCCAAAACTACTGGGCTAGAAGCTGAAAATTTGGCATGTATGTTTCTGGTGGAGTGTAGTAGGGAAGCACTTATAGAGGATTTTTAGAAATTTCCCCTCTAAGGGGGTAGGTGTGACGCTCTATTTCAAAAGGTAGTATCCTTATAGCATTTGAACCAAATAGTACAGCGTTGTTGAACTGTAGCCCTAGCACGAAAAACTTTCGTTATGGTAACCGATATCGTGATCGTATTTTTACCTAAATGTCCTGTGACATATACCTTTTTAACCTATTGTTACACACTTACCCCCGAATTCTCGTACGCAAATCATCTTTGGGGCGTCTCAAACATCATGGCATCTCTTTCATACGTTTGACATTTAAAGTGACAGGGCGATGTGTGAGACGCTCCAAAGATAAGTAACGTACGAGTATTTGGGCATTAGGCATTCTTTAACCTTAAAAAAAATCATTTTGTTACCTACACTAAATTAATTGATTTGTCAGGTAATATTTTTTTGTCGTCCAAAGTAGAGAAATTGAGTGCTCAACCACTCTGTTTATTTTTACTTTGGATGAACTTTAGTTACCGTGCATGACTTTAATTTGGAAATGTTCTACAAAATAAAGACGCTATTCATTTATCTTGCTATTAGATTTGTCCGATTCTTAATAACGTAAGTTCCTTTGCCACCAGGTACGACTTAATGCTAGGAGTGACAAAAGCCGAAGCCTACTTCGCGTTCAGTGGTGACGACGTCCAATACGGCATAGAAGCTGATAGGAGATCCAAGATATTGAAGTCATTCGTCAGAAACACGTACAGCTACCACTTATCGGAGATACTAGCTACTATCATCAATGAGTATACGGACTGGGAGAGGCCGGTGCAGCATCCTATTAATATAAGGTAGGATATATTTATCTTGTAAGGATAAGTACAGTGTGATTCAATCTTATTGGTGGTGGTAAAGTGAGCCAATAATTGCCTCTAAATTGTCAACTGCACAGCGTCTCATGCGATGTTCACAGAAGTCATTAAGTTTGGATCGGGCTGTAACAGTAATTAAATAGTAGAGTGTATAGTAATCAGTTTAAAAACCCTAATTATTGCATTCTTTATCTTTGCTTTTGTTTTTGGTTTTCTAGTGAAGCTGGTGTTCATCAACTTCTGTTTCCCAGAGGCAATTAATGTCCTTGGCACTAAATAGTTACGATTACCACATGTCAAATTCAAGGATATACATTGACTCTTCATTTCATTCACTGGTATCTGCACGAAAAGTGCAGACACCAGTAAGTAAATAATCATGGAAGTACTTCAACTGTAAACTAGTAACAAACGTTTTGAAATAGTTATACTGAGTAATTTGTGCGAATTTTCTGTAAAGATCTTTACAAGAAGGCAAGACTATTTACCGTTGCGTTTTATTTGGAAGTAGTCAACAGGCATCGCTCAGATTTTTAAGAGTGCTTGATCATCATTATTGTCATCAGCCATATGAAGCCAAATGCTGGATATAATTAGGCCTCCTGGAAAATGCTGATAAAGAATTTTGTTTTAGGGATGAAACCTTAGAGGCTTTAAGCGACGCTCAAGTTGTGGCACCGATTGTCCTGACAGCGGACACTCATTCGGCATTGAGAAGAAATTCATACCTCTACGTGTTTGACTACCAGACCAAGTATGGGGACTACCCTCAAGTAAGTAGAATAAAAAAACAAATATTTTTATGTTTAAATGAAGTATTTTGCTCTATGGCTTCTGACTTGCTATTAGTGCCATGGGATACCATCGAATAACCTGGTGTTCATTTAGTTTCATGTAAATAAAATTCAAAACAGTGGCATTACAATCAAAAGCAAGCATAATACGTATATAAAACGAATACTGAAAAGTTTACATGGTAATGTAGCAATTTCGCAAAAAATGGAGTTAAAAATAAGTACATAAGTGCCCTTCTAGCGCCCGTTTTCTCTCCCTTTTCCACTTCTGCCGGTCTGCTGCCATGTGCATCCAATCAGTACAAACTTGCTGTCGGATATCGTTAGTTCATCTCTTGGGCGACTGTCCTCTACCGCGGTTGTTAGTGCGAGGATGCCATTCGAGTAAGTGTTGGAATGTACAAAAATAAATATGTCCCTTTCCATCACAGTTAATCTTTTTCTTTCACACAATTTGTTTACGTCAACTTTATGACACAAAGATTCTCTGTACCGAGAACATTTCCTCAAGTTCTATTGTGGCTCCTGTCTGACCTTACCGTGCGCTACTCTAATAATAGCGACAGCCAATTCTAAAATATAAAATTTAATAAATAATCTTTAATTAACAATCAAAGTGTCGTCCATTTAATTCGCTTCCATAAATCCTGACACTAGTCTTCTCGGCCAACGGCTGTGGTTTATCCTGGCAATATGTCCTGCCCATCTCCACTTTCTGCGCTCGGTTTCGACTCAAGTTTTCTGCCATAACCACTCATTTCTTTAGCGGCCGATGAGGCTGCGTAACGATTCCTAGCGCAACGTATAATATAAGTGAAATTATTAATAATAATCAAAGGAAAAAGGAAATAACTTTGACCTTATTAACTTTTGGGACGTAATTATTTTCACCTCCATGAACGCCAGTATAATGAACAAATATAAGATCTAAACATAGCAATATAACGGCTAACAAAATAATACGAATGCATAGGAGAAGGCAGATAATACGCATTGATATTTAATAACCTTATTTTCTTGTAAAATGTAAAGTCGAAGCTGGAACCGTTACACCGCATGTTTACGATAACGGGTGTACTTCAGACCGTTATACTTTTCCACCCGTTGAAATTTGAGTTCGCGAAGAAAGCCAAAAGTAACATTTATATTTGTTAAGACCTAAGTGCGGGTAAACGTCGAGAAGCCATTTTCTATCATAAACATTTCGATTAAGGGTAACTGCAGCGAGGAGAGACTTAGGTACTTGTAATTATCCAGTGCGCTCGTCTCGATAATAACTTAATTTTCGGAGTAATTAACACAACCAATTTGAGTTGGTACTCCGCATGTTAGGGTAACCTCGATGAAGAGGTTCTCCGTAACTTGGCTAGGATGCAGTCGGCGAGCCCTGTTATTAATACTTGTGAACGCGAGCTACCTTGCTACGCTAACGAGACACCTACTCAATGAAAGCCTCGCCTTAATAACTTTGAATGAAAACTTGGATTCGTACCGGCAGCGGTGGTATTTAAGTAAATCCTTTAAAAGACATTCCGTGTTTACGTCACTTTCTTTTAAAGTTGTTGAGAATGAAACATTTTATGAATTGAGTCGGTAATCAATATTAATTAAGTATTTTTTATCAAATCCAATCGGGTACAGACGACCAACGAGAGAAAGAGGTGCACAATTTAAGCCATCATATCAGACACACTACACCTACCTGCTAAGGCATAATATTGAATAAAGGATATTAGCTAGGTTGCAACAATAACTTGTTAACAAAGGAAAGGCCTTATAAGATATCCATAAGAGTTGATATTGCGCTATAGGTATTGTTTACGGGATGTTTATTAGTCGTTTCAGTTTCTCATTGAATTCTTTAAATATTGAATATTGAATAATAATAAACCTCAATGAAATAGATCAACAATGCAAATGAACCATGCAATCGTTTATTACTACCTACCAACGATCTGAAGTTATAGTCTAAAATCTACTACTAAATCCTATTGTTAAAGCACACGATCTGTTCGGAACAATCTGTATAAGCTTTAAACCCAAGAATATTATTCCTCTCGGATCAAATAGAGGTTACTGGAGAGATCCGACTGAGCGCTTTATTTAATAACCAAGCCGTTGCAGAACTAACAATGGAGCGCAGAACTATTTCAGGGCATACTGATAGAGATTGTGCTCTTGTTCAAAAGTTTTTCGATAAGTGTATTCAATCTTAAAATGTCGACTTCAGGGGCCCGATTCTCTGGCATTCGAACTTTTTCAGTGTGGTAATTCGTATGTCGAACATTTTGTTTGTGGTTTCTATTGAAAAGTTAGAACGTTTCAAATAAACTAAACTGTTCCACATGTCAACAAATTCATTTTGACAGCTAAGTTCGTATACGAACATCGATTGGTCTGTACCACTCGTAGCGTTCGACTGCTTTTCTCGATTCTTGACGACACTTTTATAAGCTCGAAATTCAAATATAACAGAGTTTGTGTATTTTCAGATTTTCACAATCGAAAAAGTTCGATCGAAAAGCAGTCGAACGCTACGAGTGGTACAGACCAATCGATGTTCGTATACGAACTTATCTGTCAAAATGAATTTGTTGACATATGGGACAGTGTAGTTTGACATTTATATTCTGCTCTGAGAGCATTGGGTAATCTTTCCTTACCGACTTCATAGTAGGAACCGCGTAGACGTTCTTAAATTGTCATTGATTTCACTGGTATCGGCTTCGCAAACAACGTGTGACGTCAAAAATAAATCATAATGAGAGATTTTCTGCCAGCAAATAAAAAAAAAGTTTATTTACTAGCTCGATAGATGGCGCTGACCAGACATGTATCTCATCTGATCTGACCTACACTTGTATTTCAAAGTTGTGCAAGAAGGTGCAAGGCCAAAAAAAAGTTGACGTTGACGGAAGAAAAGAAATGTCAAATAATTCTATTCCTCTTGTTTTGCGTTGCAATACCATACCGACCATACCGCGAGTTGTAGATAAGCCTTTTCAGTCCTGTAAATGTTTTTTTTCCTTCTGCAAGTGTTTTTTTTTTAAATTGACCGTCTTAACGTAGACTCCTTGCCACCAAATAAAAAAAGCAGACCCATGTCTGAACTCACGAACGCCATCTGTTGAGTTTTTCGGAACTAACTTTTTTCTTTTTTAATCATCTGTCAGAAAATCCCTCATTAACTACCTTAACTTTTTAAACCATCACAATGTAAGCATAAGCGTTTTTGAAAAACCAGTCGCTATCTTTAAAATGTCTCCTATTTGCGTATGAAATGTATAAGTATTTTTAGGCTAAGCTGTTGCTCAAAATCATATCGCATATTTACGAGTAAAGATATGTTTTTTTACACAGCGGCAAGGCTGCATCCACGGTGAAGAGTTGCCGTACATCTTCGGCGCGCCACTGGTGGGTGGGCTAGCCCACTTCTCCCGGAACTACACCAAGGCAGAAATAGCCCTGTCCGAATCTGTCATGACGTTTTGGGGCAATTTCGCGAAGACTGGGTGAGTAAATAGCTCTTCTTAATAAATTTCAGGACTGATTACGAAAGCCATAAGATTTGTATCAATTTTAGGCGTATTCTTTGGAGTCTTGAAGTCACACATTTAGTGAATCGACCTTCCCGTAGGCTAGAAATCGAAAACAAAATTAATGAATACCTACATGCCAATTTCGATAAAAAAATATTCACAGTGGTAATTTTTCATTCAAAACAAAATTATTACAAAAATATCAAAAACCCGAATGCATAAAATTTATTATACCTTTCGTATATAATAATTACAATTAGTAAGTTCTTCTTTTTTTAGCTATATTAGTGCGGAGAGTTATGCAAAACTGCAAGTTTTCTGCAAGTATTTATGGAATTGCTATTTAAAACCCTTCATTTTGATACGCCACTCGATGGCGTATCAAAAAGAGAGATTATTCAAAGAAAGAATAATTCAGTGTGGGGTCCCACAAGGGAGCATTTTAGGACCACTTTTATTTTTAATTTATATTAATGACTTGCCCAAAAACGTACGTAATCCTATGATACTTTTTGCTGACGACAGTACCCTTATTGTAAAACAAAATGACCCAAAAACTTTTGAATATGACATTAATGAATCTTTAGCAGACATAATAAATTTGATGAATTATAATAACTTAATTATTAACTTGGACAAAACAAAATGCATACACTTCTTTATAAAAAAACAACCGGGAAATTATAAAATAGAATACAACGGTAATAAAATAGGACGCAGTAATGAAACCAAATTCCTAGGTGTAATTATTGACAGTAATTTATCATGGCACACGCAAGCTGATGAATTGTGCAAAAGAATAAACAAATCAGCGTATGCGCTATTTCAATTATCAAAAACAGTAAACCGTGCCTCTGTATTAGTAGCATATCACGGTCTAGTGGCTTCAATACTTAGATTTGGAATTATATTTTGGGGTAACTGTAGTGAACGGGAGCGAATCTTTAAAGCCCAAAAACGATGTCTTAGAGCCATAGCAGGTATAGGTAGTCGAGAAAGCTGTAGACCATTGTTTAAATCTTATAAGCTATTAACGCTCACATGTATTTATATATTGGAAATCTCACTGTTTGTTAAGGCGAACGGGCATCTTTTTACAAAAGTGTCAGATACACGTAGGAATGCAACAAGATCGCAGTACGTCTACAACTATTCCACGTCTAAGCACAGAACTGCATTCCTACACAATAGCTTCCTACTAATGGCACCAAAAGTTTTTAATAAGATTCCGAATAGCATAAAGATGTTAAACTATAACGCTTTCAAACAGAAACTTACAGAACTTTTGCTTGAAAAAATATACTACTCCATTCAGGATTATTTAGATGACAAAGATTTTTGACAATGGGTATTATTCTAATGAAATGTAGATTTTTTTCGTTTTAGGTATTTATGATGATAATTAGATTTTGAAATGTTTTGTTCGAATTTTAGCTGTGGACTTATTAATTAATCCAAAGATGTATTTATTTAATACTACATCTTTGAATTAATCTATTCTGTATTTTTCTGTGATTGTGACATTATTATTATTTTATTTTATAACTTTTTTTTGTATTCGTTATTATTGACATTTTTAATTATTATTGACATGTGATTTTAAATTGAATTAATATTAAATCCTGATTAAATTTTAAAATAACACAATAAATATTTGCACATCGAACTTTCGATAGAATATGTTGGAAACTGTATACCTACTTAAGACCGAAATGTAACCATATTCTGGCAAATAAATGATTACTACTACTACTACTACTACTACTATGGGATTGGAAGAAAACAAATTGTTTTGTTCGTACAATATGCCATCAAAAATCCATCAAAATCGACAACATTTTTTTAATGTACTTAATGTCACTTGCTTTGTCAAGATAAATCTAACGACACCAAAATAAAATAAAATAAAATAAACACCATATTCGTTAAAATCCTTCAAACCGTTTAGGCTGCAGCAGGGAACATAGAAATCTACATACATGGTAGAGAATGCTTCATAGCATTAAGTCCGCCATTTACATATAGCAATAAAGATTAAATAAATAAATACACATACTCTCTAAAAAAACATTTCTCCTTCTGTCGCAGTCGAATAAAAAAAATACTATAAAACGAAAAATTTCGAGAAACAATGTTGATTTTAATTAAATATCTGATTGGGTTGGAAGAAAAGAGTGGCTTTTGCGTTTTAATATAAAAAAAAAAACTTTTTCCAAGTGATCATTTTTTTAAAAAGCATTTCAATTCCAATGAAGTCACAAACCGGGTACTGTGACGCTTTTTCAATATTAAACTTAAAATAATTATTATATGATGCATCCTATAGAAATCCACTTTCACAAAAGAATTCTATTTCAAAGCTGCTAATAATTTCGTATTCTTTTCATTTTACAAAAGAACTACCTAACTAGATTAAGCTGTGGAATTTTAATAAAATGTTTTCACTTCAATGAAATACATCAAATTAGTTTGTAAGCAAAATGTTGATAAAAGCTGTTTTTATTATCATTTCAACATTCAAGTAAAAGTAATTTGAATATTTTTGTTGTTCAGGAATCCCAACGAAGGACAGGACAATGACCCCATCAGAGCTGGCAGACAAGAAAGGGTACGATTGAAGAACATTGAATGGACTGCATATGAAGCTGTTCACAAGAAGTACTTGAGCATAGACACGAAATCAAAACTGAAGAACCATTATAGAGCACACAGGTAAAATTAAAAATCAACGAAATAATAACCTTGTTTCACTATCCGGCCGAGGCAATCTTCATAATGCCGATATTACACGGTTCAACCCAATTGATTCACTTTGGTTGAAAGGCGCAAAAATACAGGCGCACATTGATATTGAATGATTTACTTTTACGTTTACATTGTCCAATTTGGTTGCTTCATTTAAATTGAAAGGCAAAATTGAACCGTGTATTACTGCCATAATATCTGTTTACTCAAAATACTTGAGCTTTGTTATCTGTCCTTTCGCAGGCTATCCTTCTGGCTCAACTTGGTCCCAGACCTACATCGCCCCGGAGGAGAAGATGTGCCCCCTTCTCACCACCAGCTAGAAAACGACGAGACAGCACTACAACCAACACTCAAAACATTCAGCCCATCACTGAAAAAGACTACAGAAATTGTGACAGAAACTGGTCTTGCTACTAGAATACCAATCATCAACGTATTGAATATAACGTCGCCCTTGAACTTCAATATTATTGGTCTGAATCCACCTACCCACAGCACTTCAGAAGTGCATAAATCTGATTCGTCTACTACTTCTCCTCCTGAGGATGGCTTTGCTGCTTACTCCACAGCATTGAGTGTGACCATAGCAATTGGATGCTCGTTACTCATACTCAATGTGTTAATATTTGCCGGCGTTTACTATCAACGGGATAAGACGAGAATGAACGGCCAAGATCATGCGAATGGTGCTCATTTGAAAAAGCGTGTTGAGAACGGACAAATGCCAAACAACATTTGTGGTGATTTAGAAGGTGCTTTGACGTATCAGACCAGTCTAAAGAATGACCCTGCGACTATTTTAAGTCATCATCATACGCACTCACATCACCAATTACCACCACCAGAGTTCGCCGATCTTCCAAGCAATAATGTAGCCGGTATGGCTACACTTCCAAGAGCTCCGCCTCCTCCTAAAATCGGGAAAAGCAATATAAATACATTAGCCAGTGGACAGCTCCAAGAAAATCAGCCACTGCTCTCTGCTCATCAAATGCAGATGATAAACACAAATACTCTCACTAAAAAGAACACTCAACTGAACGCTAAGTCCAACGTGACAATGGAGGAGTTGAGAGTGTGACGTCAGAGAGCCTGACTGCAACGGGCCGGCAGTTGCAGTGACGTGGTTCACCACGATGAGATCGTGTGACTCGAGCCGGACCTTCTCAAGTGCGTCACAGACTATATATAACTTTCAAAGTGTCTGTGTACTGGCTGGAAGAAGGCAAATAATGTGAAGTGACAATTGAACTATAGATTTAATCATATCGATATTCAAAGATTAAAGTGAAAAAGTGACAATTGATGAAGTTTAAAAGTGTTTAAGTCTAGAATTAGTGGACGATATTAAAAGTTATATTGTAATTTCGATGTAAATGATTGTAAATATTAATTTACTGTGAAAATTGTATATAATTCAGCAGCTCAGCCGCATATCCATCCTAAATACATTTGTAATCTTGAATAGTGGAGGTATAAGACTATTTGTGATGAGAAGTTAAAAGATAAATAAATCAGTCAGAAAACAGAGTTGTGTTTTGCGCTAGGCGTGATAACTCTAGTTTGTCGAATCGACTGAAGTAGTTTATTGTACGTTAACGTAAACTAGGAGTTATAAAATTTTATGAGACACCAATTTATAACCAGAGCAATGCTGAGTTAACAATAACTCCTCCAAGGAATGGTCAGTTTTAATATCTATTTCCATGATTGTTTGAAAGTTGTGAGTCGTCTGAATAAAAGTAGATTTAAAGTGAACCCTTCGAATACATTTGTACATTTTGTTCTTTACATAGACGGACCAATAGTGATTGTAAATATGTAAATAGGTTTAGAGAACGGTGTAACAGGTTGTAATGATCCATTGACGTGTTAAATCGAACCATGACTGAAACCTATACGGTATCTTTAAATTCACGATTTCAATTATTGTGATGACGTCATTTTATTTATTAATTAAAAGTTTTGTTTTGTACGAAACCCAAAAGTTATGGTTTACAAGGTTGATAATTGTTTTTAATTGTTTTGTCGTATAAAAATTCAATGAATTGATTTTAACCATGCACAATTTTTTTAACTAGTGTATAGTTATGGAGTCGTTACAATGACTTCTAATAATATACCTACCTACCAAAATACAGACTAAAAATTTTAATAAAATCAATTGAAAATTATGTTGTTTTTTCTGTATCAGTCCTTATAGAAGTTATTGATGTTAGTAAATTGTAAGGTAAGATAAAAAAAAATTGCACACACACTGACTCACTAATTAGAACATTATACACGACACAGACAGATGGTAACATGATACGAATAGGCAGCCTTTTCGCTTACTAGCGATCTCTTCCAGTTAATCGTAATTTTTAAGAAAAAGAAAGCAAGGTAAGTGCATTTACCTAGTGCGTATATAAACAGCACAATGAAAATATTAATAATATAGGTAATATTGAATTAAATTGTCCCGGAAAAATATCACATTCCCGCGGTGATGCGCACGGGCGAAAGTCTAGCTACACATTTATATAAATGTACGTATTATCTACAGTCGGTATCGGTGTAGATTAAACCTCGCCTCGTTTCATAAAAGCTGATGAAAGGAACACACTTATAAGGTTTCTTGCAGCAGCCTCTTCAACGATCGTTTTCTCGTCTGCTACGTATACTACGTACACTTGCTAAGGCTAAGACATTACCCTATAATTAGAGATCGGATAATAGGATGCATATTTACCTAAAGTTAATATTTGGCTAGAAAATTATGGAAGCGGCTTCTTAAAACATGTTTTTTAAAATATAAATCCCGGGATTCCAGATAATTCGCGAATGCAAAATTAGTCCGTAACATGGTGTGGAAAAAACGGTTTAAGCATGTGGTATTTATTTAAAAAAAGTCGATACAAAAGTGCATTCCATAAGAGCTAACACTTCAACTTTAGGTAAATATGCATCCGATTATCCGTTCACTGCCTATAATCCAGCAAAATAATAACAACAGAACCAAAAACAAAAACAGTTTACGCGATCCAATTGGTAGCCCTCATATCAGTAAGTTTCTTTCTACAGTCTATTAAGTAATTTACTGATAGCCCGTGTAAGTACTAATCAGTTGGGCTTTACACACAGATCAGAAACAATATTGTGTTTATTCAACACAGCTTGCTACTCTACATGTGATCTGTGACTATACATTATCATTCGGAAACTTTCGGAATCATTTACTTCAGAATAGACAAAGACTAAACACAGTATTTGAATCCGATTCCATAGTCGAACGATTGTGAATCAGGGGGCTGGTCGAACTTTCATATAAAACCAAGGTTCCATTTAAATCGCAACCACAACCAGCGTCCAAACAGTGCGTTGGTATCACAATTAATAATTCAATGGATTCTGATTAAAAGATTAACGGAGGCGGAAACCTCCCTGTTTCCATTATTAACCGCGATCCGGCTTATCCGCTGTATAAATTATTAAATACTCGACTGTTAACAATATCTGTACTTATTCGAGTCGTCCGAGGCGCGGGCAAGACTCTTCACATTAATTTCTTTCTCTTGGCTTATGGTCCAATTTAAAAGATATTATCTAGTAAAAAATAATATCATATAATATCATCTTATTTCAAAACAATAAGTAAACAACACTTTAAATTTACATTTAGTTCATTTGTCTTTTCGATAATTATAATTTACGTTATCTAAGTCTGACGCCATAACAATGATGTTTTCACTATTATTGTGTTCCGGCTCCGGCAGCTAAAGGTAAGTTAGCCAGTTCCCCAGTGATTGAGAATTGTGGAAGTAGTGCGCTTTCACCTTCACCCTTATCGCCCCTTAACGTTAAGGTTAAGCGCAACCCCAAAAAACATGGTTATTAATACTACAACTTTATGCAAAACGGGATTTTCACCACGTTTTAAATTTTGTTTTAGAGATCCCGCAGATGCACACGCCATAATCACGGAGTAAATATTGGAAACTCAAAAACAAATTTATACATGATGAAAAACCTGGTTTGCATAATGGTATTTGCAAAGTAAACGCTGAATTATTATTACACATTCTGCAGGACTTCGAAGATTATTGCAAAAGTTTCTTGATAACAAACACTGCGCTACGGGCTTCCTGCCACCCGATTCACGAACCGTTGGAAACGCTCCCGATAGCGGAATGTATGCACTGTCTCATTCACTCACTATAGAATAGAGAAAGACAGAGCACAGAATTCGAATCCGATTTCGTTTTCGACGGTTCTTGAACCAGGAGGCTGCTGGGCTGGTGACACATGAAATTTAGGAATTTGGTAACAATTTGTGACTACAGCAATGCGGTGAAATTCTAATACTGGTAAAATCTCGTCTTTTCGATGTTTATAATTTTTATTTACGTAAGACTACTATCCTACTAATATTATAAATGTGGAAGTTTAGATGTTTGGATGTTTGTTGCTCAATCCCGCCAAAATGGCTGAACGGAATTGACTGGAATTTGGGACACAGATACTTTGTAGCCTGGAAAAATATTGAATTCCCGCGAGATAACGTCGTGTAGTCCACGCGCGTGAAAGCTAGTAAGTACATAATAATTCAAACCAAACCACCACTACTTCGACAAACAGTAAATTGCACCACATTTTTTTATTCCTCTTAAAAGATGAATGATTAAAAATAGCGTCAAAACTTGGACCACCATCCAAAGAGGCCTCGCTAACAGAAAATTACATCGTTAGAGTTAATGACTCGACATTTGTTTACAGCACGCCAACTCGTAAAGTTTCATTAATTCTGATAATAACGGAGATAGTTCGATGGACACAACTCCATCCGTTGGTAAGCCTATTAAGCCTAAGCAGTGTTTGGAAAGTTAATGGCGTAGAGATTGCGGCTTTAAAGCAACTTTTGTTATGGTTGGTTATGGGATTGATGGCCAAATATTATTTATCTTGAACATTCCCGGGATTCGGCCTTTTATGAGGCTATATAATATATAGGGTATATTACGGAATTTCCCATCTACATTGTGCATTCATTTGTTAACATTCAAGAATCTACCTACATTTGCGTGGTCGCTTAACTTCCTCAAGCACGGCCCACATCGCCAAATAGCGGGCGAAGCGAGGTGAGTAGACGGGAGATTCAACGACGCTCGCGGTGTTACCAAAAGTGGCAAAACGACGCGTCTCGCCCGGCTGGTTAGTTCGCTCGCCAGCTGTAGCTGTAGCACAAAAACTATCGTTATCGTAACCGTTATCGTTCTCGTAATCATTATAGTAATCGTTTTCGTTATCGTAATCATTATCGTAATCGTATTATTTTATAAGAAAACCAGAGCGGCGCCTTTATTGACTGTATAGAAAAATAAAATGCAATACATATTTGACAGCAGCACTTTGACAGGTTTAGACGGATGGTATACTTTACTATTCGATAACCATAACGACAGTTTAAATAACTTGCAATAGTAATGTCATCTTTAGCGATTATCTGAAGGGCTAACATGACAGCAACGATATCTCGTTGCTGTCATGTCAGCCCTTAGTGCTATTGCACGAGATAGTTTGTCGCATTACTTTCGACCAATCAGATCGCTCGTAGATAGCGCGCGTGATTGGTGATTGTTTGGAAGGCGCGGGACAAACTATCTTGTGCTATCTCGTTGCCGTCATGTTAGCCCTACTGGAAAGGATTTTCTTTCGCGTGTGAGAGTAATAATATTTTCACATTAATGAAATTTTCGGGTCGATTTTTTCTAAAATACATAATTTTAATTTTTTCAACAACGACAGTTTTTCGTGCTAGGTCTACTGGCGATGTGGCCAACGTCTATCCGCCTGTAAGGAAGGCCTAGTAGAGAGAACACATAAAAATGACTGATGATGATGATATCAATATTTATTAGGTAGATAAGTAGAATTGGATTTTTCTCAGAATGGAACCAAACAAAAGGCAGCCCTTGAGTCTCTTGCCGATATTTTTGGATACAAGTGTCCCACTGTGGAATGGCGTAGCTACTTTGCCATTTACAAGTGCTTTTAATACCTAGACTGAGCGCTAGTTGGCTGATTGACTAACGAGGGGAGGGTCAGTTCCCAATTTCGACTGAGAAAAGTTTTTGTCGCACTGTATACAATATACCTATGTATAAAAATATTTCACACTCTATCCTGTTCACAATAAAAACCGCTAAACACAAAAAAACCATGCACATAGATAAATGTTTACATCACAGCGTCCCATACAGCCACACACAAACCTATATTTGGTCAGGAATACAAAAAACATGCCACCAAATATACACAAGTGCCGGCCTCAAAATGTGACGCTAACTGTCAATAATTTTCAAAGCCACTTTACCCTGGGGACATAAAAAATCTCGTGTGAGAACAAACGACAAGTTTGCCCGCGCCAGCCTGTTGTCAAGTTAGGTCAGCTATTTTTAGGATAGCCTAGTGAGGAGCTGAGTAAAAATATCGATGTTATTATTCGTTTCTACATTGCTGCAGTGACTCTATCTAGATACCAGTTGTAGACAAAGTTCATTATAGGAGGCCAGACAGTTAAAAAAATTTCAGAGTGGGGGCAGAATTATAAATAAACTTGTTTTCCGCCCGCGGCTTCGCCCGCGTGGACTACACGACGTTATCCCTCAGGAATGTGACATTTTTCCGGGATAAAAAGTAGCCTATGTTCCTCTCCAGGCTACAAAGTATCTGTGTTCCAAATTTCATCCAAATCCGTTCAGCCGTTTCGGCGTGATTGAGTAACAAACATCCAAACATCCAAACATCCAAACTTTCACATTTATAATATTAGTAGGATGCATACAGGCGCGGCGGGCGGGCCGGATTAAATACTTACGCGTGCCGGAGCTGGTTCGGGGGCTGCATAGAGATGGAATTGACCTTGGATAACGATATTGATTACTGAGTAGCACTGAGTAGCTAGTCTTTGTAGGTAAAATTTTAAGTAACCATAATATTTATTACGATAAAATCCGAATGGGATTCCACAGGTAAAGCTTTTCGCAGATTAAAGATTCAAGATTCAAATTTGTTTATTCAATTTAGATTGTTATTTACAATACTTGTGAACGTCATAGAAGCTACGCCATCGGTTCGCAAACCCTACAGCGGGAGGCCTTGGAGAAGAACCGGCAAGAAACTCCAGGGGTTGTTTTTTTCTCCCTGTTTTATTTCATACAGAGTCGTCAAATTGAAAAATGACCTTAACATGGTATGACTAAGGTCAGTTTCCATCACAATTACACAATGGGTTATGATAAATACAGTTAAGTATAGGCGAAATGATGATCATAGCGGTGAACAATTTTCAATTACTTAGGAATTCTACTTAAAGCTTTAATATTAGTTAAAAACAAAAGACAATTCTACTATATACTGCAAGTTGCGCCATACATGTTTCAAATGTAATTCTTAATAAAATGAATAAAAACAAAAGAAAACACATTTTAAGGCAAGCAGATAAGAGCAGACCCATTCCCACTGGCAGCACCCGTTCACGAGCATGACGCATGAACCAGCCATCGCTTCGCTCAACCATATTTTAGGGAACGTAACGACCCGCCTCACACGCCACCACCGTAGAAATGTTTTAGTGAGCATGACAAACTCAAACTGCCTACCTTAAATGACCGAATTAAAAGCTTAACTAATATAATATAAGATGGCTGATTACACTATATTAAATTGACCACCATTCTTCAATTTCAATCAGAATAATTCAAAACTATCGACATCGATAAACCCAAACGATCATCCCTAATCAAAATTAAAATTGTTGGCTCCCGTACAAAATCCCTGGCCGGTGAAGTTAATTTCCGCTATCCACGGTTATATGGGACATTTTTGCTTTGAACGTCACTTTCCATAAAGGCCCAAAGGTACGTGAAGCATATAAAGTAGGATTATCATAATTAGATAACATTCACACGAGTGCTAAGTGTCTTGTAAAGAATTCACTGCGTGAAAAAAAAATTTGCCTAATTTTGTCTGGACTGAAAATAATTTATGATTGCACAGCTAACGAGGCATGGCGAATCTGTGTAGAATATTGTAGGATCCCGATTATTTTGTTACCACACTTTTATTAGCTTCACTTGTAACTAAGTCACAATGTAAGAAAATCTTGGAAATCAATTTTAACCTACTTCTAATTGTCATATTGATTTGAAACTTTGCATGTCTATATGAATCCGATGACAATACAATAATTTGCTACCATCGAGCTGATCTGATGATGGAGTCAAGAGGTGGGCAATAGAACTCTTCAATGGCTGCTAGGAAACCCCTCGAGTTTAGGCTCATTTCTTTTGTTCTGATGAGACCTATTCGCTACACTTGATGGTGAGGGTCTGATGATGGAGCAGGGAGGAATCCAGTGGTACTCTTTTATCACCAATATGAAACACCTCGAGTTTGGCCTCCGTTGTTTCGTTCTGATGAGACTTATGAGTCGCACTTTGTGGTGAGGGTCTGATGATGGAGCAGGGAGGAAGCAAGTGGCACTCCTTAATGACCAATAGGAAACACCTCGAGTTCTGGCTCATTTGTTTCGTTCTGATAAGACCTATTCGCTACACTTGGTGGTGAGGGTCTGATGATGGAGCAAGAAGGAAGCCAGTGACACTCCTTAATGACCAATAGGAAACCCCTCGAGAGTGGGCTCATTTGTTTCGTTCAGACGAGATCTATTTGCTACACTTGGTGGCGAGGGTCTGATTATGTGATGATGGAGTTGGGAGGAAGCCAGTGGCACTCCTTAATGACCACTACGAAACCTTTTGAGTTTGGGCTCATTTGTTCCGTTCTGATGAGGCCTATTCGCTACGCTTGGTGGCGAGGGTCTGATGATGGAGCAGGGAGAAAGCCAGTGGCACTCCTAAATGGCCAATAGGAAGCTTTTCGAGTTCTGGCTCATTTGTTTCGTTCTGATGTGACCTATTCGCTACGCTTGGTAGTGAGGGTCTGATGATGGAGCAGGGAGAAAGTCATTGCCACCCCTTAATGACCACTAAGAAACCCCTTGAGATGGGCACATTTGTTTCATTCTGATGAGACCTTTTCGCTACACTTGGTGGTGAGAGTTTGATGATGGAGCAGGGAGGAAGTCAGTGGCACTCCTTAATGGCCACTAGGAAATCCCTCGAGTTTGGGCTCATTTGTTTCGTTCTGATGAGACCTATTTGCTACACTAGGTAGTGAGGGGGCTGATGATGGAGCAGGGAGGAAGTCAGTGGCACTCCTTAATGACCACTAGGAAACCCCTCGAGTTTGGGCTCATTTGTTTCGTTCTGATGAGACTTATTCGCTACACTTGGTGGTGAGGGTCTGATGATGGAGCAGGGAGGAAGTAAGGGTTCGGCTCGCGCATCTGGTAACTAATAGACTCCACTTGAATTTGTAAAAGAAATACATACAATTACGCCTTTGAGTTATAATGTTTACGGGGTGGGCAGACACATGAATGGACTGTGTGATCGATTACCATCCATCCATAGCTTGCCATTCATTAAACTAAAAAGTAAAAAATAAATATGTAGTTTAAAAAACTAAAAAACACACTTTTATAGGAACAGACTAAAAAGTACAAAATAACCGAATATTCAGTAACTGAAATTAAAAAGCGTGGTGCGCCCTTTGCAAAGCATGCATTCAAGTACTTAATATTGACAACGCGCACCACGCTTTTTAATTTCAGTTACTGAATATTCGGTTATTTTGTACTTTTTAGTCTGTTCCTATAAAAGTGTGTTTTTTAGTTTTTTAAACTACATATTTATTTCATAGTTGACTCTCAACTGTCAAGTTTAATTTTCTTTAGTTTTGTTTCTAAAGTGGTAGACCAGGGGCTGGAATAAACACCATTCACAACGAAGTTGAGACCAAAAGATGCTATAAAATTAAGAAAACAGGTATTAGACGCGTTTAAACTAAACATAAGTCCACGGCCGATGCAACTCAGTCGAAACGTCGGGAAAAGGTAGGTGTCTAATACCTGTTTTCTTAATGTTATAAAATGCAACGCAAAAGTTTAAAAGTGTATACAAAAGATTATAAACAGAAAATTGTTTATAGAAAAGATGACTCATATTCTCGATTGAAGTTGTAGGAACCATTACAAAACTGTCTTGTACAAACACCGAGGAAAATATCAAACAGCGTTATGCTTTCGTGAAATTAATTAATTCACACGTTAAGACAGATCTCAGTATATCATAACAAAAGCAACGTCTGTCTTGTGTAAACTCAAAACCACACCAGATAGAGCACAATAACATGAATTCCCTTAATTTAATTCTGGCACTCACTGGCAACCGTACTCGGCAACATTAACTACTTATAAAAGGATTTCAATTAAATTTTTTTTGGTAAATAGAAAATGCAGGTAAAGCCTAAGAATAGTATTCGAAACTAGCCTTCCGCCCGCGGCTTCTCCCGCGTGAACTTCATGACGTTATTCCGCGGGAATGTGATATTTTCCGGGATAAAAAAGTAGCCTATGTTTATTGTAAAAGAAGTTGGGTCAGGGTGGCGAAATTAAACTGCGGTATTAAATCTATTGCGTGTTCAGTCACTAAAGTTACAAACAGGAATGACAGGAATCCCAAGCCCCAAATATAATAATACAATCTCGACACAAAGAACAAAGCGAAAGGTAAGACTACGCCGAAGTAATTAGTTAATGTAAACAAAACACGAGTCGTAGGCTCATAATGAATATCAACGCAAGGCGGTCATTCCTTATTGCAAACAATTAATGGGGCCCGGTGACGGGAGCTTTGTAGAACTGTCATATTATCTCCAGGCTACAAAGTATCTAACGGGTGTCCCAAAAGAAGGTAAAGGATGATTTGTCTCAATAAAACGCGAATGGATTGGAATTTCTTCGTAGTTTTATTTTATTTTAAAGAAGAGACTTGTACAATTTTATCTGAATAGAATAAATGGCCTTCACGGGCATTTATGCTGTGTGCAAGTTTTTCATGACACTTTCGCACATTTCGCTACTTCACCAAATAACTCGGCGAATATTTTGTCTATATTTTGTCTATGTTTTGTGGATCGTTGGCGTAGACTTTATCTTTGACGTAGCCCCAAAGAAAGAAATCCAGTGGCATCAGATGGCAAGATCTCGGTGGCCATTTGACATCACCTCTTCTTGAAATGACAAAATTTTTCGACCTTTCGACGAGTGTTTTTAATTGATCGTAAATTTTCGTTAAATATTTGTACAACTTCTTTGCGCTGTTTTATTGTGAAACGCTCCACTATTAATTTTACATGTGTCAAGATGACGTATGTCAAATTTCAACCCGCCATCTTGAATATTTCGGAAATAGCGCGATATTCAAATCCTATACCTACTTTTGAGACACCCCATAAGTCCCAAATTTCAACCAAATCCGTTAAGCCTTTTTGGCGTGATTGAGTAACAAACATCCAAACATCTAAACATCCAAACATCTAAACTTTCACATGTATAATATTAGTAGGAAGTAGGATTAGTAGGATTCCAATTTAAAAGCAAAGCTTTTTTTCTCCTTTTTAATTTATAGTGGCAATACGCTAGTTGATACATAACAACGCTTTGGTGGCAATGAGGTAAGTCGCACTGTAAAAACGGATTGAGTTTTCAAACATGTGTCAAAACAAAATGAAATTAAAAATCAAAAGCACTAAGGCGTATTGATATCAACTTCGATGCAAATCACCGCCAAAATAACTTTCTATGCCTTTTTAACCCTGTTAGGCTTTGAGTATCAATAAAATATGAAACACGTCTTCAAATAATTCTGTTAAAGAATGTTTATACAAAATTTGAAGAAGATTGGACTGAGTAATTACGTTGTCCCTTTCAAATTTTACCCCCGTTTTTCACCCCCTTAGGGGTAGAATTTTGAAAAATCCTTTCTTATCGGATGCCTACATCATACAAGGAACACACCCTCCAAGTTTCAGGTCTCTACGATCAGCGGCTTAGGCTGTGCGTTTATTCGTCAGTCATTCAGGACAAAGGATTTTATATGTATAGATGTTATAGAGTTAAAATAGATCAAGAGTTAAAAATACACTTTTTGTAAAGTTACTAAATACAACCAGGTGGATATAGGGTTAATTCGAAAAGGACAATCATTATCAATTTCCTTAACTTAGATCAACAATACAATTAAATAACCGGCCGTATCGTCAAAAACGGCCGAGCTATTAAGAGCACATTCAAATGTTATCGATTCCTGTCATTTTTGACGTAAGATCGTAATATTTGTAATAAGAAACTTTCCCTTGGAGTTATTTAGAAACTTTGGGCGAATAGAAGTTTCAGTCTGATTAACCCCAGAGGGAAAGTTATGTCGGCAAAATAATGGGAAAGGTGTGAGCTCGCGTGGCACAGTCATCCATGGACCAAAATATACCTTAGGCGCCGTTAATAAAAATGAAAGATTAAAAAAAATGTACACGAATCGAGTAAAAGTGAATTTTGTAAATAAAACAAGATTTGCACTTAAATAAAGATTTATTCAAATAATGTATATAGGTATGGCTCTTGCCCAGAAACCCTTACTAGACAAAGTGAGACTACAGTCGCTCATATCAAAAATTATACAATGCTAGTGCTAGCACGTATATAATTAAAACCACATAAAGGCTAAGGTGCTTAATAATAAACCCTTAATTAAGTTAAGATGGGAATACACCCGCTCGAACCCAGCCAACGATCCTAATTGAGTGGTCGGCTATGCGTTTGAAATAAATTTTCAATCGGCAACCAACCATTCAACCCGGACGGTCGTCTCGAACCGAACACATGTAATCCCTCAGGACTTATGCTAAAATGAAGATCAATTCTTACTCTAACATAAAACACACTGAAAGCATGCCCGTTATTCAAATCTCAAAGGACATCCATTATAAAGTTGAATTATATAAATACCGGACAGTAACCAACTTTAAGTGCCTGTTTCACAATGTCTTTCCAGTTTATTTGACATTTTTTCAATCAATCAATATATTTATTTGCAAAAATATGGTTACATTAGTTGTTACATACAAATCACCAGCATATTTTGTTGTTATTGTCAACGTGCAAAAGTTTACATAAAAAAATATTATTAACAATTATTGTCAAAACTGCAATTTAATCTGTTAAATAATTATTACTTTTAATTTAAAGTTGGGAGATTTAAAAGAGATTAAGTACATTATTATAAATTATTCAATCAGTTATCTTTATCTAATAAAAATTGAAAAATGTCAATTACAATTTACAATCATTATACTTGACCCTTTGGTGTTAAGGTAAGTGATGGAATCTACATGGAACTCGCCACAACAAAGGTATTCTTATTTCACTAACAATTATCATTACAAAACATACAATACACACATCGAGAACTGATACGACCCTAAAAGTAGTTCCTGGTCTCCTAATGACATGATTCTGCCATACAAAGCACCAAAAAAAAAGTGAGTAGGTACTCTATCACCTCGATAGGTTGGAAAAAAGGTTTTACACATTTGCGACTGTTTGTCCATTTCAAAAGTCATTCGGTGGCGTATTTACGTTGTGGTTTAGATCGTGAGATGACAACTAGAGTGCGCGCTAGATAGGTAAGTCTGCGCGCGGTCAAAATCGAATACTAATCTTTTCCATAAGCTTATAACAAAAAATGTACTGTAACTAGCGCTAAAAACGCCCCAGTCATGCGCAGGGTCATCTGACACGCACTCTAGTAATATTGCTGATCGAAGTTCCTTATATACAACAAATATACGCAATCTTTAACTCATTCCGATCAGTATCATAGCGTATGGCAACACTGCGACATTTTAAGCTCATACTGATGAGCCCATAAGAAAACCTAGCTGGACCCATTTTAAAGTAAAAGTTTTTTTTTTGCAACTGTTACTTACAAAGAACTTTTTTGAAACCAAATCTTCACAACATCGCAGACTGCTACCATGTTTATTCAAACAAGTCAAGAAAGCTTTACGTTTTAGCTCTATCTACAAGTAGGGTATGCAAAAAATAATCCAGTGTTCTCCCCACACTTACCCTCGGGACATAGCAGATAACGAATTCTCAAGTTTGTTATGAATGTTGACTTGAATTACGCGGATTTCGTCACATTGTGTGTTTTATCTGGAGGTGGATCAACGTTTACGCTCGCAAAGCCTCTTGTTTGGTGCCCTGAAAAAATATAGGTGCGCCAAGTGATTCTAAGTGAAGACGAAGAAGGAAAAAAATATATTTTGAACATCTACAGAGATTCTTACTAAACTAGTTTACACGAAGTTTTGTTTGAACACAGAAATCTCATAATATCTAATAGCAAATTCTGGTCTGACGTTTTAGCGATTTTAGCAAAATACTTTTATATTTGGATTCGTGATTACTTACTTTCTTCAAGTAGGTAGCTACTGGAGTAAGAAGCTGTTTGTCGCACTTTAGACACCAATCTTACACTTCAAAAGAGAGCTGTAAAGCCTTCTCTCTTAGGCTAAGGCTACACTGGCGGTTCTCCCGCCACAGGAAACCACTCGAGAAAGCTGCAACAGACCATAAAACTACACGGATTGCGGTTTACCGCTGTTTTTTGTTTAAATGTCGCGGCGTCCAGCCTCCTTCGACTAAAGACTGACAGGCTGACAGACATCTATGACATGATGACAGGGACACAGACGGACAGATGACTATATCGATCGACAAACGTAACGGACGCACCTGAAGACCTGAAGACTTCTTGAAGATGACCAGGACTGACCCGCAGACCTACAACTGACTCGCAGACCAAACATATTTTAAACGAAACTAAAACCCTCGCACGACAAGCGCCCTCGCAGCTCCCACTCAGAATGACACATAGCGGGAAACAACCCGTGTTGTTTGAAAAAGCGGTTATCCGCGGCGGTTTGACGCCGCATGCGGCGGGCGATTTTCTCCCGCCCGACAACCGCAGCGGGAAACCGCGCAATGTAGTATGCTGCATACAACTTCCATATTAAGTTGTGTAGTGAGGTTATGAAGCGGATTCCCGCGGCGGGAGAAACGTCCGTGTAGTAAGGCACTAAACACCAAATTCCGCAGTGTCAAATACATATAGCTGTCACTTCCACCAAAAAACAAAAATCTACGATCGATTATTATATATTCAGTCTTGGCAAACAAACCCACACGGTTCTCGACTCTCCGCGTGCTAAAACAAGCAAACAGGGCATAAAAGGCTCGCTTTTGTAGCCCTTTAATGGCTCAGCAAACATTCAGAGCTCTATTGACTTTCAAACCTGTTGAAATAAAACCCCCTGCATGGAAACTTGAAGAACAGTTAAGGTTGCGGCTTAAAAGGGAGCGCAGAGGTGGAAAATGAGAAATGAAAAAGTATGAGCAAAGTTAATGAGCGAATAAGGGCTCATTATTAGAAGAAAATTAAGTCCTAATGCAATGTGTTATTTGAAGAGTTATCATTTGAATCGACATTTTTGTGAAGCAGTGATCACGTGAAGTAAAGTAACAAAGCAACATTAAATAAATGAATGAATTAGGTATGACAATATAATATCTTCGATCAACAATAGTACTAGATGAAGGCTCACGAACCAAATCAAAAGTTTCTTGAAAAAAAGGTTAATTATGTTAGAAGCTTACGTCAAAAATTACAGGAACAAGGTACTTATAAATATACGCTCAAGTGGGCGTATATCGCTCGGCCATGTTTGTCACTCCAACTATTTATCGAGACCTACATGTTATTGTTGATCGAAGTAATATATAATATACCTAATTATCGTGATCAGATATTTTTAATGTTTCTACTGCTAGAGAACATGACAGGCCTACCGTCTACACCTTTATGCTGCAGTGTTTCATATATAAGTAAGCAGAGTTCCATTAAAAAAGACAAATTATTTTTGGAAATTCATTGTTGCTTCTATTCCATAATTAGTTCGTAATTGTGTTTCTCAAATGGTTTTGAGTAAAAATAAAATAATGTTTGTCTCCTTCGTTTGTGAGTACGTAGAGACAAAACATTCAAAATAATAAATATACGAGTATTTCTCTGACACATATCACTTAGGTAGGTACGTGACTTGTTGACGTTTTACGCTAATCACATTTTTTACTAACCACGTTCAGTAGTTTTCACAACAACAAAATCCGTTCGTTCATGGAACAATAAAACCATTTGAAAATCGGGATATTTTACCCACTTAATTGTTACAACCTGGACAATGTGCATGCAGAGTTCCTTTCATTTGTGCAAACGACCTTCCTGAAGGAAAAACAATTTAAGAGAAGCTTCCTAGAACTAGCATAACAAAAGAATATTTTACATTCGGTGCGGAGTCAGCGCACCTCCAAATAGTAAAAGTTTGAAATCAATATTGCGTTCTTAGGAGCGGAAACTTAAATTTAAGACTATTAGCTTTCGTATACTCGAACTGAGACTCGTGTAGCATGTGCAGTTTTTATTTGTTTGTTTTAAGTTTATTTATTATTTTTGTACTGACAAATTATGTCGTACCTACATCAACAGTATTTTACAACATACCTTTTTTTTTTTAACGGTTTAACTATAATTTCAACTTTAAATTTGTTTTTATTTAACTTAAAATTACTTGGTTGTTTTGGCATGTTTAGTTGTGCACACAATTCAACTTTCAGAAGATAAATTAGACTTAGCAAAAACAACTTGTCTCGCAAATTACTGGTTTCTTATTTAATATTCTAGTTTATAAAATGTTAAGTTTAGTTTAAACAAGTAGGTAGTCTTTTAAAATCGAAAAAAACATTTCTGTAACGGCTCATCCACACGGGAATTCGTAATCGACGACGATTCGTCATAAACACGAAACCCTCATCATCAGCCCGTTTTCGTCCACTGCTGGACATAGGCCTCTCCTAATTTATGCCACTGAGCACGGTCTTCAGCTCTTCGCAGCCAGCCCCCGCCTGCCATTTTTCGCAGGTCGTCGCTCCACCTGGTAGCAGGGCGCCCTACGCTACGTTTGCCTAAACGCGGTCTCCACTCCAGAAGTCGTTTGCCCCAACGGCCGTCGGTTCTTCGAGCGATGTGGCCAGCCCACTGCCACTTTAGCTTGCTTATTCTTTGAGCTATGTCGGTGACTTTGGTTCTCTGCCGGATAACTTCGTTTCTTATTCTATCCTTCAGAGAAACGCCGAGCATAGCCCTCTCCATAGCTCGCTGTGTGACTTTAAATTGGTGGACTAGTCCCACCGTGAGTGTCCAGTTTCGGCTCCGTAAGTCATAACGGGTAGGACGCACTGGTCAAAGACTTTGGTCTTCAGGCTTTGCGAAATTGACGACGTGAAGACTCGACGAAGTTTTCCAAATGCTGCCCATCCCAGCCGGATTCTTCTGCTTGTTTCACTCTCGAAGTTGTTTTTACCCATTTGCAAGGTTTGCCCGAGGTAAACGTATTCTCGAACAACTTCGAGGGGTGCACCATTGATGGTAATCGGTCGCGGGTCTATTAGCGAGTTGTGCATGATTTTTGTTTTGTCGATGTTCATGCCGAGACCGATTAGTTTTGAAGCATCAGCTAAGCTGGACAGCATTCGTTGAAGGTCTTCAACGAAACCCTAAAGTGTTAAAAAATTTAAAAATTCTTGAGGCGTGGTGGACACGGGCGTTACCGCTGTCAAAAAAGATAATCATGAAAAGAGACGATATTGAAAATGAAGTATCAGAAAAATCGACCCATCTCACAACTAGCTCCGATGGGACTAGAACCAACGACCTTTCACTGTCCGGGTGAATGCTCTAACCGAGCTACGTATTAGTTAGGAGAAACGACGAATTTATCCAAAACCTCTCACGTGCTCTTTAGCCAGCGTTTATTTCATCAATGTGAAGATATTACTACCCTCACAGCTAGAGCAAATTGTGACACGATTCATTATCAATAATAAAAATTGCACTGTGAATGCAGAAAGTAAAAATATTTTTAAAAGACAATACGTTACACGTTGTCATGTGAACAAACCGTGCTCCTGTAACTTACCTACATCGCAATTCCAGTTTTCAAAATTCTATTGGAGAGTCCTATGAAGAATTTGCAAACCTACAAACCACTATCTCAAATTAAATCTAAATAATAATATCATTTTCATATCTACAAAGGATCTAACAAATTGTAAACCTAACACCGATTAGTCACGAAAGCTCCACGTATTGTAATTTTCTTTTATAGCTTTAGACATGTATCGCTTCTCGATGATGGAATCGTTTTGTTTGCAGACAAAGATCGGGCGATTTCATTTGTTTTATTTATTGGTGAGTCACGCGATAGTCGCCCAAATGGGAGAGGGCGATGAATTGGTTGATTTAATTAAGGCGATACTCGGAAAAATTATGCTAAAGCGAGATAGCCAAGAGAAAACGACGTGCGCGGGAGCGAGACCGATTTTGCCGAAAAGGCAAAAAAAAAAACACAAAATCACTTCGTATTCAAAAACTATAGCGATTTAAAAAAAATGCTTCTATACGATCCTAAATATTATTGGTGTCCACTAATTAAACTAATTTTCAATAGTATATTGTATCCCCATTTAAGAATAATCTTGATATTTCTTATTTTTTTTAGGTATTTTCGAAAGTTAAAAGTGTCGAGCCAAAATCATAAAATCGTGTTTCTGAAACTATACGATTCTAGATAAAGGTATGAAGAAATATATATCTTATTACCAGATTTATAACAACTCTAACCGTCCTATCTATATATATAAAATCGAGGGGACATAACTCACTCATCACGAAATCTCGAAAACTACTGGACCAACGAAGATGTAATTTGGCAGGAAGGTAGATTATACCTAGGAGACGTCCGCTAAGAACGGATTTTAGGAAACTCCCCCCTAAAGGGGTAAAATGGGGGGGTTAAGGTTATATGGAACTTCCTCATTTATGGATTTAGAAGCATGAAAATTGGTACGTTGGATATTGGTTACGACCGAAAATGATCTGAGTAAGCAAAGTAAAAAAACTCCCCCTTAATAGGGTAAAATGGGGAGATAAAGTTTATATGGAACTTCTTCATTTCTGAACTTAGAAGTATGAAAATTGGTATGTTGAATACTGGTCACGATTGAAAATGATCTGCGTATGCGAAGTTGTAAAAAACCCCTTAATAGGGTATAAAGGGGGGATTAAGGCTTATATGAAAACTTCCTCATTTCTGGACTTGGGAGTATGGTAATTGGTGTGAAGGATACTAGGTCATGATTAAAAACGATCTGCGTAGGCAAAATAAAAAACCCAAATAGGGTAGAAGGGGGATAATGTTTATATAGGGTGGTTAAAGATACGGAGTTTGGATGTTTATGTCTCAATCACAACTAAACGGCTAAATCGATCGGAATAATTGAACTCTGGCCAGGAATATTTCATACGGTTTTTTTAACTCGGGAAAAGTACAGTTCCCGTGGGATACAGTTTTTTTTTGTTCAATTTTTATAATGAAACATGGGTCCCATGAGAGCTCATTTTCGTGCAAAGCGAAAAATTCTGTAAGTATGCATTGGAATCATCATCATCATCATTTCAGCCGTACGACGACCACTGCTGGGCATAGGCCTCCCCCAAGGATCTCCACAACGATCGGTCCTTCGCTGCCCGCATCCAGCGGCTTCCCGCGACCTTGACCAGATCGTCGGTCCAGTCGGCATTGGAATAAACTCAAGAAAATCAGTATTACTCATTTTTAGCAAAGTATTGACTTGATTTTTTGCATTTTGGTAGTTGAAGAGAATGTCCGAATATTATTCATACGATAGTATAGTAGCTCCTGTTTGTCTAGCTATCGTACCTTCTTATGCCTAAACCACGGGTAGCGTGCTCGGTCTACGATCGATGAGGTTATGTGACTTTTACAATGGTCTATCATGGGATTGCTGTTAAAAAAGATATATCGTGCTTCGGAAGACACGATAAGCTAGGGTTTCTGGCTGCATTTGGATTGGTTAGTACACCATAACTTAATGGACCCGTGTGGAAGGTCATGGCCCATTCTCCTTAATATGAAGGCATGTGCCCCAGCAGCGGGGACATTAAAATAGATTGATGATGGTGCTGATGAGACCGTAGAGAATGCCTATCTACCTACTTTTTGACACAAAATTTTGCGATGTAGTACTCGCGGACGTAGTCGCGGCCGGCCATTCATATTCCAATTTTACTATCCCCACTATTATTATAAATGCGAAATTGTATATGCTCACGTCAAACCGGCTGAACCAATTTTGATGAAATTTGGAATGGAGATAGTTTGAGACAGAAAGAAAGAAAGAAAGAAAGAAAATTTATTTTTATTGACACAAGCACATGAGAAAATATAATTTTAGAACTTAACTTAAAAAAAATAATAAACAGATCTCACGGCTGCGTCAAACTAGGAAACCAATTCAGCATGATGTCAGGTTTGTGAGACCTGACAGTGCTTCCGGATGCTCCTACTAATTGCTCCTACTGATAGGAGCACCGGGACACCCATGTTCTGATGCTAGGAAGGACATAGGCAAATTGTAACCGCGGTAATAAGGCTCATTCCCATGGTAAAATAAGTTTTAGCTCGGGCAAAGCTGTAGAATGGAATTGGTATTTAAGGCGATAGTTTTAGTTCATGGGAAGGATGATATTTAGAATAGAGACAGTTTAAGGCCCTGGAAAGGATATATTTTACTTTTCACCGCGGGAAATCTCATTGTATGGAAAAATCTCTTTAAGCGCAGGCTAATTTGGGGGCAGAAATTGGTATTTAAGTAAATAATTTGAGACCCTGGCAAGGATTATAATAGGCTACTTTTACTTTTTACCACAGGATAGTATGATATTCCCACGGGAAAATCAATAAGTAGGTATTATTTGTTTGTTCGTCTTTCATGTCCAAACGGAGTAACGGATCAATGTGATTTTTGGTACGGGGGTAGATTGGGAGATAATGACATAGTTTATCCCGGAAAATATTACATTCCATCAGGATAATGTCGTGTAGAACACGCGGGCGAAGCCGCGGGCGGAAAGCTAGTAGTTTTATATCAAAGAGTCCATACTTTTTCCGAGTAGCACCTTAATTATTGGCTAGAAAGAATATGATAGGACTATAGAAATAAGTCTAAATCAAATATTCAAAACATTAAAATGTTTATTGTATTTGATTAAAGGAAATAGTACATACTTATTATTAATAATAAGATTTTTTCGTTGTTTGAGATGTAAATGCCCTCAGAGCAGCGCCTCTTTCGGTCGTATAAGGAACTAAAATACAATAGATATTTGTGAGGATGGTATAGTTTACTATGCGATTAAATTAAAGACAATTTTAATGCTTGGACTACTTACCAGTAATTCAGACATTACCTGCTTTTTACAAAGTGACAAACTTTATCTCGTTATAATATTAGTGTAGATGCAAACAGTGTAGAAACAAATGCCTATCAGAATGCTATCACCAAGCATTTAATTCATTTCACTTATTAGAAATGACGTAACTTCCTAAAAATATAAATATTACAACAAACATTACAGCCTAATCAAAAATGATGACAGTACCCTTACAAGGGGAAGAAAAATTGCTTCTGCGAGACTCACCTTGGTAAAGTTTCCAGCACACCAAGTTAACATGATGACTCGAAATCAACCTTATCGCGAATAAAATAAGAGCTGTATTCGTTGTCGAGCAGTAAAGTGTGACGTGTTGTCGACTTTACAGCACCGTTCATAAAACACTAGGGCTCATATCGTGTAGGAACGAACAACACACGCTTATGTAAGTAATTTATATCTTTTGTCAACCGACGAACGTGAATATTTACCTGAGATACAATTTCTGGGAAGGGAACTTGTGAATGCGTTGAATACTTAAGTTTCCGCCAATCTCTACGTAGTATACAACAGAAGTCGCTTTCAGCTGTCTATATGCTTAGGCGGTTCTTACACTGCACCGCGATCCGTGCGGGATTGCAGATTTTAATGTTGTATGCAAGTTAAGTCAAAGAATTTGATTTCCTACCCATTTCGTTGAAATGTTATCAGATGATTTCATTTGTTGGACGTTGGACTGTACACGCCAAGGAATGGAATACCCTGCCTGCGTCTGTTTTCCCGAATGATTACAACCCTATAATTTTTAAAGCTAGAGTTAATAGGCTGCTTCTGGGTAAGCTCGCTTCATTTTAGGCTTCTTCTCAACCCTAATGTTCAGTGTAAAGCCAAGAGCAAGCCTAAACAAAAGTTGAAATCATTGGGATGGAATGAATAAAAAGTTAATAAGCCACTTGTGCAATTTAAGGTCGAATATTGCTTGGCCATGCTTTTAATTATTGGCCAGGTCGGCCATACAAATGCAAGCATCGCTGATGGTGAAATCAGCTTTTATTGACAAAATTTTCGCGCCTCCCCTGTACCAACATGTTTAATTGCTTGGATATTCCGCTTCAAAAGCCATAATGTTTTATTTGGGAAAGTGATCTACTGAAGTTTCCGTTTGTTGTCAATTTAATGGCTTAAATACTGGTTAAGTGATATTTCAACAGTTTGGTGTACAATGATTTATAAGTAGCACGTCTACTACACGGCAAATAAAGAATTAAATTCTATTCTATTCTAAAATGTGTATAACTGATAAGAAAATGTATGTTTTGTATGTACAAAAATATATTTTTTTTGCAAGTTATTGCTCTAAGTCATAATAAACCTTATCAACACAACTTTACCAATATATTTTATGAGTCTATTGAAGATTATCAAACAAACACCCACCCTGCTGGACCCCCTGGCTCAATAGACATTTGATAGAAGCACTTTGGCAGCCTTTGACGGATGGTTTAGTTTACTATTACGATTATCTTATCAACAGTTTTCATGCTTTGGCTACAGTAAAACCCACATATCTAAACCTAAACTATGCAGGTGGTACTGAATTGTTACCGGTGGATATGTTTCGAAAAATTTGATATCCAACAGTTACTGTGAAAAGAGTTAGTTACTACATGAGTTGTAATCTAGTATTATATGATCTGAGGTTGTAAGGAATGAGTACGTTCAATACTTATTGTAGCAGTGACCTTTTAGTGCGATAATTACAAGACATCTGGACTTGATTAATAATCATAAGCATGTATGAACTGAGCAGCACAAATGGTATTGACTACGTTTTGATGATAATAATCAGGCAATTAGTGCTTATCTCGGGCATCTGCTGTGAGATCATCAATTTAGATTCCTACAAAATAGTAGGTATGGGAATGATTTGTAGGGTAAAGAAAGGTATATTGGTGATATAAGTAATTTGGTGATAATTTTGTAAACGGATTACCACAAAGTTCCCTATGCGAGCTCATTCATGAGACAGCGCTAGCGAGTTCCTATGAGTGTGAGAAAGATAGACATATATCACGCGCTTCGCTTCAACGTTTCTGTGTTTAGTAAACAATCTTTATATAAAATATGACCAAATTACTTATACCATAGATATACCTTTCTTTACCCTACTTTTAAATTAATTTTCATGTGATCATTTATGATTCACTAAAATCATAATGATTTCACTTGCGATTTAGCACCGGCAATAATTTTTTACAGACAACGATTTAAAGGAAAAAATTGTGATAGAAAAAAACCAGTAAGTAAGAAGCCTTTAGGCGGGATACTTAAGAGCGATACAGTAGCAATGCTGTAGCGCGTTAGTAGCGATGCTGTTGCGATGCGGTCGCTAGCTGTGAGCGATATGTTGTGAGTGATATGTTTTACTTTTTACCCTTCATTATTTAAATTACTGTATAAAAAATTTGTGGTTTATACAAGGAAAAGTCACTACGTAATATGTACCTACACATACGTATAGAGGATTTTCAGTTGTCAATAAGATTTTATTACAAGCAGTCTTTTCTACTGTATACCATGCGAGATTGTGCTTAAGTGCGTTACATAAATTCCTTTCACTCATCTCCTTTGGCCAATAAAGACTGTTACCACAGTACGTAATACGTAGGCTAATACAGTAACGCAACTACATACAGCCAAAATAAATACAAATGTGTATTTTTTTTTGTCCCAACCCAAGATTTCTGGCTCAGACCAGAAGTCTGGGGTTCCATTTCACCATCAGTATTCACCCCTAGCATGAAAAAGTATCGCAATGGTAATAGAAAAGCAAACTCTACCCTCCTCCAAAAGCCGTCAAAGTGCCGCTGTCACAATTGTATTGAACAGTTCCTTAGACGACCGAAAGAGGCGCTGCTCTGGATTTCATGCGAAATATTACGTTCGCGATAACGGTTACTATGGCGACAGTTTTTAGTGCTAGGTCTACAGATCAGTTATACCTATCACTAATACGAATACCAACACTATTGTTGTACTGCCTCCTGATTCACAAATCGTCGAAATCGGAATCGGATTCTAATTCTGTGTTTTGTCTTTGTGTATTCTACTGTACAGTGAGCGTTAGATACAGTGTATATGTCGCAGGCGGATGGTTGAATCGCTCGCTCGGCTCGCGCTGTTGGTTCATGTAAACCTAACATGCTCGTCGCTTCGTTCCTCGCACCTATCAGGAGTACGTGAGTCACTATTTTAAACTTAATAAACCGTAGGTGAAATGATCAGTAGTTCAATCAACCGTAGGTGAGTTGATCGTAGGTGAGATGACCAGTAGTGATTTCGTCCATTAGTTATTTCAAACATAGGTGTAACGTTCAGTAGTTATTTCGAACAGTAGTTCTTTTGACCGTAGTTATTTCGACCATAGTCGAAACGACCGTAGTTATTATGATACATACCCATTCTAAATATGTGTATGGACTTTAATGCTATAAGCTATTATTTATAGCGTAGTCTGAAATGCGCTTCTTATGTAATTGAAAACGGGCGTCGCCAAAGGTACTGCGTTACATTCAACATGATGTACTGTGGTGGTTCCGATTTCAACAACAGACGAACGGAAAACAAAGAAAACGTCGTCGTCCCCTTTTTTGTGGATAAATGAAGTGGATTAAATGAGTGTACCATAACGTCTAGTTAGCTTCAAACGTTTCGAGAAGCGTAATCCCCAGATACTGCCTGAAGATCTCCCTCGGATTTGTGTGACCGTTTACCTTTGTTCCTATCATTTAGGCGGCTATATTCAAATAAAATAAAACACAATGCAGCCGAAATGGTATCCACTTATCATGTGTCATGGCAGGCCATGATGCTGATTTTCAGTGGAACCATTAGAAGAAGAGAGGGTTATGCGCACATACAACAGATTTGAACATTTTGTATCTAGCTACACTAAAGCTTAATACAAATGTGACATTATTTTGTCCCAGGTGCGGATCGAACCCAAGACTTCTACCTCAGAAAAGACATTACCATTTCACCATCAGTACCCCTAGCACAAATGTGCCCCTAGAATGAAAAACTATCGTAATGGTAATCGATAGTAAACTCTACCGTCCTTCAAATGGCGTCGCCAAAGGTACTGCATTACCTTTATCATGATGTACTGTGGTGGTTCCGATTTCAACAACAGACGAACGGAAAACAAAGAAAACGTCGTCGTCCCCTTTTTTGTGGAGAAATGAAGTGGATTAAATGAGTGTACCATAACGTCTAGTTAGCTTCAAACGTTTCGAGAAGCGTAATCCCCAGATACTGCCTGACGATCTCCCTCGGATTTGTGTGGCCGTTTACCTTTGTTCCTGTCATCTAGGCGGCTACATTCAATTGCTGGGAACCTTTGTTTATCGCCTTTGTTTTACTTCCCTTAACGTTTTGATTGCTTTGGATTTTTTGATGGCACTGCCTTTACTATTTTATGGTCTTTATGGCCGTTTTTTACGATGTAATAGTTGTAACATGTACGTTTTTCATCATGTCAGCCGAACGACGCCCACTGCTGGGCATAGGCCTCCCCCAAGAATCTCTACAACGATCGGTCCTGCGCTGCCCGCATCCAGCGGCTTCCCACGACCTTGACCACATCGTCGGTCCACCTTGTAGAGGGCCTGCCCACGGAACGTCGTCCGGTACGCAGTTGCCATTCGAGAACCTTTTCGCCCCAACGGCCATCGGTTCTCCGCGCTATGTGCCCCGCCCAGTGCCACTTCAATGATGCAATCCTTCGAGCGATGTCAGTTGTTTTAGTTTTCCTGCAGATCTCATCATTTCTGATTCGATCGATCAGGGAAATACCAAGCATCGCTCTTTCCATTACGTACGTTTTTAGAGACGCTTAGTTGTAATTTTGTGAAAAGACACTTAGGTATATAAATTCAACTGAGTCACCGATTATATTGTAATGTAAGTACAAGGAATGAACAATGCACCAATATGATACAAAATTATTCCAAATTATCAAGCCATCAGCAAAATTATTACTTTTATAAAATCCAATAATTAAAATTCGAATAATATCGGTAGGTACTTAAAGTCTGCTTCGAATCCCATTATAAACTAATTGACGCCATAAATTTGTATGTTTGTCAAAATATAATTAAGCGTGGAAATGCAAACGCTTCGAATGAAAAATAACGATGGCCTTATCGAAGCAATTATTTCTTCCTTCGTCATTTACTTCACTAATTAAACGAATGCCTCTTAAACGCAAGCTTCAATTTCGTCACAGAATTCGCGGCTAATATTCCTAACAAAAGTAGAAATTAATTGCAATTTTGTCTCGTTAAACACAATACGCAAAACCGTTGTTGCCGTGCGAACCGCTCGAGTTAATTTATGAACCGCAAATTTTGTCGGACACATAATTAGGGAACGTTATAATTGTTCAATATTTTGTAACACCTATAGAATATAAAAGTAAATTAAAGTATAGTTAGTATTTATTAAGTACTTAAGTACCTATGTTTAAAATACGTAGGTAATAATATTACGATTGGTTCCTTATATCTACAAGGTTAAAGAAACAACTGAAAGGGCTAAACTGCTCAGTTCATAAAGGATTTTAAACTTTCGCGTTCAATTATCTATACATATAATAAAACGGAAACGGAAAAAAAGTCTGTACATGAAAGATTTTAAAAAAATAATTACTGCTATGTGATGTGTACAGGATATAGACCCCAAAACAATAGATATTAAAATTTTTGTCTGTTTGTCTGATTGTCTGTTTGTCTGTTTGTCTGTTTGACTGTTTGTCTGTTTGTCTGTTTGTCTGTTTGTCTGTTTGTCTGTTTGTCTGTTTGTCTGTTTGTATGTGCGCTTTTCACGCAAAAACTACTGGACGGATTTTTACCAAATTTTGTGTAGTAATAGCTTATAACCCGGGTCAACATATAGGGTACCTTTTACTTAATAAAAATCCCTTATTCCTACGGGAAAATACAAAGACTGATTCTTACTGAAATAGATGGCGCCACATGATTATGAAAATACGTATTTAATCGCTGTCTCAATTTATAATGAATCATGTTATTTTTTTTTACCTGCTTCAAAACATAATATAAATTGAAACCCATCCAGGCCCATATAAAATCATAAAAATAATTTCATGTTATTTACGTCATTATATCTACTAAGCAATAGATGGCGCAGGAAGTCAGTAAGATTACGATATACCTCTCACAAAAGTACATTCGAATGATTATATTAATTAGGGTGAAAGCCCCCTCTGTTGCCACTTTAAGATGTTTTTCACTTCTTTCGCATCATAACTACTAAGCAATAGATGGCGCAGGAAGTCAGTAAGATTACGAATACCTTTCACAAATGTAAATTCGAATGATTATATTAAGTAGGATGAAAGCCCCCGCTATTGACACTATAAGATGTTTTTCACTTCTTTCGCCTATGGTCTTAAGTAGGTATCTATAAAATACAAAATTTATATCTAAAATTGTCAAGAATGTATTTTATACTTTTCTTTAAATTTTTAAGTTCTTACAATACAAAAAAACTACTTAAAAAAATTTAACAGACTCCAAAAAGTATTTGTCAACTGAAAAGGAAAAATATAATATCTATAAATTAAGGTACCTTTTAGAGGGCGGTGCCAGTCAGTTTATTTTATTTAAATTACTTTTTATATCATAAGTTTTAGTGTGAATTGTACCATAACATACCCACGAAAACTACTAAACCGATTTTGATGAATCTTAGACTGTTCCCAAAGTTAGAATACACCTAATTAAAATCAAATAGAATCATCTCGATATGCCTTTAGATTTCGAGAAATTCGTGGACAAACATAGTAAAAAACATATAACTAAGTATTCATATACTTACGAAATTAAGTTTTATTTTAGTAAATTAAAAACCTATTTTTTAAACTTAAGGCGCTACTCGGAAAACTATGGAATTTTTGATTTAAAACTATAGGACGGTTACAGTTGTTAAAAATCTGGTAATAAGATATATATTTCTTCATACCTTTATCTAGAATCGTATAGTTTCAAAAACACGATTTTATGATTTTGCCTCGACACTTTTTGTTCACGCCGCGCGTGATTCATTCATTCACGTTGATTCGTGGGGTCGGCGCCAACCGCCGCCCGCGCGACATCGCGACCAGTTGGCCGTAAGCAGCCGTGAGACAAGTTCGTGTGTTTCTGTAGCGACGTGCCGCGCCAGTTACCTACCCATATTGGGACCGAGATTTCGTTTTGCGCCTACTAGGGCTCCGGTCGGGGTACGGACTTGTGACCCGTGTGTGTTCGCTTTGAAAAGCGCCGGGAAAGTTTTAGCTGCCTATTAGGGCATTGTGTAGTATAAGAGTGTTAGCTGTAAGAGTATCCCATCGGGGGTTGTGTGGAGATCGTTTTGCCCGGCGCGCGCCGGCGAGACAACGTTCAGCCCCCCTGGATTACGGACACTATTTTCTAGTAAGGTAGGACTAGTTTAATTTACTTAATTTTGCATGAGAAACCTTCGTTTCAATAAACTGTGGAACACAGTAGATGTGGTCATCACAATTGTGCGTGATCATATTTTTGGTAGCAGAGCTTAGTTGATATAATTAATTTTCATATTAAAATTAACTACATAAAATTTCATAGTAAAAATAAAAAGCGTACCTAAAAAGAGTACCTAAAAATTATTTTTTTTTGTTGAAATCTCGAGGGTATTTGAAGATCCCGAGACGATTTGAAGTACTAAGAAATTGTTCTAGTAAATTCTCGAAGCGAATGTTTCTCACTTGGTGGATCCGATAATAGATAGACACTTATATAATTGTTGTCACATACTAGTGATTTGATACGAGTTTACTCGCCTAGATGTGTATATTTTTTTTTTGTGTGTCCGGATTTATTTGACGAATAGTTTCGTTCGAAAGTGTTGTTTATTAGTACCACATACTAGTGTTTGTTCCGAGTCCGCTTGCCTAGTTAAAAAAGTGGAACTAGTTTTAATTATTAGTAGTATTAAATTACGAGTATTATTATTAAAAATAGTTTTGTTTTTGTTTGTTGATAACGGTTTAGTAGTTGATTTGCGAGGTTGACTTGGCCGTGCCGTTATGCCATACCGTTAATCCTATACGTTTTGTTTATACCGTTATATTGTTAGCCCTTGAAATTGGTAAGTTGCTAATAATTTATGAAAATAGTAGGGTCCGTGTATGTCGTCCGAATTTTAATTGTGTTTTATATTATCGTGACGCGACCTATTTCTATTGCTTTTTTTGTTGATGTTTACCACCTTTATATTTCTTTGTTGCTTTGTTTATTAAACGGAATATAAATGGCTCCTACGAATCCGACCGCCGTATCCAGGGCTGGCATCCAAGGAGCTTTGCGTTGGCTTGCTTGTGCGGTCACATTAATAGACCGAGCCGACCGGGTAGGTGCGTTGCTAGCTCGGTATGGCGGGCTGGCAGCTCGGCTGCAAGACCTGGAGCGCCACGCCATGGAGTGTCGCGCCCATTATTTGGAAAACCCCCCAGCTGATGATGCCGTGTCGGAACAGCTGGAGCAGGATGTAGCCCAGGCCTATGAGCTGGCTGACCAGTTCACGGAGGCGGCTGAGAGGGCCCTGGCTGTTCGGAAGGGGGAGCCGGTTTTGAGCGGGGAGGTCAAACCTACCCCGACGGCGTTGCTAGGCCGATTGCCTACCTTGGAGATTCCCACTTTTAATGGGGATCTGTCAGCCTGGATGGGCTTCATTAATTTGTTTGACAGTTTGGTGGATTCACGACGGGACTTATCCCCTAGCGAGAAGTTGGCCTATTTGCGCTCCTCCCTGCGAGGAGAGGCCAGCGCGGTAATCCAGCACCTGCTCATCAGTGACGACAACTACCAGGTGGCTCGCCAGCTTCTGGTTAGCAGGTACCAGAATGTCCGGTTACTGGCGGACACCCACGTGGCCACGATTTTGGCCCTCCCGCGAATCACGCGGGTACACCTGTTACGGAGGGAGTTGCTGAACCCGCTACTGTCAGCGGTCAACTCCCTAAGGCGATTGGACCTGCCGGTGGATCAGTGGTCCTTTATACTGCTGCACATAGTCCTCGCCAAATTGCCCGCTGAAATAAAGGGGCGTTTCGAGCAGCGGTACGGAGGCGACAGCGCCTCGTATCTCCCGCCCTTCGCGGACCTCCTTCGTTTTTTGGAGGACGAATGTAGGGTGACGGACCACCTGGAGCCCGCCCCGGTTCCAGGTGTTGGTCGTATGGTGGCGGCGAGGGAACAGCCCCGTCGCCCGACCAATCGCTATGCTGCCTTCCAGCAGTCCCCTCCCCCCGCACCGAGTGAGCGGTGCAGGTATTGCAGGGGAGATAGGCATGTGGTGCACGAATGTGCCAAATTTAGAGGCCTCCGCCCAGAGGGACGGAGGGCCGTTGCGAAACAGCGCCAATGGTGCTATAGGTGTTTGGGGGGACACATGCATTCGGCGTGTCCCCAGACAGAGGATTGTCGTCTTTGCGGAGGGAGGCATCACCCCCTCCTTTGTTTGGACCGCAAGGACGCCGGGAGCGACCGGGGTTCGAATTCCTCGCGCACGGGCGGGGGCCCGGCAGCCCGGAACCGGTCCCCTAGAGATTCGGCGAGGCTTAGCCCCCCCGTTCAGTCCCCCCCGGAGAGGGGGAACTATAGGAGAGACGCCCCCGCCACGGGCGGGGGTAGGGGGGTACCACAAGAGTACGCCACGGTGGCGATGGGCACGGGCCCTATTTGCTACTCCCCCCCCCTAATGGAGAGGCCTCGATTGGGGTACTATGTACCGAGGCACGCCCCACACGGGTATTACCCTGCACCTAGGAGTGCTGTTGGTCGGGGCCAGTATGTACCCGATTGGGACCCGCTCGCCCGGTACGAGCGTCCCACATTTGGCGCGCCGACTCAGGCGCGAGGGGGACAAGTACCCCCCCAAAATTTTTAATGGCGCCCCTGTCGGACCCAACCACCCCTCCGGAGCTTGTGCTGTTGCCAACAGCCTCCGTGAATGTTTGGGGACCTAAGGGCAATGTTGTCACGGTGCGTGCCCTTTTGGACTCAGGTGCCCAGGGGTGCATAATGTCCAGGTGGCTTGTCCGACAGCTGGGTCTTTTGCTTTTGCCGCATCACGAAGCGGTACGGGGGGTGGGAGACTCGCGGATCCCTGATCCGATTGGTCGAGTTGAGTTCTCCTTCTCCCCCCACTTCACGCCAAGGCCGAAGATCGGTGCTTCGGCGATAGTTTTTGATAAGGTGGTTGGACCACTCCCGCAAGTGCGAGTGCCGCCATCCACGATTGAGCTGACGTCTGGACTGGCTTTGGCTGATCCTTCCTTCCACCGACCGGGCCCAATACACTTGTTGATTGGTGCGGATGTCCTCGGTCGTGTACTGTGTGGAAGCAAGCGAGTTTTGCAGACAGCCGATCTTGTCGCCTTGTCCTCGTCGCTGGGTCATGTGGTGATGGGAAAGGTACCACAGACACCAGAGACCCCGTCGGTAGACCGCCAGACCATTGTCGGTTCTACTTTGTCCGACGTTCTCCAAAAGTTTTGGGAGGTGGAGGAACCCCCCACTGCCAAGCGGTTGGATCCGTTAGCCGAGGAGTGCGAATTGTTCTACCAGAACAACACTGGGCGCCTCCTCTCGGGTCGCTTGATTACCCGCTTGCCCTTCTTGGCGGTTCGCCCTCCTTTAGGGAGCTCCCGACCGATGGCCGAGAAGAGATTGTTGTCCATGGAGCGTAGGATGGCCAGGGATCCCGCATTCAAGGAGAAGTATATAGACTTCATGCGGGAGTATTTGGACCTTGGGCACATGTCCATCTCGCAGTTGGACTGGCGTAATGTGGAACATTACTTCCTGCCACACCACGCTGTTTTGAAGACTTCCAATGGGAAGATCCGCGTGGTCTTTGATGGTTCAGCGCCCACGTCAACCGGAGTGTCGTTGAATCAGTGTCTGCATGCGGGGCCGAAGTTGCATCACGATGTCTGTGATGTTTTGACCAACTTCCGCCGGCACGCTGTCGTCTTTGTGGCCGATATCCGCATGATGTTCAGACAGACCGTGATTCACCCGGAGGATAGACGATACCAGCTCATCCTTTGGCGTGAGGATCCCCAGGATCCGATGTTGGCTTACGAGCTGAACACCAACACTTATGGTTTGCGGTCGAGCCCCTTTGTGGCGATCCGTTCGCTTTTGGAGCTCGCAGAGCGCGAACGGCTACGCTATCCCCGGGCATCTGCTCTTATTGAGGGGGGGGCCTTATTTGTCGACGATATCTGCACGGGGGCCTCGAGCTTAGATGAGGCTCTCGTCTTACGTGATGAGCTGATTGCGCTCTTGAGGGCTGGTGGCTATGAGTTGCGGAAGTGGCTGTCTAACTCACCGGACCTATTGGCAGATTTGCCTAAGGACCACCAGCAAGAGCCGCTCCTCTTTGAAAATCCGGAGACTCCAGACATGCTGTCTGTTTTGGGAGTCCAGTATCGACCAGTCCCGGATTTGTTCACATATAGATTGGAACTGCCAGACCCAAAGGTCTGGACTAAACGCACGGTGCTGTCCACTGTAGCCCGTACCTTTGATCCGAACGGTTGGCTCAGCCCTGTAGTGTTTTCGATGAAGTGCTTCCTACAGGAGCTCTGGGCTGCGGAATTGTCATGGGATGAGCCCCTCTCTGGTAGCCTCCTACGAGAGTGGGTGAGGTTCGTGTCATCCCTACCCGACGTCAATCGGGTTTGTATACCGAGGCAAATGCTGCCTTCGGGAAAGTTTAAAGCCTCCCTGCACGGCTTTTGTGACGCGTCCGAAAGCGGATACGCGGCAGCCGTTTACATCCGAACGGTGGATGCAGCAGGCGTTGTCGCCGTACACTTAGTTACGGCCAAGAGTAAGGTCGCCCCCCTTCGGACTAGGCTAACCATTCCGAAGTTGGAGTTGTCCGGCGCCACTCTCTTAGTACGGCTACTCAATCATGTTGCCGACACCTTGGGAAACGGTGTCGACTTGGAGTCGATATTTGCGTGGTCTGACAGCCAGGTCGTCCTTTGTTGGCTGAAGAGTTCAGTCCACACCCTTGAGGTTTTTGTGGCCAACCGGGTCTCACAAATTCAGACTTCAAAGGCCCCGTTGATTTGGCGCCACGTACCGGGCGAATTGAACCCCGCAGATTGTGCCTCCCGCGGCTGCGAGGCGCCTGAGTTAGTGGACCACCACCTATGGTGGAGTCCATCATGGTTGTTACGGCCTGAGCGCTCATGGCCTGCCACCCCGGCTGTGGCCAGAGTCCCAGACCTAGGCATGCGTGTTCACGCCGTGGAGACGGTGGCGGCTCCGCAGATGGAGTTTTTGTTAGACCGCTACAGTTCTCTTGATAAGTTGCTCGGCGTGACTGCTTGGATGAGGCGCTTTGTGCGAAATTGTCGCCAGCCTCAGGAGAAATTGTTGTCTCCGGTCCTCGCCCCACAAGAGCGGCAAGACGCTCTTTTGCATTGGTTGCGAGTGACGCAACAGCGAGAGTTTGAACCGGAGCTGAAAGCCCTGCGCTCAAGTAAGCCCAAGTTGAAGGGACCCTTGGTGCGGTTGAATCCTTTCTTGGACAGTACCGGATTGCTGCGTGTCGGAGGTAGGCTCAGACAAGCCAACCTGCCGTACGGATCACGCCACCCTTTGTTGCTCCCCAAGGATGGACCGTTAGTTAGACTGTTGATTACAGACCGACATGTAAAGAATGCTCATGCCGGTTGTAATGCTTTGACCGCGCTCCTCCAACGAGAGTTCTGGATTTTGTCAGCGCGGAGAATAATCCGATCCGTTATTTTTCGTTGTCTCCCGTGTTATCGTTTGCGCGCCGATACGATGCAGCCCCAGATGGGTGATTTGTCTGCCGATCGAGTGAACGAATCGATGCCCTTCTCAGGAGTTGGAACGGATTTTGCGGGGCCATTTACCGTTAAGACATCGCGGCTTCGTAATGCTAGAACGGAAAAGGCTTACTTGTGTGTATTTGTTTGTTTGGCCACTAAAGCGGTCCACCTGGAGGTGGTTAGTGCCCTCACCACAGAAGCCTTTGTAGCCACGTTGAATCGTTTTGTGTCTCGCCGCGGAATGCCGTCGTTAATAAGGTCCGATTGTGGAACCAATTTCAAGGGCACCGATAGGTATTTAAAGGAAGTTTGTGAATTTTTGGATAGGAATAATTTTGAGATCGGATCCACACTCTCTCGCAGAGGGGTACGATGGCAGTACTCCCCGCCATCCTGCCCCCACTGGGGAGGGATTTTTGAAGCAACTGTAAAGGCCGCTAAAACTCACCTTCGTCGCGTTATTGGGGAGACGGTCCTCACGTTTGAGGAACTCGCGACCGTATTTTGTAAGGTTGAGGCGGTCCTCAACTCGCGTCCGTTGTGTCCGTTGTCTTCGGACGCGAATGATTTAGAGGCCCTTACGCCGGGCCATTTTTTGATTGGCAGACCGCTTAACGCCTTGCCGGAATATCCTTATTCCGAAGTGCCCTCCGGACGGCTCTCGCGATTTGAATTGCTCCAGCAGCTTACGCAGAGTTTTTGGCGCCGTTGGCATCTGGAGTATTTGCACATTTTGCAGCAACGCGTTAAGTGGTCGGATAGGACGACCCCACCCAAGACTGGAGACCTCGTGTTGGTAAAGGATCCAAACCTGCCGCCCCTCCGCTGGCGTTTAGGACGCATTGTTCAGCTTCATCCGGGGTCGGATGGTGTGCCCAGGTTTGCCGAGGTCCTGGTGGGGGACTCTGTTTTGAAGCGAGCGATCGCTACCCTCTCTCGCCTGCCCTTAGATTGAGTTGGCGGACAGTTTGCTACTGTCCGGGACGGGGGGATGTTCACGCCGCGCGTGATTCATTCATTCACGTTGATTCGTGGGGTCGGCGCCAACCGCCGCCCGCGCGACATCGCGACCAGTTGGCCGTAAGCAGCCGTGAGACAAGTTCGTGTGTTTCTGTAGCGACGTGCCGCGCCAGTTACCTACCCATATTGGGACCGAGATTTCGTTTTGCGCCTACTAGGGCTCCGGTCGGGGTACGGACTTGTGACCCGTGTGTGTTCGCTTTGAAAAGCGCCGGGAAAGTTTTAGCTGCCTATTAGGGCATTGTGTAGTATAAGAGTGTTAGCTGTAAGAGTATCCCATCGGGGGTTGTGTGGAGATCGTTTTGCCCGGCGCGCGCCGGCGAGACAACGTTCAGCCCCCCTGGATTACGGACACTATTTTCTAGTAAGGTAGGACTAGTTTAATTTACTTAATTTTGCATGAGAAACCTTCGTTTCAATAAACTGTGGAACACAGTAGATGTGGTCATCACAATTGTGCGTGATCACTTTTAATTTTCGAAAAGACCTCTAAAAATACGAAAAGTGAAGATTATTCTTAAATGGGGTTACTTACACTATTGGAAATTGGTTTAATTAGTGGACATCAATAATATTGAAAATCGTATAGAAGCATTTTTTTTAAATCGCTGTAGTTTTTTAATACGAACTGATTTTGTGTTTTTGTTGCCTAATCTGCAAAATCGGTCTCGCTCCCGCGCGCGTCGTTTTCTCATTGCTATCTCGCTTCAGCACATTTTTTCCGAGTATCGCCTTAAAATGTGCGAAGGGTGCCGATTGATGTGTTTTTTGTTAATCAAATTTTAAAAGATACATCGAGAAATCAATACTTAAATAACTTAGATAAAATAAAAGAAACATCTAATTCGATCGAAACTGAAAAGCGTTTATTGAATAATATTTCTATGTCATAAAGAATTATTACTATTGTTATTATGACTTAAAAGTCATAGATAAAAAGTATATTATCGAGCAAAAGTTATTAACGAAATGTTTTAAGCTAAGTAAGCACTCGGGGCAGTGGCCAAAACTGAAGTTTTCACCCTATTGATGTAATATTTATTTTTCGCATTTCCACTCGACGCTAGATGTCGCTACAGTAAGTATAGTGCCACAAATATATCTGACCCGGTGACAGTGGTCGTGGAGGAGCCACTAGCAATACAAAATTAACTGTCTAAATGGACTGCCGGCAGTCAATAGTATATTTAGTACCAAAAAATAACCACTGTGTGAAATAAGTTTGTCGCAATGTAGACAAAATGTCACCAATGTAATTTTGAAAAATTTGCTCATAAACGCTAAGTGGCCAGTACGTAGATAGCTACACCTACCTACCATTTTTTATGTCATTTAACCGGCTCTGGCTACTTAGGCCTTCAGCCGTAGGTACCATCCAATAAAATAAAGGTATATTAAAATAGTTTTCTATCTAACTTATTAATTCATTTATTTACTAGGAAAGCTTACATAAATGATGTTTGATTAAAATTAAATAATTACATTTTATACCTGTTATTCAAAGAAAGTTAATGACAAGCTCTCACAAATAGGAAATGTCTCAATCAAAATATCAAAATACTAGCCTTCCGCCCGCGACTTCGCCCGCTCGGACTAAACGACGACGTTATCCCGCGGGAATGTGATATTTTTCAGGGATAAAAAGTAGTCTAAGGCAGCCATTACACAGTCCATCCAGATCGCGATCACTGATCGTGATCTTGATCGCGATCGAGATTTACTATGTACATATTTTGCGATCAAGACCGCGAGCCGTCAATCACCTTCGTACACAGTCAATCTGGATCGCGATCATTGATTTTGATCGCGGATCGCGATCCAGATTGACAGTCTAATGGCTGCCTAAGTATGTCACTTTTCAGCTGCCAAACTATTCCCATTCCAAAAGTCACGTCGATCCGTTGCATCAATTTTGACGTGAAAGACGGACAAACAAACAAACCCTCTTTCAAATTTATAATACTGGTATGGATACACACAATCTCTTTTTCATTTTATAGAAAAAATATGATTGGCCTGATATTATGCATTACTAAGTAAGAACTTCTGTTTGAATCGTGAAAGCGCGCATATGCGCAAAACGATAATATGCGCTCTAATTGCGCGCGGCAAGAGTGCGCTCCACTGGAGCTCCATAGTAGTGGTCGGAGTGGACGTGCCTCGTGCGATCCAAGAGCACCAAGAGAACAAATTCGATTCACGATCCATGATCCCCAATCTTAGATCGTAGTTGGCCAATCCAAGATGGATCGTTTGGTGTGGTTTAGTCTTATGAACCTCGCGTAGAATAGATCTATTGCCCGCTAGCAAGCAACGAGATAAGTTATCACAACTTACTGTAAATCGAGATTTGACAGCCTAAACCGACCTAGATAGCGGTTTAAATTTAAATCGAGATCGGTAACAACAAGTAGCTAAATGAGATTTAAAATAAAATCGAGATCCAAGTGGCCCTTTTGAGTTATGAAGAAGAGAAGAGAAGTTTATTTTTTTTTCTCGCCTCTAAGGGATTGCAGACTTCAGTACCTATTTAATTTGACATAAATTTTAGCTTGATACCTCCCACGCATACTTGAGAAAAAGTTTCTTGACAGACGGACAGATCTATGAATGAGGGCTCAACTATGTTCATGCAGCATATGATAACAACATACCATGTTCATACCCTGGCCTGCATATTCGATATTCTTTAGACCCTTTTAGTAGAGAATAGGATTTCAAGAAGAGCGTTATGAAATCTGAGTAACAAACACACATAAACTAAACTAACACAAAAGTCACTACACCGCGCGTACGAAGTCGCGGGCAACAGCTAGTAAATTATAAACTAGAGTAACGGGACTCAACGCGACATGTATTATGGTAGTACATATAACCCGACCACCTTCAAAGCAAGGGTGAAAAGGCACCTTCTGGGTTAGCTCGCTCCATCGTGGATCCTGTTTTAGCCCATGGGCTTGTTTAGGATCAAGATCAAGAGCAAACCCATTAAAAGTAAAAAAGAAATGTAACTTACTTACAGCTTGACTTTTCGCCTGTGTTGCTACAGCCGTGGTCACAAGCAGACATGTCTAAGGTTTGCATGGGACAGCAAAAAAAACTTTCTCGGATTTTTATTTTTATATTTTATGACAAAATATAGCCTTAGAGACTTCAACACGAACAATGAGTATACTAAACTAGCCTTCCGGCCCCGGCTTCACGCACAATGAAATACAACTACATAATGTTACTCACAGGAACGAGATATTTTTATGGGAAAAGTAGCCGATGATACTTTCCAGCTCCCAAACTATCCCCATTCCAAAATCGCGTTGATCCGTTGCTCCCTCAGATCATATTATTATATGATCTGAGGTTGCTCCGTTTTGACGTTATAAACGGATAAACACACTTTCAAATTTCTAATATTAAGTACTTCCCTTCCCCAGCGTGTTAAACATGCCGTTATCCCAAGGGAATGTGCTATTTAACAAACACACTTATGCCCGAATACTCGTACGCTACTTATCTTTGGGAGCGTCTCACACATCACCCTGTCACTTTAAATGTCAAACGTATGAAAAAGATGCCATGATGTTTGAGACGCTCCCAAAGATGATTTGCGTTCGAGAATTCGGGCGTTAATCTATATATATAAAATCGAGGGGACATAACTCACTCATCACGGAATCTCGAAAACTAATGGACCAGCGAACATGTAATTTGGCAGGAAGTTAGATTGTGCCTAGGAGACGTCCGCTAAGAACGGATTTTAGGAAACTTCCCCCCCTAAAGGGCTAAAATGGGGGGGTTAAAGTTATATGGAACTTCCTCATTTATGGATTTAGAAGCATGAAAATTGGTACGTTGGATATTGGTTACGATCAAAAATGATCTGAGTAAGCAAAGTAAAAAAAACTCCCCCTTAATAGGGTAAAATGGGGAGATAAATTTTATATGGAACTTCTTCATTTCTGAACTTAGAAGTATGAAAATTGGTATGTTGAATACTGATCACGATTGAAAATTATCTGCGTAAGCGAAGTAAAAAAAAAACTCCCCGATAATGGGGTAAAACGGGCGGATTAAGCTTATATGGTACTTCCTCATTTCTAAACTTAGAAGTATGAAAATTGGTATGTTGGATACTGGTCACGATTGAAAATGATCTGCGTATGCGAAGTTATAAAAAAACCCTTAATAGGGTAGAAAGGGGGGATTAAGGCTTATATGAAAACTTCCTCATTTCTGGACTTAGGAGTATGGAAAGTAGTATGAAGGATACTAGGTCATGATTAAAAATGATCTGCGTAGGCAAAATAAAGAAACCCCTAATAGGGTAGAAAGGGGGGGCTAATGTTTATATAGGGTGGGTGGGGAGGTATTAAAGATACGGAGTTTGGATGTTTATGGCTCAATCACAACTAAACGACTAAATTGATCGGGATAATTGAACTCTGGCCGGGAAAATTTCATACGGTTTTTAAAAACTCGGGAAAATTACAGTTCCCGTGGGATACAGTTTTTTTATTGGAATATGCATTGCATGCATGCATTCCATCAGGATAATGTCGTGTCGTACACGCGGGCGAAGCCGCGGGCGGAAAGCTAGTCATTTATAATATTAGTAAGTATGGAATAAATCACAAGCTTATATTACTCCTAACTGGGCCAAGATGGATCCGATGCATCTTAAAGGGCTGAGGAACAATTCCGAGTCATTAGGCAGGAAACGCGCTTCGTTGAATTCCTCCATATGAAAATAGTGGAGGTTGATCAAGATGTTGATAAAGTTCGTTTACAACATTTAACCAACCGGGAATCGAATCCGAGACATAGCAGCAGAGATAGCAGTTGTACACCTTTCGACTGCGGAGGTCGTCTTGGTGCTTAGCTCTTCTGTACGCGTAATAAGTATGTATTTAATTTACTAATTAAAGTAGGTACATTTAATTATGTTTCTGCGTTATCGAGTAGGTACCAGTAGCCCAATAAAACCATTGAAGAGTTCTTAAATTGAGGTTCTGTTACAGCCGAACAAATTGAAAGCATATGAAAATTAAACACGGCAATTAGGTTTTATTCAATTCAATTCGATACCTATATATTTATTTCACACACAGAGCCCATAAAGTTAGTAATACAAAACACTTATAACTATGTTAGTAACACTTGAAATGTTTGCATAACTAAGACAGGTTTCACATGTAAACTGACTCACGCCCGAATTCTCGAACGCAAATCATCTTTGGGAGCGTCTCAAACATCATGGCACCCCTTTCATACGTTTGACATTTAAAGTAACAGGGCGATGTGTGAGACGCTCCCAAAGATAAGTAGCGTACGAGTATTCGGGTATCAGTGTCTCAGTATTGGCACAGAATATTATATTAGTACCTTACGGTACAGAAATTTCACTCCCGAGTTTAGGTATGATAAACGCAAGCCGTCACCGGACTAGTCTCAATAGGCTGGCACTCGCTCGACTTGTCGCACATGCAGCGCACGCATCCGCATGTGTCGCCATCTGTCTCGCTTCGCGTGTATTACTTTCACAGGTAAAGTAGTACCTGTGACAGCCCTAGGAGATTGAAGCGAGACGGCAGACAGTTATTGTACTATGAACGCTATATGCAATGCAAAAGGTTGAAATTAGGTTGTTTTCCAGAATAGTAGGTAAATATCTCGGGGATTTTGCGCCGCTTGTATGGAAGTGAGACAGGCCTGGTATTGGACCATCGCAGTGATCTGCGATCGTTCTCAGGAGGCTATTGGTGCTGCAGCGGATTCTCTGCATTAACGAAGCTACTGTGACTCTGTTGCGTGTTATGGCATAGAAATCTTGTATATGAGCCTCAACATGCCCGACGCGCTTCAGAACCGCGACAGCCCCAAAAGCCTTTAGCCTGAGCGCATTATTATACTGGATACGAAGGGCATTGTACGAATTCCGTGTGTAGTTGACCCACAGGGTTCACGAGTAAAACGATTGACAGCATGCTTTATATAAAGTGAATTTTACATCTTTGTTACGTCGTGCAAACCTGCGAGCCAGCATATTACATCTTACTGCCAATGTCCTACGCTTCCTCTGCAAATCTGTGTCATCTGACAGATCTTCAGCTTCATTCTTCAACCTGAGATACGCGCTGGCAAGTTTCTTCTTGTCAGTTAAAAAAGTCTTGAATGGGTGGTAGGAAAATATTGGCGATTCATATGTACATGCTTATTAAATGTCTATGTGAATAAATAAATATTTGATTTGATTTGATTCACGGAATCATTTCATTTTCAATGTACGGTGGAACCAATTGAATCGTGACCAATTTTGCTAATAATTTGTTTGAAAGCGTCAAAACTTTAAAGCTCATGCCCGAATACTCGTACGCTACTTATCTTTGGGAGCATCTCAAACATCATGGCATCTCTTTCAAACGTTTGACATTTAAAGTGACAGGGCGATGTGTGCGACGCTCCCAAAGATAAGTAGCGTACGAGTATTCGGGCATCAGTGTCAATGTCAATAAGTTAAAATTTTGACCTTACCGAATTTTAATATCTGTCTGAAATTAAACTTATGTGTCTCACGATCCGGTTTGTTCGACTGTAAAAGGCAGAGTCTTTATCAATTAACATAGCCTTTATAATAACTAACTCGTAAATTATGACCTATTTACTATGCCAGGTTAATCGACAGTTGATATTGTGCACGTCTATCAATCAAAAGCATTAACATGTGTATGTAGTCGCTCAGGCGTATTGACAAACGCGGCTCTTGTCAATATCATAATCAGTAATTCTGAAGCTAAGATATTCTGATACTGAATACCTAACCATTACCACAGAATAGTAAGAACGTACCATTACTTTAAAGCTTGAGCGCACTGTTGCTAACGTACTGACCAGGGTGCCTACCATCAACTCTTATTACGGTTTTGTTTAGGACCTAAACTGATCTGCTTCGCTTATTCGTACCACGACAGCATAATATCAATGACAGGGATTCAGTGATCATTCAATGACATTTTACAGCCGCTAAGAGTTGATGGTAGGCACCCAGTTCCTTTATCTAAATCTGACACCATAACAACGATGTTTTCAGGATTCATCATCATCATCATTTCAGCCGTACGACGCCCACTGCTGGGCATAGGCCTCCCCCAAGGATCTCCACAACGATCGGTCCTGCGCTGCCCGCATCCAGCGGCTTCCCGCGACCTTGACCAGATCGTCGGTCCACCTTGTAGGGGGCCTGCCCACGGAACGTCGTCCGGTTCGCGGTCGCCATTCGAGAACCTTTCCGCCCCAACGGCCATCGGTTCTCCGCGCTATGTGTCCCGCCCACTGCCACTTCAACTGAGCAATCCTTTGAGCGATGTCGGTCGTTTTAGTTCTCCTGCGGATCTCATCATTTCTGATTCGATCGAGCAGGGAAATACCAAGCATCGCTCTCTCCATTGCTCGCTGGGTAACCTTGAGCCTTCTTATGAGACCCATAGTAAAAGACCACGTCTCGCTTCCATAAGTCATAACTGGCAACACACACTGGTCAAAGACCTTAGTCTTGAGACATTGAGGAATTTTGGACGCAAATATATGCCGGAGCTTCCCAAACGCTGCCCATCCGAGCTGGATTCGACGAGAGTAAGGTTTCAGGATTGTTCCTCAGTAATTGAGAATTCTGGGAGAAATGCGCTTTCACTTTCAGCCTTATCGTCACTTAACATCAGGTGTGATGAAGAGTAGTAAACTATACCGTCCGTTAAAAGCTGTCAAATACCATTGTTATTTTGCATGACCAAGTGATAGTTTTTTATCCTAGCAGCCTACAATTCCAGTAGCAATAAGCTGGTTGTCGCAAGCGATGCAGTCTTTTTGTTGTCTCATAGAGGATTGACTATACAAATCTACTTTTATCAAATTATTGTTTCCATTTTAACAGAGAATCCTATAAGTACCCACTTACTTCCGTATACAGAAATATTATGGAAATTTAATGTTAATTTCGATCATCGTTGAATATACTTTGCAGTCCGAAATCTGTTATTTAGTGCTGAAAATAACGGTTTTATAAGTACCTACTTTAAATAAGATAAGATAGTATGGATATAAAAAGGATGTCAATAAAAGTCAATAACCTAGCTTACTCTCAATGAGGGATTTTCTGACAGATGATTAAAAAAGAAAAAAGTTAGTTCCAAAAAACTCAACAGATGGCGTTCATAAGACATTGGTTTGCATTTTTTAAATTTGCTGGCAAGGGCCCTGTTTAACCACTTTTACAAGTCTACAATTATGTAAGAAAGTTAGTGAAGTACTTGTATTTTTACTCTAGTAGAACGTCAGAATCACAAGTTGGCGGCACAAGTTGGCGGCCATTTTAGAAGAAATCATTCACTATAATTACGAGTGTAATGTCAGTGACATTGACATTAAGATAATAGTAGATTGTATTACAAGGGAGCAAAATAGCATATTTACGGCGAGGGCGCTATTTTTAATCCAGAGCGCAGTGAAGGATTCTAAAGTAGAATCCTGAACGCAGCGAGGGATTCAATATACGTCGCCCGAGGTGAAAATAATTTTGCGGCCGAGTAATACGAAAGTAGAGTACTTTCATTTCGAATTTATGGAAAGTAAATACACTTTGCTTTTCATCCCCTATATAAGAAAAGCAACAAAAACAACTAAAACTACCTAGAAAAATAAAAGAATGGTGGCGGGGGGCATCGCCTTCTCTATTTTTTCTATTATATTTAAAAAATTTGAAGTTCAATTAAACAAAAAATAAAAAAGTTATATGTCCATCGGATGAAAATTCATTTTTGAAACAGTTCCGGCCCCCCACCCCATACAACATCAGTAGAAAACTTTTTCATTGCCGATGAGATAACTCTATGGTTGACTGTAACCAAATTCAGTTCTATTTTTAAAAATACTTTTACACCCTAGGGTGCAACGCAGAGTTTTGAACCCGCTGCTCAGTTTAAAGGCCTGATCAGACGAGGGACTGTCCGCCGAGTACTTTTTTGTCAATCGATATAGATCTCTTATAAATTGTATCGAATAACGCACACAAGGAACTAAAAGTACCGCGGACAAAAAGTCCCCGAAAGTACGGCGGACACCGAGAGACTGGACTGGACAAAAGTTCGCGGTAGTCCCCGAAAAAGAAATAGAACAACGCACACAACGAACTTTAGTCTGCATTGAGCGCCCGATAGTGAAGTACGTCTTCGGGCAACAAATGACCGCACACTATATGCGTTGAGTCCGCGACAAGTACCCGGAGGAAATATTTTGGACGTACAGGGACTTTTTGTCCCACGGGGACAAAAGTCCTTCGTCTGATTAGGCCTTAAATATACATCACTTTTCGAATATGAGGGATGAAAAATATTTATCAGCCAATGCATTTATATGTCATTAGGTATTCCAATGACACTCTTTTTTGTTACCGTAAAAAACACTTGTTATTTACTTCGTGAAACAGAATTTACAAGTCCATGTTACATTTCGAAGCTTGTGAACTTGTAAACTTGTATCTTTCGAGAAATAGGCCCATCTCTGTGTGGTAATAAACAATAGAGATGAGTGGATTCATGTCAGGTCAGCGCCATCTATCGAGCTAATAAATAAACTTTTTTTTTAATTTGCTGGCAGAAAATCTCTCATTACCTACTACTTCAAATAAAAAAAGTTGATTTGAAACGTGACAAAATGTATTCACACGTTACCGTAAAAATAGCGCGAATACCGTTTGGATCCTCGCTACAAAAATGTTTGATGTTAGCAGTTTTCAATTACAAAAGAATGTAGGCAGCACTACCATAAAAAAACAACATTTTATTAATTGAATGTCTGTCATTTCATCCGTGGGCACAGCTTTTAACAAAATTGTTATCAAGAAATAAAAAAAAAATAACAAAAAGTCATGTAAAATATTGTTTATTATAATATCGGCTTCGTGAGCAGACAAAAGCATATACACTAGCCGGTCCTTTGATACTTAGACTGATTTAAATATAATTTGAAGTACAACCCATGACAGACTATCGTTTTTTTAAATAACTTAATTTTTCCAGTCGATTTTAAACCTTAACTTGTTAACAGTTGGGTACGAAATAAAAAAACACTAAATAATAATAATCAAAAATGTCCCGTGGCTATAGCCAGTACATTCAGGTCTAAAAGTAAATGTAATCTTTTGCTCTTTGTGACCAACATTGATTGGCTGTGTTACAAAAATAAAAAAAACTAATTTTCGGTAAAAAAGCCACCTCTGTAAGGGTCAAATGTGACGCTCGCCAATCGCAAACTCAATCGAGTTCAGCCGATAAATCAATAATCTAATTGAGTGCTGACCGTTTCAGGTAAAAATAGCCCAACAGTGGACGTGGTGTGCTAAAATATCCAGACCAAAGTGAAGGTTAGGCTGACAACACTGTGTCTAGAGGTTGAATTATTTAATTCACCCCACAGGTTTTATGATAATGCATAGTTATTTGAACTTTAAGTATATAAATGAGTAGGTACCTACTTTATCACATTTACACAAAGTATTATGCCAATAGAAAATTATTATATTGTTTTCTTTTCTATCCTATCCTTTCCTATCCTATTCTATTCTAATGTATTCTATTATTTTCTAGAGTAGCCCAAGCACGAAAAACAATCGATAATTATATGGTAATCGTATTAAAGTAAACTATACCACACTATACCTCCCATCAAAAGCTGTCAAGTGCTGCTGTCAAATTTCTATTGAATTTTGCATGAATTTTGGTTCCTTACACGACCAAAAGAGGCGCTGCTCTGGTTTTTATACAAAATCATAAGATCACTATAACGGTTACCTTAATGTAATTTTTTTTGCTAGGGGTACATTACACCATACAGATTTAGATAGTCAAGGTCAAAATCAAATTTGTTTATAACAATACTTGTGAACGTCATAGAAGCTACGCCATCGTTTCGCAAACCCTACAGCGGGAAACCTTGGAGATAATTTATCAAATCGACCACTTGTCACACTTAACATTCACTGATCGGGTGGGACAGAGATTCGGAAAAAGGTTTAACAGGACGGTCACTGGACTGCATACTATAACTGCAACTAGCAGTAAATGAATAGTTATTGATTAAAGGTCACAGCACATACATCAACTCAGAAAGGGATCGTAAACGTATCAACTCGAGCGGTTCAGTATTCTTTGTATGAAACTCCCTACAGCAAAGTACACTAATCGGATTCGTAATGTAATCGCCTCGCCTCGGGACCAGTAGCCCGATTCTCGTAAATACAAACAATCTAAATATCGTTGTAGTTCAGAAGTCGTTCGATCGAAGTCCTATCCAAAATCGGTATTCTCGTGTTGCTTGGACGAGTTTCGATAGGACTTCAACTCAATAGGATCGAAACTCAGCGACTTTTCAATCGAGAGGTATTTTTTGTACATTTTTCATCAAAAGTCGAAAACTACGTGGTTAAGGAAAAAAAACATGTTTCAGAATGTGCAAGCAGCGCTCTTTCATATGATATAATAAGTAAATAATAAATAATAAATAATAAATGATAAATAATAAATAATAAATAATAAATAATAAATAATAAATAATAAATAATAAATAATAAATAATAAATAATAAATAATAAATAATAAATAATAAATAATAAATAATAAATAATAAATAATAAATAATAAATAATAAATAATAAATAATAAATAATAAATAATAAATAATAAATAATAAATAATAAATAATAAATAATAAATAATAAATAATAAATAATAAATAATAAATAATAAATAATAAATAATCATTAATCATTAATAATTAATCATTAATAATTAATCATTAATAATAAATAATAATTAATAATTAATAATAAATAATTTGTACCGCTTTAATTGTTTTCTGTTTCCCAACGGTTGACTGGCAGAGAATACTTTTAGTATGAAGTCCGCCTTGTATATTACATTACCTATGTATTATGTACAAAAGTTTATTAAATAAAATAAAAAATAACAAATATGCTAGCCCCAAGCTTATTTTTCACATACAAAAGGTCCAGCTAATTGAACTTTTGTCCAACGACACTTGGATCGCTTATTTTGACGTTTAGTCGTTGAAATCCGATCGAAACAAAGGTCATCTAAACAGTAGAATACCTTCGAGTTATCGTTTTGAAACGATTGAAGGACGATTAATGTACCAGAATACACTTCGACGACACTTCGATAGAATCGCTGCCGCTCAAGTTCTATCGACAGTTGTGAATACGAAAATGGTTTCAACGACTAAATCGCTACGATATCGTCACGGTTTTTATTACGAGAATCGGGCTACAGCTCACGAACCGCTTTGCGGGTCGCTCAACTTGCTATCCCCGCGCTTACCGCTAGTCGTCCACGCGCTCACGTGTCTCCGTACCCGAGCTTACGGCTCTACGCACAGTGGTCTGAAAATGAAAATGAACATTTTTTTTTTCTCCTTTTTTTGTCTTTCTTTTTTTTATCCTTTTTTTCTCTCATTTTTTTATATGGAACCACTGTGCGGCAAGCCGTAAGCGCGGCGTCGCCTAGCCGTAGCCGAGCCGACGACGTACCGACGCTGATCCGGTTAGGTTACGTGCTTGCGTTAGGTGACGCCTGGTTGACGGCGGGCGAGGCGAAAGGCGATACGGTGTCGATTGTCGATCCCTTTCCGAGTTGATGTAATGTGCTGTGACCTTATAGGATGACCCACACGTACCACAAGCACACCACATCGCAACCACAAAATGTGATCACGCGTGAATAGGTGTCGATGATTTTAACAAGCTTTTTATTAACCTACTTAGAAAAATGGAAAATGAAGTATTTTAGAAAACATCGACCCGTCTCACAACTAGCTCCGATGGAACACGAACCCACGACCTTTCGCTTTCCGGGCGACTGCTCTAACCACTGAGCTACGGAGTCGTTACGAGAAGCGTCGAATTTATCCAATACTTCTTACACGCTATATAGCCAGCGCTACCCTAACACACGAAAGAAATACCTTTCCAGGGTATTTTACAATCGCTTAAGATGAAATTACTATAGCAAGTTATTAAAATTTTTACTTTTTTGCATTCACAGTGCATTTTTTATAATAGAAAAATGCATTGTGAATGCAAAAAAGTAAAAATTTAAATAACTATTAACCTACTTGCCATGTTAGTTAGTTAGTAAATCTTGCAAGCTTAATTTGACCCACTTCCCAGTGTGACGGAGCTGAAATTTTGAGGTACATGTTTGGGTTAGATGAGAATACTATATTTAACGGTTGGGGCAAGACTTTTGCTATTTAGCTGCATTAAGAAAATTACATTATTGGTGAAGGTCGTAGCTAGCTAAGCTATTTGTTACCTTAACTTTTCAACCGCCTTTGTGCTCTAGTAGTTCACCACTGGTTACAGACTCAGAGGTCCTGGGTTCGATTTCCAGACTGGGTAGGTACATATTGTAATCGATTTGGTTGGTGATAGGACTTGTTCTTATTCTGCCTGACTAGATACCACCATCTTATCTAAGTCTGACGCCATAACAATAATGTTTTTAGCATTATTGTGATCCGGCATTTAGAGATAAGATAGCCAGTTCCTCAGTAATTGAGTATTCCGGCAGGGGGGGCTCACTCCGCAATTCAATCGACTACGCGCTGTCTACCGCGAGGTAGAGAATAGGCGGGTGTCACGCGCGCTCACCGCTCAGTTGTGCATGCGACGCCACGCGAGAAAGAAGTTACTTATTTTACTTTCGCCACACTTTCGCGCCAAAACACACGTGTATTACCTTATGGTTTTATGGGTAAAACATAGCAAAATCCGTAATATTAAATATTATTGTGCGGCCTTCGGTTGTCTTAACAACGACAGAAAGACACCGGATTTAAAATTTCATCATCTTCCTAAAAAACCTGAAAGGTACCTAAGTTTTTTTGTGTGACTATACTGTCTTATTCTAAGTATCTATAATACTTAATGATCCGAATATTTGATTTAAGTACCCCCGATCCACCTTAGCATAGGTAATTATGCTAAGGTGAAGCATTTGGGGAAGCATTGGGGGATGAAGTTGTTCACGTCCGCAGGAACTGCCGCCCGTACCCTGCACGTATCCCCTGGGTGGCGCTAAACGAACAACAAACCATTGGCTGCTGTACTGTTGCTTTCTTGCGACCTCACAGCACTAACAGTCGTTCAACAAGTCAGGAATATTTTAGAATTTCTCAAAATGCCTCAATGCGATCTGCCCTCCTCGGAGAGCCACCAGACTAGAGATATTGGACCTATCACCCGAATCTGCCAACTTAATATAGAGAGCATTAGTTTAGCTAAATGCGAAGTAGTCAGTAAGATTTTATTTGAAAATGACATTGACGTACTCCTTTTACAAGAAACTCATGCCAGGGATGAACAGGATCTAGACAAACGGGGCGTCATACCAGGATACTACCTCGCTCATGCCATCAATCACGCGCAATACGGTATCGCTACATATGTTAGAAACGACATAAAGCCTATCGCCACGAAGTCATGCCTTAGTGGACCGGACGTGTTTGCCTCCGCAGTAACGATTGATAATCTTACCATCGTAAACGTATACAAGCCCCCAAACTCATCATGGACAACCAACGTTCCCGCCTTTCCACACCCATGCCTGTATGCCGGTGACTTCAATAGCCATCATACGACCTGGCGATATAATAAAAATGATGCAAATGGAGAACAACTCGTACAGTGGGCAGAAAACAACAACCTACATTTAGTCTTTAACGCCAAGGACAGAGGTTCGTTTAGATCAGCCAGATGGAAGCGAGACTATAATCCGGACTTGACGTTTGCCACCTGCGACAACAACCGCACCCCACTTCAGACTACGCGAAGAGTCTTATCAGACTTTCCAAACAGCCAGCACCGACCAGTACTTACGGAAGTAGGTATTAAGATCCCGGTATCGAACTCCATGCCACTACCTCGATGGAATTTCCATAAAGCAAACTGGATCACTTTTGGTGCTGATATGGATGCTGCTATAAGATGGATACCTCCTTGTGCTAAAAACTATGAACGTTTCACCAAACTTCTTATAGCAATAGCAAAAAAGAATGTTCCACGTGGCTATCGCAAAACGTACATACCCTGCTGGTCGGCTGAGAGCGAAAAACTATTTGATGAGTACAAACGCACTGGTAGGCATGAAATAGGCGAAGATCTCCTAAAGTCACTCAATGAAGGCCGTCGCAGTAAGTGGCTCGAAACCGTGGAGTCGATGGACTTTACGGCATCCAGCAGAAAAGCGTGGAAGGTTCTCAATAAGCTATCTGGAAAAACGGGAACAGGCTCCCACGGCGGAACGGTCCCGTTGACAAATGCAATCGCCAACAGGATTGTGGAAATTTCTCGTGTCAAGGGCCAAAAATCTGAAACAAAGGCTATAAAACAGAGTGCCAAACAGCTCAAAGCATCACTTCCAACTGATGAACAACTGTCGCGAGAGTTTTCGCAGGACGAAATAGACCACGCGCTAAAGCTATTGCCACTAAACAAGGCTGCTGGGTTTGATGGAGTATACAACGAGTTTCTGAAGCACCTGGGCCCGAGAAGCTGGAAATGGCTGAAATATTTCTTCTCAGATATATTGCTACATAACAGGCTCCCCCGCAACTTCAACAGTTCCAAAATTATTGCTATCTTAAAACCCCAAAAGCCTGCAGATGATCCTAAGAGCTACCGCCCTATTGCTCTTCTGAGCTGTGTCTACAAATTGCTAGAAAGATTAGTGTATAACCGCATAATGCCCTTAGTCGACAGAGCAGTCCCAGTGGAGCAAGCCGGTTTCCGCAGCGGCCGTAACTGTACAGACCAGGTAATGTCTCTCACAACTCATATAGAGGCAGGCTTCCAAAGAAAACTGAAGACGGTTGCTGTTATGATAGACCTGTCAGCTGCTTATGACACTGTCTGGCGACAGGGCCTAATCTATAAGCTCATGAAAGTGGTGAAATGCAAAGTAATGGTAGGTCTGATAAATAGCATGCTCAGCAACCGAGAGTTAAAGGTCTACCTTGGCGATGCGGAAAGTCGAACCAAGAAATTAAATAATGGACTACCACAGGGTTCGGTTCTTGCTCCTTTGTTATTCAACCTTTATATGCACGATATACCTGATACACGAAGTCGTAAGTTTATATATGCTGATGACATAGCCATAGTTGCCCAACACGAAACCTTCAAGTCACCTGAAGGAACTCTTACTGAAGACTTAAGTGTACTACACAACTACTTCAAAAAATGGAGACTAGTACCAAATACTGATAAAACTGAGGTGACCACGTTCCATCTGTCCAACCAAATGTCAAGATATGAACCTACGGTTGAGTTTGCTGGATCTAAACTGCGGTACAACCCTACGCCAAAATATCTAGGCGTGACTCTCGACCGTAGCCTTACTTACGCTCCACATATCAACAAACTGGCTAAAAAGCTCCAGACAAGGAACAACATCCTACACAAGCTGGCGGGAACTACTTGGGGAGCAAGCGCCGATGTACTCCGAACTACCGGTCTGAGTCTGGTGTACACAACAGCTGAATACTGTGCTCCGGTATGGTTAAACAGCGCACATGTGCCGCATGTAGACACTCAGCTCAACCAGACCATGAGATGCATAACCGGAACCATAAAATGTACTCCCCTCCCGTGGCTTCCTGTTTTGAGCCATATTGCACCACCACATCTAAGGAGGCAACAAGTACTGGTACGAGAGGCCCAGAAGATCCACAGATCCTCTGACCTGCCGGCACACGCGGAGTTCACTGACCCGCCGCCCTATCGCTTGAGATCGCGACATCCACCGTACAAGACCGCATGTGAACTGTTGAGTTCTAATTTCGACACTACTTCAAGTTGGGTGCAAGAGTGGAGTGCAAAACCTCCTGACACCATGGGAACCACCGTAAACCCTATACTTAAACCTGCTGGATTTGCACTCCCAAGAAAAGAATGGTGTCAACTCAATAGAGCACGTACTGGATGCGGGCGGAGTAATGCCTTCCTGACTATGTGCGGATGGATCGAGTCAGCGGCGTGCGAGTGTGGAGCTGTTGTCCAGGACATGAAGCACATAGTGACGGAGTGCCCTCTCACGAAATACCATGGCAGCCCGGCTGACTTGTACTCCCTGGAAAATGACGCTATCCAATGGATTCAGAAGTTAAAGGATAAATTAACCTTGTAAAACTTAATTAATTTTGTAATTATGAACGACTGTATTATTAATTATGCCATACGATTAAATAAATAAATAGGTAATTACGACAAAAATAAAAATTGACAAAGTGATTCTCGCTTTTATACCTACATAGCTAGGTTAGGTACCTACGAATAATTATTATTAGGGAAAAAGAATCAATAGGAAGTAGCTGTAGCACTTTTAAAATAGGTACCTACCTACCAAATTACTAAATATCTACCTACTTTCTGTCTTAGAATAATATAATAACTGTGAATGCTCTAATAACCACTGAGCTACCACTGTCGTTACAGACTGGCCACGAAAACGCGCGGCGGACGGCGGCGGCGGCGACACGGCAACGAGCGAATTGCGCAATCATTGCGCGCTCGCAACTGACGTCTAATCAAATAAGTCAATGAGACGCACCAACGGATGCGCAATTCACTCGTCGTCGTCGCCGTCGCCGCCGCGCATATTTGTGGCCAGGCCGTTAGAGTATTCGCCCGGACAATGAAAGGTCGTGGGTTCGAGTCCCATCGGAGCTAGTTGTGAGATGGGTCGACTTTTTAGCGACTCCGTAGCTGAGTGGTTAGAGCATTCGCCCGGACAGTGAAAGGTCGTGGGTTCGAGCCCCATCGGAGCTAGTTATGATGTGAGAAGGGACGACTTTTTCTCATACCTACTTCATTCTCAATTTTTTCAGTAATAAAAATTGAATTGTGAATGCAAAGAAGTAAAAATAAAAAATCTAAACTGTCTGTATTTAAAAATCATTTGCGCTATTTGTTGTTCCTTTTACCACTTACCTGCTTACTTTGTCGTTACATTTGCAGTCGAGTCGACCGGCGACCCTACGCGGCAACCAAGACCACCCAAAACCAATTTGGCTTAAGCGTTTCCGAGTAATAGAAGCGTATTACGTACAGCTACGGTTCAATTTCGCTTGTAATGAACGGTAAATTAGTTAGGCAGGCGTGCGGGTGCAAATTATTTTAGACCTAATTGTCGCGTGGACAAGATTAATAATTTATTGTAACTGTTTCGGAAGTGAGCCTTCTGCTACAAATATTATTCTGTGATTCCGGGAATAGTGCGCTTCCCACTTTCAGCCTTATCACCACTTAACTTAAGGCGTAGTGAAAGCTAAGTGCTACACCTTTGTGCATAAAAACCGTAGAGTTCCTTCATTGATGTCTCAGTGCCTTATAATAGTAGTAGAAACTGAACAATTGACCTTAATATATTTACGGAGTGTTCGGAACATCGATTAGACCGATTACTCTAGTAGCTATTGAATTATTTATTGAACATGGAGTTCTTGTGACATTTGAAACGACAAAAACAAAACAAACAAGCTCTTTAACAAAAATAATAAATATGTAGTTTAAAAAACTATAAAACACACTTTTATAGGAACAGACTTAAAAGTACAAAATAACCGTCTATCCAGTAACTGAAATTAAAAAGCGTGGTGCGCGTTGTCAATATTAAGTATTTGAATGCATGATTTGCAAAGGGCGCACCACGCTTTTAATTTCAGTTACTGGATAGACGGTTATTTTGTACTTTTAAGTCTGTTCCTATAAAAGTGTGTTTTATAGTTTTTTAAACTACATATTTATTTTTTACTTTTTAGTTTAACAATTAATGGCAAGCTATGGATGGGGATGGTAATCGATTTCACAGTCCATTCATGTGTCTGCCCACCCCGTAAACATTATAACCCAAAGGCGTAATTGTATGTATTTAGTTTTAGAAATTCAAGTGGAGTCTATTAGTTACCAGATGCGCGAGCCGAACCCTTACTTCCTCCCTGCTCCATCATCAGACCCTCACCACCAAGTGTAGCGAATAGGTCTTGTCTGAACGAAACAAATGAGCCCAAACTCAAAAGGTTTCGTAGTGGTCATTAAGAAATGCCACTGGCTTCCTCTCTGCTCCATCATGAGACCCTCACCACCAAGTGTAGCGAATAGGTCTCATCAGAATGAAACAAATGAGCCCAAACTCGAGGGGTTTTCTTGTGGTCTTATGGAGTTTCACTAGCTTCCTCCCAGCTCCATCATCAGACCCTCACCACCAAGTGTAAGAAATAGGTCTTATCAAAACGAAACAAATGAGCCCAAACTCGAGGGGTTTCCTATTGGTCATTAAGGAGTGTCACTGGCTTCCGTCCTGCTCCATCATCAGACCCTCACCACCAAGTGTAGCGAATAGGTCTCATCAGAACGAAACCAATTAGCCAGAACTCGAGGTGTTTCCTATTGGTCATTAAGGAGTGCCACTGGCTTCCTTCCTGCTCCATCATCAGACCCTCACCACCAAGTGTAGCAAATAGGTCTCATCAGAACGAAACCAATTAGCTAGAACTCGAGGTGTTTCCTATTGGTCATTAAGGAGTGCCACTGGCTTCCTCCCTGCTTCATCATCAGACTCTCACCACCAAGTGCAGCTAATAAGTCTCATCAGAACGAAACAACGGAGCCCAAACTCGAGGGGTTTCCTAGTGGTCATTAAGAAGTGCCACTAGCTTCCTCCCTGCTCCATCATCAGACCCTCACCATCAAGTGTAGCGAATAGGTCTCATCAGAACAAAACAAATGAGTCTAAGCTCGAGGGGTTTCCTAGCAGCCATTGAAGAGTTCTATTATTACCCACCTCTTGACTCCATCATCAGATCAGCTCGAATGTAGCGAATTATTGTATTGTCATCGGATTCATAAAGACTTGCAAAGTTTCAAATCAATACGACAAGTAGAAATAGGTTAAAATTGAATTCCAAGATTTTCTTACATTGTGACTTAGTTACAAGTGAAGCTAATAAAAGTGTGGTAAAAAAGTGTAGATAAACCTAACAAGGCATTGCGGGGAACTTGCATTAAAATTATTTTGAGAAATTATATTAATAATCCAATGATGATAGCCATTAAAAGTGCATTCGTGGAAGATTTATTCCAAAATTATTATTATTTTGCAAAATATTTTAATTTAAAGTTACGTAAATTGAAACGTGGTTTGAAACACCAATCAGCGCGCAGTGACGTAATTCCATTAGTCACTTGTGAGTTCAAAAACATTTTAGGTGCACATCCATTCAAAACATGACATAAAACATTAAAAATATCTACAAAATGGAAAACGGCTTTACTAAATCCGACTCGCGAGATTTGCCTAAGGTTTATATGGACATAGTGCGGTGGTTATTGGAAAATTCAAATTTTTCAAGTGTAGAGATTGCTGTTTACTTTATACACTGTTGATGCAAGATCTTACGAGGTTATAATTTTTACGAATGCAACGTACTTACCTACATCAAAATGATCTTCACAACATTACAAGGCAGATTTTGAAGAGGGCGAATGTTGTCTTATAGCTCCTTTCATCCAGTTTTCTCTAAGTTTAGGCTCTTGAGGCACAGTTAAACACAGAAAAACAATAGATAACTGCACACTCTTTTTTGTGAGATTTATCTTTACTTGTAAAATAATTATCCATTGTAGTAATAAAGTATCGTTCACTGTCTTTCAAAAATTTACTGTCACCTGTCAAAATAATTAAGCATTGTTCGTTAATTATTTTTAGAATAAATATAGAATCTAGTAAAGAATTTAGCTTGGTCACTGAGTTCATACAATTTGTGCAATAACGAGTCTTTCATTTTTTACAAGTAAACTAAAGAAATACATAAAATTACTTTAAATATCTGATTGTTTAACACCTTATGAAAATTTGCAAAATAGAAACAATGGTGCAAACGTCAATAGTTTAATAATAAATGGAATTTATCTATTTTGGCAACTAACGAGAAACGTTTGAACTGAGTGACCAACGTTTTCGGTTTAATGACTAGGCTTCGCCATATAAATAAATGAAAGTAAGCTTAAGTGAGCTTGTAAATACATACTTATTATACATAGAAAACACCCAGACCAAGACAAATAGACACGTTCATGCACACAAATATTTGTCTTGTTCGGGGCAAAGGCAGCATTTGCTTTGCAGTTGGCCGTTGCAGTTAGTTATTACTTTTGCAAGTGGCCTAGTGCGCGCCTTTAAAAAACCGAATATCAGGTGTAAATTTTGGACAAAAATTAAAAATTCAACCTCTAAAAGTATGGTACTTAGAGAAACGCATGATAAACCAACTTCTAGTAAAGATTTCGCTAAAAAACTTAAGCTTTCTTTCATTTATCTATCTGGCGAAGCCTAGTCAGTAAAACTGAAATCGATGGTCACTCACTTTAAGCGTTTGTCGTTAGGTGTCAAAATTTCTTTGTCACTCCTTTCAGATGCACATTGAAAAGTTTGACGTCCTAAGGAATGACGACACGTCCGGCCATTGAGCGTTTACGCACGGACTTTGAAATGTTAATTTTTGATTTGCATTAAATAAATAATTTATGCATATTTCAACTTTTTCGCTTGTGATATTTTCATGCAATCCTTAAATCTTTCAGTAGTGTAAGTTTTTATGTCAAGCAAACGCAAACTATTTCGATTCCGTATTAATGTCAATTTGTATGAAAACTGTATAAGCGCGCTACTCGCCGCTAGAGGCGCTGATACAGTTTTCATACAAATTGACATAAATACGGAATCGAAATAGTTTGCGTTTGCTTGACATAAAAACTTACACTAGGGGTACAGATAGACTACATTAATGAAGTAATGCAAGTTCCCTATTTAACCAAGAACATATTTTTGACAGGCCATGCAATAGAGATGTTTTATATTATATGTACTCTTTGTATGACAATACGACAATAACCCTTAGGTCTAGATACATAGTTGGAGTTACAAACACGGCCGAGAAAATGCGCGCGTACCTATATCACATACATGTGATTTATGACATAAGATCGTATATTATTAACCTTTTTTCTCAGCCATGAAAAGTTTTGATTAAGTTCGTGAGCCTTCATCTATACTATTGTTGACCGAAGACTCTAGTAGTGAAATGTGCTCAAGGATTATTACTTAATATTCACTGTGCGAGCGGAACAGTGATTTGGGATGGGACGGGTTAAACAAGCGGTTATCAGACTGCATTCAGTGGTTATCGGAATTACTCTAAGAAATAATTAAGATAGCTGCAGGATGTAACCCTTAGATTTTAGTTTAGACGATTGAGAGGTTATGCACAAGAAGTTAGAAGGCTAGAAGGAGCAAACTGCGCATTTGGTACCAAAATAAGATATTTTTTTTATCCTAAACTGGTAACACTCTTAGCCTTCATCACACCTGATGTTAAGTGATGATAAGGCTGAAGGTGGAAGCGCACTACTGCCGGAATACTCAATTACTGAGGAACTGGCTATCTTATCTCAACTGCCAGAACACAACAATGCTGAAAACATTGTTGTTATGGCGTTAGACTTATATAATATGGTGGTAGCTACCCAGGCAGACTTTGAACAATCCCTACCACCAACCAAACCGAATACAATATGTACTGGCGTTACCACACTGGGAATCGCACCCGGGTCCTCCGGGACCTCTGGTGACGTGTACCACTAGACCGCAGAGGCGGTTATACGAGCGTGCGCAGACAGAGAGCGGTCCCGAGTTCCACGTTCAGAGTTCAGAGTACTGCGTTCTAACGAATGTACTGAGTTTGGTACGATAACGCACACAGCAGGCAGTCAGAACGCGGCGGTCAAAGTAGAACTCGGCGTTCTAAGAGTTCATTTGCCACCGAGATAGTGAACGCCGCGTTAACCGCGATGTCTGAACTTGCAAATACAGAAAAACTTATTGAATTGGTTAGAGAAATGAGATTTTTGTATGATTTAAGTCATGTACGTCATGTAAAATATAGCCAGTCTTTCTTTTGCTGAAACAGTCTTCCTCGAATTGCATTTTGCTTTTCGATTATCACTTTGTCTGGCCAACGAAAGCTGTCCATGCGAAAAGGCGGCAATTTTAAAATCCTGGAGATGTTAGCCCTGAATATACTGTGAAAAACTATTTTGATGCTTGATGTTTATTTTATTAGGTTACTAGCCTTCCGCCCGCGGCTTCGCCCGCGTGTACTACACGACGCTATCCCGCGGGAAGGTGATATTTTTCAGGAATAAAAAATAGCCTATGTCCTTTCTCAGGCTCTAGACTATCTCTGTACCAAAATTCATTCAAATCGGTTCAGTAGTTTAGGTGTGATTGTGTAACACACAGACAGACAGAGACGCATTTATAATATAAAAGTAAGGATTAGAAAATTACAACATAAATAGATGTAATAAATTACATAATTTCATGGTAATAAAGAATTTTCAAATAAGGATTTTTAAATTTGGCGCCTTTTCTCGAAGACAACTATCGTTGGCCAGACTCTATCATATAATTCATTAAAGCTTCGACATGCGAAAATAAATATAGGATTACTCTTCGCTTCGGTGCTAAGTAATACTTAAATAAAATTTTTCTACTGAACTCGCCTTGTTCTTCTAGAGTTGTGTTAATTGGGCACAAGAAAGTATTGACTTTCTTTTCCTTTTAGAAGCTTATAGAATCCACAAAAGCAATGCTTCTTCTTCGGAAGATGAACTTTCTAGCGAAATGTTGCAGGTACAAAGACACGGACGAAACTGGAACGCAAGAAGTTGAACGCCACATGTGTGCGTTGGAACTCTCGAGCGGTCAAAACGCAGAACTCTGAACTCTGTACGCGGAACTCAGGACTGCTCTCTGTCTGCGCGGGCTGTAAAAGTGTATCAGGCACGTTGCCTGGTACACTTTTACAGCTTTTTTACATCTGGCTGTGAAAGTTTGGAGAAATTCAAAATCGGCCAATCAAAAATGGGTTGACGGAAATTTTTTCTCAGACACTATTGTAATAGCATGCAGGACATGTTGCTTGCTTTTTCATTTAACAAAGTTGCACAAAAAATACTTACGATAATACCTATATACGATGCATTTATGCAAACCCTTCAGTGATTCTGAGTGGATTTCTCTAGTGGTGGCTATCGGTCTCGATGCATAGTGGTTATCGGAATTATTTATTGGAGCATCTTTGATTTGAGATCGGTGACTGAGTCGAGTGCCGGCATGAGCTGACTATCAATTATTTATTTCAGTCAGAATAGAAGCCACAGGCTTGACTAAAGGTTATATTTGGATAAGTTCAAACTTAAAAAAAAAACATTAAAATAAGTATAAACTGCTAGTAAATATAGCTAGATTGCTAAATGACCCTTACTTCTTTCCCTAATAAATAAATGGAAAAGAACGAGAATAAATTAAATTACGTTGTTAGTTGCCAAAACGATGGGAAATTTTTAAAAAATATACCAAGTAGGTACAAAACAGTGCAAAAAAATAAAAATAAAATTATAATGGTATTTTTACATTATTGCACTCACGATGACATTTTAATTATTGAAGTATTATAAAAAAGCGACCCGTCTACGTCTTTCAACTAGCTACGCTGGGACTCGAAACTACAACATTTCACTGTCTGAACGAATGCTCTAACCACTGAAATAAGGAGTCTTTAACGACTCACTACTTATACCTACATATTATTATACTCAATACTTCATTTTCAATAAGATTATAATGGTGTTATTTCTTTTTTTATTATCTTTATAATTGGTATCAAGTTGCTTGGTTAAGCTTCATTAATAGCACAGTCTTGTTAGTCAAATATAAACTACAAATTGATATTAATACCAATAGTTCTAGATTCGTGCCTAACTTTTGAAATTAGACGCTGGCTTAAGGACACAGCACATTACATCAACTCGGAAAGGGATCGACTCCGTATCGCCTTTCGCCTCGCCGTCAACCAGGCGTCAACCTAACGCAAGCACGTAACCAAACCGGATCAGCGTCGGTACGTCGGCTCGGCTACGGCTAGGCGACGCCGCGCTTACAGCTCGCCGCACAGTGGTTCCATATTAAAAAAAAAAAGAATGAGAGAAAAAAATGATAAAAAAAATAAAAATAAAAATATTGTTGTTCATTTTCATTTTCAGACCACTGTGGACGACTAGCGGTAAGCGCGGGGATAGAAAGTTGAGCGACCCGCAAAGCGGTTCATGAGCAGTGGCCCGATTCTGCTAACGTTAAGTCATAATCGTGTCTCAATCGTGTTTCAATTGTTGTGCTTTTTTACACACTAGTTACAAGAAATGTGAACGTTTTTCACAATACTACTGATGGTCACACCACACACTACATTCACATCACATCATACTGTCATAATTCTTGTAACTAGTCTGTAAAAAAGCACAACAATTGAAACACGATTGAGACACGATTACGACTTAACGTTAGCAGAATCGGGCCACTGGTCCCGGGGCGAGGCGATTACGTTACGATTCCGATTAGTGTGCTTTGCAGTAGGGGGTTTCATACAAAGACTACTGAACCGCTCGAGTTGATACGTTTACGATCCCTTTCCGAGTTGATGTATGTGCTGTGACCTTAAAGAAGTCTAGTACCTACTTCATAGGAATTGAGATCTACCAAGTTTTAATAGGTACTGAAAGTTGAGGCACACCAAGAATTCACTTAGCTATCATAGTTCAATCATTATGAACTGCCTATTCGATAACGAGGTATTATAATGATCAGTCTTATTTTATAATTGGATTTCAATGTAAATATATAAGTAAGGATACTCTTTAGGATTCTGGTTTTTATATTATTATTTCCTACCTACCTACAAATATTTTATGGGATGTACGAGACATCGCATCGCACATGTATGTAAAATCTTTTATTATATCATGCGTTGATCGGTGACTATAAAACTGCAAGCAGGCATTTCTGTTGGCCTAAATTATGGACTAATGAATATTGTAAAATTGTAGCAGTGCAGTAAACGCATTCAATCATCGCGGTCGGTTTATAATTTTCTAGCATTTCCCGTCCATGAGTTGAGTTAGCATCAGTTCTAGCAACTATCATTTTAGCATATTTTATCATTTAGCATCAGCATAGCAGTATATGTAAAAATAAACTCCTACAGGGATGTTGATGTCCATCGATATAAACAAACAACTTTTACTATGAAGCCAGCTTTGAAATCGCGAAAATAATCAGCTGTTCCATACATCTAAGTCGGTTATGTATTTTCTATGGAACGCAAGCGGATCGCAGATACTTACTTTTTTTCTGCGAACAACACAATACGTCTAAAATCTCCATATCAATAACGTCATTCACCAAATCGGACGCCCAATTCGATCCGATAAGCTTCCGATTTGCATGGCATTTAGCTTGTCCTAGAATCTATTCGAATTGCACCGAATCTTGTGTAACGGCTACGACTATTGAATATTAAACAGGCCCTCCTGATATAATGTTTGGTCCCAATCGGTGAGTAATGATGAGTAAACAATTGGTCGAACTAAAATAGTTTTAGTTCAGTTCATTGGTCAAATGCTGGTTTGGAATATGGAGGTTGAGGGTTTATTTATTTATTTATTCACAACGGGGTAGCACTTAGCCTTCATCACACCTGATGATAAGTGGTGATAAGGCTGAAGGTGGAAGCGCACTACTCCCGGAATCCTCAATAACTGAGGTACTGGCTATCTTATCTCTAACTGCCGGAACACAATAATGCTGAAAACATCATTGTTATGGCGTTAGACTTAGATAATTTGGTGGTAGCTAGCCAGGCGGACTAAGAACAAGTCCTACCACCAACCAAACCGAATACAATATGTACCCTCACTGGGAATCGAACCCGGGACCTCTGGGTCTAAAATCGGTTGGGATTGGTTCGTCCATAGAATAAGTAGGAAGTCCTGGGTGCCTACCATCAACTCTTAATGCGGTTTTGTTTAGGGCCTAAACTGATCTGCTTCGCTTATACGTACCACGACAGCTTAATATCAACGACAGCGATTCTGTGATCATTCAATGACATTTCACAGCCGCTAAGCTGTCATGAACTCTTATTTGACTTATAACTCGGCCAAGCTAACATGACACCTGCAGGTTATACTCTCTTTCACTCTCCGGGCATGACAGAATCGAGTGAAAGAGACGGGTAGAAGAACAAGGACACAAATCGTTCGGTCATTCAAATTTAGCAATTCATTTGCGATCCAGTTTTTAGAAGGTCATAGTACCTACGAAAGAAAGCAATTCATTTTAGGAACCTATTCTGCATCGCGCTAGTTTTGAATCGCTGTCTTAAAGTTGATGGTAGGCACCCTGAGTGTGGCATAAGCTTAAATAAGGATTTTAATTTATTTCAGGAAGACTGGATATTACATAGCAAAGTTATTTTAAAGTCTATACATATCTACTTAAATAACTATGTGCAGTCAAGTAAATTCAAATAATCTTTTGAAATTCCTAACATTAAAAAGGTTTAAAATAAGATTTTGAATTTTTTAAGTCACTTTCACTATAACTATTATAAAAAGGGGTTTTTTGCCCGTTTTACATAATAAATAGGGTTTAAAATGTCACAGTATTTTAATAACTACACAAACTCAAATCATTACTTGCACAAATTCTACTAAGTGACAAAAATGGAAACACCACAAGAAACAATAATAAAATTATCTTCGCAAAGGAAAACTGTTACTCCCATCTCTCTCAGTTCAAGGCTAAACTCGAGTAATTAATACATTATTAAGGTCGTATATTACAAGATGCCGCAACTTAGACGAGCGTTGTTAATTTATGTTGTGTCGTAGGACCTTAAATATTGCCTTCGTGCGACACCTCGGGACAGCAAGGATTTAGAGCGAGTTATGTTTCTGACAGGGATCGCAGAACTTTGATTTTGACTGCGTAGTTTGTTTTAAGTTACAAATTAATTTTGATATTTGGGTAATAACGCTTGACACTGTCTTTTAATTTACAAAGATGAATATTAATTGGGATACAAATAATGTAGCTTACTTCCGCAAAAAACACAACATGCAAGATGCACCGCCCGCCCGCCCGCATAAAATTGGTTATACACACCACGAAAATATCAGTGCGCAATATACCTGTATTTAGCAAGACAGCAATACACCTTACACCTTCACCGATAAGACTATTATATTATACACGTGTTTCGCCCCAACCCGGGGCATCCTCAGGAGTTAGATCGTGCAAAAACCAGCACCGAATGAGCTCCGACGCCTACCTACCCACTTTTTGGGGGTGGGCGGGCGGTGCTACTTGCATGTTGTGTTTTTTGCGGAGGTAAGCTACATCAATTCCTTTAGGGACTTCCGCCAGGTGACGCCTGATTCAATGAAATACTGATGAATATTGAAATAAAATCTGGTATTATACTACCAGATTTTATAGCAATTTAAGGGACTTTATTCTTCTACTTCTTCTGTACATGCCACTCTTATCGGTGGTCGGACAACATCATGGCTATCCTGACTTTCGAAGCCGCTGCCCGAGACAGGGATGTAGTACTATTGCCAAACCATTCCCTAAGGTTTTTAAGCCAAGAATGTCTTCTTCTTCCAACACTACGCTTTCTTGCAATTTTTCCCTGAATTATCAGTTGGAGAATTTTATGTTTAGTGTTCCTCATCACATGACAAACATAATGACAATTCGTGGCACTTGATGGGACTTTTTATAAGAGTAAACTTAATAAATTAAATATAGTATTAAACGAATTCTATAAAATATAATCAAACCTGTAGAAATATAATATAATACAAAAAAAATCTTATTCTAACTATCTCTAAAATTAAATCTTTTGAATAAAATCCCGCTAAAAATGGAATTCCACATAATGCTATTATTACTACTACCACAAGGGGTATTTAGTACTTACACCCAGACACGAGAAAATATTGTAAAGTGCTTTTTTTATTCACCCAACCGGAGGCGAACCTACCGGAAATCAGCACTATACGTTGCACTGACTAATATCGTTTTACGAATAATTTGCTGAAATAATATCTACCTATCTCAAAAATGTCTTGTAGCAACGGTCTTCACCCACTCGGAAATGAACGAATCGCTTCCGTAGCGTCATCCAATTTGCATACATACTAAGTAGACGTTGACATAGTGCACGACGAGAACAGAAAGTAACTTGGATTAATCTAAGGCAGTTTCATTCTCATGACAAAAGTTAGGTTGCGATTTTACAGAAGCAGAGCTGAGCTGGCATCTTTCATTTATAAATAAAACACTTTCACGGATTTTATCACGCAATTTATTTAACAACTTGGTTAAATTTTACGAAAAACTACTAAGTTTTTCGTGACCACGGCCCCTGAAAGCCCTGCCGGCCGGCCGGCCGGCCTGAAAGCCACGGCACCTGAAAAGGTGCCGAAACGTCGGATAAACCAAAATATCTCTAAAAACAAATAAAATTTAACTAAATTGTTAAATAAATTGCGTGATAAAATCCGTGAAAGTGTTTTATTTATATGGACAGTTCGCGTTTCTCTTTCATTTAACTCGACAGGCGGTGTCAGTTTAACAGCTGTTATTTGTACGGAACTGTGGAAACGAATCCTTAATTTAGACAGACTGAAGGTGCAACTAAAGGCACGTGTAAACGGGAATGTTTTAGCAGATTTTGAACAAACTTAAGCCAAAACACTTTATTGTGTGACACTCATTTTGTTTGTGTATAAAAAGCAATTATATCTAAGCATGTCAAAACAGTTTTGAAGTTTATTAAAAAGCCATTGGGTAAAAACTATGTACTAATAAAAGCTTGTTATAATAAATATTTTTAAACGAAAGGAAAAGGGAGACATCGTATGCAAAAAAGGGAAGAAAAAACATATTCAACATTTGTACTATACCACTTTTTCTGTTCTTACACTACTGTCACTGTATCCTTAACTATGGTCACAACCCGTTCATTACTGACTTCTGTAAAACGAACGAGATTAATCAATATCGCAATATTCCCCAGGAAGTAGTAATTGTATGTTAACATTTGAGTGCATCTCAATGCATCGGGTAGGTACAATTAGAATGCAATTACGTTTAACTGCATTTCAGACTTTTTCTTCAGTTACTGTCCTTTCTAATTGATTGTTCTAGTTTCTTTATTTGAATAGAAATTGTATTTTTAGAATTTAAGAAGTAAACTAAAATCAATTGATATAAGCAAATTCAATGGTATGAGTTTTGCTTGATATACCTAGATACCTAATAACTGAAATTAGTAGATTTTAGACATTTTGAAAACCATTGATATCTTAGAAGTTTATTTTAATACGTTCTTTCTAATACTTCATTTTCAATACTACATTTATTTGATCGGAAATCAAATTTGGGACTACAGAAATAGCAACACTTTGAAAATGGTATCATTTGCCACCTGACCACGGACACAGTCGGAAAAAATGGAAGTTTTTAATAATACTACAATTTCAAGATACTCGGCAATAATTATGTTTTAAATAACGAACGAACCGATGGCCGTTGGGGCGGAATGGTTCTCGAATGGCGACCGCGAACCGGACGACGTTCCGTGGGCAGGCCCCCTACAAGGTGGACCGACGATCTGGTCAAGGTCGCGGGAAGCCGCTGGATGCGAGCAGCGCAAGACCGATCGTTGTGGAGATCCTTGGGGGAGGCCTATGTCCAGCAGTGGGCGTTGTACGGCTGAAATGATGATGATGAAATAACGCACTTCTTTATTTATTTATTCAATATTAACAAACAAAACTACTTCCATTTTACTACTACTTAAGTTTATACTACATACATATACATATAAAATAAAATGGAAAATGAAGTATTTAGAAAAAATCGACCCGTCTCACAATCACAACTAATTCTTTTCTAAATACTTCATTTTCCAGTTTTCAATAATAAAAATTGCATTATGAATGCAAATAAGTAAAAACTTAAATAATATACCTACTTATATATAATTTTGCTTATATGAAATAATATTACCAATTTGATAGCCAAATATCCAAATCACTAACAAATACACAAGTATAGGTAATGCGTACTTTTCTCAGTTAACTTGTCTGTTATTTAATATGCATGGAATTCCCAATATGAACCCCGGTTCCCTAAACCGAGCGTGGTCGTACAACGTGAACGAAATATACAAATAGTATCACAGTATATGCATCGACAGTATACTTCACAGAACTGGGAAATCTCAGCTATTATGAGAATAAGAAAATATTCTTTACTTTTGCAGACGGACGGGCGGTCGGGGCGGTCTTTTTGACCACGAAGCAATAAAATATACAAGTGATATTTTCGCCTGCAGCGCGGACATGTTGTGGACATAGATGAGTGATGAGAAATAAACTATTTTTATTATTATTATTCCCTTTATTACATTTAAAATACTTACAAAATTATATTTCTAAACATTAAATTTTTACAATGTATAACACTAAAAAATATAACATTTAAAAATACAAAAATGCAGTTCCCCAACGGTAGCAAGATCAGGGTCCCGGCTACCGATGGTTAAGGATCCAGAGACAGGAACTTTCTCACTATTCGGTCCGTGTCCAGAAGTACTGCCTTCTGCATCTGACTCCCGATCCATCCACCTAACGCAAGCCTCTTAAGGTGTTTATCGAGGCTCTTGGCTATCAGACCATGGGCAGATATGACTATCGGCACAACAATTATATTATTATTATTATAGACATGAGACTCCTTCAGTGCTATCGTTCGCGGTGAAATTGACCAGCTCGGCCCGCCACGCCCCGTTTGGAAAGTGCCTTAAGGGCCCAGCCATAAAGGGCAAAGATATTAGGTACTGTAAAATAAGCCTAATTACAATACAGTCCTTTTTTGGGCAGTTGTGTAATAAAGAACCACATCAAATTGCAACAAAGAAGGTTTCATAAGAAAGTGGAGCCTGATCCATCAGAAGTATTGACTTGGTAGATTTATCTACTAAATTAATACTTCTAATAGATCAGTCTTTATATTATATACTGTTAAGAGCCTGCGCGCACTTGTGATTTTTAGTCGACCGATAGTTTAGTCGGTATCGTAAGACGATCGTGATTAAACTGCCAGCCGATAGTTGGGTCACAGTGTAAAAAATCGGCCAAGTGCGAGTTGGACTCGCCCATGAAGGGTTCCGTACCCACTAAAAGTACCGATTGCCTGTACTTAGCCAAAATTCCACTATAATTTTTCGTCAGCAAAAAAAACTTTGTTTTTCATAATGTTTGTATGCATGACAAAGTTACTTTTGCGGTTTTTGAAAATGTGCTATATCTCAAAAAGTACTTACTATATCTAGTTCAAACCAATTTTCGTTGAAAGTTTTTACACAGTATATATTTTTTTTTATTTTTTACTCTTTTATTTCAAAAGTTAGAGGGGGGGACACACATTTTATCACTTTCGAAGGCTCTATCTTTCAAAATATTGACTTTAAGAAAAAATGGTTTAAGAAACATTTCATTTTTAGAGACCTATCTAAAGACACCCCACACGAATATGTTTGATTAAAAAAAAAATTTTCTGTTTCAGTTCTATGTATGGGGAGCCCCGCTTAATTTGTTTTATTTTTTTATTTTTGTATTAAAATCGTAAAGCGGTTCACAGAATACATCTAGCTACCAAGTTTCAAGTGCGTAGTTTTAATAGTTTTGGAATAAAGTGGCTGCGACATACGGATGGACGGACGGACGGACGGACAGACAGACAGACAGACAGACAGACTTGACGAAACTATAAGGGTTCCGTTTTTTGCCATTCTGCTACGGAACCCTAAAAAGTGGAGTGATAGTTTAGTTGAATGCAGTGCGCGCTCACATACTCCTTCATGCACATTACCGACCGGCCGGTAGTTGTAAGCGTGCACTTGTGATTTTTAATCGGGCGATAGTTTGATCGTTCAGTATAGAGTTAAATGGCAGTGCGCGCACTGACAATTAAAAATCGACCGATCAAACTATTGGCCGATAGTTGTTCGATCAAACATCGCACAGCACAATTCTGTTTGGGCAAGCCGCACTCTTATAACTAAATTACCTTCGAGCTTGAAGCTTCGAGCGACGTTTTTGAAGCTCGAAGTAATATCTATTTAATGAGATTAATGTTCTTTGTTATTCTACTGTTCCTTTTTTACTGAATCTTTGTTAAATTATTTAACTTGTCATTTTTCCCCCAAGTACCTATATCGTTAATGAGATATTTATTAGATAAAAATATTTTTATAAAAAAATAAAACCGCCTTCAAAAAAACCACATGTACGCGCGTGAAACATGTACAATTTTTTGTTGTTTTTGTTAAAACCCGCCCGACTTCAAAGTACTTACGTTATTTATTTGGTGAGGAATTATTTCTTACTTTTTTGATGTGATTTTTTTGAAGGCGGTTTTATTTTTTTATAAAAATAATTTTTATTTCACTCTTTTTAGTGCATCGTGCAGGCAATTTACGTGTTTTCTGGTAAATAGGTATGTGATCAAACTGAAAACCTCCTTTTTCGAAGTCGGTTAAAATACCTTGAAGTATCCCCTTTTTACCAAAACAAGAATCATCTAAATCGGTTTATAAACAAAGGAGTTATGACTAAAAATACGTATTAAATTCACATAAAGTGGTAAGGAAAACGACAGTATTTTCAAGATTTCCTGAAAACTACTGAACCGATTTCAAAATTTCAAAAAATGGGACCAACTTGGAAACCAACCTGATGTAATAACGTTTGAACCATTTCAATCGGTTCAGCCGTCTTCGAGTAATCGGTGGACATACACAAAAAAAAAAAGAGAAAAAACATACATACAGACGAATAGAGAACCTCCTCCTTTTTGATTAAGAAGTCGGTTAAAAATAGAAACCTATCTCCCAAGAAGCTCCGCCGGAAATCGAACCCGAGACCTTTAACTACAGTGTGTCACTACAAGCGAATCTTTGATTTATTCTTTTAATGGTTCGGTTCGTATTTCGATTAAATTGAAGAACTAGAAAAAGCAACAAAATAATAAAGTTTAAGTGTACATCTGTATAATTCTCTTGCGTTACTGACGAACAGACAACGCGCAGCCGAAACTACTGGGCGCAAGAAGCTGAAATTCGGCATGTACAGTCAGCATCAAAAGTAACTGAACAAAAACAAGGTGGCAAAAGTAATAGTCACGTGTAAGTGTCTAAACATACTCATCATTTAACATTTCAGAAATAAATGTCATTTTTTGTGTTCATATTAGATGGTTAAGGCAATAATGCAAAAGTGTATTACCTTACATTTTACAAAAGAATCGTAAACAATATAATTTCAAAACTAACGGAAAGTGCAAAAACTCACAAGAGAATGAACGTATTTGACGCCTTGCATATTACTATGTGTGACTAGAAAGAAATCCATACTTAGATTTTAGGGGGGCTATTACGAAAATCAAACGACGAAAATACGGCTCGATCTGACGTTCATGTCGCCATCTCTGACGCTCAAATACGTATAAACAAAGACAGCGATACGATATCTTTTGAAGACACCTTTTTCGAAGTTCTATTTTCATGGTAGCCCTTCCATAAAGATAATATATTTTGGAACTTATGCGTGAATGTCAACTATGTCACCGCAAGAAAGTCAAATAAAAAATAACTTTTAATTTTAGAACAATCATTTATTTGAAAACATTCCAAAGAGTTTTCACAAATGTATTTCAGTTACTTATGAAACAGTAACATGTCAGATATTTATGAAATGACACACAATCAAATAATTATAACTTCTCTGAAATTATCTATTTTTGAAATTTAAGTGTTAGTTTATTTAGAAGCTAGTGACGGTCATGTACTTTTGACTCAAAAGCTATGTCAGACAACTCTGGTCATTTCAACCGTAACAATAATTTGATAATTTCATATGCTAAGCTACTTTTGATGCTGACTGTACCTATGTTCCTTGGGGATTGTAGGGGAGCACTTATAGAGGACTTTCGAAAATTCCTTTTCTAAGGGGGTAAAAAAGGGGATAACAGTTTGTATAAAACTTTTTATTTCTTCAATGGATGTAGTAAAAATGTTGTATGCGCACTACCAAAGGGTTTTTGAAATTTCACCCCCTATGGGGGGTAAAAAAAGGAGGTCAGAAGTTGTATGAAACTCATTGTTCTTTCTGTTTTGTGACACAAAGTTTAAACACGACAGAAGCTGCTACTACTGGACCGACTTGAGAAATTCTTAAAAAAAAATTGTTACTTCATTTCTTTTTTTTTTAGTTAATTGTCGTGTCAATATCTAAATTCTACGCGGACGACGTCGCAGGCGGAGCGCTAGTTTTTAATATTATTACTTTTCTAATTCTTCGACCGACCGCTAAAACAAAGCTCCAACTCAAGGTTTCAATGTCCTCAAAAATTTTTAGCGACGAAAAATATTTTTCTATCCAACAGAATTAAGTTTATACACTGTGTTTTTGTTAGCATCTCCTGTCTGGACGTTAAAGGCTCAACCGCCGGTTTTTCCGGCTCCTATTTGTCGGGTCCCGTCCCAAACAAAGGTACAAGGTAAACAAATGCCCAACTTTTAGGCTTAAACGCTTATCCCCAAGTCTTGCTCAAGAGCGGAATGAATAATAACTCAACTATTTATGCGAAAGTAGTTTTCGGTTACAGCGGAGTGGAGTATTGGATGAGATTGGAGTGATCGGCGCTGGTGTAGTTACTAGATAAATTCTGAATGTCGGTAAATGAATGCGTTGCCCGTAAAAGGGTATATTTCATACATTGTGCTCAAAATGCATTTTTAGCGGATTATGGGTCTATGTAATCATCATAATCCTACTTAATATTATAAATGTGAAAGTTTAGATGTTTGGATGTTTGTATGTTTGTTACTCAATCACGCTAAAACGGCTGAACGGATTTGGCTGAAATTTGGGACACAGATACTTTGAAGCCTGGAGAGGAACATAGGCTACTTTTTATCCCGGAAAATCCTACTAATATTATAAATGTGAAAGTTTATATGTTTGGATGTTTGGATGTTTGGATGTTTGTATGTTTGTTACTCAATCACGCTAAAACGGCTGAACGGATTTGGCTGAAATTTTGGGACACAGATACTTTGAAGCCTGGAGAGGAACATAGGCTACTTTTTATCCCGGAAAAATATCACACTCCCGCGGGATAACGTCGTGTAGTCCACGCGGGCGAAGCCGCGGGCGGATAGCTAGTAGCATCATAAAGCGAAACGCATTCAAATAATTTTGCATATCCTACGTAAATACTTTATTAAAAAACTAAATTAGTTATTCTCCTTTCTTTTGCAGAAATAAACAATATCACATCGCTAGACTTTAGTCATATACACATTATATTAACATGGAAAGGGATCGTCACCGTATCAACGCGAGTCGTTCAATATTCTTTGCATGAAATCCCCCCGGAGTCGTAACGTAATCGCCTCAACTATAGTAATAAGCGAGCCGTCGATACATTTTTTTAAATCTACAACGGGGTAGTACTTAGCCTCCATCATAGGTACCTGATGTTAAATGTTGATAGGACTGAAGGTGGAATCGCACTATTCTCGGAATCCTCAAATTACTGAGAAACTGCCGGAACACAACAATGCTAGAAAATTTCGTTTTTTTGTTGACTTAGATAAGATGGTGGTAGCTAGCCAAGCAGACTTTAAACAAGCCCTACGACCAACTAAAACCGAATACAAATGTACCCCCACTGGGAAACGAACCCGGGACCTCTGCGTCTGATACTAGTGGTGTTACCATTAGACCATAGAGGCGGTTATTAAAACAGAGCTGATAGTACACTTTGATTACGCATGGAAACGTTGACAATTTGACAGGTTGAAAGGCGATACGGTGACGATCCCTTTCCTTTATACATAGTTAGTTGATATATTGTGTGCTATATTCTACCTCTAAGAACTTCTGAGGATACTCCTCTACACGTGTATATGTGAGTCACTGTTTTTATATTCGCATAATATTTTTGGTGAAAATAAACATAGGAATTATACCGAAATGAGTGAGAAGAACATGAAGTTCATATTATGAAGGAGAAACTACGGATGACGCTAGTCTCTATTTAAGTCATTGCTTGTATGAAAACATCGTATTGTTATACCTTAAATTTTTAACAATTGATGTGGGAATATCGATATTAAGGGCTTAAAAGCTTTATATTTAAAAATTAAGGATAAATAAGTACTTGTTGTACTGTTTTCATTTCTTCACTGTAAAACATTCAAAGATGAGCTATAAATTAATAAGAAAAACGCACAGTAAAATTCTTTGAATTCAAAACTAAATGTTTCTTTTCATTATTACGAGTACTCAACAATACAATAATACAATGTAGACATTATTATGTAAGTATATAATATAATAATATATGATATACTTACATTATATAAATTTCAAAGCAGAAGAAACCTATATGATTTTTATTTCTTAGCTCCACGAGTGAACAATTTATTCTACGGAGATACATCCCACTCATTATTTTTAACAAGGGTGTTGTATTCTTTGCTTTGTATTGAATGAGTTTTTTTAGAAAAAAAGTACTTTGGACAACACCTCAAGTATATAATATCTTGAGTGCGCCCTTGACTTATAAGCAATTAAGCAATTTTCTTGGTAGATATGCTGAAGTAAATGTCTCATGTCTAAGTACCTATGTAGAAATACTAATTCTCCAAATAAACTTTGATACTTAAATAAAAAATTGAATGTCTGCCCGGAAAAAGGTTATATTTCATACTTACTAATTTCTTTGCTCTTTTTAATGGAAAATGAGTCTATTTCGCATAACGATCAAACTTTGACGGAAAACAACACAAAAAAATATTTTTATATAGATCCTTTTCCGGGCACAGATCAATTATTACTGGATTCTTTTTTTAACTGAACGAGTAAGTGCTTAATCACATGTTAGATTTCTGTTTATTTAAATAAAACACTCCTTTATACGGTTTCTATCACGCGTTTATCATACACATAATAGTTAATTTTTGTTGTGTTTTTAAAGGATTTTTAGTTTTTCCCGACGGTTCGGCACCTTTCCAGTGGTCACGGGAAAAGGTGTAACTTACTCAACTCAAACTCAAACTCAAAACGTTTATTTGCTTAACATCGTGTAGTACATTGGGGTGGTCAACAATGATATTAAGACGAACAACAATGTTCTACCCTAATTATGTGGGCATGCAAATGTCAATTATATATTATGGGAATGTAATTATAATATCTCAATATAAGATTAACAAAAATTAAAAATAATTAAAAATGTCTGATAAACCATTATGAGTCCTAATGTCAGTGGCTAATAAAAATTACAAAATGTCAAAATATGGTCAATACCTAGTTACTTAGCTTACACGTTAAGTAAAAATAAGTCTGAAGTTTGAAGCCCACTATTCCTGGAATCCACAACTAACGAGGAACTGGCTATCGTATTTCAAACTGCCGGAACACAAAAATGTTTAAAACACAGTTTATGGTGTCAGACTTAATATGACGGCCGTAGCTAACCAGGCGGACATATCACAAGTAAGTACCGTCTTATCACCAACAAAAGCGAATACAAAATATACTTCCACTGGGAAATGAACCCGGGATTTCCGGGTCTGATACCGGTGGTATGCCACTAGACTACAGTAGCAGTTACAAATCAGTTAAATTCTGTACGAATTTCAGAAAAATACTCATCCTGTCACCTTCAATAACACCATTCACCACTATTTTCCTCCCGTTCCTTTCAAATAGTATTTCAATTAATGAAGTGAGTATTGGAACAATTCTCCGGTTACTGAAGCTCGACATCGGACGCCTATCCCGCACGAAACGATGCAATTTGATTCTTGAACCGCTCTAGGGTTAAACAATGCTGTTGCGGTGAGATGCGACTCTAGTGCTGAGGAATATCTTAGATGCAACCACGACTGCCATAGAACATTCGATAGGGTTGTACAGTCTTTGAAGTACCTATTTGTCAGATCTAGTAATCTCTCTCTGGGGTCGGTCCCTCATGTCTGTGGATCGTGGTCAGCATCAGGGTACTAAGAGCCAAGCTACTGCCCTTCATAGCACAGGTTTTCCTATTATGAAGGTCAGGGGAACCACTATTTTTAATGATCCTTACTTTAGCCATATAGCTGCTATATTGATATGAACAATTGATGTAGGTAACTATAGTTTTAGGCTTTTTATCATCTTTTTATAATCAAATAAATTATTATTATCATCTGGAGCGGATGATTTGCCTCTACCGGTTACGGTCCAGGCTCGTCTCTTACGACCGCGTTTAGTTTGGAGGATGACGAGTCTTTTACTTGATCGGTCCATCTCGGTAGGTGAGCGACCGCGCTATCTTTTGCCTTCCAACTACGATCAGTTTTTCTAGGCCGTCGTCACCTCTGCGTTCCATGTGACCGAAATATGAAAGAATGCGTTACTGGCACATTTAGTAAACTATGCAATATTAAAATATGCAAAATTCAAAATAACTACGGCAGGTGATGAGAACTCTTAAAGTGCCAACTTATCTGGTTGCTGCTGCCCACCTGGTGATCTACCACCATGAAACATGTCTAAAAACCTGCTCTAAAATGAAACCTTTTGAATGGAAAAAACCGCACCGATATCGGTTTTAGTACTTTTGGAAAACTCTTAAAGTGACAACTTATCTGGTTGCTGCTGCGCCCCCTGGTGGTCTACCACCGTGAAACATGTCTAAGAACCTGTTCTAAAATGAAACCTTTTGAATAAAAAAACACATCAAAATCGGCTCAGTCGTTTCCGAGGAACTTGGTAATAGACATACATACCTACAAACAACCTTTAACTCCAAACGCATATTCCGTCTCCGTTCCATTCCGCCGTCACCGTCGTGGGTAAAAAACTTTTCGTGTCATCGTAGTTACTTAAGAAAATACCCATCGGACACCTGCATTAACTCTCACCCCTGTTTCCAACGACCTTCATAGTCAAGTAGTATACGCGCCGGTTTTCAATGTGTCGCTATCTCTGAGTCTCCATTTCCGGTCGGGTAAATGTTGGAAACGAACTTTTCAATACAATTTGTCGTGTCTGGGTGTATGTTGTCATGCCCGTTGTTGTTACCGCCGGTAGGCACATATTCATATCGCACGTATTTAATAAGTTATAGATAAACAACGATTGTAGATATTCTTATAAGTTATCTACTTATATTTTGAATTCGAATAATATATAAGTAGATAAGCTTTGAATATACATTGCTAAGATGTGTGGGAGAGTATATAAGTTATTACTTAGGCTAAGACAACACTAGTAACAGTTGTAACTTAGTCATAAGACGATCACAATAAACCGTCGTTATGGGTATATATTAAGGGTGATGGCTGAAAATCAGTGTTTTTGCCTCCGGGCAAAAAACTACACTGAGCCTTGGCCCAATTTTGCTGCTGCACATACGTAGAATTATTTGTTTATGTAGTACCCCGTTCTAATTATTATTAAGTTTTCTGTGTCTCCCTTGCCTTGCCTTTTTATGTTTACCATGTTTATAATTGTATGCGTGTGATGTAGCAAATAAACGCTCTGTCTATCTATCATTAGTACCGACATCAACAAACATTAATTTTCCCCTCGGTACATTGGTGATCCCGACGTGATTTCCATAACACAGGTGCTTAAGTTACATTGGACAATTTGATTTGACATTGGAGTTGAAGCAATGTATGGGATGGGATCCATTAGGGTAACTATCCCAACTAGCACACTAGTGAAAAATGCAGCTTTCCTTAAAGCTCCAATGTCTATAGGGGGGGCATAACGAAGTAAGAATTAGGCACAAGTTCGATAACAGCTAAAATTATAGCTATGACCGCAGCAGGAACCTAAGGTATTTTTGTGAAACCTTATGGCACCATTAACTGCACAATAGTTAGATTTGTAACTTTTTTGCCACTTTTACTCGCATAATGGTTTCGCATAGCATTTCAGACCACCATTGACTGCATTGTAGTTATAATTGCATATTTATTGGCACTTTTAGTTGCATTACGGTCCCGCGTGGCGTACTTTACCACCCTGTTCTGCATAGGATAGGAAATCGTGTCTAATTTACTTCTTACGGTTTCTGTTATGCCTGTGAGGTAAAATTAGTTCCTATAAGCTCGTAAAATTCCTTTTTGTGGAACTACTATGGAGTCTGCAGTGCTTCATGATTCTTACTTATATTATAAATGCGTCTCTGTCTGTCTGTGTGTTACACAATCACACCTAAACTACTGAACCGATTTGAATGAATTTTGGTACAGAGATAGTCTAGAGCCTGAGAAAGGACATGGGCTACTTTTTATTCCTAAAAAATATCACCTTCCCGCGGGATAACGTCGTGTAGTACACGCGGGCGAAGCCGCGGGCGGAAGGCTAGTAGAAAATAATAGCTTTTCAACCAAATGGAGAACGTGTTAAATAAAAGGTTAATTCGATTTAACCGACTTCAAAAAAAGAGGTTCTCAGTTTGACCTGTAGGACCTATGTATGTACGTTTGTCCGCAATTTTCTTATATTTGGGTGAACCGATTTTGATGCGGTTTTCAGTAATATATTTGTTACATTCGGGAAAAAGTTTTTGTATAAGTAGTTGAATGTTTGTTTGTTTGTTTGTATGTCCAAGCATATCTCGAGAACTATTAGTCGGATGTTAATGATGCTTTTTTGTTCGATTCGGATTTATGCCTTCTATCAAATTGAGCTTAAACGGTGTTTAAAAAAGAGGTTAAAATAAAAATGTTTGAAAAAAATAGAACCGACTTCAACAAAGTCGGAGCCCTCATTTACTTGCAAAAGACTTAATTGAAGTTGGTTCTATACTTTTATTTAAACTTTTTTATTTTAATTACTTCTCGTCGTCGTATTTTCTTGAAAATTAATAGGTATTAACCAACTTTGTTTTATTTGACGATTAATTCTTAAAGTTACAAGCTATAGGTACATTGGCCTTAAAGTTGATTTTTAGAGATCATAAATAGTATACGTAACAGAGGAATTTACTAGCATAATACTACTGTTTTTTTTTAATAAATCAAACAATTCAAGCATTAAGGGTTTCCAGCACTTATTGCAGATCCCTAAATTATATTTATAGTATGTGCTGCAATGCAGGTGCGAGCTTTATATCACATCAAATTCGCACTCTCGGTTATAATATCCACTTTCTTGGACATTGTATGGAGGTAGAAGTTCTAGAAAAAATAATTTAGCAGCTTAATTGGATCTAGGAGTTTTCGAACAGTGGTTTTTGTCACCTATTTCTGCAAAAGGGAGCTACAGTTAGCGAAAACTAGAAAGCAAGGCTGCAATAATATAGACGCCATTTTCTGAAACCGTTTATTTTATTTGTGTTATTTTATTCATATATTTCTGTTTATTTAAACACACGAGTCACACTGCACAGTTTAGTATGATCGCAAACAACATGTTATCGTTAATTATCCATAAATAAATATAATTCAGTGTAATACTTATCAAAATTAAGATAAAAAAAATTGACCCGCAGTTACAAATTCATTAAATTTTCGTAATATCTTCAATAAATTGAGGGCCCATTAGTTTTACTCCAAAAACACCATACATGTTTCACAGTAAATTAAATTTGCCGATGTTTATCACATAAACAAGCTGCGTAACTTAAATCGTATATTTGCACTACAATTCCACCATTTTATTATTTCACTACACGCTGCCTAGCCATAATTATATAAAAACATCTTACATGTAATAGAAATTAAATACTTAAAAAAGTCACAATTTGCACTGAAAGCGGCAATTTTCACTTCGGAGTGAATGAAATAATGAGCGGATCTGACATTCTTTCATTCAAATACTGCCAATAGGGTGTATAAGGAGTGAAAATAGCGGTTGTAAGAAATTACATGCACTATTATGAAACTCTACTGGATCTATTAAAATAGGTTCTAATTTCGCCCCTTTAGATCTAAAGCAGCTGCAAAATGGTTGCATAGCGCGTTATACAGCTGACTCTTGCAGCTTCTAACTGTAATTATATACGCTATATAGCTCTTAAGCAGACATTTTGTGCTAGTTGAAAGCCCGACAATGGACGCCACTTATCTCGCACGAGACAATGCAATTTAATTAGACAATGCTTTTGCGGTGAGATGCGTCTGAAGTGCAGGCTGAGGAATGTCTTATATGCACGTCTGCATTGGGTTGGTCATACGATAGTGTTGTAAGTAAACACGGTGCCTACTATCAATTCTTATTGCGGTTTTGTTTAGGACCTAAACTAATCTATTATTCGCATCACGACAGCTTATTCGCAATCGAGATTCTATTGCGTCAATGACAAGCGATTTAGCGACATTTCACAGCCGCTTAGCTGTCATGAACTCTTATTTGACTTATAACCCGGTCGAGTAACATGACACCTGCAGGTTATACCCGTCATTTCTACTCTCCGGTCATGACAGAATTGAGTGAAAGAGACGGGTAGAAGAATTAAGGATACAAATCGCTAGTTCATTCACATTCAGCTTCAGTTTTTAGAATGACATAGTATGAAATAAAGCAATTCATTTTAGGAACCTATTCTGAAACGCACCAGTTTTGAATCGCTTTCTCTAGTTGATGGTGCCTACCATCAACTAGAGAACAAGAAAGGATTAGAAGGAGCATGTTAATTAAATCCATACTTCAATTATAAATGTGAAAGTGTGTTTAGTTATTTGTTTGTTTGTTTGTCCGCCTTTCACGTCAAAACGGTGCAACGGATTGACGTGATTTTTAACCGACTTCTAAATAAAAAAGGAGGAGGTTCTCTATTCGTCTGTATGTATGTTTTTTTCCCTTTTTTTTTGTGTATGTCCACCGATTACTCGAAGATGGCTGAGCCGATTGAAATGGTTCAAACGTTATTACATCAGGTTGGTTTCCAAGTTGGTCCCATTTTTTGAAATTTTGAAATCGGTTATACTGATGCTCGGTTCAGTAGTTTTCAGGAAATCTTGAAAATACTGTCGTTTTCGTTACCACTTTATGTGAATTTAATACGTATCTTTAGGCATAACTCCTTTGTTTAGAAACCGATTTAGATGATTCTTGTTTTGTTAAAAAGTGGATACCTCAAGGTATTTTAACCGACTTCGAAAAAGGAGGTTTTCAGTTTGATCACATACCTATTTACCAGAAAACACGTAAATTGCCTGCACGATGCACTTAAAAGAGTGAAATAAAAATTATTTTTATAGAAAAATAAAACCGCCTTCAAAAAAACCACATAAAAAAGTAAAAAATAATTCCTCACCAAATAAATAACGTAAGTACTTTGAAGTCGGGCGGGTTTTAACAAAAACAACAAAAAAATGTACATGTTTCACGCCCGACTTCAAAGTACTTACGTTATTTATTTGGTGAGGAATTATTTTTTACTTTTTTATGTGGTTTTTTGACGGCGGTTTAATTTTTTTATAAAAATAATTGTTAATATTAGGATAGTTTGAAAGGTGGAAAGTGACATCGACTACTTTTTACCCCGGAAACATCACATTCCTGCGGGATAACGTCGTGTAGTCCACGCGGGAAAAAAGCCGGGGGCGGAAAGCAATAAATATTGGATAACATCACACACATTGATTTGAATCCGAACTAAGTGGCTTAATATGAGCACCTAAATGTTACGCGTTAAGTAATTGAAGATCAATACTCAAAACGTAGATATTCCAATACTAAATTACGTTTTCTTTAAAGTAATTCATTAACCTGTAAGCTCAGGACGCGCAAAAAGTCTGAGTGCCTAAAAACAGAGGCCTGTGTATCTCTATAGATACATTTATAGAATAAATGCTGGCTAAACAACGCGTTAGAAGTATTGGATAAATTTGACCCTTTTCCCAGCCATTTCGTAGCTCAGTGGTTAAAGCATTCGTCCGGACAGCGAAAGGTCCATCGGAGGTAGTTGTGAGGTAGGTGTCGTAACGTTCGACTTTTCTAACACTTACTATACTTTCAATATTTTCAACAGAGGCCTATTTAATTATAGAAATGTTGTTAGCATAACAATAAACAAAAAGCTCTATCATTTGTAAACGTTGTATAATTTCATGCCTAACCTACTAACCTTTATTCTTTTGTTTGCATAAATATGCTGATCTGTACCAGAAAAATCGAAGTCACCATTCCCGAATATCGATAACAATTAGACGTAACGTAGAAAACAATCATCATTTACGAAACGACTTCGAGATAATAGGAGCCATTACAAGATATAGAGGATTAGCAGCCATATCTTTTTGTTATGTAAATCTGATGGGCTATTACGTTGGGGTTTTTCGGGGTCATTCGGGTGAGCTCGTGATTTGTCGGCTGTGGCACGTTATAGTTGTATATTGATCATATTAGAGCAGTATAAGAGATTTGAACACAGCTCCATCTACGTCATCCTCTATTACTGAAGAACTGGCTGTCTTATCTCAAATAGCCGGAACACAATAATGCTGAAAACATCAATGTTAAGGCGTCAGACTTAAATAAGATGTTGGTAGCTAGCCAGGCCGGCTTTGAACAAGCCCTGCCACCAACCAAACCGAATACAATATGTGCCCCCACTGGAAATCGAACCCGGGACCTCTGGGTCTTACCACCATCTTATTTAAGTCTGTCGCCATAAGAACGATATTGTCAGCATTGTTGAGTTCCGGCAATTAGAGATAAGCTAGCCAGGGTGCCTACCGTCAACTTTAAGACAGCGATTCAAAAATAGCGCGATGCAGAAAAGGTTCCTAAAATGAATTGCTTTCTTTCGTACTATGACCTTCTAAAAACTGGATCTAAATGAATTGCTAAATGTGAATGACCGAACGATTTGTGTCCTTATTTCTTCTACCCGTCTCTTTCACTCGATTCTGTCATGCCCGGAGAGTGATAGGGACGGGTATAACATGCAGGTGTCATGTTAGCTTGGCCGAGTTATAAGTCAAATAAGACTAAATGACAGCTTAGCGGCTGTTAAATGTCATTGAATGATTACTGAATCGCTGTCATTGATATTAAGCTTTCGTGGTACGAATAAGCGAAGCAGATCAGTTTAGGTCCTAAACAAAACCGCAATTAAGAGTTGATGGTAAGCACCCAGTTCTTCAGTGTTGAGGATTCGAGGAGTATTGCGCTTGTATCTTCAGCCTTATTTTTACTTAACATATAGAGAGATGAAGGTTAAACGCTTCCCCGTTTGTGGATAAAATAGGCCATCGCGTAGTGGCAGCGACATTAGTACCAGTTACAGAATCAGTGTAAATCTGCCAATACCCAACTCATAGCTTCATAAGTGAAGTGACCATCATCATCATCATCATCATGTTAGCCGAACGACGCCCACTGCTGGGCATAGGCCTCCCCCAAGGATCTCCACAACGATCGGTCCGGCGCTGCCCGCATCCAGCGGCTTCCCGCGACCTTGACCAGATCGTCGGTCCACCTTGTAAGGGGCCTGCCCACGGAACGTCGTCCGGCACGCGGCCGCCATTCAAGAACCTTTCCGCCCCAACGGCCGGTTCTCCGCGCTATGTGTCCCGGCCACTGCCACTTCAATAGGGGGAAGAGAGAGGGTAGTGCTATTCTACATAAATAGAATACAATAGAATCGCACTCTTTGTAGACGCGTGGTCTGTTCGGTCAGAGCTTTATATTAACTTCTTTTAAGTTTATCAATTAAATGTCTAAAGAAACTCATTAATTTCAAGGAATAAACTAAGTGTAAGAACTAATTTTATGAAAAATGTGTATTCTTACGTTGAGGATTTTAATTACGAGTTTGAAACTTTTTAACAAGTAGATTGTAAGTTTTAACAAAGGCTTTCGAGATAAGTTTTAACTAGAAAGAAGGAATTTTGAACTTTTATGTTAAGCTCCTACTTATTGTGAGAATATTATAATGAATGTTTTACCTCTCTGTAACAATATTATTGCTTGTAATGAGTTAGTTTAGTTTAAAAGTGCTTATTTTGGTTATCCGTAACGCTTTGTAATGTCGCGGTCAGATCATAAAATTAGTAATCCCAATATCGTTGAAAATTCAACGTTTACTGATATTTTCAACAACATTTGGCCATATCATGAAAATTCGACTATTTCATGAAATAACCAACCATATCATGAAATGATCAATTTAATTTGAGGACATAACATAATGTAAGGATTCCATGACATCAAACTGTTTCTTTTTAAATTTGAATTGTGGCGTTTCGCCAGCCGCTGATGATTGATATGGCCAGCTAGTTTTGATTAATTCATGAAATACGACTATTTTTGAAATGACCAACCATTTCATTATTATAATGATGAAATCCCCTAACCCCTGTCGGAATCGAGTTGAGATCAAAATCGAACCAACATCGAAAATCATCATTCTAGTAACAATAGCACCAGTGATAAAAATAATAAATAATAATAATAATAAATAACTTCTTACAATCACACCAATTATCTAAGCCCATGTTAATTTCATTAAGAAACTATATCATGGAAAACTTGATAACGGATAAATACATACTTAAATATTTTTTGTTTGTAAATACATACTTAATAAACATAGTTAACACCCAGACCAAGACAAATAGACATGTTCATGCACACAAATATTTGTCTTGTTCGGGAATCGAACCCGAGACCTCTGGCGCAGAAGGTGGGTAGCCTACCCCTACGCCAAATCGGTCGTCATAAAAAGGTTCACAACATAGTTCTTAAAGCCACGGATACACTATAGGGGACTTGAAACAACGTGAAAGAGTCTCGGGGACAAGAATGTTGCGGGACATCCTGTACACACTAGTCATACAGTTGCACGAATGTCGCCCAGAGATGTTGCGTTGATTAGTACTACCGACATGTTGAGAGACACTTTGCGTATGCGTCCACACTCGGCGACAATCTGCGCGGCACTAACGTGCAACACATACATGCGCCTGCTTTCTACACGGGAGCAAGCAACATGACCCGCGTCACGTAGAATGTTGCGGGCATGTCCCGAAACACCGCACAACGTTGAAGCAACACGTAAATGTTACGGGACAATTTTTGTCCCCTAGTGTATCCGTGGCCTTAAAATCAAAATCAATAAAATTATCAATAATTTCTAAATCTTATATTCCAGTAAGAAAACGATGTTTAAATTTTGAAGGTTATTTTCGCGATAATTTCATGCACAGGCCATTAAGCGTAACTTTGAGACGAAGTTATTTTAGGGGAGTTTTTTTCCTAAAAAGCTCTCGATTATGAATCTTAAGCCAAGGACATAAGGAGCAATGTCTGGATTGGACATTTATTTTGATTGAAGAATACATTTTTACGACATGTTTTTATAATCTTCGTCTATAGTTACGACTGTATATCGTCCCCTACAATATATTATACCTATGTCTTTGAGCGAAATCTGTTTACAAGATTTGTTTGCTAAGCAAATAATATTAGTTATTAAGGCATTCGATAAATACAGCGTATTTTTTTCTGTATTTATGTAAAGCTTCTTCAAGATCAAAGCTATTGGTGAGTGTGTAATGATATAGTGACCTCCAGTAGAACAAACATAATAATAATATTGACACAATATTAGTTATTACCTATGACCTTTGATAAATACAGCGTAATTTTTCTGTATTTATTTAAAGGTTCTTCAAGATCAAAGCTATTGGTGAGTGTGTAATGATATAGTCACCTCCAGGTAGGTCAATCATAATAATAATATTGACATAATATTAGTTATTACCTACGACCTTTGATAAATACAGCGTATTTTGTTTTGTATTTATTTAAAGGTTCTTCAAGATCAAAGCTATTGGTGAGTGTGTAATGATATAGTGACCTCCAGTAGGTCAAACATAGTAATAATATTGACATAAAGCCTCTCCACACACAACCACCGACCACAACCTCAAAACGCTGCCACCAACCTATTTCGTGTAGTTTTCATACATTTTATATGAAAAAGGTGCCTTGCCTACCATCAACTCTCAGAGCTGGTACACACTGGGCGCTTTCGAGCGCGCGCTTTGGTAACGCGCGCTCTGAGAACCTGTCATCTCATACATTTTTGATGTATCGTACACACTGAACCGCGCGCTTTTTGACAAGCGCGCGTCAGATGCGAGCTGTCAGTTTTGACGTTAGCCGAGCGCTCTCAGATACATGGGCCGCCTTGGGGCTGTACATGTGATCGCGCGCTTTCCTGTAGAGTGGACACACGTTGAGGACAATTTTTGGGAAATTGACTCTCTACATTTTTATGAATCGCCCGTTATGTCAGTTTATAAAATATGCAGAAATTCATCAAATGATTTTATAGAAATTCTAAAACAATTAATAAACTTAGGTCGATGTTTTGATACAATGTAAAATACATTCCATGCGTCTATTTTATCTTTTAGGATTATATGCACCCAAGGTTCTTTTTTCTCTGTCGTCGTCATCTTTTGAAGTGATTGTAGAGGAGCCACACTCAAATCAATTTACTTCGGAACCCATATCCGCACTGATCCAGAAGTTTACTCGCCCTAGTAACGCTCGTCAAACGCCATGCAAAGCGCTGAGTGTGTACGCTATCAACGCTCGCCAAACGCAACGCCGAGCGCCCAGTGTGTACCAGCTCTTAAGGCTGTCACACACCAAAAACGCACGCAGACGTGCTGCATTGCGTGTGCGTGCGTCATAAGTTGTAATGTATGAATTTGTACGCGTAGGTTCACACCAACAGTATCGCAGCTGCATTGCGATGCGTTTGCGTGTGAGAGCCGCACGGCCGTCCGCGAGATACAAACCGAAACGGCCGCGGCGCGGTCGCGCAACAGCGGAACGGCAACGCCGCACACGAGCTCCGGCATTGTGACGTTGTATTCTACAGGATTGCTCAATTGAGGACACCGCGGTGACGTATGCGTCTGCGTGCAGCTGCGACGCTGACTGCGGCACGTCAGTTGTCAATATTTACAAATTGTCATCATGGATTTTGAAATACGCGAAAAATTTATTAATATATTACGCAGATACAAATGTATATAAGATCCACAAGATAAAACTCTCTTTTGTGGGATAAAATAGGAAGGGAATTACGAATTGAAAGAAAATGTCAACCGCGATCCGAAAGCAACACACGGCGTCGCTGACGCACGGCGTCGCAGATGCACTGCGATGCGTGTGCGACGCCGATGCCGCCAGTGTGAATTGCTTTATGTCGCAGCGTGCTGCAGATGCAACGCATCGTGTTGCTCACGCATCTGGTGTGTGGAAGCCTTAAAGTCCCGTGAATATCTCAGTTACACGCTCGTGCGTGTTGCGGGCGGAGCGATAGTTATTAGTTTATATATCTACAAAAGCTTTATACATTTATATAATAAAGTAAAATACTTAACCTTCAAAAGCACCAAACAAGCACTAAAAACCGAGATTTGCGTAGGAACAGTCTCGTAACAGCCTCGTCAGGGCCAAATTAACTTGAATGCCAGCAGTTATCAACGGCTGCTTGAAGACAATCGCTCCTAATGAATGTAAAGTATTCTTATTTGGTACAGCTGTGAGATCCGAATGGTAAAGGAGAATCTCTTGGTACAAATAATAGTTAATGGTGTGTAAGAATTTAATTGCTAATGAGTATCCTACTTCCTACTTCCTACTAATATTATAAATGTGAAAGTTTAGATGTTTGGATGTTTAGATGTTTGGATGTTTGTTACTCAATCACGCCTCAATGGCTGATCGGATTGGGCTGAAATTTGGGACGCAGATACTTTGAAGCCTGCGGAGAGGAACATAGGCTACTTTTGATCCCGGAAAAATATCACATTCCCGCGGGATAACGTCGTGTAGTCCACGCGAGCGAAGCCGCGGGCGGAAAGCTAGTAACATAATAAAATTGCTGTATGATACGAGTAGAATAATAAAAATAGAGATAAAGCTGTGACGTGACGTCCTCGTCGGCCAGCGGTCTACTAGCCGGAACGTCGGAAGTCACCGCCCAGTATTTAATTTGTAGATAATAGATATGAATAAAAAGATGATGTTTATAGGGGCTTGATTTGTTTTATTGTAAGGTAGAATTAAGAAAATATAGGAAGCATAGGAACTGTAACAACAAGATAAAAAATACATGAATAACAAAAAGTAGGTAGGTAGGTAGTAGTATGACTATGAAAACTAACCCCTTTCCAAGGGTCAAGGATTCCACTTATTTAATACTATAATCAAACAACTCAAACTGATATAAAAAACTGGTAATGCTCCGCGAGCTCTGTACGGCCTGTACGGCTTGGCGATTTTAGTAGAACTAAATCAAAAATGCTGAAGAGGGCACGTGAAACGAAGATTTTGAATTTGAATTGAAAGAACAGGACAAGATTCGACAAAATTAATGGCCAGTATGTAGAACTTGATGGAGTTTCCAGCCATCATGGAGTTTTTAACCATCCATAATGACTGGTACGAATCGACATCCTTACAAAGTTATAAAATGATAGTTTTTAGTGCATTTTCAAAGACCTAATGTTATCATAAATAATATTTGTTCCTTATATAGTAGTTCTGTCACGTAAATTGAATCACCAAAACGACTTATTCCATGACGTTATAAATGCATTTTCAAAGACCTAATAAATAGGTAATATTTGTTCTTAAAATAGTAAATGAAATCACAAAATATTATCAAAATTATCTTAAGAAAAAATACAGTACCTAACAGTCTGTTTCGAGCAACTGTTACTCCTAGTTTATTACATGGAGTAAATCTATACTAATATTATAAATAAATCTATACTAATCTAAACTAATATTATAAATGTGAAAGTGTGTTTGTTTGTTTGTTTGTTTGTCCGTCTTTCACGTCAAAACGGAGCAACGGATAGACTCGATTTTTGGTATGGGGATAGTTTGGGAGCTGAAGAGTAACATAGGCTACTTTTTATTCTGGAAAATAAAATAAAAATGATTATTTTGTATAGAAAATCGATAAACTGTCGTACTATATAAAACTGTCATTCTTCCATAGCCGCTTCCAAAGAGGTATGTCAAAGAGTATTGTAATCACTGACGTTTTAGCCGCTTTGGATTACCTACTTTTTAATAAGTGACATATGTGGCAGGCAGTGTATAAAACTTCTTCGCGGTTATTTATTTTCATCTGTCTATCTATAATAGATGTTAGTGATACGAAGTTTACCGGGTCCACTATAATTAATATGATAGGGCAAAACAACGTTTGCCGGGTCAGCTAGTCTATACTTATATTATAAAGAGGAAAGATTTGTATTTTTGTATGTAACGAATAAACTCAAAAAGTACTGAACCGATTTAGAAAATTCTTTCACCGTTAGAAAGCTACAGTCTTCCCGAGTGATATGGGCTATATTTTATCCCGATATTCCCACGGGAACGGGTACCACGCGGGTGAAACCGCGGGCGGCCACTAGTAATTGTATAGAGTTGGTTGTAGCGCTTAGCGGGCCGCAAGCGGCATGCTCGCTACGCTCGCTTGGCTCAAGTGACGCTTACTTAAGTCTCGCTTACTTCATGTGAACCTAATATGCTCGTCGCTTCGCTCCCCGCACCTAAAATTTGCAGATATCTTTTCGTTTTCGTTCAAACATTGCACTGCAAATAACTTGACCTTAGTTAACTAAGGTCTAACATTTCTAAGGTAAAACATTTCTACGGTGGTGGCGTGTGAGGCGGGTCGTTACGTTCCCTAAAATATGGTTGAGCGAAGCGATGGCTGGTCATGCGTCATGCTCGTGAACGGGTGCTGCCAGTGGGAATGGGTCTGCTCTTATCTGCTTGCCTTAAAATGTGTTTTCTTTTGTTTTTATTCATTTTATTAAGAATTACATTTGAAACATGTATGGCGCAACTTGCAGTATATAGTAGTAGAATTGTCTTTTGTTTTTAACTAATATTAAAGCTTTAAGTAGAGTTCTTAGGTAATTGAAAATTGTTCACCGCTATGATCATTAGTTCGCCTATCATCATCATCATGATCAGCCATTTAATGTCCCCACTGCTGGGGCACTGGCCTTCCTTATGGATGAATAAATTATTATTATTATTATACATTATTCGCCTATACTTAACTGTATCACTACATAGTATAAAACAAAGTCGCTTTCTCTTTCCCTATGTCCCTTTGTATGCTTAAATCTTTGAAACTACGCAACGGATTTTGATGCGTTTTTTTTAATAGATAGAGTGATTCAAGAGGAAGGTTTATATGTACTTTTTATCCCGATATTCCCACGGGAACGGGAACCACGCGGGTGAAACCGCGGGCGGCCGCTAGTTTATCATAACCCATTGTGTAATTGTGATGGAAACTGACCTTAGTCATACCATGTTAAGGTCATTTTTCAATTTGACGACTCTGTATGAAATAAAACAGGGAGAAAAAAACAACCCTTGGAGTTTCTTGCCGGTTCTTCTCCAAGGCCTCCCGCTGTAGGGTTTGCGAACCGATGGCGTAGCTTCTATGACGTTCACAAGTATTGTAAATAACAACCTAAATTGAATAAATTGAATCTTGAATCTTGAATCTAGGTGGTAGATCTATTTTATGGGGTTCGATATCCTGGAAGCTACTTAAGCATAGTTCAAATATTTTTTGTCAGTAGTTTTATTTGCAAATTCACAATTGCTTAAATACAAAAAGTTGTTCGTAATGTTACACAAATACATAGGGTTTTGAGGTTTTTGGTACTCGTTAAATAACATTGTAAATGATGTGATCGAATATAGTCCAAACTCGCATTTTCAAACTTTTCGGACACATTTCAAGACGGGACAATGCTTCCATAGAACGTCTTGTCGTCCAGGGCAGAGTGGAGGGCACCAGACCTCGCGGACGATCACCGATGCGATGGGCCGACCCACGGCCGACCAAATAAAGACACTGGTGGGTGGGCCTCTCCATGAGTGCACCAGATTGGCCACCAATCCCTATTGGTGGCCAATCTGGTGCACATCTCTCCCTAGAGATGGCGAAAGATCGTGAAGCAAGCTACATCGGCTACCCATAGCACTTCTTGTTAATGAAATGATGTGATATATCAATAAATTAAATTGTAAATGTCTCTCACAAACAAGCCCTATTGGCAAAGATATTATCTGAAGGGTTGTCTCATAGATTAGCCTGTTAAGTTCTGATGCGGGTACTGCTAATGCCACACGAAACTCAACCTTATCGCTTTAGTTTTGGATAGTTATTTATCTTGGGTTTTTAGATGGATGTTTAGATGTTTGTATCTCAATTATAGCGAAACCGCTTTACGAAACTGGTTGAAATTTAGTACACAAATAGATAAAGGTCTTGAATAGCATGAAAGCTACTTTTTACCCCGGAAAGATGCCTCATACCAAGAGGAACAAAACGTGCTGTTCATGTGGGCAAAGCCGCGTGCGGAAATGTATCATAAACATGAAACTAAATTAAATAATTCTTTTTTTATCCACAACACGGGGTAGCACTTATAAACACTGCCTTCTTCACAGCTGATGGTGAGTGGTGATAAGACTGAAGGTGGAAGCACACTACTCCCGGAATCCTCATATACTGAGGAGCTGGCTATCTTATCTGCATCTGCCGGAACACAACAATGCTGAAAACATCGTTGTTATGGCGTCAGACTTAGACAAAATGGTGGTAGCCAGCCAGGCAGACTTTGAACAAGCCCTACCATCTACCAAACCGAATACAATATGTACCCCCACTGGAAATCGAACCCGGGACCTCCTGCGATCTGATATCGTTGGGTTGTACCACTAGATCACAGAGGCATTTAAAATAAAACAATAATATAAAAGTCTTCCTCCATACCTACTAGACACTTTCTTTCTTTTATTTTTCTCTCGTCTGTGTATATACTTACTTATTCTTGCCCTTTTGTAATTTTGTTGTGTTTGTGTTGTGTGTGTACTCCAATAAATAATTTTTCTTTCTTTCTTTCTTTCTTTCTTTCTTTCTTTCTTTCCGTTACTGACTGACAAACAACGCACGGACGAAACCTTTGAGCGTAGCGTAGTGCGTAGCTATTAAGAAGCTGAAATTTTACATAGGTATTGTATGTTCCTTGAGGAGTGAAGGAAACTACTTAGAGAGGATATTTGGGAATTCCCTCCCAGAGTGGGTAAAAAAGGGGTTAGTGTTTTTATTAAATTTTTGTGAATATTTCAATTGTACGCGGACGTAGTCGCGGGTGTAGCGCTATTCATTATAAAAGGAAACTGAACATAAAAAATATATTTTAAACCTTGAATTTCAATGTTAATCAAAGGTTTGGAAATTTTAACAAAACAAAAGCTCCAAAATTATTGTAATTAATTTATTAACTCCGAGATTTCTCTGTTAAAACAATAAAGTGGTATGTACGAACTGTCGAAAAAACAAAGGACTCAAAATATATTTGTTCTTCATTCAGATTCTGCGAAAAACAAATATTTATACTTGTAATAAAGGAAATTTAATTATTACCCAGGACCTTTTAAAAATAAAACCGTACGACTTAACAAAAATTTAAATATTGTTTAGATAAGTAGGTACTAAAATAATAAGCATACATACGATTTTATTTTGTGAAGAAATATACCTAAACAAACAAAGTTTTAAAGTCAGTCGAATGAAATTTATGGGAATAACATCAAAACAAATAAACTTAAGTTTGGATACAACCACACAACATTAATTGTTCATTAATGTAATAGAATAGTCTGATAAGGTTAGTAAGGCCCTTTCACAAGTAGATGATGACTTTGTATTATGCTGCGGCTACATTAGCGGGCTACGGCGAAGTATCGTAAAGTAAGTGAACGCGCTAATGTAGCCGGGTACATCGCGTGGGATTCGAACCCTCGACTCTGGGAATCTGGACCAATTCTCTAGAATGGCTCTGCAAATTTTTCTTATACTTACAGAAATACATTCAAGTAAATGCATAGAAATAATTTAAAATAATAATTGGTAATATTGCATACATATTCGTTTTTTATGAGGAACTAACTGTAAATCTTTACTAAAATTACTCAATTACACAAACCATTTGGCAGAAAATTCCGTAACGTTCCTATTGAGCCCCTTGACCCGCATCAGGTAATAAACTAATATTACCTACATGTGCTTCGATAAGCACTCTCGTATTTAAAGCCTGCACCGCATTGTGAGGAACTGGCGTTTAAACCAGATGTTACCGACATAGGTCGAAGGATTGCTCAGTTGAAGTGGCAGTGGGCGGGACACATAGCGCGGAGAACCGATGGTCGTTGGGGCGGAAAGGTTCTCGAATGGCGATCGCGAACCGGACGACGTTCCGTGGGCAGGCCCCCTACAAGGTGGACCGACGATCTGGTCAAGGTTGCGGGAAGCCGCTGGATGCGGGCAGCGCAGGATCGATCGTTGTGGAGATCCTTGGGGGAGGCCTATGCCCAGCAGTGGGCGTCGTACGGCTGAAATGATGATGATGTTGAGCGTTTAAAATTTAATGAAGAGAATTCTAATTTTGTACAGAGAAACTGTACAATAAGAGTAGTTTTTCAAACAACTTCTCTATTGCTAGCGGTTTATTTGTATTTATGTTGACGGCAGCCAAACACTCTTCGTTTTTCTGCAGTCATTGCCTTTGATAACGCTTTTGCAGTCAGAAACGTTGGCGACAGCGGAATATATTCATTGTCACTGTCACTCACTACAGAATAGATAAAGACAAAGCACACAATTCGAATCCGATACACTTAAACCCATATTCCTTATATGGGCTTTAAAATTGTCAAATGAAGCCCATATCCAGATTCTATTTTATTTTTTAGCCGGAACAGAAATGCTTGTCGCATTGTAATAGCTTGAAACATCAATGAAAGTGCTACAATTTTGGCGTCACAAAGTTACGTACAAACGGCCTTCATAATAATAGGTATTCAATTATGAACCTATGAAATTGCCGTTTTTTCTCACATGTGCATTGATCGCTATTTTTTTTTATCAATATATCACAATTAATAGTCAGTTTCGAGAATAGAGGAAGTACATCATGTTTAACATCTAAAAAAAGAATAATTAAACACACTTCTAAAATTTTTATAAGTGCTTCAAAGTCCTCCTCTTTGTTTGTCATCAATTTGGCTGCTTAGAACAGTTTTTTTTAATCTAAGGCTGTTTTTTAAATGAGATTGTAGGCTATAGTTAGATTTATGTTGTCTGATCATATCTCTAAAGTTTTGTTGAATTCGGAGTTCACTTGTCCAAGAAATCCCTAAATATCTTTGTATAATAATTCCAAGATAAAAGACCTAATCATAATTATATGGAATCCGCTATCTTCCTATGTCTCAGTTCACACCCTGAGTGATCAATTCGCTAATAGCCAATAACAGTGTACCCTATAGAAGTGCTCGCACTGCACAGCTTCAAGTCGTCGCCGCGTCATGTCGTAATTGAGATCTTCCAGATTTGATGCAATTGCACTTTGGAGTAAAACAACTTGTAGAGATTTAATCGCACTTTACATTCTTACAAATAAATATGAATTTTGTTTTCTTAAGGTTTTTTGGCGCTTGCCAAGCGTGGCGACTATGGTAAACACCCGACCAAAATGGCGACACAACCAATATCGATCGTTGTGGAGATCCTTGGGGGAGGCCCATGACCAGCAGTGGGCGTCGTTCGGCTGACATGATGATGAAGGTTTTTTTGGTGGTGGAAGGTGTACTACTTTTTTCTACATGAAAAGCACTTAGCCGTCATCACACCAAACTACCCCCATGTTGAGTGATTGAGACTGCCAGTTCCTCAATCACTGAGGAACTGACAGTGTTATCGCTAACTGCCGTAACACAATTATGCCGAAAACATCGTTGTTATGACGTCAGTCTTGGATAAGATGGTGGTAGGTAACCAAAGGGGCCAAGTCTGCTAATAGAAAAGCACTACAATTGAAACACGATTGAGACACGATTATGACTTAACGTTAGCAGGCTTGGCCCCCAGGTGTAGTAACCTTGAACAGGTCTTACCACCAACCCAAACCGAATACAATATACTCCCACTGGCAATCGAACCCGGGATCTCAGGGTCTGATATTGACGGTGTTTACCTATAGACCACAGAAACAGTTAAAATATTTAGAAATGGTTTATTAGCCTTCCTTCAACAAAGAAGACGATTAATTGGTCACGTCTACCTGGCCGCAGCTTTCATCTTTTTCTTAAAAATAATTATAAATTAAAAATGTTCAAATTACCAACAGATTGAAATATGGGAAATGAAGTATTTTGAAAAAATCGACCCGTCTCACAACCTGTAGCCCGATTCTCGTAATAAAAACCGTGACGATATCGTAGCGATTTAGTCGTTGAAACCATTTTCGTATTCACAACTGTCGATAGAACTTGAGCGGCAGCGATTCTATCGAAGTGTCGTCGAAGTGTATTCTACCCCTAGTGTAAGTTTTTATGTCAAAAAACGCAAACTATCGTGAGTCCGTATTTATGTCAATTTGTATGAAAACTGTATCAGCGCCTCTAGCGGCGAGTAGCGCGCTTATGCAGTTTTCATACAAATTGACATTAATACGCATTCGAAATAGTTTGCGTTTGCTTGACATAAAAACTTACACTAGGGGTACTGGTACATTAATCGTCCTTCAATCGTTTCAAAACGATAACTCGAAGGTATTCTACTATTTAGATGATCTTTGTTTCGATCGGATTTCAACGACTAAACATCAAAATAAGCGATCCAAGTGTCGTTGGACAAAAGTTCAATTAGCTGGACCTTTTGTATGTGAAAAATAAGCTTGGGCTAGCATATTTGTTATTATTTATTTTTATTTTATTTAATAAACTTTTGTACATAATACATAGGTAATGTAATATACAAGGCAGACTTAATACTAAAAGTATTCTCTGCCAGTCAACCGTTGGGAAACAGAAAACAATTAAAGCGGTACAAATTATTTATTATTTATTATTTATTATTTATTATTTATTATTTATTATTTATTATTTATTATTTATTATTTATTATTTATTATTTATTATTTATTATTTATTATTTATTATTTGTTATTTATTATTTATTATTTATTATTTATTATTTCTTATTTCTTATTTATTATTTATTATTTATTATTTATTATTTATTATTTATTATTTATTATTTATTATTTATTATTTATTATTTATTATTTATTATTTATTATTTATTATTTATTATTTGTTATTTATTATTTATTATTTATTATTTATTATTTTATTTTTATTACTTATTATTTATTATTTATTATTTATTATTTATTATTTATTATTTATTATTTATTATTTATTATTTATTATTTATTATTTATTATTTATTATTTATTATTTATTATTTATTATTTATTATTTATTATTTATTATTTACTTATTATATCATATGAAAGAGCGCTGCTTGCACATTCTGAAACATGTTTTTTTTTCCTAAACCACGTAGTTTTCGACTTTTGATGAAAAATTTACAAACAATACCTCTCGATTGAAAAGTCGCTGAGTTTCGATCCTATTGAGTTGAAGTCCTATCGAAACTCGTCCAAGCAACACGAGAATACCGATTTTGGATAGGACTTCGATCGAACGACTTCTGAACTACAACGATATTTAGATTGTTTGTATTTACGAGAATCGGGCTACAGTAGCCCGATTCTCGTAATAAAAACCGTGACGATATCGTAGCGATTTAGTCGTTGAAACCATTTTCGTATTCACAACTGTCGATAGAACTTGAGCGGCAGCGATTCTATCGAAGTGTCGTCGAAGTGTATTCTGGTACATTAATCGTCCTTCAATCGTTTCAAAACGATAACTCGAAGGTATTCTACTATTTAGATGACCTTTGTTTCGATCGGATTTCAACGACTAAACGTCGAAATAAGCGATCCAAGTGTCGTTGGACAAAAGTTCAATTAGCTGGACCTTTTGTATGTGAAAAATAAGCTTGGGGCTAGCATATTTGTTATTATTTATTTTTTATTTTATTTAATAAACTTTTGTACATAATACATAGGTAATGTAATATACAAGGCGGACTTAATACTAAAAGTATTCTCTGCCAGTCAACCGTTGGGAAACAGAAAACAATTAAAGCGGTATTAATTATTAATTATTAATTATTTATTATTTATTATTTATTATTTATTATTTATTATTTATTATTTATTATTTATTATTTATTATTTATTATTTATTATTTATTATTTATTATTTATTATTTATTATTTATTATTTATTATTTATTATTTATTATTTATTATTTATTATTTATTATTTATTATTTATTATTTATTATTTATTATTTATTATTTATTATTTATTATTTATTATTTATTATTTATTATTTATTATTTATTATTTATTATTTATTATTTATTATTTATTATTTATTATTTATTATTTATTATTTATTATTTATTTTTATTATTTATTATTTATTATTTATTATTTATTATTTATTATTTATTATTTATTATTTATTATTTATTATTTATTATTTATTTTTATTTTTATTATTTATTATTTATTATTTGAAACACGATTTTGTGTACAAAAAAATGTGCGAATCTAGAAGCACCTTTAAATCTAAGTTAAAATGGTGTCAGAACAATAAACAACAAATAAAAATGGACATCTTAGCAACGCATCATTCTAACAAAGATTTTTCTAGTTTTTGGAAGCATACCAAAAAGTGTAGTCCAAGGTCAAGTGTCCCGGTCAGTGTTGGGGGATTAAGCGAGCCTTCTCTGATAGCTGAAATGTTCAAAGAACATTTTAGAGTGCAGTCACCTCCGGACCTAGCTGTTAATGTGAATGTATCCATACCACCGACGGTGAAGTGTCACGGTAAAATATCGGTCATGATTACGGCAAAGGATGTTAGGACTGTTTTAAGAAAAATGACTCGAGGCAAATCTCCCGGACATGATTACTTAAGCATTGAACATCTGCAATATGCAGGTCCACACCTGCCTCGAGTTCTAGCAATGTTTTTCTCCCTTTGTTTGAGTCATGGATACTTGCCAGACAGTATGTTAAAGACACTAGTTGTACCTATCGCTAAAAATAAAACTGGCGACACTGGTGATGAGTCTAATTACCGGCCAATATCACTTGCGACTGTAGTGTCTAAGGTGCTGGACAGGCTGCTTGACCAACAGTTGGGCAAACATGTCAAGCTTCATGATGCACAGTTTGGATTTAGACCAGGTTTGTCCACTGAGTCAGCTGTCCTATGCCTCAAGCAGACTGTGCAGTATTACACTACCAGAAATACGCCCGTATATGCCCTGTTTTTGGACTTATCACGTGCTTTTGACCTGGTCCAATATGATGTTCTTTGGAAAAAGCTGTATAAAGATACTAGCCTGCCACGTGAATATGTATCACTTTTAAAGTACTGGTATGCAAACCAACAGAATTTTGTGAAATGGTCAGGAGAGCTCTCAGGTGTGTATAGGTTGGAAAGTGGGGTGAGGCAAGGTGGAATAAGCTCCCCAACTCTTTTCAATCTGTACATGAATGAGTTGATCGTTGAGCTCAGCAGTGCCGGAGTTGGCTGTTCTATTGACGGTACCTTTGTCAATAACATAAGTTACGCTGACGATATGGTGCTGCTGTGCCCATCGGTCAGCGCTCTCAAAAAGCTCATTGGAATCTGTGAGCGATTTGCGGTGTCTCACGGTCTTAGGTACAACACATCCAAAAGTGAACTGTTAGTTTTTAAGGCTAATAATAAGTCATATAAAGTTCCCAACGTAAAGTTGAATGGAGATCCACTTAAGCATGTGCAAAGTTTTAAATACCTAGGACATTGGGTAACCGAGTCGCTCAAGGATGACCTTGATATTGAGCGGGAGCGTAGGGCGCTGTGTATTAGGGCTAATATGCTTTCCCGTAAGTTTGCACGATGTACTAAACAGGTTAAAATCACATTGTTTAGAAGTTATTGTCAGTCTCTGTACACGTGCAGCTTATGGATGAACTATACACAAGGAGCATACAGGGCCCTACGCACCCAATACAACAATGCCTTCAGGGGGCTGATGGGGCTGCGTCGACACTGTAGTGCGTCAGGGATGCTGGCTGCAGCGGAGGTAGATAGCTTTTCAGCTATTATAAGAAAACGCATTGCGTCCCTTATGCAACGTGTGCGGGGCAGCTCTAACAGTCTCCTAAGGACAGTTGCGGAGCGGCTGGACGTGGATAGTGTTGTTATGCAACATTGGACACGCGTCCATCTGTTGAAGGACACCAAGCTGTCATATAATAATAATTTCTATAACACTTACACTAACATAGGATAAGTCACAATTACTAACATTATGGGCACTCGCCTGAAATAAATGATTTTTATTTTATTTTATTTTATTTTATTTATTTATTTATTATTTATTATTTATTATTTATTATTTATTATTTATTATTTATTATTTATTATTTATTATTTATTATTTATTATTTATTATTTATTATTTATTATTTATTATTTATTATTTACTTATTATATCATATGAAAGAGCGCTGCTTGCACATTCTGAAACATTCTGATGAAAAATGTACAAAAAATACCTCTCGATTGAAAAGTCGCTGAGTTTCGATCCTACTGAGTTGAAGTCCTATAGAAACTCGTCCAAGCAACACGAGAATACCGATTTTGGATAGGACTTCGATCGAACGACTTCTGAACTACAACGATATTTAGATTGTTTGTATTTACGAGAATCGGGCTACAGCTCCGATGGGACTGTGATGATTGTGAGACGGGTCGATTTTTTCATACTTCATACCTCATTTACCATTTTTCAATAATAAAAATTGCATTGTGAATGCAATAAAGTAAAAATTAAAATACCAACAGATTCTTTTATTGAAAACAATCGTTAAAAGTATTGAGAATACGACGCTCTAGAATTAACACTCTTCTTAAATCTGTGTTCCTTTTGGCCAATTTTATTTTCGCCGGAGCTGAGTCACTAATAGGACATTACCGTATATCGTGGGTACAGTTGGCATCAGAGTTAGAAGTTGCCACTAAGTACTACTGTGGCAAATGAAACGAAAGGCTACACAGTCATCGTTTAATTAAATCAATTATTACATAAAACAGGAGTAAAAAACCTGACATGGATAGGTACAGGGTTTCTTTATTATTTAGCATAAACAGGAAACTGCAATATTCTCATTTTTTTATATAATTTTGATTCGATGTTATTTACATAAAGGTTTTTGGTAGACTGACTGTATCAAACCGAATAAAATATTCCATGACAAAGAACGTGACATTCAAATTATTGCTTATGTGGGGTTAACACGGGTGACTAAAGCCGCACGATTTCCGCCGCGCGGCGAAAATCGACCGTCTAAAAGGCAATTCGGCTAGGCCGCAGCTGACTAAAGCCGCAAGCCCCAAAGTTGGGTGTTAATGCTCAGTCGCAGGTGATTGCTTGCACAAACTGCTGGAAATGGAATTGAAGGAAATTACCGAGCCGCATGCGATTCTAGTCACTTGTCTAAATAGGCTGGCGATGCGGCTTGGTGAGGCGATTTGTGAAGCGACTAGCCGCACGGCGAAAATCGACCCGTGTAAACCCCTCTTTACAGAACAAACGTAGAAAGACAGATACCTAGTTTCGTATTTCATAAGGCAATAACGTAAAGGAGGTTATTAACAACGACGTTACACTATATACTTTTTATAAGATGGGCAGCAGAGCGTCATCTAATATCTGGGCCCGTACTTCTAGCATGAAATACTATCGTAATGGTAGTCGGGGCAGTAAACTGTGCCGTCTTTCAAAAGCTCTCAAAGTGCTGCTGTCAAGTATTGTATTGAATTTCAGTTTTTCTTATACAATTTTTATATTATATTTCAATTTTTTTTATACAACCGAAAGAGGCGCTGCTTTGGTTTCTATACTAAATAATACGATCACGATACCATAACGACTGTTTTTCGTGCTAGCGCTAGAGTGCGAGTCAGATAACGCTGCGCGCGACTGAAGCGTTTTTGGCGCTAGTTGCAGTAGATTTTTAGTTCTAAGCTTATGGAAAAGATTAGTACTTATTCGATTTTGACTGACTTACCTGGCGCACACTCTACTTATGTTTAGTGTGGCAGAAACGGCAAACCAATAATCTCCCGACTTGGATATTTTTGGGTTATCACAATCTGCTTTTAAAACACTTCTAATGAAACAGTTTCATACGAACAAGCCTAAAACATTTAATATTTTTATTAACTTGATAAATTATTATTATTTTTATCTTTTTTGAAATTGTAACTGTATTTTTACAGGTAAACAAAGCATGTAAGCGCGTGTTTGGGCTCTCCCAAACATCTGTTTGTGCGAGCGACGACGGAAGTTACATTTCTGAGCAGCATATGAGTCATAGCAGCGCATAAAACTTATCCGACACTTTAACGAGAAGTTTTGTTTTTATAATCGGCGTTCAAACTCAACTTTTGTGTAAACAAAAGACAATAGTGCGGTCCCTTCGAAATATTTTTTTTTCACATACTTAGTTATCGATGAAATAACTTATAAAAAGTACTTATACATATATATATATATATAGAATATACATGAAAAAACCTATCGGATAAAATTATAATATTTGGAAAACCAATAATATTATATTTTTCGAAAATTTTAGATTAATTTTTTTCCGATTTGCAAATTTTCAAGATTTTATTAATTTTTTTTTGTTCCGGATCACATATTATATTGTATTTTTATAGTAAATAGAGTTAATTTCTCTTATAAACACCGAAAACCGCGTTCAAAACACATACACATTGAAATAATTACAAAATAAAGTCACTCAAGTGGTTCCATGAATGTTGAGTAAGCTAATAATAGGGCGTCGCATATTACTGTCTTGCAGCGTCACTTTAATATAACTTTTTTACGTTCAGGCTGTGTGCTTACCTTAATAAAGAAATCATCGTGCGTTCACACGAGTAAAATTCGTAAGAATATACGCGTTCAATGTGATTCCTACCCTTTAACGAAGCCCTTGCTACGTCATGATTCTAAACTGTTCACTTACTTCTGATGCCTACAGTACTCCACGTTCGTCGCGATGTTTACTATCTTGATTCGGCGATATTAGCTCGGCAATTTACGAGCAAAGAAAGCAGATACCTACTCCCAGATAGTTTACCCGTCGCGAAATTGTCGCCATCTTTATTTTGGGTTACGTTACGTGCTTTTCGCACGGTTTTTAGAGGTTATATTTTTTCCGTTTGGTTGGATTAAGATTTCAACGATAAAACTGTGTCGTTTCATAATGTAATTTTCCGATATCTTTGTCTGGTTATTGAAATTTTATGGTTAAGGCGATACTCGGAAAAAATATGCTAAAGCGAGATAGCAATGAGAAAAAGACGCGCGCGGGAGCGAGACCGATTTTGCCGATTACGCAAAAAAAACACAAAATCACTTCGTATTCAAAAACTATAGCGATTTTTAAAAAATGATTCTATACGATCCTAAATATTATTGGTGTCCACTAATTAAACCAATTATCAATAGTATATGTATCCCCATTTAAGAATAACCTTGATATTTCTTATTTTTTAGAGGTATTTTCGAAAATAAAAAGTGTCGAGCCAAAATCATAAAATCGTGTTTCTGAAACTATACGATTTTAGATAAAGGTATGAAGAAATATATATCTTATTACCAGATTTATAACAACTCTAACCGTCATATAGTTTTATATCAAAGAGTCCATACATTTTCCGAGTAGCGCCTTAATATAATTATTTGTCTGATGGAAACTCGTTGTTATGGCGCTACTCGGAAAAAGTACGGACTTTTTGATTTAAAACTATAGGACGGTTACAGTTGTTACAAATCTGGTAATAAGATATATATTTCTTCATACCTTTATCTAGAATCGTATAGTTTCAGAAACACGATTTTATTACTTTGGCTCGACACTTTTTATTTTCGAAAATACCTCTAAAAAACGTTTTTGAAAAAAAATGTAACCGCCTTCAAAACGGATCTTCAAACAAAAATTAACAAACACTAAAAAACGAAAAAAATAATAAGATTTTTTAATTTAAAGGACGATGATACATGACTTTTTCTAATTTATCTTGGTACTTACTGGACTGTTTGAAGTCGGTGCCATCTTATACGTATTGAGGTAATTACGTCCTACACCTCACGCTTGGGACCGGGTTTTTTTTTATATGTTAGTTATTTCACTCAGTATATTTCGTTCTTATTCTTTTTGGCTTGGCACCGACTTCAAACAGTCCAGTAAGTACCAAGATAAATTAGAAAAAGTCATGTATCATCGTCCTTTAAATTAAAAAATCTTATTATTTTTTTCGTTTTTTAGTGTTTGTTAATTTTTGTTTGAAGATCCGTTTTGAAGGCGGTTACATTTTTTTTTCAAAAACGTTTTATTTTTCGATTTTTAGTGAAGTAGCTTAAGAAACTACATGGTGATTATGATAAATTGTTGTTAATATCCTATCCGTTACGGAATTCAGCTTTCCATCTTAGCTACTTAGATAACTTGAAGGAACACAACTGAAGGTCCATTCGTGCATATGGTATTTATAAAACATCATAATATAACTCCTAACTGTTGAGGAGTTTCACCTCTCATCAGCAGCTCACCCTGATAACCTGAAAGAATATAACTATTGGCACATACGTACGATTAATACTTAAAGAAATATTCTCCAGCTCCTAACTGTTAAGGAGTTGTAGCTTCCATCACCAGCTCATCACTATGAGATGATGACTACCAGATGCAAATACTTGACTAACTTCAAAAATAAATGGAACGCATAAGACTTGCCTATATTTGAGAATTTCTCTCAATTTTCCTGGAATTTGATCCCCTGGTCCTGACTTGGTGAAAGTAAGATCAGGTCAGAAGTACTTACCACTTTCGAAAAAAAAAATTTTTGAAAATGATCCCCAATTTGATGAAACTATGAAATCGTCCATATACCCAAATAAAGTCTGAATACACATTATTCAGGATAACTCCTGAACTTCTGGCCAGTTCTTGATAAAATTTGAATGGGACCACACGAGAAGCATCACCTTTTAAATAAAAAAAGAATTATCCAAATCGGTTCATTAACTAAAAAGTTCTGAGGTAACACACATAAAAAATAAAAATAAAATAAAATAAAAAAATATACAGTCGAATTGATAACCTCCTCCTTTTTTTGAAGTCGGTTAAAAATAAGAAATATCAAGATTATTCTTAAATGGGTATACATTGTATACTATTGAATATTAGTTTAATTATTGGACACCAATAATATTTAGGATCGTATAGAAGCATTTTTTTAAACTCGCTATAGTTTTTGAATACGAAGTGATTTTGTGTTTTTTTTGCGTAAACGCAAAATCGGTCTCGCTCCCGCGCGCGTCGTTTTCTCATTGCTATCTCGCTTTAGCATAATTTTTCCGAGTATCGCCTTATTGTGCAGTAGCCAGGTAAAAGTCGCAATCAGCTTACTACTCCCAAATTTTTTTGAATTGAAAACTGCTTTAGCTGCGTTGTGCACTTTTTGTGATGGGTAAAAAATGTTAATCTCGCGTCAGGATCACGTGACCGTCACTTCGAGCAACGCAGGTCTTCCGCGGAACGAAAGGCCCGCGTTGCTCGAAGGACCGTCAGATCGAAAATTCGTAAGACGGACACGTGGCGATCGAAACACTGTTACAATGCCATTAGAATACGAAAGCAAATTTCGCCACGAACTCTATTGGATATTGTATGGAGAATCTTGAATCTTGAATACATTTTCAGTGATTATGACAAATAACCAAAACATGATGTGAATTACGAGAGTTAATTGAGTATAAATTATCAAGAATAATAACTTACCACGGCAAAAAACTTTTTGCGGCTTTTCTCGAAGCCGGCCGCCCCGCGAGCCGAGTCAGGCAGGCGTCTGTCACTCGATGTACCTACTTGCGCGCAAATCTCGCCCTCACCACCGGCGGTGAAAATCCACAGAAATTAGGTCCGCAAAAGAGCTAGAATATATGCGATAGAAAGAGATGTAACGAGCGGCCGTTCGTAATTTGCGGCGTACCAGCTGAATTCCACTTTATTGCGTTATAGTTAGAGTTGCTATTTATTTAAATGGCTTAGCGGAGTGCAGTATCTGTTACTAGTAACTATTTAGTAATCTGTGGCCGAGTATCCTTACGTGTGCAGATTATCCACACAAAGATGAATAGGGTATTTTACTGTTGTTGAAATGTAGATATTTAATGATGACGTTAAAAAATATTGCAATTAAGAATACCAAATGTGAAAAAACAATTTGGATCTGTTTTATAATAAAAGAATTATAGTCTTTTTGATTTTGACTATAGCTGTCTCTTTCTAAAACGAAATCTTCTATGGCGTGACTATGACGCTACTAACCCACTGACGTCACTAAGATAGCGTCCTGTCCTTGTCTAATTATAAAGTTTGAAGTCCTATATATTTGAAAATATTCAAGATAATTCATAATGAAAACTTGTTTTGTGTAGCTAATATTTCGAAAAACATTTTAAAGAAATAAAAAAAAACAGTAAAATACCGTATTCTCTGGCGCTATCTATAGGCTAGATATAGCTATTGTCCGAATGTACCCCGCGTACGAAATAGCCCCATTCCCTTACTAATTGCAACTTTTTTCGGCCTACTACTGGTAACTTTTCCTCCCACACAGAGAAACATTTTACCATAGTAACGTATTTTCGACACGCGATATTGGCTGAGACAATTTATGGTGCGCAGTAGGCGAACTCAATTTGCTTGTTTGAGGATAGTTTTTTCCATACAAGGCAGTTTTGTTTGAAGTCGGATTACGGTTCAGTTGCATTGCCTTTTCGATGTAATGGAATTGAGACACTTGTTCACAGAATAATAATAATGTTTAATGTTTTGATGGCTTACATCAGTGATATTTTATTTTTTATTTTTATTTTATTTTATAGATATAAAGGTAATATTGTCGTTAACGTCTTAGATTATTTAAATTTTTTTTTTTGCATTCACAATGCAATTTTCATTATTGGAAAATGGAAAATGAAATATTTTCGATGGGACTCGAACCTACGACCTTTTGCTATCCGGGCGACTGCTCTAACCTCTGAGCTACGGAGTCTGGAGAGCTGGTTGTGAGGCGGGTCGATTTTTTATAAAATACTAGCCTTCCGCCCGCGGCTTCGCCCGCGTGTACTACACGACGTTATCCCGCGGGAAGGTGATATTTTTCAGGAATAAAAAGTAGCCTATGTCCTTTCTCAGGCTCTAGACTATCTCTGTACCAAATTCATTCAAATCGGTTCAGTAGTTTAGGTGTGATTGTGTAACACACAGACAGACAGAGACGCATTTATAATATAAGTAAGGATTTCATTTTCCACATCTTAGATTTCTGCGCGATATGATCATTGAAAATAAAACCACTTTTTACTGATTTAATCACGCGTGTATTGCACACATAATTGATTACTTTTAGTTGTGTTTATAAAAGATTTTTAGATTTTCCGACCTTTCCAGTGGCCGTAAAAAAAGTAGTACTTAACGTAGAAAGTTCTTTTATTTAAATATTGCTTGAGTTCATCAAGAAATTATAAAAAAATAAAACCGCCTCCAAAAAAACCACATCAAAAAAGTATTCCTCACCAAATAAATAACGTAAGTACTTTGAAGTCGGGCGTGAAACGATGTGATACTCTTTTTAGTGCATCGTGCAGGAAATTTACGTGTTTCCTGGTAAATAGGTATGTGATCAAACTGAAAACCTCCTTTTTCGAAGTCGGTTAAAATACCTTGAGGTATCCCCTTTTTAACAAAACAAGAATCATCTAAATCGGTTTATAAACAAAGGAGTTATGCCTAAAGATACGTATTAAATTCACATAAAGTGGCAACGAAAACGACAGTATTTTCAAGATTTCCTGAAAACTACTGAACCGATTTTAAAATTTCAAAAAATGGGACCAACTTGGAAACCAACCTGATGTAATAACGTTTGAACCATTTTAGTTTGAATTCTTTAACCATTAGAAAGCTACATTCTTGCCGAGTGACATACGCTATATTTTATCCCGATATTCCCACGGGAACGGGTACCAATCGGTACCATGCGGGTAAAGGCGCGAGGATCCGCTGGTATAAAATAAAGCTCATAAAATAATGTTTTTTCTACGTATATTCTGAGAAGATTAGTCTCACCGCAGCCTTCAAATTTACCTTGAATATCTTTCAACTAATTTCAATAAAGCCGAAGAATGGTAATGCAAATCCGTTTGAAACGAGCACATCTATAAAAAGTGATTTACATAAAAGAACAGATTTACCTAATCTCAATAACGAATCCTTAGCAGTTACACAGTGCCTGTAACATAAGGCAGTAACATAACTACTCGCCTAGCTGTAAAATGCAGGAGCATTTAGGCTGCTAATAGGTCTTCAATCGACAATAACACCTAGTTCTAGATACATACTTGGAGTGACAGATATGTCCAAGCCTCATAAGCCCACTTGAGAGTATAATTATAAGTAGATTATTTTGACAGTGTCAATAATACTAAGGTATTTCCATGGTATTTCAAACTAGGAAAGCTTCTTGTCATTAAAATTTATAGTGTAAGATCGTAACATTCGTAACCTTTTTTCTCCGTTTAAAAAAAGTCAGTCTGGCCATATAAAGTTTTCATTTAGTTCGTGAGCCTTCATCTAGTACTATTGTTGACCGAAGTAATAGGTTCGTCTATTTACTTGCTAATTAGTACATAAGTTGGTACCCATGGACACGCAAAGACTGTGCTTGAAAGAGATGCGGTCACTACGCAGGTTGGCAACAAATTTCAAATGCCTCTACATAAACAGCCATTATTATAGGTAGTTTTCATAGATAACTATGCAAACTTATCTAACCTACAAAAATACTGAAAAGTACACTAACTATATAAATAAATAAATAAATTCTTACATTCACACTTTCATTAAGAAACTGTATCATGGAAAACTTGATAACGGATAAATATATACTTAAATACTTGTTGTTTGTAAATACATACTTAATATACATAGTTAACACCCAGACCAAGACAAATAGACATGTTCATGCACACAAATATTTGTCATGTTCGGGAATCGAACCCGAAACCACTGGCGCAGAAGGTGTGTAGCCTACCCCTGCGCCAAATCGTTCGTCAAATATCGTGCATATATTTGTGAGCATTTCGGTGAGCAACTTTTTTGATGGTTTAACTTAAAATGTCTCAACAAGGGTGCTTGTATTACCTACTTATTCATCACCGAATCTCTACTCTATTCAAGGGTTGTAGTGAACGCTACCACACATATTTCATCATCATCATCAGCTATTTAATGTCCCCCCTGCTGGAGCACTGGCCTTCCTTATGGATGGATAAGGAGAATGGGCCATGACCTACCACGCGGGCCCAATGCGGGTTGGTGGGTATTAACGACTGCAAATACAGTCAGGACCACATACGTACTACTAAGTACTACGCTAAACGTACCTTCCGAAGCACGGAGGCGTACGAGATGAAAAGTTTTTGTAAAAATCGAACCATTGCGAAAGTTGCCTAACCTTAAAGATCGTAGGTCAAGCGCAGTAACCACTACGCCACTGGCTCCTCTACAGATAAATTTGCATACCACTAAACTAGGTACTAGGTAGGAAGTTTCTTCTTTGCTACTACTAGAGTAAGGCCTCATTTCCACCTGCAAGTAAGTCTTCTGCGATAAATGTCCGACAGTCTGTCCTATAGCAACTTGCAAGTGTAAACTACGTGTTAGGAATGAGGCCCTTAGGTCATAGCCCACTTATACCGCACTGCTCCAACACCGCCCTAAACGAAGGCGACAGCTAGCAGGCACCCAGCAGTCCACGCGGCGACAGCTAGCAGACTCCCAGCTGTCCACGCGTCGACTGCTATTCCCTCTTTAGGTGCGCGGCGGCGACGGGGCGCGGCGACCGCTAGCAGTCAGCGCACGGACAGCGCGCGTCAGCGAGGCGTCAACTACCGAGCAGTCTGACGGCGCGGCGGTAAGCTCGCGGACCGCGCGCTGTCCGCTATTTTATATTGTTACTGTAAAATGCATCTACAGTGAACGATATTAAGTCCATATTTGGCTGTTCATACTTTGGTTGGGTGGGAGCGGTGCGGTCTAAATGGGCTATGACCTTTACTCTATTAGTAGCAAAGAAGAAACTTCCTACCTAGTACCTAGTTATTTGGTACTAAAATGTTTTGATCGCGCGATGATCGCAGTTGCGTTCTATTAGAAGGCCTCATTTCCACCTGCAAGTACCTAAGTCTTCTGCGATAAATGTCCGACAGTCTGTCCGATAGCAACTTGCAATTGTAAACTAAGTACGTGTTTACACTAGAAACATTTTAGTCGAGCGACTACATCGCGTGATTGCCAATCAGGGCAAGTATTTGTAATCAGTGTATTTGATCGTGGATTCATATGACAGGGCTCGTTTAAGGAGAGACGGCGCGTCAGGCGGCGCGGCGTGCGGCGGGGGAAAATTGTATAGCACATTGCGCGCTCGCGACTAAGGTCTAATCAAATAAATCAATGTGACGCAGCAGCTGATTCACAATTCGCATGCACCGCCTGACGCACCTTTCCTAGAACGAGCGCTAACATTCGCTTGAATTTGCGATGATCACGTCATAGTCGCGTTCTATTAGAACAACGCCTAGACGCATAGCGTCAATAGCATCAATAGCTCGTACTGACATTATCATAAGTGTCAGTCATCACTGAAATAAAGTTGAGATACTGATTCAGACTTTAATTTTGTTGTGGCAGAAGGCTGTTTGAATAAAATAAATATTAAACAAGTACCACTAAAGTTTTAAGTGCTTTCAAACATTTAGTTTTTATTTTAAAGGTAACTCACAAAGCAGATTCTAATTACTTTCTTGACATCAAAAGAAGTTGTAAGTTGAGTTTTAAATGCATTAATAGCTCTTTAAACCTTCGCTATTGTAAAAAGTATTAAAAAGTTCCAACAGTTATTGGCGTAAAAATATTTATCGTTGCAGTTGCTTAATGACTTTAGAAGCTGTTGTTTTAACTTGCCACAAAGTTAAATCTACTTAGTTCGTAATAATTATGTTTGTTTTTTGCAGTATGTAGGTATTAGCATTTCATAAAGTATGACATAGTATTTCATAAGTTAATTAAACAGCAAACCAAGGCAATTCGAGGTATGAAATATATTTGTAACAATTTGATTGCTAGGTTTGTGGAGAGAATGAGATTACTCTATACATACATCAAAATTAAAGAAACGTGTCGTTTTAACCGACTTCAAAAAAGAAGGAGGTTATCAGTTTGACCAGGGTGCCTACCATCAACTCTTATTGCGGTTTTGTTTAGGACCTAAACTGATCTGCTTCGCTTATTCGTACCACGACAGCTTAATATCAATGTCAGCGATTCAGTGATAATTCAATGACATTTCACAGTCGCTAAGCTGTCATGAACTCTTATTTGACTTATAATCCGGTCGATTTAACATGACACCTGCAGGTTATACCCGTCCCTCTCACTCTCCGGGCATGACAGAATCGAGTGAAAGAGACGGGTAGAAGAAATAAGGACACAAATCGTTCGGTCATTCACATTTAGCAATTCATTTGCGATCCAGTTTTTAGAAGGTCTTAGTACGAAAGAAAGCAATTCATTTTAGGAACCTATTCTGCATCGCGCTATTTTTGAATCGCTGTCTTAAAGTTGATGGTAGGCACCCTGTATCATTTAGGCTTCGAATCACGTGTACTAAATATCGTAAGTGTATGTATGTATGTTTGTCCACGAATTTCTCGAAAACTTCAAGTCATATCAATGTATTCCAATTTAGGGAACAGTCCACGTTTTATTATAATTTGTTCAGTAGTTCTTGAGATAGATATCTTGTGGTATAATCTACACTAAAAATTAAGATATGAAAAAGTAATTTAAAAATTAAACCGACTTCAAAAGTTTTTGTTAAGTGAAAAGGAAAAAAATAAATCTTTAAAGTACCTACCTTTTCGAGGTTGGTGCCAGCCAGGAGCAAGAAAAAGCCAAAAAAAGGCACCGACCTCGAAAGGGTAGACACTTTTAAATTTTTTTTTTTACTAGACAGGTACTTTTTCAGTTCGGTTTAATTTTTAAATTTACGTTTTCTGACCAACAGTTTGTCTATGCACTTCGCAAATTCTACTAGGTATACATATTATTCAACATATTTTATTTTTCACTAAGACATTATTTATTGTGGTATAGTTATAGTATGAATAAATGATAAATGCTTAGTTTCATATAAAACGTTTTTTGGCAAATCTAAAAAAGCACTTACACCGCTTTTAACACATTAACAAAATTATATACTACATCTAAAACGGTTGAAACCCTCAACCACCACTTTATACGTATGTCATTACAAAGTTGAGTAAATCAAAATTAATAAGGCCAATCGATCAGTGCTATCTCAACTCATCCCAGCTTCCAGGGAGGTATTTAATTTCGGAGGGCACTGACAGCCTCCTCGCGCCCTAACCGAACTGGGTCAAAGGGAGCCAAGAACTCGCTTTAAAGATTAGGACATGCTAGCGGAAGAATGTATAATACTTAGATTCAGTTTTTAATTACAAATGTGATAAAATACTTATACTTATGTGTAAATCTAAATTGATATAACCAAACGTTAAGTGTTAACTGAATGAAGGTACCCCAAAACTCACTTTAAAGGTTAGGACATGCTACCGGAGGAATATGCAATTGATTTGGCGTAGAGGTAAGGATACCTGCCTTCTGCGCTAGAGGTCCCGGATTCGATTCTTAGACAAGATAAATATTTGTCTCGGTCTGTGTGCTTTTTACGTATATTAAGTATCTATTTACAAACAAATTAGGATTTAAGTATAAATATATATTTTATGCGTTTTAAAGTTTTCATAGACACAGTTTCTTAATTAAATTTACTATGGGTTAAGTTACTTTTTACACCCGCACATAAACCTACACGGACCAAATAGGAGGTTTAATAAAAAGGCTGGTGTACGCAGTGACAAAAATCGCCGGGCATGTATGAAAAGATTGATGGATGTGAATGAAGGCAAAGAAGTGTGCAAGGATCGCAGCAGGTGGCGTGGCTATCCATAGTCTCTGCCTACCCCCGTGGGAAACAGGCGTGTGTATGTGTGTATGTATGTACAATGTGCACCCACCTTAAGCGTACATTACAATATTCCTTATTCACACATGACGCGTGGTAATATCATGTTACAACGTCGTCGGTTACGCTGTGATTGGCGCGATGCGTTGGCACCTACATACGTAATTAGTTGATATCAACAACACCTTAAAGGAATTAACAATTTATCGGATTTTGGAGAACAATATTACAAAGACCTTGGGATCAAGACAGAATGAAATGTGAGTAATCCTATCCTACTTCATACTAATATAAAAAATGTGAAAGTTTCGATGTTTTAGATGTTTTAGATGTTTGTTACTTAATCACGCCAAAACGGCTGAACGGATTTGACTGAAATTTGGGGCACAGATACTTTGTAACCAGCCGGCCTGGCATGAGCGGCTTTTATCGTATATTGGCGCGTGATAAAGAGCCTCTGTATTGCTTGCACCTTTGTTGGGTAAGCAAGACAGCATGACGTCCCATATCATATCGCGTGATATAATGCTGTGACGCGTGATAAAGAGCCTCTGTCTTGCTTGCACCTTAGTGGGGTAAGCAAGACAGCATGATGTACCATATCATATCGCGTGATATAATGATGGTCATGCTCTTAGGGCTGGAGAGAAACATAGACTACTTTTTATCGCGGAAAATTGTCATATTCCCGCGGGATAACGTCGTGTAGTCCACGCGGGCGAAGCCGCAGGAAGAAAGCTAGTATAGTTATATAGTGCTGCAGCATGTGGCATCCAAATAATCCATAATCTGGAAGTGTGTTTGTTTGTTTGTTTGTTCCTCTTTCACGTGAAAACGGTGCAACGGATGGACAGATTTTAAGGTATTCCAGTTTCCGCACCAATTTTAACCGCACCACTCGAACCGCACCAAAAGCATTCCAGCTACGGCACAAATTGGTGCGGTTCTAAAAATTAATTAAATGTTACGATTTAGATACAGATTCTTTTAACTGACAAGAAAAACTGGCGTAAAAACTCATAAGTCTTAACAGAAGAAACGGCATTAACAAATAATTATGTCGTTGCTAGACATAAAATGTTACAATTATAGGAAATACAGAATTAAAACAAATGCTGAACTCAATTAAGATGCCAATAGACGAATATTAGACAGACTATTTTTTCCGTTAGCAAAGGACAAAGATTTTGAAAGAAAGAAAGAAGAAAGAAAGAAAGAAAGACATTTATTGACACATCACAAACTTTCACAAATTACAAAACCAAAGAAATAAAAATACATTACAAAATACACAAATAAAAAAATAAAAAAACACTGTAAAAACTCAAAACAACAAAAAATTAAACAAAACACAGTTAAAAACAGTGGCTGTGATGGGCCAATCAGGACCCTAGCTCAGCATAATGTTGTTTTGCTTTGTTTAATACTTAGTTCTGTATATTTACTGGTTTGATAGATCTGTAGGTAGCAAATTATCATAGTTTAATGACTAAATAATGTAATCAAAATTATTTTTAAATAACACTAAGTAACATTAAATATATTCAGTAGCAAAGCTGATAATTAAAAGCATGTTTAATTTACTAGCACCCATGTTACAGTTTGTAATTAACATAAATTAAGGATTAAATTATGTATGTTACATCGCATTATGTATGCATTGTAAGTTGCATGCTAACAACAGCCTGGATACGACGTGACGCAATGTATATCTATATATATATATCTACTCGTATTTGTAGTTTAGTAAAAAAGTCAAGGCTTGGATTCTCTAAAATGGGGTATTTTAAACTATGGATTACTCGCAAAGCACTAGTATTTAAAATTTGTAAAAAATATATATGTTATTTTGCAGTGACTTATCTTGTGCTTCCGGTTTTTTTCGTTTTGTGATATTTTACTGTATCAAATATAATCCTAAACATCCGTCTAATCGTAATCCAAATATCCTTTTACTTGCAGTATACTTAATTTTCGTTAATGAAAAATATACGTTAATAATTTTCTTTAGATAGGCGAGGGATTCCGGCCATCATTAGTTTAAAATATTTATTATTTCATTTTTAATTGAATTTTAAGTGATTTTCGATTTGCGGGGCGCTCGCGAGTTCACAGTTCACTGCCGGCTGCCGCTGCGTCCGCGCGAAGTGATATCGCGCGCGGCCGAGCAAGCGTTAGCGTGACTTTTCCGGTCGGGAATCCTAGCCTTAAGAAGCCAAATATCTACATATACGTTTTTGTCTGTTTGCTGGACACGCTGAAACAACTAACCCGAAAAATTGAAAATTAAGTATTTAGAAAAAATCGACCCGTCTCACAACCAGGTAGTGCAAATAACCAGTAAGTCAGTTGTTTTGAGCACGACAGTCATAGGCCTCATTTCCACCTGCAAGTAAGTCTTCTGCGATATAATATGTCCGACAGTCTGTCAGATAGCAACTTGCAAGTGTAAACACACTTGCAAGTTGTAGTTTACACTTGCAAGTTGCTATCTGACAGACTGTCGGACATTTATCGCAGAAGACTGCACAAACTTGCTATTCAACATTAAATGTTAAATTTCGTAGTCTTCCTTTTATTTAAGATGCTATGTTACATAAAAGAAATGCTTAGGTATAATCAAGCCTTTCGATCGGTACAAAATAAAGAAATATTTTTTTTCACATTCTGTGGGTTCGTTTCCCAAACAGGCGATTATTTAAAATTCTTTGAATGCAGTTCGTTTTCTTTTTAAAATAAAAATGAAGTCTCCTTTTAGTAAAATTTTATATCTTCAGTATTTATGGTACTTTCCCTCCATGTGGCATAGTTTAGGGACGGCCAGTATATGCTGTAATTATGTGGTTGTACTCGTTGGCCCGTTTGCGGAGGCTAAGATACATTAAGAACTTTTAATATAGGTACCAAAACTGATAAATATATATATACCTACTCAAATATTTTTTTTATTTTAAATACTTACATACTAAATATAGTAGGAAAATATTGACGATTCATAAGTACATAACTATATATTATGTCTAAGTGAATAAAGAATATTTTTATCTTTTTATCTTTATCTTTTATACAACGAAAACACCTAGACAAATAGACACAAATACGTGACAAATATTTTTCTCATGCGGGAATCAAACCCAGGACCTTTTTCTTATAAGGCAAATTTCCGAACTCCCACGCCAAACAGGTCGTCATAACAAAATAAAATTAAATGTAGAAATGTAGATAATATTTGTGTGAAAATACTTAACTGACAAAAACATGATGTCCAAACTTGGTTCAACGTTAGGTAAACTTTTTGTTGCAGTGAAATTCACGTCAAGAAATAATTTCACAATAGAATGTAATCTAAAACGTAAACTATTGATTTCCAAACTGGCAAAACAGACATACAACATAAAATAGCATTTAAAACGTCCACTTTAGATTTAAAATTGATTCCTTCTATTCCAGCAAGATTCTGAGCAAAACATGGATTCCTTCGAAACTTTAAAAGAAAACTGTTGAAATATTAATACCGAAGAATCTTTTACAAAACAAACAAGTAATTTGGCGAGCTTCTACAACGAATTAAGCTGTTTCAATACGCTAACTTTATAATAATTATGTTACTTCTGCGCTATTTTTCTCCACAACTTCTGTTTGTGTTGGACAATAGCGAATTCTACGAGAACTTAAACTTATTTTTTTTCTTTGTTAGGGCAAACTGTTTGTAAGTCCTTTAAAATATTTAATTATATAGGTACTTATGTTATGAAGTAAGAAATTCACATGAAGCATTTTTTAAATTACTTTTAAATACGTGTGGTTGTCAAAAACTGATAAAACGTTGTTATTTCTTTACACTAAATTTTATGTCTTTTAATTAACCTAGTACGCTATGTAACAAATATGGTTTAAACAGGTACTGGCTGTTTTTACTTTCCACAACGTGGTAGAACTTAACTTTCATCACACCTGATGTTAAGTGACAAAGGCTCAAGGTAGAAGTTGACTACGCCTGGAATCCTCGACCACTGAGGCACTCGCTATCTCATGCCAGAACACAACAATGCTTAAAACATCGTTGTTATGGTAGTGTAGCGAAACTATCACATCGCTACATAAAGGCAGAGCTACGTTTGTCTAGCGCAGTGTGTTGAGGCGCCACCACGCGTATCGGTTTCATACATTTATGGTTAGAAACACACTTATGCATAGGCGCAGAAATACAGGCGCACATTGACATTGAATGATTTAGGCCACCGGAACAGAAAAGATTGTGGCTCTGTACGAATGTAAACATCGACGCGCAACCTGACGTCACACACTACGTCAAAGATAGAACTGAAGAACTGTATGAAAACATGAATCGCGCTTACAGAGTTTCTCAGATGCGTTGCGTAAATACAAAAATCTCCAACCGCTAATAGTCGGACCGCGGTCCTCGAGCAAAGAAACATAGCTTGGAGGAAGTACTTCAATTTTTGCCGAATGTTTGGCGAAATATCCTTTTTTTTGCCTCTACATTAATAACTTTGAACAGGTCCTACCTTATCCCGCGGGAATATGATATTTTACCGGGATAAGAAGTAGCGTATATCACTCTCCAGCTCCCAAACTATCCCCATACCAAAAATCACGTCATGCCTTTGCTCCGTTTTGATGGAACAGACGGACAAACAAACAAACAAATAAACAAACAAACGAACACACTTTCACATTTATAATAATAAATATATATAATAATAGTGTGGATAGTATGGATAACTTCCCAAGCCAAAATGTAGAATCTAGAGGAAAAAACAGTCTCAAGGGCACCTTATAAAGTCATAGGTGTCGTGTAAGGAATAACAAGCTCCAAGTTCTCATGTATCTCAAGTTAAAGTCTCAACTTAGCCTTAACTAGTATATCCTGTTTGAAACTATCAACAAGGTAACTTTATGGCGAGTAACTTTATTTTCGTGCAGTTCGTGTAAGCCTTATGTAGGAGTCGTGACGAAAAGATAGCCAGCCAGATAAGTTGCTTTGATATTTCATTTATCTCACAAACAAGTAAAGTTTCATTATGAGTGTTATAAAAAACCATTTTCTTGCAGTACATTGAACTAATAGATAGATAGATAAAACGTTAATTGTTGCCACACACATTCAATTTACAAGAAAATAAAATATAAAAACTTAAAGTTCAAAAAGTTCAAAGTTCAAAGTTCTTTATTGCATCATGTTGTTATAAAGATGTTACAATACATATAGACACAAACATGACCCTGCAAGGGCGTAGCAATTACTTATAAATAATCCATATCCTTCCGTTAGTAAGTACATAAATTAATTAATTACTTATAAAAAATTAAAAATTTAATATTAACAAACAATCATATTAATTAATTTTATTATCTGACCTGCGAGTATTATTAAGTAAGTATAACATTATATTTCGATTTTATATAAATTTTATTTAAATTATAATCCGTATTTATTTACTTATAACAATTAATTATTATTATAACAATAAAAATTCAATATTAGATAACTATCATATTTATTATTATTATCTTATCTATTAATATAACATTTAATTTTTATTTCTACAATATATACTTATATATTTTATCCTTCTAAAAACTCTTGCAGCGAGTAAAAACATTTTTTTATAAGATATTCCTTTAATAGTATTTTAAATTTATTTATTCTCGTCTCGTCCTTAATTGTATTAGGTAATAAGTATAATATAATAATTTGTATAATACTATTAATCTTACAAGGCAGACTTAAAATAAACCTAAATAACGCCGGTATGGAGGTGTGCCTATTTCTGTGCAGCAGCTAAAAGGTCTAGGCTCGGCAAATTGTATTCACCAAAAGGTGAAATTCCGCTTTTCAGCCATCACTCTATGCGACGTGCGGGAGGTTGACGCGTTTACCACTATAATCATCACCATAATCCAATCATCGTCTCAGTAGTAGGACGCCCACAGCTTGGCAAAGGCCTCCCCCAGGATCGTCACAATTATCGGTACTGCGCTGCCTGTTTCCAGCGACTTTCCGCAACCATGACCAGTGGCCCGATTCTGCTAACGTTAAGTCGTAATCGTGTCTCAATCGTGTTTCAATTGTTGTGCTTTTTTACACACTAGTTACAAGAATTATGACAGTATTATGTGATGTGAATGTAGTGTGTGGTGTGACCATGTAGTATTGTGAAAAAAGTTCACATTTCTTGTAACTAGTGTGTAAAAAAGCACAACAATTGAAACACGATTGAGACACGATTATGACTAAACGTTAGCAGAATCGGGCCACAGGGGGCCAAGTCTGCTAACGTTAAGTCACAATCGTGTCTTATTCGTGTTTCGATTGTAGTTCAGTAGTAGTGCTTTTTTCCACATTAGTTACAAGAAATATGTACTTTTTTCACAATACTATTGATGGTCACACCACACACTACATTTACATCACATCATACTGTCATAATTCTTGTAACTAGTGTTTAAAAAAGCACTACAACTGAACTACAATTGAAACACGATTGAGGCACGATTGTGACTTAACGTTAGCAGGCTTGGCCCCCTGGTCGGATGGTCGAAAAGATCCAATAATTCTTCTACAGCGTCTTTAAAATATTTTCTATTTACAAAACATCTTATATAACCGACTGCCCAGATTGGACATAATACCACAACCTTTTGCTACAAAGACAGTTCTACGAATTCGCGAAGACCCAGAAAGTCTCATCGTATTTTTCACAACACTTTTTTCTGGAAAATTAAACACCAAAAGAGCTTATTCAACGACAGAATCTTTAGAGCTTCTCACAGCTCCTATCCCTTCCAAAACCCTTTGAATTTTGTTTATTGACCGTATACAAAGATAGGGATTACTACAGTAGGTACTGCAATCGTATACGCCCGATTGGACTTTCACTAATATCTATAATGTATGTAAATGTACGAAAAGGATGGGTCAAGGGGATCTTAAAGCCCATCGCATTATCCGAAATCTTCAGTGCACTTCACATGAATGAAATAAACCCATTTATATAATAAAACCTTTAGACCATCAATACGGGGCGTTGTACTTCGACTTCTTTGTAAATAAATGAAGTAAAACCTGAAAGATTTATTCGAGAACCTATGTAATGGCGTGGTTACACTATCGTCGAATCGCAAGGAAAGTGACGAGCGAAGTGCCAAGAAACGTCATGCGGTCTCACGTTTCCCTTGCTCGAGTGAGTGAGACTGCCGAGGCGCATGATATTCAAATTCAAATAAGCTTTTAGTCATAATTTAAGCATTGTTGCGTAATTCAAGCATTAGTCATCAACAAGATCAGTGACTTCTTTGAAAAAAAATCGTTATCAAAACTATTTCAGACGCAGATAACTTCGTAAAATATTGTGCTAGAGTAGTTTATTAAAATAATGAATTTAATTATTTTTTTCGGGAAATTATTAGCCATGCGGCGCACAAAACAGAAGAATACTAAGAGGGATGCACCAATAATCGAAGGATATAAAACTATAATAAAGGATATAAAAGACATGCGACTCAACGTAGGGTCCTAAACGAGTTTATCGATCCAAGTTCCTATTTTGTACCAAAATAAGCCCCCGATGGGGGGAATACCGCCCCGCCTAATTAGAATTCTAGGTATTTTCTAGACTTCTAACGCCATCCGCGGCATTCTATGACACCGGCCCTGACAATGTGTCTCTACTTAATTTGGTACACAAAAGGAAAGCAATACAAATATAACAGTGCAGTAGAAAGGAAAAGAAATATTTAACTTAAATCATTTAACCGGAAACGACTTGCGATGAGACAACTGTCATAACGCTCTCTCCAACTGCTGAACTAACTCCAAATTATGTCTTTGTGAAGTATTTGTTGGTGATTGTATGTATATGTTTAGTTTTGTATAGTGTAAATCCCCCCCTCCCCATTAATCAATAAGGTTACCTCCTGTACGGTGGTACAGTTGGCCGACACAACCTGGAGCCAGTCTACATCAGGCAGAACGTTAGGGCAAATACTTAGGCTTTAACAAATAATATAGGAAACTCACCGAATTGCTAGCGGATAACTTACACAAACAGAGACAACACTAAAATCCTAGTTTTACTACCGATTTTGGTCCGATCTTCTCTACGTCCGCCTCCGACCGACGCGCCCACACCACTCCTCGCACCTTCCGACCAAATATACTTAACACTAACTTTTAATGCTAACTAATTAATATTCGGCACCCTATTCATTTGAGATCTTACGTCTGTGCGCGCGCGCGCCCTCGCTTCGAATCCCATCTCCCGCTCGTCTTGCTCCGACCGTCCCTCATCTTGCTACCTGCCTAGTTCGTACACCCTTCGTTTTTTGGTCATAACCCAAAACTCACTGTAACCTGACACGAGCCTTGCGCAAGCCATTAATGTCAGGACAATCGTATTATTTATTATATTATTTCTAGCGATAGTTCGCTCTTCAAGACAAGAAAAGGTTACAAGTGGGTACATACTTTGTGTTGCAGATCAATTTTATAGAATAAACGTGCCAACGCTTGATAATTTATGAACCCCTTACAATATTCGAAAAGCAGGGTTCCTGTTTCAAAGAAAATTTTATAATATTTACCTCATGGCGTTACATTCCCCCCTCTGAAAATAAGACGAGGGCATGCCTGTAGTAGTATTTTCACAATAGGACGTATGTAAATACATTAAAAGCTATATTCTTTTAATAAATTCGCAATTTGAAGCATTTTTTTTTGTATCAAACCTTACGCAATTAATTTAACCCTTTTAATATTTTCTAATACCTTGGAAGTTTGAATGTCTTAATCAACTTGAGCCAAATAAAATACCTATATTATCGTTACATGTGGATATTATTTGTCCTATAATTATATACCAACTAGTCGTGTTATTTCCAGCGACAGGCTTATTTGCCTTACGCCAAATAATAATTAGGTTCATGTCCTAAAACATCGCCATGAATTGTGGTAACTCGTTGTAATACTACAGTATTTAAGTCTTTGTTATTTATCAAATTACTCTTTTGCAAATAGCGATTTGCTTTGCACAACATATGTATATGCCTCATTTCTATATGGTACCATGTAGGTATATTTAGTCCCTAATGAATATCTCCTTGTCATTATTGCCGTACCACAAAACAAATAACAGCGCAAGCACAGCAGCCGCACTCCGTAAAACCATTCAAACAAATACCAACTCCAACACAATAAAGTAGGTTTCAGCCTGTACGGTGCCAATTACGCACGGTTATATTCACCCAGACGCTGCATTTCTTTCAATTGCATACATCCTAACCCCTTTTTTTTTTGTCTACGTTTAGGGTTGGGCTTGCGGCACAGATTACTAAACAGTTATTATGTCAAAGTGAAAATATCTTCGCTTTAAATTAGGCTAATATAAATTTAATAATAATATGATCATCATATTTTCAATGCGGAAGCGTGCTCGTTGGCTTCTCATTCCTTCACACTGCAATGAGTCGAAATGATTCCCAGAATGGAGATATCCTATGGGCCGGAAAGTGACATAGGCTACATTTTATCCCGTAATTCCAGGAACCTGAATTGTTCGTCTCTTAGCAATTAAAAAAAACACACCCATCCAGTGCACAATAATTACGTGGTTTCGACATTTTGAGTAGGTAACTATATCATTTAGTAATCTGACTTAGTAATTTTGATGCGCTCAGCGTCATGCGCACGTTGCGCACGTTGTGAGCGTTCTGGTAGAACTATCTAGGTTGAACATCACGCGGTTTATCTAACGTTCATATTCTGCAATTTCCGTAATAAATTCATCAAAACAAATATTCTCAAATAGAATTGAAGACCATCAGTTTTAAAATTTTATAACTTTCTAATTCCCAAGTTAAATGCGTAATGCATTGTGCCTTATTACTTATTCATTAGAAAGGCGTAATAACTACTTCATCACCATCACCATTACCACCACGCCAGCCGAACGACGCCCACTGCTGGTCATAACTACTTTCTTATCTATACTAATACTACAAAGAGGAAAGACCCGACTGCCCGTTCGCCCGCGTCGAATAGGCTCCGAAACCACCGGACCGACCCAAGAAACTCCCCGACCATCAGAAAGCGACACGCCTCCCGAGCGACACAGGCCTCACTCCATCCCGACACTCTCACAGGAGGATTCGCTAGTGTATAATAATCTAGTGATTTCCATTTTTTTTTTTAATCTCTCTCGTACTCCCTGATTGCATTTATAGAAATAATTAATCTTCACCTCATATGATATCGACCTTCACTAAAGCTATTTGAGTTCTATTTAAAATTCCGCTTTTATACATAAATGAATCTGTAGTTTAGAACAATAGTAAAATTGCGGTAAGTGACACACAACCCAGTTAAAACCTTATCATTGATAAATAGCTAAAAACCTACTATGTCCGCCTCAGCTGTAAGTTCAGCGAGATGCATATAGATAGATAGGATTTGTAACCTGTGTTTTGTACTTATAAGATTTAAATCTTGTACACAATTACACATTCTTATAAGATTACTTGGGGTATGTTTCTTATAAGATCTTACGAGACGTGCTCCGATATTTTCTACACTCATTATTGCTTCACGTAAGTTAGTTTAATGCGTTACTTAAAATAAATTGCAAATCAAAGCCTCTTGGTTTTCACTATTCATAAATTGGTATAGTTACCCATAAGACTTATTCTTTAATTCTTAAAATAGTGTTCAATTATGGTACGATTTATACTCAGATTTAGTTAATCGCTTTTTCCCTACCTACGCATTTAGAAGGATGCGTCATGGAATCTAACACATGGAACAACAGTCATGAAAACACTTTAATCATGATAAGCCACAGCATATCTTTACGTATTGGATTCTAAAAAATTATGTTATGAGTCTTTAACCTTCCTGTTTCAACTAATAATTGTACAACCACTACCAATAGGATCACTCCAAACTAAATTATTAAGTTAATTCATTAGTTTGATTTATCCTATTGTAAGAAATAGATTTATACGAAACGAGACATTGTTAAAGATGGGAGAGTTGCTACTATTGTAGTGCAAAGCATGCAACTTATCTGGCCTTTTGGTCCTGTTCCTGATCTACAAGAAACGTTCATACTGCTTTATCAGCGCTGGATAACAACGTTGCTGTGTTCAGCTTTAGGCTCGACTGCAGTCAACAGCTACTCTATGACGCTGCTGGTGGTACGATGATGCTCCAGTGCCACACCGCCGTGCCACACCGCCGTGATATGAAAATTACATACAAAAGGATATTTATTTTGAGAACTTACACCTTAATAACACACACTTAAATACTTTAGTATTTAAGTATAATATATTTATTAGCCATCGAGTCTTCATGACAAGTCTTATTCTTATAAAATTTCCATAGGCCTAAAACTGTTGTGTGCTTGTAAGAAATCATTTATTTATTTATTTGTATTCGTTTACGCTGGTAACCCAATAACGCTAATACCCATAGCTCCTTCTTCGTTCAACCCCACACTTATCTAAATCTTTACAACTAAAAAAGAACTATTTTTATATACTAACCTATTATTAAATATCTTTACGTTTTCCATCTTCATCATTCATTCTCAATCTTTACCATTATCAATGTTTTGAACCCGTTATGTCCAAACAAATAATTGTCTCTGTATGATCCGGACGGTTAATTATTTAGCTTTGCACAATGAACCAAACATCGTATGCCGCTATGAGGCAACCACACCAATAAATCTACTAACCTGAATTGAAACCATTTTCAGACCAACTGTTATTAGTTTGTGCAATAGATATTTCTACTTACATTTCTATCACTCCAAGGGTTGCCATAAAGTGTAAACCTAGTTATAGTCTATAATTTCCTGGCATTGTGCTTTATCTAGGTTTGTCATCTCTCCAACCTAATCATATACTGCTGAAACAGCAATATTACTTATTAGCCGTTCTTCGTGGGTTTTCTCTTGTAGCACCCGCTTCCACGTAAATACTGTTACAACAGTATAGTCTATGTGTTATTTAATGTACACATATCCATATTACTGTAAGCTTCATCAGTACAACATTCCTTTGCTTGTAAGGGTAACAAACATACAAACCCCCTTTCAACCTCTCACACTTATAATATTAGCAGACTTATGCTATGTCAAGTCTGTAGTTTTAAGTCCCAACACTGTAGAAATTTTAACCACACCTTACATAAAAATAAATAATCTGTAAAACAGATGAATCGAAAAGATTGCTTAATTACCACTTAATGCCATACAGTCAAACTTTGTCTGACGAGAATCGAACTCGTGATATTATTTTATATAGCTATTTGTTGCATCAATTTATGCTTAAACAACATAACTCTAATGTGTTCTATACTGTCTTATATTTATATTTCAGTGCTTCATGTTGATAGCAGGTACCTTTTGTTGCATATAATTTGTAAAATACATAACAACCTTTTATTGAATAATACGTATTAAATTTAATACTTAAATTTAAGACTTTCATACAAAACCCCAACTATTGCGACCGATGAGGATTATTAATAGCAACCCAAGTGTAGTGCCTCCCTACTTCAAAGACAAGAAACGTTAAAATAAATTATAACTATACTTAACTTATTTGCCGGCACGTGACAGAGGCAGACAGAACCGCAGCTGCCATCAGCAAACCCACGACTTGTCCTCACACAGCGCGCAGCGTCCCCGAGTCATATGAAAACAGCGTGGTTGAGACATATTATTTTCCTTATTCGAAAAATATTTTTACTGTGTGTACTACCTTAATTAAACATTAATAATAATCTACTACCTAACTTATATCCTAACCTAATAGTAACTTGCATTCCTAACTAATACTTTAACTTAATCTTAGAAACGATAGTTGTTTTATCAGAGCGACGATTGAATATATTATGATTTGTTTGAGACAAAATATTTTTTAATTTCGTATCTACGGAATCGAACCCGGGACCTTCAGAGATAATGGCACCTTGAAACCGGTGCGTACCCCATTCGGCCACGCAGGTCATCATAGTGTTATTTAGAAACTCGAAAAACCCAACCCTTTTTTTCTTTAAGGCTAAGTGGTAAATGCATCCCTTTTCTATTTTTACCTAGTTTTGGAGTAACATCTGGACACCACACCAGTTTAATGGCCGGCGTGGTGTGGCCTTTATAACACAAGTTCGGCATTGTTAAAGAAATCCCAAATGAGTAGAATTAAGGATGCCTTATCTATTGTTATTAAATGCCAACGTTCATACCAATAATATTAGCTTTTATACTTATTCTCTTATTCCGCGTTAAATTACATAGGTAAGTAGTTTTTAGGACTCTTTCCACTTTCTCCCCCCTCCAACTAGAGATCCGTTGTTGTAAGTAGTTATTTCACAAATAATCAACTATTCTGTATACCTCTTTTCAAACGGACTTTTTCAAACGTTTGTCGTGACATTGCCTCCATAACCGCTTTGTAAGACATATTATACCATCCTAAATGTCATTTTAACACATTATTCGTGTCTGTTTCATTGTTTCAATATAATAATAATATAACAGATTGATTGACGACAATATTAGCTGTATATTTTAAATAATAGCCTGTCTGAGAAGTCATGAAGAGACACTTCGTATTATTTAAACCAAATAATGATTATGCCCATACAGGAAGTGAATGACGTATTCATAATTTATATTACATAATCATACGATGTAACAACCTCCCATCAGAATTGGCTAGTTAAATGCTATTACCTATTTTTATTAATTTAATTTAAAAATAAACTAACCTAACCATCGTTGATAAAACCCTTTTTCCTGATAAAGCAATTAATTAATACATAATCTTTGGACATCGTAGCAATACAATACTTTCAACAGGTATCTAAACTCTCCTATTTTTTTCCTGTTTTGCGCCTTAAATTCGTTTTGACGTTATAGGTACAATTTAACTGGTGAAATAGTTGTGATTGTAATACGCTTTAATATTTTAACTGATTTTTGACAGTTATTTAATTTAATATCTAACTTCAATTATAATTCGGATGCTTTACTAAACATTTGAGGATTTAGTTTCACAAAACCACAGACTTCGTACACATATAAACATAGCAACAACGATAATAAACCAGCTCTTTAAATAAGGGTTTGCAAGAGTCACGTGGGAATTTTCCTGCTATTGCTCTTATGCACATTTCCTGAGCAATAAAAGCTCTTTTAACCGTCGGACTATTACTCCACACAATGAGAGCATATCAAAGGGCAGATACAACGTAGGCATGTTAGGTGGACAACACTGTACCTCGTTCGGTTATTTCTGAGACGTTTGAGAGCATAATATAAAAAAATTATTAATTCTTTGGCAAACATTTATAACATCGATAGTGTTCCATTTTAAATCTTTGTCAATTGTTAAAACAACTAATTTTGTTTCAGATATTTCGTCAATACTTGTATTCTTATATTTAATATTTAATATCATTGATGTATTAGTATTGAAATTAATGAAATCAGTAGTAATAAGTTCATCGAACCGTCGACAGACTTTGTTTTAGAGGAAATACCCAAATCAGAAAAGTATATCAGGAGTAGTTTCTTTAAGTGCGTGAAGCTGTATAATAACTCGCAAAACAAACTTAAATTGTTAAATTTAAAATTATTAAAGACAAAATTAAATATAATTATGGCTAAATGAATACAATTGTTATAATAACGAACCTCAAATTAAATGGTAAATAACAATGTAATGATAATATAAATAAATAACAATAAATAAATAAATACTTTCCCAAAATCACACCAATTATCCAAGCCCGCAGTCAATTTCTAAAGAAACTGTGTCTACGTGATACGTTTTGATAACGGATAAATATATACCCAAACACTTCCCGTTTGCAAACACATACCTAACATACACATAAAACACCCAGACCAAGACAAATAGACACGCTCATGCACACAAACATCTGTCCCGTTCGGGAATCGAACCCGGGACCTCCAGCGCAAAAGGCAGGTAGTCCACCCCTGCGCCAAATCGGTCAATATAATAATAATGTAATGACCTAATGACTATGCAATAATAAAAATATGTGAAATTAATGCAGACTAATTTATTAAGACTTACTATATTTTCTTTATAATATTTTAATGTTTCATATGTATTTGCATGCTATTTTATAGCAAAACGCGTTATACCTACTAAACTATGTAAGTTAAATACCGTGTTTGGAACAAATAAAGTATATTATATTCAATTCAAATGTTTGTACGCCGTTTGTGTATGGCTGATATGTAATGTTACATAATTATTTTATCCTCAGGGTCTATATTTAAAGCACATGTTTTTAATTCTGAACGACTAAAAAAATGTTTATTTGCCCAACCTTACAAGTTTTAGTGCTTAATTCAACAATTGGAAAAGATGATATTTCTATAGTTTTGCTTTTCATCATCATAAAACCTATATAAAATAATAACAAGTTACCCAGCCACGTGAAGCTGGCGAAAAGATTTTTTTTTTATATCGACAACCATATATAATACAATAATACAATATCCGTTGCACGTGTCTTAAACGTTTGACCGCTCATTATTCCTTTTTTTTTGTTACCTACTTTCTAAATTACGTTACAAAGAGCAACCTTTTTTTATACCGTATCTTAGGCTAAATGAAACAATGTTAACAATGACTGTTGTTCCAAGCAAATTCCATTTTATTTCATTCTGAATGTTTGAATGTTTAGTTATTCAATACCCTATTTTATTTATTTAGCAGTGATCGCCTTTAATGTACCCTTACGTTATGCCATTTTTATACTAAATTCCCGTTGTGCAAATAGTTTTAACACATTTATTGACGGGATTCTGGCCACGGTGCACCAAAATGCGACTCAACGTAGGGTCCTAAACGAGTTTATCGATCCAAGTTCCTATTTTGTACCAAAATAAGCCCCCGATGGGGGGAATACCGCCCCGCCTAATTAGAATTCTAGGTATTTTCTAGACTTCTAACGCCATCCGCGGCATTCTATGACACCGGCCCTGACAATGTGTCTCTACTTAATTTGGTACACAAAAGGAAAGCAATACAAATATAACAGTGCAGTAGAAAGGAAAAGAAATATTTAACTTAAATCATTTAACCGGAAACGACTTGCGATGAGACAACTGTCATAACGCTCTCTCCAACTGCTGAACTAACTCCAAATTATGTCTTTGTGAAGTATTTGTTGGTGATTGTATGTATATGTTTAGTTTTGTATAGTGTAAATCCCCCCCTCCCCATTAATCAATAAGGTTACCTCCTGTACGGTGGTACAGTTGGCCGACACAACCTGGAGCCAGTCTACATCAGGCAGAACGTTAGGGCAAATACTTAGGCTTTAACAAATAATATAGGAAACTCACCGAATTGCTAGCGGATAACTTACACAAACAGAGACAACACTAAAATCCTAGTTTTACTACCGATTTTGGTCCGATCTTCTCTACGTCCGCCTCCGACCGACGCGCCCACACCACTCCTCGCACCTTCCGACCAAATATACTTAACACTAACTTTTAATGCTAACTAATTAATATTCGGCACCCTATTCATTTGAGATCTTACGTCTGTGCGCGCGCGCGCCCTCGCTTCGAATCCCATCTCCCGCTCGTCTTGCTCCGACCGTCCCTCATCTTGCTACCTGCCTAGTTCGTACACCCTTCGTTTTTTGGTCATAACCCAAAACTCACTGTAACCTGACACGAGCCTTGCGCAAGCCATTAATGTCAGGACAATCGTATTATTTATTATATTATTTCTAGCGATAGTTCGCTCTTCAAGACAAGAAAAGGTTACAAGTGGGTACATACTTTGTGTTGCAGATCAATTTTATAGAATAAACGTGCCAACGCTTGATAATTTATGAACCCCTTACAATATTCGAAAAGCAGGGTTCCTGTTTCAAAGAAAATTTTATAATATTTACCTCATGGCGTTACAGACAGAAAACAGGCTGAGAGGTGTCGACTAAGTAAAAAATCATTGCAATCGGCTTACGAGAACCCAGCCAAAAGGACCTCGGAAGTTGCTTTTTCGATGAAAAATTAAAACCGCAGCCAAGTACAAGTGCGTTTAGGCTATCCTCGCTTCGAATAACAAATTATGAGTACTAAACAAAGCAATAGGAATCAATTGTGCCAAAATTTACAGCAATTAGCTAACGAGAACCCAGCCACCCACACCCCCAGAATTACTTCTGCGACGAAAATTTAGAACGGCAACTATACGATTGGAATAAGGTAATTTATTCGAATCGTAACTCAATGTAAGAAATCAAATAACACAGAGATGTGAAAATTATGCAAGTAAAAGGGTTTAAAAAAATTTAGTCACGACCCGATCGTTCTTCCACCCGTTTTTTTCCCCTTTATAAACCATCAAACCATTTTACCCATCACAGACAACGTTACTTAGTCAACAATAGGGAATCGGACTGATTTTTTAATTTGTTTAAAATGTTTTTATTAATATCAGAAACACGACACAGGTATTTATTTTCAAATATTTTCCATATTTTCGGAGATATAGCTCATCAAACTTCCTTATTACACAAGAACAGCGCTAGCCACAGATGACGTCAGATGTGCTTAGCGCCATACTGCCGCTATATAAAATTTCGTTTTAGTAAGAGATAGCTAGAGACAGTTTTTTTCACAATTAAGCAACTCATTACTTGCTTATTAATCAACATTTTGTTTTTTTTCACTTTTGTTATTCTTCAATGTAATCTATATTTTTAAATGTTACTAGTTCGATTCTCTCTCTATTGTCGAGTTTCCTCGCTAAAGCGAAATTTTCATCAATCAAAATAAGATTTGCAGACCTTATAGTTAACTAATGAAACTTCAAAGGGTCAAACAGATCTCTGTGTACACAATAATTCTGAGAAAACCCAAAGTTCACTGCTAAGTATATACTCTGATAATAATTTGTTTGTTCAGAATTAATAATTCAAGTTCAGCTATTTAGATATGAAGGGGTTTGTTAATATTTGGACCGGAACAAAACTTTTAAGAAGTTCAAAGTCTTTGGGGAACGATTAATTTCCCTTGACAATGATCGTTGGGAAGTTGTTATTGCAATTGTGTTTGTTCATCGCGTTTTTTTAGGAAAAACTTTGAGTACTTACTAATTTAATCGACGGAAGGTAGGAGTTTAAGTTGCAAGACTTTTTTGATCTTTTCTAAAGTTACGGAAGGACAAATACTTTTTTTTGTCAATTTTTACTTTTTTGCATTCACAATGCAATTTTTATTATTGAAAAATGGAAAATGAAGTATTTTAGAATCGGAGCTAGTTGTGAGACGGGTCGATTTTTTCTAACATACGAGTACTTCATTTTCCATTTTTCAAATACTTTTTTTTGAGTTTTCATTAGAATCACAGTGATATGCTCTCCAGCCATATGAAACGATGACGTGAAAAAGATATTGCTGTCTTCTTAACGTCATCGTATCGTATCGTATTCTATAAATAAATACGAGTGATCGTGGAGTGTGGCGCACCTTGAGGTTGAACTAGTTACTTCCAGCTCAATATATAAACAGTTTTAAACAAAATTAAGAAACTAAGACAACTAAATCAGCCGATCCAGGCTATGCTTACCATACTCGTGTCAAAGTCTGTGTTTGAAAGACATATAGTATTAAATATTCACAGCGACGAGACGTAGCAGAAAACGTTTATTTACCTAACTGTGACGTAAATACGAATACTCTACCATTTCTTTTTCCTAGTTCTGTTGCATGATATTCGGTACCGTTTCGTTAGTGAAACGAAATAAATGTTGTGTTACTACCTAGGATCTATGCTTTTTTGAACGCTCACTCTTTCGAAAAATGAGAAAAGTACTAAAACTTTATTAAACCATTTGTGTTTCTCTACATCTAGATTTAAAATCATAGAACTTATTAGTTATGAAAAATGTACATGTATTCAAGTCTGTTATTACGAAACTACGATGAATAGAATACAATAAGAATGGCGTTTTCATGCATGTTTTATTTAAAAGTCATGCTTTGACCCAAACTAATCTAACTTCAAAAGGACGCGAAAACGAAATTAATTTCGTCGTACGTCATAAGCAATATGGAGGCAAACTGTATTCATACTGCCGTAAAAGTCATTGTCAAACAAAAACAAAAGACTGTCATCCCCAACGACCAAACAATGTAACAATGAAATTAACACAAGCCAAAGTTGCTGAACAAATTCAGGACGCGGCGTAGACTAAGTTTTATCTCGTGTGTACTGGCAAGATTAAGTTGAGCGGAGTTGGAAACTAGGCGGTGTCTCACTACACTGTGTTCTGGAGTTCAGCATTCGCAGTTTTACTTGAAGAGGCTCCTTGTAATCGACCCTGTTCCGATTTATAAGCTAGATTGAGTAAACTCAGGTGGTAGCTTCGCAGCTGGTTGAAATATTTAAAAAAAATCTTCCTTACAATTGTTTATGATTTAAAGTCATGAGAGAGTATGAATCAAGCTAACGAGGACGAAGTTACAGACAAGATTTGGGTTTCGAGGAACAGATTGAAGGAATTGCGTTTTTAATTTTGTTACAGGTTTCCTTTATTTCATTTTGAGTACAATTTTGACAACTTTAAGTGACTACATAATTGATAGTTTGGTGAAACAAGAAAGTAGTTTTACTTCTACGTACTTATAAAATACGTATTAGAACGAAACATCATTACCATATAGGTATTTAACTTTTAAGTAATAAATTGATCTGAAAGACGTTAAATGGTAACATATTCATTCTAATTTCCTTCACTGCGTCACATTAACTCTAAAGGTGACAGCGTCTTATATTAGTATCAAGTTTCTAACTATCTAACGGTCCTGCCCTTGTAGTAGTATTCAAAAACGAACCTTAACTACACGGAACACGGTCGCCATAAAGCTCTCTTCCCGCTCCAGTGACATCACAACAACCTACTTCATTATACCAAATGAATTAAGAATCTACTTAATATTGCTATCGTTACGTCTCCATATATTCTGTTGTACACAGTTTCCAAACTATCCCATTATAGTTCTTATTGCGACCACATAAAGTGTAGTATTATGTTGGTTATTTCTAATAGACAACAGGAAAATGGCGCGTCAAACGACAAATGTCCACCGAGCGGTGTTAATCCCCCTAATCCTAAAATCTTTGACTTCATGACAGAGTAAGCCGATTCGGAAGGAGATGATGGCATTGGAAATGATTTTCTTATTGAAGATAATATTTTAATGCGAGGAATATGATAATGTATATTTATGGAACATCTCGGGTTTACGTTTAGAAAGGCTGAGAGCATCCTTTGGATCAGAAAATCAAAGCTATAGAGATTGACAGGATCAATTTTGGTATAGATGAATCAAAGATCAAGGAAAAGATTTTGTGCTATCTTTAGTACTTACTAAAAATGTATAATTTTGGTAATTCGGAAGTAGAGGATAATAAAGTTGGGATAGGATATTTTCTAAAAGCGAACGAGAAGCGAGATGTGTTGGCGACCGAAGTCTTGTGTAATACCTACTTTTTTAATAAGGTCTGTACCTACATGTTTTAAAACCGTATGTTACGCTATCAACTCTTTTGGATAATTTGAATGGTCCTTGAGCATACATATGAAGTCATATTACCTAAGTATATTTCAATAGAGACTATAGAAAGTTGTGTTAGAAACTGATATTAGTAATTAACACGAGTAGGTACTTAAAATACTCCTACACAGATTTGTCGATAGTCTTCACAGAAAAACAGAAAATCAATAATATGTGTGTGTATAATTAATGTGTATAATTAAGTATGTATTTACAAAAAAGAACAATCCTCTTTATGCAAGGTTTCCCCGTTTATTTTAAATGAAATTTACAGATAATCTTATTCCCAACTAAAATTTAAACACTAATCAAGCATAACTCGTAAGGCTAATTGCTTTTATGCGATTAAATAAACATCTATCATCATAATTATATATTGTTTAAATTTCTAAACTCCACGTAATTTGGTTTCAATTCAAAATAATTGAAATTAAAAATTAGTCAGGCTAGTTTTTCAAACTTTATACCAACTTTAAGATTGGCATGGAATTATTTATGATATAGGCCCTGAATCGTGCTGCTTATATTTTACAGATAATTCCCATCGAGATGAAACTTGCGGATGTGTTAGAACAGAATTGGCTTATCCAGGTAACACCAAACTTTTTATTTCGGCAAGTTCAATTTTCAATCGCAATTCCCTTTTTATGAACGTTTAATTTTTGAATTTAGCATTAGGCTTATCCTCTGTTAAAATTTCAACATAAATCAAGTAGGTACAACTTTAAACTTAATGCTTCGATCAAAAAAAGCCTCAACCACAGTATATTTAGCTACTAACTGTGCCTCAACGATCGATGCCTTACGAACTAAAAATCGGCCAAGTGCGAGTCGGACTCGCTCATGAAGGGTTCCGTACCCACTTAACGTACCGATTACGTACACCTAGCAAAAATACCACTGTCATTTTTTGCCAGAAAAAAATTACTTTGTTTTTCATAGTATTCGTATGAATGACAAAGTTATATTTGAGGTTTTCGAAAATGTGTTATACCTCAAAAACTTGTAAAGCCTACGTAGCTGTGATAGCTTTCCTTTTAACTTCGTCATATGTACTACTATCGTGAATTTTTTCACGTATCCAGAAACAACCATTTGGCTGGTAGGGGGGGGGGGGGGGACACTTAACTCTAACAAAATTTTGCACTTTAAAGCTTAATAATTCACAAACAGATGCCTCAATCAAAAAACTGTCTTTTCGAACCCACAACGTTTTTGAAATTGCTATCCAACAACATCCCACACTATGGGGTAGATCCTACTATATAATATTATAAATGTGAAAGTTTAGATGTTTGGATGTTTGGATGTTTGTTACTCAATCACGCCAAAACGGCTGAACAGATTTGGCTGAAATTTGGTACACTGATACTTGGTAGCCTGGAGAGGAACATAGGCTACTTTTTATCCCGGAAAAATATCACATTCCCGCGGGATAACGTCGTGTAGTCCACGCGGGCGAAGCCGCGGGCGGAAAGCTAGTAAGAAATAAAAATAACACACCCACTTCACGTGTAGGGGGAAAAAAATATTTTTCAAAATTTTATTTTACCACTTTGTTGGCGTAATAAATATGTATATTCATGCCAAACTAGTACTTTCTAGTACTAAGAGTCTATGAGCTAGACTGGGGTCAGACGGACGGACGGACAGACGGACATGGCGAAACTATAAGGGTTCCTAGTTGACTACGGAACCCTAAAAACAACGCAAATATGGCAACGGATGTAATTTTTTCAAAAGATGAAGATTGTTACGAATATTACGATCTTACGTCCAAAATTACAGGAAACGCTATGAAATAAGAACGCACATAGGTAAATATCCTACTTGCCTGTTTTGAAGAAAATTAATCCAGTTAGATTGGAAATATAATACGCTTTAATTTGATATGTTACTCAATTTAATAACTTATAGGTATATTAACTCACGCTTATTTACAATTTTATACCTGAAAAAATCACTGTTTGGCCATCGATTTCGTTGATAACCTCTATGCAGTATTTAATCACTCATGTATACCTATAAGCAAATAGAACATTTTTTTTGCGCCGGGCCTCATTCTCATTTGATCTAAATTTTTTTAGTTTAACATCGTAGGCACAGGATTTCGCCAGAAAAACCATGTGCACTGTATCAATCTAGACATTATCTAGCATCTATACTTCATCAGAATTAAATAACAGATGATGGTAGAAATTCTTTCTCGTATCTTAGACCATTTGAAGTGCGCTCAAAAAAACATTAATCACCAATTCTCTTAAAATTCCTAAACTCAAAACAATTGTTTTCAACTCAAAATAAGACGCTTGCATTTTCAAACTTTGTACCGACTTTAAGTTTGGCATCGCATTATTTATTGGATATCCTTTAAATCCTGCTTACATTTTATAGGCCACAGATATTCCCAAAGAGATGAAACTTCCGGATGTGTTTGAACGGGATTGGCTTATCCCTTATTAGGTTACAACAAACTTTTTATCTCGACGAATTCAATTTTCAATCGCAAACAAGTTCCGAGCGCCCGGTGAGGGATTAAAGTTGTATCAACAAATAACGATGTTTCTTGATGTTTGGATGAGTTGCACTAAGAGCGTTATGCATCAAAAGAACGCTTTTAAAAAATTTCAATATTTATAGTCTAGTATGTTTTATGATAGCTGTAAAGTTAGCCATTATGCAAGGTTGAATTTGTCAACTTTGATCTCTTAGATCAAGTATAGGAATGTTGAGGTAATAGTTTAATTAAGATATCGAATTCTTACGTCTGTTGTTTCAAACAAAAAATTATCAAAAGTGTCTCTTCATTCCTTGTACTGGCAACTACATTTACAAAAATTGAGCTGTTGCTTTATCTAAAAAGAACAACAAACGTTTCATATAATTCACTTGTTTTGAGAGGAAATTGACCTAAATAAAAAAAGGCCAGATCAGCAGTGGGCCAATAAGGACTAAAAATGATTATGATAAAAAATATAGGACTTGTATAATGTATAAAATTTGGTTGAATAAGCGTAAAATTTTTACCAACAAAACGTCGCTTGAAATTATTTAAATGCAACTAGTGCGTCGATTTCTTTATCAAGATGCTATACTTTGAATATTCTAGTAAAATCGAAGTTCATAAAATGCAAGTCTCACAAGTGAAACTTTATGGAGCGTGAAAGGCTTTGAGATTTTATTCAGGAGCGATACGCGTCCCACCTTCGCGACTTCGCATATTTATGAGACTCTGTTTGCCCTATCGAGATCTGCATACACAAGACCACGTAGGCTTAGCACTTAGAATAAAATTCACACTGAGAGTGCCACAGGGATCAACTTTGGGTCACATGCTTTATAACTTTTTTGTTTTGTAAACCTTTGATGGGTTTATTTAGTTAATCTTTTGAAATAGCAATTTGTCTTAAAGCTATTTTACTATTTTTGTTCGATATTGATAATAGCTTCTTACAGTGAAACAATTTACAGAAAATATTTGGTGTCCATTATAAATACCAATCAAAATGGTTCTAATAGGTTCTGTATGTATCAATTTGTAATTGTTGATTCAAGATTCAAGATTCAAATTTGTTATTCAATTTAGATTGTTATTTACAATACTTGTGAATGTCATAGAAGCTACGCCATCGGTTCGCAAACCCTACAGCGGGAGGCCTTGGGGAAGAACCGGCAAGAAACTCCAAAGGTTGTTTTGTTCTCCCTGTATTATTTCATACAGGGTCGTCAAATTGAAAAATGACCTTAACATGGTATGACTAAGGTCAGTTTCCATCACAATTACACAATGGGCTATAAATACAGTTAAGTATAGGCGAACTAATGATCATAGCGGTGAACAATTTTCAATTACTTAGGAACTCTACTTAAAGCTTTAATATTAGTTAAAAACAAAAGACAATTCTAGTTGAAATTATAATACAATGTATAAGTATGAAAATAGGCAAAACTTTTAAAGCCGTTAATCGCTTTAAGATTTTATTCTGGAGCAGTACACAATCCTAGACAACTTCACATATTTAATTGTTTGCTTCAAAGTGGCTCGCACACAAACACAGTTACTTCTCAAAGTAACATTGAAAACTTAAAACACTTTTACTTACTTAAAAGAGGTTGTTGAGGGAAAACTTGATTTTAAGAAGCGTCTTGTTAAAAATGTAAAAGGCAAACAAAATAAATAAAAAAAAAAAAAAATATTAGACACCAGCACATACATTGTTCCAATACCAAATTATAGTACCCTTGAGCACTAGTGTTATGGAAATCTAAAACAACGACGGGTATAACCACTTACACCCAGACCCGAGGAAATATTGATAAGTTCGTTTTCAATATTTATATGACCGGGAATCGAACCCAGGACCTCTAGAGATAGCGGCACCTTGAAAACCAGCCGTCGTCAATTATTTTTAAACAATTGGCGGTGGATTTTCAGAAAAAATAAACGTGCAAACAAGAACTTACATTTTATATTAGAGTCTTAACAGCGAGAGACAGTATTAACTAAAACAAGGGCTGTATTTACAAGTATCGTAAAATTAATACCATTAAAATTTACAAATGGTTCTGCGATATGTCTATCAATATTGACATTAAGATTCTTACCTCAAAAGTTGGTATAATTTCTAACTAGTCCCATCTAAGTTTGTTTATAAGTAACATCGATACTTTGAGAACTCTTAAGTGGGATGAAGTTTTATCAAACGTATAATGTTGTATGAATCTCAAATCTTAAGAGATAAAGTTCCAAATAACTATAATGAGTTTAAATAATAGAGCTCAATCAAAATAATAAGACAGTACGTACTACTAGACATAGTAAACAAACTTCCGAGATTAAAAATAACATTAAAGAGTGTAGAATAAATAAAGATTTCAATTTTAATTTGTCTGTGGATTATACGCTTTATAGGTATATCATTTACTCTTAAGATGATCTTTTACTTGAGCTTTATATCATAAAGCTGAAATTCTACAAGTTAAAAGTCAAGTTAAATCACGTGTTAATTACAAAAATTAACATAACTAGTGGATTGCCGAAACTTCGTCCGATTTTATTTTTGCCTTGTGATACTTTTGAGACCAAGAACAGATTTGAAGGTCTTTAACTCTCTTCTGTGCGCAATTGAAACACTTCCAAAGTTCCATTTCACACAAAATAAATACAACTTTAGCCTTTACTTTGGTCGTTTCCAATTAAATGAGTCGTATATAATGTGATCACAGATTAGCACCAGCGAACGTGTTATAATATTGAAGTTTACTTTGATCTGTTTCAAGTCGGCGTCATCTTGAAATTCTATATAATTATCAATCAATAGACAGACGATAATTTTATTTAATTTGAATCTAAATGGAAACCAACTTATAAAAGCATGTATATTAGTGATTATAATATTAATTTTGTTAATGCCCTCAGACATTTTTGCTATACCCAATGGCTGGGCCATTAAGTTATAAGTACTTTTAACTAGCTTTAAAACCTTGTACACACTTAATATGCAAATTAATTAATATGAAATATCTTAACATTATGGCGCTGATGTGTACCACCAATGCGAGCCATACACATAGGGCGTCGTATTTATATCATCCATCAAATTTTTGTTTGCTTATAATATCATTTCATCACAACAACGCAAAAATCAGCGACGCTTGTCAACGTTTTTGTCAGACCACAAGGTTTTGTAAGCATGCCGCATATCTTTTTTGCGATGCGACGTCATATCGCAGTTTTATGCGGGAGCCCTTTTTTTCTTACCCGGGGAGAAATGCCTTTCTTCAAACCTACCAAAATATCTTAACATTTGATGAAAACCACTCTTAGCACAATACTTAAATTATGGTTTTCTATAATTTGTTGTAATTTTTTTTAATTATTTATTTATTAAACTTTATTGTACAGTTACATCAAGTAGAGTACAAAAGGCGGGCTTAACGCTAAAAGCATTCTCTACCAACCAACCTTATCGAAGTCATTTGTTCTCAAACAACAAAATTAAATGAAAATGCACCATTACGTCGTCAAATGTTCAGATATTTTTGGTGAGTTTGAAAGCTCAGATCATTTTGACGCTGACTGTACCTATGTCGAGAGTGGTTGACACGAATAAAATGATTGTTTCAAAGTAGTCCCATTCTTAACCGACTTCAAAAAGGAGGAGGTTCTCTGTTCGTCTGTATGTATGTTTTTTTTGTGTATGTCCACCGATTACTCGAAGACGGATGGACCGATTGAAATGGTTTAAACGTTATTACATTAAGCTAGTTTCCAAATAGGTTCCATTTTTTGAAATTTTGAAATCGGCTCAGTAGTTTTCAAGTAATCCTGAAAACTGTTAGGTAACCATTGCACGATTTTTTACGTATCTTTTGGCATAACTCCTTTGTTTAAAAGCCGATTACTACTCTTTAACCTACACAAACCTAACTGAAAGTATAACAGTATACGTACAGAATTCTCTCCGCGATCGCTTAATTTTGCAGCGACTTAATTGTTATTCTACTTTCCTTAATTAAGTAGTTTGTCTTAAGAACACAAGTTGAGTGTAATGGTTACAAATAGGGCGAAAGAGGAGTTTTTTTTTTCAGTTTATTGCCTGCGGTACTGTCTTACTAATAAATTAAGCGAAGTAAGTTACGGTGTTTAGTCGCAGTTTTCTTGGAATATTGTTAATTGCTTGTGGACTGAAATTGGGATACATTATTATTATAAACTAATAATTAATATCTATCGCACCCCAGTTTAGAATCATTATAATAATTGTTTTATTTAAATAGTTCAATAGATTGATAAATTATGAATATGCATAATGTCGATAACATGAACCGGGCTGATTTCGCGATACTAACGTAATACCAAAATGATTTGAAATAAAAGCATAATTTTCTGTACTTGTGATGGTATTCGGATTAAGACAGTATTTATTACGGAGCGTTTCCGCACCGCGTCGCATCGGCGTGTAAGATCTGCTATGCAATTCTCTAAGCAACACATCGACGCTGCACGCAGCGCTGAGATCATGGATGTTACATCGGTCACATCGTTCGCTGCAATCATGACGTTTCATTTTGGTATTCTTTAAGCTCTACTAGCTCGCCGACGATCTCTCGGCTGCATGAACCATGCATGAACGCAAGGCTGATCGCAAGGATGTACCATAGAGTAAGTAAGCAATGCAATAACTTTCTAAATGGGATGTGCTAGAGGGTATTCTTTTAGTCTACTCTCTGGCCTCATGTCACTGACCTCTATTATTACAGATTATTACACACTGGACTGGCTGCTGTCATATTCAGTATTAAGTCGAGCTTCATGAACTAAGCTGTAGGCAGATACGAGTGTCCATGTAACTAAAAATAGTGATGTTCCTATGTCAACTCTGTGACTGTAGTAATGATTATGTCAAAATTAGTTCTCGGGACACTCGTAGTGGCGCTTCAAATTGCCACACAAAATTAGCTGTCATTTGTATGGAGACAGCCTGTCCAGTGTGTAATAATAGAGGTCAGTGCCACTCATAAAGTTAATATACCTAGACTTTATGGTGCCACTAGTACATTTTAGATGTTTCTTTGTAATAAAAAATAATTATTTCATCGAAGTGTATGTATATATTATTTAATTTTATGCCTTTGCGTTCATTGCCTTTGCGACGACTTGGAAAATTATACCTTCACTGTCTGTCACTAAAGGCTGATTTACATTTGCATAAGTACAGTAGCGAGCTAACTTACGGTCTTGGCGAGTTAAGTTCATTCATCGTTTGGACAGGGATTTGCCAGTCAAGTAGAACTTAACGATTAAGTACAAAGAATAGGATGAGGTTCTATTTTTTCGGCAAGTCAAGTGCAAGTCCACCCCGCCCGTGCGTCTTCCGCACCCCGAAGCGTAGTAAAATAACCTACAAACTGTTGTCTTCGTCGCGGAGCGGACACTTCTTCTCGAACGGCAACTTATGACTACTTACTCGCCTATGCGTTTGGACGCTATTTACAACTTACTATACTTAACTGACTGATTTCTTAACTCGCTACTGTACTTATGCAAATGTAAATCAGCCTTTATTCGGCTAAATTTTATCCTCGAGTTAGTGTCAGATACAGTGCCACAAAATGTTCTGTTCCGGTGGCCAAAATGAGAAACTATTTCATGTTTTATTAAATGTCATTCTGCTGTCAAGTTGATGTCAAACCATGAAGCTCGACTTAATACTCTGAGGTATTACCTCAGTATTAAGTCGAGCTTCATGTGTCAAACCATAGCGCTGCTGGAGGCTGAAGGTCTTGGAAGTCAGGGCAGGGTAAATTGCTACAAAAAAAGAAAAACGTACATAGCGCCGCTGTCACCGGAACAGAAAAGTTTGTGTCACTGTAACTGCGCGCGACTGGGGCGTTTTTGGCGCTAGTTACAGTACATTTTTTTCTAAGGTTAAGGCTTCGATCAACAATAACACTTAAGGTACCTAATAGATTAGCAATATTGAGCAGCGAGAGTCATTCTGTCCCAGCTGATATCTCGGATACACACTTTGTGCAACGTTATCGACTCTCAAAGGCGGCCTTTACATTTCTATGTAGCGTAGCACATTAAGGAGTTACAGCGACCTTCGGAGCCCACAAAGAGTCTTTTGACTTGAGACTAAGGTATGTTTATTTCACATCTTTGTTGATTGACTTTCTTCTTGACTACTATAGGCAAAATAGGTCTTACCTAGGTATTACATTATTTAGAATTTTGCTTTTTAGGTGCTGTGTGCGTTATTGTTTTATGCAAACGGAGACTACCAACGGCTGGTTCAGGTAGCCAACCGCTTTACGCTAGAAGCTATGCTACAAGTCGATTTATGTATCAGCGAGGTAACTACAGCCCTTACCCACCCTCAAGTCATTAACATAAAATTTCCCAATACACAAAAGTAAATTTAAAAACTTATATACTTTGTTTAATTTATGTTTTTATTTTTATAGACAACAAACTTAGTTCCTAATCTTCTTTATTTCAGATTTCTTAATTCATATGGTATTCCTTGCTTCGTAGGTTCTGTAGATGCCTGCCATGCCAACACCTGTTCCACTGATAGAGCGGTGGATTTTGGCTGCCTTCCATTTTGTATTTCCACACCTTTACATGCAAACAGAAAAACTAATAAATAATTAAACAAACTTGTTAACATGCAATGGTGTTTGTTTTTAACATAAAAACCATACATAGATATACCTTTTTCCACTTTTCAACTAGCTTGGAACTGCCGGTTGTGTCCAAATTAAGGAAACTTTTGAGTTCTACCCACTTGTTGTGGGCCGTTACTCATCACAACTTACAAAATTAACATACTCACAAAATTGATTTAAGTCACCATTTCTGAAAAATTAAGCAATATTGTAAACCGCTTTCATAAACAAATGTTTCACGATATTTCATATTTAAACAACATTGGAATAGCGCGAGCCGCGCGAGCGAAGCGCCAGAGTATCTTACCGCACGAAGCCTCTCAGCCTGTAACTCGAAAACTATACATTTCCTAGAGTTGGGGTTTAGACAGGGGGGTAACCTCCTCCCCCTCCCTCTTACCACTCCCCTCCCCTTCTCCCTCCGAGTGGCCCATAATTGTACTTACTAAAAGTTTTATAACCCAAACTACGCACTTAAATTTTATTGGCTCGTAACACAGACCATCTTAGCTCAAGCAGAGAAGTTGGCTGGGCTGCTGGGAGAAAGAACAAACTCGCATCTTGCCACCTGGACATGCTCGCACAGCCAATGCCAGGACCCGAATGCGTAATGGATGGACAGAAATTGCTAGGGTCTGAACAGGAAGGCATCGGGTGTGTCATAGCTATTAGCAGTGGGAAAGCAGTGGGCTAAGGTACAGACCTATGAAAAATTTGTAAAAAAATAGATTTTATCACAAGTCAACAGTATGCGGCGGATACTTACAGATTTTTAACCCATTGACGCCTGACCAGACGAATAGGGCCGGAGAACAATGGGAAATCTATTGTGTCTCATTTCTGGGGCGTTGAAGGAAATAATCCTATATTACTACTTGAATTTTCACTATTACTATTAGAAATCCTTGACAACATCCACAAATTATAAGCTTTTACGTTTGACAATGGTTTGACATTAGAAATCGTGGCTGTACGTCGATGGCAAAGCCATCTTCTATCTCGCTCGTTTCACGGGAGCGCAAGCAGCCGAGAAATAATAGCGGGCCATGTCGATTGTCGATGCTGCGGTCGAAGCTGAGGCTGTTTCACTTAGAGAATACCAATTTCATACAAAAAATTGAAAATAATTGATTACTTATCACGCCGCTTACAGCCGTGAGGCGCTAGTGTCGAACAGCGTTGAAAATTATTTTAAAGAGTACCAATGTACACGTTCACCGCTGTTGCAGCCGCTGCCACCAAGGCTGTACGATGTTTGCGCTTAGAGAATCGCACTGCTGTGCCCGTAGTGTAAGTTTTTATGTCAAAAAACGCAAACTATTTCGATTCCGTATTTATGACAATTTGTATGAAAACTATATAAGCGCGCTACTCGCCGCTAGAGGCGCCAATACAGTTTTCATACAAATTGACATAAATACGGAATAGAAATAGTTTGCGTTTTTTGACATAAAAACTTACACTACGGGCACTGATGTACGGGCATACTCTGCAATCTCGCGCTATGCCGCGTCACGCCACGCCACGAATGGGCGTTGTGCAGTTTGAGAACCGTCTAAATTTAATTAGTCCTCTGTTTCATTGATAAATATAGCTATTTTGTTTTGCATTGCATTCAAAATCAAAATCAAAATCAAAAATCATTTATTCATTTTAGGCTGATACAGCACTTGTGAACGTCAATGAAGCTACGCTATCGGTTCGTAAATCCTACGGCGGGAGGCCTTGTAACGAGAAGAACCGGCAAGAAACTCGCCAAGGGCTATTTTTTTCTCCCTGTCATATTTCATACAGAGTCGTCAAATTGAAAACTGACTTTAACATAATATAATATGTAAAGTCACTTTCCATCACAAATTAATCTTAAGTTTAAAAACAAAATAAAAAACCCGGTAATCATAGCAGTAAATAATTTTCAATAACTAAGAAATAGACATCCAAAAGGTAGTTTCTTTAAAATACACACCAACCAAAAACGTAGCAAATAAAATAATAAATATAAATGCCAAACAAGGGTAATAAAACTTTGAATAGTTTAAGAACATAAGAATTATGATTAAGAAGAAGAATAAACAGTGCCATACAAGCCACGATAATATAAAACTAATAACAATAAAACATTAAAAATCTGCATATTTTGAGACAAGAAGCCAGGAGCAGACCCATCCCACTGGTGGCACCCGTTCACGAGCATGACGCATGAACCAGCCATCGCTTCGCTCAACCATATTTTAGGGAACGTAACGACCCGCCTCACACGACACCACCGCAGAAATGTTTACAGAGAGCATGACATACTCAAACTTCTCATCTCAAAACGCAGAAACCAATATAAGAATGTACCCAGTATTAATAATTTTGTAAAACACGACTCACAGTTAACTACAGAAAAAATCCTTGTCAGCTTATGACCAAGTTGCTTTGTCATTTAAGTAATCACTTACAGTATAGTAGCCCTTCTTGAGGAGGCAATTTTTTATATGATTCTTAAACTCTTCAAAGGGTAACTCCAAGATATCACTTGGAATCTTGTTAAAGATGTGTATACCTTGACCCATGAAAGACCCATGTACCTTCTCTAATCGGTACCGAGGCATTGAAAGTTTATTCCTATTTCTTGTATTGTAACCATGCAAATCGCCATGTTTAGTATACAGGTTAATATTACGACGCACAAAAATAATACAATTTAATATAAATTGAGATGCAGCTGTCAGTATACCAATTTCTTTGAATTTCTCCCTTAGAGAAGTTTTAGAGCTTAGTTGATAAATGGCCCTTATTGCTCGTTTTTGCAGAATAAATATAGCATTAATGTCAGCTGCTAATCCCCACAAAAGAATGCCATATGACATGATGCTATGAAAATAACTAAAGTATACAGTCCTAGCAGTTTCTATGTCAGTTAACTGTCTAAGTTTTCTAATAGCGTAAGCTGCAGAGCTGAGCTTACCAGCTAATGCAGCAATATGCGAATGCCACTGAAGTTTTCTGTCTATAGTTACACCCAGAAAGACTGTTGATTCAACTAAATCTAATTTTTCATTATTCATTACAATTTCTACAGGTGGAGATTGTACATTTGGTAAAGAGAATAGAATGCATTTCGTTTTCTTTGCATTAAGCTGTAGATTATTAAAACTAAACCAAGTGAGTATTTCCGAGAGTGCTTTGTTTACATCGTCAAAATTAGATTTATTTCTGTCAATGTTAAATATTAATTCAATTCAATTCAATTCAATTCAATTTTTCAATTCAATTTTTATTTATTTGCATAAATATGGTACAATACAAGATAGTAGGTATAATATTTTTTCCGCATATTCTGTCGAATATTTCGACGTGCAAATATTTAAATGTCTAAATGTCACAATATTTAATTCTTTAAAAAAAATATTTTTTATATATTAATTAAAGTAAAATGTCAGAAAAAAATTAATCTAAATACAATGTCCTTTGCAAAATTATTAAATGTCATATTGTTTTATCATTGAAGTAGTCATTAATACAATAATATGCCCTTTCTAGTAATATTCCAAATAATTTACCTTTAAATTTATTGAGAGGTAAATCCGTTATGTTATTTGGCAATTTATTATAAACTCGTATAGCCATACAAAAAGAGTTTTTTGAATATAAAGTTAATTTTTGGTCAGGAATGCACAACTTATTTCCATTTCTACCTCTGTAACTCGCGTCACATTTTTTTTTAAATAGACCGCCATGTTTTTTTACAAAGACACAGAGTTCATAAATGTAAAGACATGGTAAAGGCAAGATATTTAATGTTTTGAAAAGTGGTTTACAGCTTTCCAAATAGCCAGCACCACAAATTGCACGTATACATTTTTTTTGTAATTTAAAAGCTCGATGCATATCCACTGAGTTTCCCCACAAAACAATACCATATCGCAGGACCGAGGAAACATATCCATGGTAGGCCATAAGCGCAGCTTTCCTTGATGCAACATGTTTCACTCTATTTAAAACGTACACAAAACGATCCAATTTATTTACCATTAAATTAATATGTGATTTCCAATTACAATAACTGTCAATATTTATACCTAAAAATTTAACTTCCGTCACCTCTTCAATATTATCATTATTATAACCAATGTCAATATGCTTACGTATAGAGTTATGAGTTTTAAATTGAATTAGTTTTGTTTTATCTATATTAATTTTAAGGTAATTTAGTTCTAACCATTTAATTACTTCCCTTAAATTATTATTTGCAATATTTTGGATGTCATTCTTGTTGTCATATTTAATTATTATAGTAGTATCGTCAGCAAATAAGATGCATTGTTGATTGATGACGTCCGGCAAATCGTTGATGTATAGCAGGAATAGTAAAGGACCAAGAATGCTACCCTGAGGTACACCGCAGCCATTATGAATATAGTCTGAGGAAAAGGTTTTCTTTAGATTACTGGATGTGTTAGAAAACCCACTGATTTCCACCTTTTGCAAACGATCTTTTAGGTAACTTTCTAACAAATTTAGAGCAGTTCCTCTTATCCCATACCGTTCTAATTTTTTTAGCAATAGTGAGTGCGAGACAAAATCAAAGGCCTTGCTCATATCTAAAAAGAGGCCTAGTACGTTGCTACCTCTATTTAGTGTTTCAGTTATTTGTTTAATTAATTGGAAACAAGCAAGAGTTGTAGAACTACCTCGTCTAAAACCATATTGTTCTGTATTAAGTAATTCACACGATGATATGAAAGCAAATAATTTATCAAATATAACCCTTTCATAAATTTTCGCAAAAATTATCATTAAAGCTATCGGCCTATAATTATTCAATTCATTTTTAGGTCCCTTTTTATGCAAGGGCTTAACTATCGATAGTTTCAATCGAGTCGGAAAACAACCCTGTGTAAGTGATAAGTTTATTATATGTGCTAGAGGTGCTGCAATATAAACAGCACTTTTTTTAATAATATCAGTATTGAGACCGTCGTAACCAGCTGAAGTAGTATTTTTCAAACTCATTATAATTTTGTATATGTCATTTTCTACTAGTGGAGTCAAATAAATACTTTTAGGGTTATTAGGTATATTATAATTATAAGCATAAGGTATGTCATTTTGTTTGCTAAAGTCATTTGTTAAATTGATGAAGTGTTTATTAAATTCATTACAGATTTCATCTTTATTAGTTAAATAGTGATTTTTGTCTAATTTTATAATATCAATGTCTTTATTGTTTCCTGTTGTTTGTGCGTCATTTTTTATTAAATCCCACGATGTCTTGCATTTGTTTTTAGAATTCAACAAAATATGAGTATTTATATTCTTTTGAGCTTGATAAATACATTTCTTTAATACTTTAGAATAACTCATGTACGTTTTTTTAAGTGTATTCTTGTTAGACGATGTGAGTCTGCATTTGATGTACATTTGTCTTTTCTTAATGCAACATTTTTTAATACCTTTCGTCAACCAACGGTTTTTTGTTTTTTTCTTTACTAATTTTATTTTAATTATAGGAAAGCACAAGTTAAAAAGCAAAGAGAAAAAGTCATGAAATATATTAAAAGCTTTTTCGGCATCGGACTCCTCAAAAACATCATTAAACGACAAAGATGAGAGGTGCTGTAGAAATTTTCTCATATTATCTTTATTCATATCACGTCTATATTCAAACCATGAGGGTGAGTTTTTACCTAATAAGCTATTATTTGACTGAGTTTCTGATTGAAAAGAAATTGATTGTCCAGTTTCATGGTCTGATAAACATAATAAATGAATTCTCGAAGAAAGGTCATCGTTAATGTTACTTACTATTAAATCTAAACACGCTTTTTTACGTGTTGGTTGCACAATGTGGTTTGTCATATTATTATTACTAAGTAAACTGGTTAATTCTTTTGTCAATTTATTATTCTGTATCATGTCAACATTCCAATCTCCGCATAAAATAATTTTTTTATTCCGTTTACGTGTTAATGTCCTAAGTAAAGATTTAATTTTATCCAAAAATATGTCAATTTTGGAGGTTGGTGTTCGATATATACATACAATTATAAGATTATACAGGGGAATCTCTACCGCACAACATTCAAATGAAAAAGGTGCTGATTCCTTTATATCTATTTTCCGAAAATCGATCCCATCTTTAATTAGGATACAAGAACCACCTCGCCTTTCGTTCCTGCAAAACGAAGCTGCTAAAGTGTAATTTTTTATGTGCAAATTATTTTCAGAACCACGTTTTATAAATGTTTCTGTGAGGCATATAAAATCAATGTCAATTAATTCCTTATTTAATTCTGTCAAAGTTATTTGAAATAAGTCCTGTTTACTGAGAATACTTGCTATATTTTGGTGAAATAAAGTCAATCTAGTTTTGGGTACGAAATAACATATTCTGACTTTCTTTCTTCTTATCAAAGAAACATGGTATTGTTTTTTGTACTAAAACCTTAGTGGATGTTTTACGACTTTGTTGTGTGAGTTTCAGTTGATTACTCTGGGAAAGATAAAATTGAATCATCTGTGGTGCTAGATACTTTTCCTTATAAACCAAAAAGTCTATTGTAAGATTTATTTTTGAACAGATATTTTCTAAATATGTTGCCCTTTTAATTGCAGATAAATCATTATGAATATCCAAAAATGTACAATTAGAATGGTTATTTATTAATAATTTCATGTTATAATTTAACAGCTCAATATTCAAATAGTAATTAAACTGGACATTAATAATATACACTCTAAAATTTCTCAATTTATGTGTAGTGCTACGCCTAATTCCGAAAATAATAAATAGGGATTTTTATCGTGCGAACCAATTGCTAATATGATAATGTCATTTTTATTCAATGTCTTCTCCAAATGGTCACAACTACTAAGAATTTGTGAACAAGTAGCTTCCGGTTTCACTATAGTGGTAATACTGTAGGGATCGTCTTTTATATGTCTACGAGAAATATGTAATTTTTCAGACAGATTCTTGATTTGGTCGTCGCCAAGAATTACAACCTGCGTTCTTGATTTGTGGTCACATTTCGTCTCTGATTCAGTCTGCGTTGAATTAGAAATAGTTGTGTTGTCGTTAACGACCTCTTTAGGCAACGAAGTTGCAATTAAAACGCTGTTATTGCCGGTATCCCTACTTTCTGGCATTAATATTGTTCGCTGCGGCGCAGGCGGCGGCGGCTGCGGCGAATGATCGATCGATGAGTCAGTGTCGGGCGCGCGCGTTGCATATTTTTTGTTGAATAATACCGATTTATCGAAGTGTAGTGGTGATGTTCTTGTGCTGCTGCAATTTATATTTATTATGTTTCTTCGCGGTGTCATGCATTTGTTTTTCCGCCCAATATCACTTGCAAGCGATTTTAAAATGTCAATTTGTTGTTGTTGCTTGCTTACAATCTTTTTTAAGTCTGTGTTTTCTAAACTTAAATTGTCGATTTCGATCTCGGCTCGTTCCAAATTGTTTTTAAGACCTTCAATTTCATTCAATAATTCATAATTTGTCGAGAAATCATCATTGTGTTGTGCGCTGTGAATGCTTAGCATAGTGGAATCTAATATTGTCGAGTTCATAATATTGTTGTTAAGTGTTGATATGTCAAGGTGTGATTGTAATCTGGGTAAGTTCCGTCGTATTGTGATGTTGTCCATTTCTTATTATAATTGTCTTGTTAAATAAGTGTATTCAATTAATTGTAGTCAATCCCAAACCAAAATAATCTTGCGTTCGTGTCGGTAAAGCAATGTCAATGTTGGTATTTCTTAATAGATGGCGCAAATCAACCATATATTTTGGTCCTTGCAGTTGTCGGTAAAGTAGGACCAAGGGCCAATTTGAAACACAACAGCTGATTTTAAAATGTACGTTTTGTATCCTCTTTATCTATTTAAAGGGTTTCAAGGATTTTCCACTGACCTTTAATAATATTTGATATGAAATCACTGCATTCAGCTCCTTTCAAACAACAAGTAAACAGTGTTTTCTGAGTATACTTGCTATTGCCACTTTCGTCTTCGTCCGCTTTTAACTTCGGAAATAGCTTGTATAATACGATGCAAACACTTGTTGGTATAACTATAACGGTTAGTTATTAAAATAACACAGTTTCATGGATTAAAACACACTTTGAATGTACACAATAAGGAAGTATCATCAGCAAACAAGACAATCTCACATAAGCTATTTGCAAAGAAAGGTAAATCGTTAATATAAACCAAAAACAAGAAAGGGCCCAAGATAAACCCTTGAGGTACACCTAGCTTTACATCAGAACCCATTGATTTCACCCCATTTATATCAACTGTCTGAGTTCTGGAACTAAGATACGAGTGTAATAGTTTTTGGGCATTATTTTTTACACCGTAATGATTTAGTTTCAACAGCAGCGTCCGATGATCTACACAGTCAAAAGCTTTGGACAAGTCGCAGAATATGCCAAGAGCATTCTGCGACCCCTCCCAGGCCCCAAAGACATGCTTAAGAAGTGCAACCCCGGCATCAGTAGTAGACCTACCCTTCGTAAAACCGAACTGTTTGTTATGCAAGAGGTTATTTAAAGTAAAATGAGTTAATAATTGCTCCAGTATTATTTTTTCAAAGATCTTGCTCAAGGCGGGTAAAATAGATATAGGTCTGTAATTACCTGGGTCTTCTTTGTTCCCAGATTTAAATAGTGGAATAATTTTGCTAAACTTCATTAAGTCAGCAAAAATTCCTTCATCAATGCAATCATTAAATATAACAGCAAGATATGGAGCAATGGTGTAAATAATGCTTTTAAGAATAGTTACCGATATACCCCATAAATCATTGGTACCATTCATTTTAAGAGATTTGAATGCTTTAATTATATCAGTGGAATCAATGCTTTTAAAATTAAACAATGAACTACATTCGGACACATGTCTTTGGAGCATTGAGGCCGCAGACGCGGGTGAAGAATTCAAATTAGTCGTCGTTTCTATTGGTATATTTACAAAAAAGTTATTAAAAATATCAGCTATTTCCTTTTCTGAATTTATTTGGGTGTCATTAATTTTGAGCGTCAGGCTGTTGTCGCGTGGTTTATATTTGCCAGTTTCACGCTTTATAATTTCCCAGGTTGTTTTGATTTTATTGTTAGAATTATTTATTTTTTCTTTAAAATAGTTTGACTTAGCTATAGAACATGACTGTTTAAAAATTTTTGAATATTGTTTAACATGTTCAACAAAGCTAGGACTGTGATTAGTTTCTCTTAGTTTATACAGGTCATATAGCCTGTTTCTACTTTTATAAATACCTCTCGTAGCCCATTGACAAAACTGTAATTTTTGGGTACACTTAATAGTCTTTGCTTTAAAAGAGTTATTAAATTCCTTAATCACTAACCCAAAGAAGTTACTGTAAAGTTCGTTCGGATCGTCATGTACATATGGCATTAAAGAAACTTTATCATAGATACTATTTTTAAAATTATCTAGACGTGGTTTTGTAATTGGCCTACATATAGCAACATTGAAGCATAACAGCATTGAAGCAACAATAGCAATATTTATTAAAATATTCAAGCTATATATAAATTATCTAAAGTTGTTTTCAAATTCCAATTAATGCACAAAGAAAACAGCAGCTTTTAAATTATAACCAAATTATAGCAGTAACTTCGTCTCCAACGGTATTCTCTAAGCAAATTACTTCTCTGAAGGCTTCACAACCTCGCAATATTTACTGAAACAAATTGAATTTGATTTTACAAAATATTCGACAGCCAATAAAGCACTTAACCCTGCGAGCATGACCCAGGGTATCTCATACCCTTTTTTTTTTTTTTTTTTATAGTGAGGGGAATGCTTTTACGCATACCCCATCCACATGCGGTTTGTGGACGGTGGTTATGTGGGACTCGCCTAAGGCCGCCTCCCGATCCCCCATCAAGCTACTAGTACTCGGTGGGGGATCAGGAAGGGGGAATACCCACTAAACCCCTCACTATTTGCTCTCTCGCCGCCGATCGGTCATGGGGGATTGGGGTGGCAGTCTCCCCTAAGACCCGACGATCCGGCTATCTAAGCCACCTCGCGACTGGGAAATGGCCGAGCAAATGTGGCCACCTCCCCAGACGGTGCAAACCGTGCAAGGGTATCTCATACCCTGTTACATTTTCAAAGTCGTGTATTTTTTAAGTTTCTCGTCTGACAACACTAGCGCGCTCAGTAGCTGGAGGAAGGGGCTCGCAGGGCAGGATAGTGGCATGATCGCAGTGTGGCCCGGGATACCGGCTGCGATATTAGTGCGCATACCTGTTGGGGGGTATGTCACACCATGACAGCGATTAGTCATATTTTTACCAAAATATTCATTTTTTTTTTTTTTACGAAGAGGATCTCATTATCTCTTAATTTTAAGTGAATTAAATTCCAAAGAATAATTTTATGTAAGTATAATTATAAATTTTTGTAAAGCTATAAATATTTGTTACTATGATTACATAGTTTATGAAAAACCAGATTAAATAAAAATGATTGTATAATTCTGAACGATTTATTTAATTCCCTATTAAAGAACATTATACTTATTACAAAATCAAACCAATTAAGTTTATAAAATAACAATAAGAACTAAATTGTGGTACATTTATTTAGGGTATGTCAAACCCTGCGTCATGCTTGATGTAACTTTATTTCACCTCATGCTCGCCGGGTTAAATAAAGTTTCTATGACCGTTATTACTTACAAAGACTAGTAGAATCTGCAGGGCAGTGTTCTAAAATGCATCTGAGAAAAAGTCATCAAAAACTCATTTTACGTAAAGGCGAGTTGATATTAAACCTTTATTCTTTCTTAGAACCGAGAAAAATGGAGCTGCAATAGAGAGAACACCAACAATTGTCAAAGTAAAGTCTTCTTGGTTCTAAAGGAACTTGCAGAGAATTACGAAAAAGGTAAATAATGCACCGGTGTATTGCCGACCTCAAGTCTGGTAGAACATACTTTTAGTGCTCAACAAATCTACACCTGCTCTTAAGGTTCCTGTTGAATAATGAACCTTAAGAGCTAAGCTTTAAAGCTTGTACGGTAAGAAGTAACTTTTAAGATTTGCATGTGGATTGAGATTGATGCAGTTGTTCCAAGCGATTTTGACTTTTGTTTGGTTGCGGCTAAGGTTTATAGTAGTGAGTGAGGTTAAGTTGGTGGTCGGAGGCACGCTAAGGTTGTTTCCTTTTTCCTATTCGTGTAAAGGCAGTGATTCTTGCAGGTAGCGTGTGTACAGGGCACGGCGATGAGAAAACTTTGAATGTTTCATTAAGAGCTTTTAGTTGAATCCAAAGATGTTGAAATTTATACCTATTGTGTTTTCATTGTTCGGAAAATGACTTGTGTAACTATTAACAACGAATAGAAAAATATAAATATTATGAGTGGATAGAATACCTAGCAGATAAATTTAAAGTTTAAACTAGCGCTCCGCTTGCGACTTCCTCCGCGTGGACATCCTTTTTAACCCCTTAGAGGTCCAAAAATCCTCTCTTAGTGCTCCCCTACACTTCCCAAGGAACATACATGCCAAATTTCAGCTTCTTGCGCCCAGTAGTTTTGGCTATGCTTTGTCTGTCAGTCAGTTTTTTTTTAATCCACAACGGGGCAGCACTTAACCTTCATCACACCGGATGTTATGTAGTGATAAGGCTAAAGGTGGATGCGCACTACTCCCGGAATCGTCAATCACTGAGGAACTGGTTATCTTATCTCTAACTGCGGGAACACAATAATGCTGAAAACAATTATTGTTATGGCGTCAGACTTAGATAAGACGGTGGTAGCTAGCCAGGCGGACTAAGAACAAGTCCTACCACCAACCAAACCGAATACAATATGTACCCCCACTGGGATGGGCAGCGTTTGGGAAGCTCCGGCATATATTCGCGTCCCAAATACCTCAATGTCTCAAGACGAAAGTCTTTGACCAGTGTGTGTTGCCAGTAATGACCTATGGAAGTGAGACGTGGTCTTTTACTATGGGTCTCATAAGAAGGCTCAAAGTCACCCAGCGAGAAATGGAGAGAGCGATGCTTGGTATTTCCCTGCTCGATCGAATCAGAAATGATGAGATCCGCAGGAGAACTAAAACAACCGACATCGCTCGAAGGATTGCATCATTGAAGTGGCAGTGGGCGGGACACATAGCGCGGAGAACCGATGGCCGTTAGGGCGGAAAGGTTCTCGAATGGCGACCGCGTGCCGGACGACGTTCCGTGGGCAGGCCCCCTACAAGGTGGACCGACGATCTGGTCAAAGTCGCGGGAAGCCGCTGGATGCGGGCAGCGCAGGACCGATCGTTGTGGAGATCCTTGAGGGAGGCCTATGCCCAGCAGTGGGCGTCGTTCGGCTGACATGATGACTGGGAATCGAACCCGGGACCTCTTGGTCTGAAATCGGTGGTGTGAACCACTAGACCACAGAGGCGGTCAATAACGCAAGAGTTTTATACGTTGCCACCGAAACAGAAAAGATTGTCGATCTATATTATTATGATTACCATAACGACAATTTTTGTGCTACGGCTGCAGTACGCTTTTATATTCGTCGATTTTAAATTTAAAGAATGCCCTGGGTGCTTACCATCAACTCTTATTGCGGTTTTGTTTAGGACCTAAACTGATCTGCTTCACTTATTCGTACCACGACAGCTTAATATCAATGACAGCGATTCAGTGATCGATCAATGACATTTCACAGCCGCTAAGCTGTCAGGAATTCTTATTTGACTTATAGCCCGGTCGATTTAACATGACACCTGCAGGTTATACCCGTCACTCTCACTCTCCGGGCATGACAGAATCGAGTGAAAGAGACTGGTAGAAGAAAAAGGACATAAATCGTTCGGTCATTAACATTTAGGAATTCATTTGCGATCCAGTTTTTAGAAGGTCATAGTACGAAAGAAAGAAATTCATTTTAGGAACCTATTCTGCATCGCGCTATTTTTGAATCGCTGTCTGAAAGTTGATGGTAGGCACCCTGGACATAGAACAATGTGAATAGTTTCAAAGCTGTCTTATTTTACTACCTTTTTAATGTTTCCATAGTAAAAAAGTAAAAGAAAAACTACGTTGTTTCTCCGAAGTTAACAGAGCAAAATGTCTTTCTCATTTATCGTTTTTTCACTACCGGAACGATGTAACTTACGAAATGCAAACAATTTCAGAAGAAAACGTCGGCAAAATGTTAAACAATTTTATCTGTGGGAAAAGCCAAATGAGTTTCTGTTTTGGAGGTAACTTGGCGAAGTTTTCCTGGAAAATACCTCAGTGCACTCAACCACAGCGCGTATTAGTTCAGTTACTTATGAGTAATATCCTGATACAAGATTATTTTGCAAGAGTACGCTTAGGTAATTCCCGTGGCTCAATATTTCAGTATTCAAATTCATCGCAATAAAATATGTAAATATCATTTTTTACACAATTACGAATGTATTTCGTCAATCACCATTTGTAATAGAAAAAAAACTACCAACGATTTTTCGTATGCTGACAGAATTGCATTGTGAATGCATAAAATAATAAAAAACAATCATAGCCTTTGTTTTATGGTATTGTGTCTTGTGTTACTTTCAGTTTAGTGTAAACTAGTGACCTGCCCCGGCATCGCACGTGTGCAATGCAAAAGCCATACTACTCAAAACAAAGTAGGGGCCACTGGGCTTCGGCCCCCCCACAGCCGGTGTGCTTAAAACTGACGGCGGAGAGCAAGTAGTGAGGGGTTTAGTTGGTAGTGGTGCCTGCTCTCAACCACCCCATCTGGTCAGCCCACCCGGAGTGGGTAACCTTATGGGGAGATTGAGAGGAGGCTCTCTCCTCCTGCCCCGCCTCCTGTCGAGCTTTCGAGCTCGTCAGGGGGCGGGGCAGGGGTTAGAACCACCCAGCCCTGACGCGAAGCCTATTAGGCTTGGCGGGAGGGCTGGGCGCGGCGAGAGACAGGCCTTGCCTGACTGAGTCCAACATGCCGTTAGTGGTATACGAAAAGACCGTATTTGCCCTCACTATAAAAAAAAGGGGGCCACTGGGCTTGTTGCATATAAACATGCTCACTTTAGCGTCTCATAGATGAGTAACTTTACTTACTTTAATTTTATGTGACTTGGTCATTGACTTGTGCCCACCAAACTAACCAACATGTAGAATGTTCAACGTCCAAAGTCACATAAAAATAAAACGTAACTATATCAATAAAGAAATCGGAGATAGGAACATTAGAGTTCGCTTGACTTTACGGAGAGATTTCAACGCTTTTTGTAAAGAAATAAGCAGCTCCAGCGAGAGTTGGTCAGTTTTTTATAGGATGATTTAGGTGAGATTTTATCGTTTTCAAAAATTTTCATTCTTTTATATTATGTAGAGAAAGGTTTTATGCTGAATTACATTTATCTTAAAAACTATTAAGTAAATGTTGAATATTCACAAGTCCGCCATATCCACTGCTGATGCAGAAATCCCAGAAGGCAATGGAAACTTTATGACTTGGCAGACTCTAGCTAATCATTACCAAGTGATATCTTCCAAGTTCGTTTTGCTTATGTACAAATGAACCAATTGTATTTTGACCCACGATAAGTTCATTTTCTTTCAGATATTGAAAGTATTTTTTTTTTAATATCGTTACAGCATGTTATAAAAACTGAGTACGCGAGTAAGCGAGTACCTATAAAGTAACGCTCAGTGTACATTACACATTTGATAAGTAACTCATTGTTCAGTACACCCCTGCCTATACCGCGGAGTCAGCTAGCGCAGTGGAAGCTGGTATTACTAATATAGACTCCGGACAAAAACTTGGTTTCAGCCGGGATGTAACTGAACAATTGGACTGCGATACACAGCGGATAGAATTTGTGAAGTTAGGTGATTTTACCTACGGTCTGTGCTGTAGAAAGTCCCTGGGCAGCGTGGGGAGAGGGGAGAGCGCGCGCCCCCTGGTAAATCTTCTTCTTCTGCAGACCTTACCAATTAGTCACCTCACTCATAACACAAATAACAGCGTTCACAAGACACTGGGCGTTTCAACAATAGATACACAAAGACACACACGTGGGAGCCTTTTTTATTACGATATATTGTCCCGACAACAAGCGCGTGTGGTAGAAAAGGTTATCTTTCAAAGCATCCGCGACCGGCCACTCCAGAGATGGCATCAAAACCTTGGTCGTACAAAACGGGATCACATAGATAATTTAAGATGTATTCAAACTCGATATGCCAGGCACATTCAACGCGAGCGATTTTTAACAAATTCAGCAAAATTATTCCGACATCTTTTGGTACAAGAATTTCAATCAAGTGTCACTGTCAACTTCAAGTGACAGCTAATGTCAATTTGACGTGACATTAGAGTTGCGTTCAGAAACGTCGATCTTTTCCGAACATCCCCCCGCCCCGGACCGTTAAGAACGGTACGTCAATCTACGGGTAATCGGGAGAGCCCACTAACTGCTCTCTTCAAAACCGAATCTCGAACCAAAACCTCAGCAAAACGAGGAACTCCGTCAGTTCCGGGGTAGAGTTTAACAATGCGCCCCCTTCGCCAACATAGGGGCGGCAGGTTAGCATCCTTAATCAACACGAGGTCGCCAGTCTGGGGTGGGGTGGTTTTATCTGTCCACTTCACGCGCTGTTGTAGGATATGCAAATACTCCATCGACCAACGTGCCCAGAAGTTTTGGGACATCTGTTTCAAAAGTTGGTATCGCGACAAACGATGGGATCCTACATCCTGAATCGGATATTCAGGCAACGCCAAAAGGGGCTGTCCGATCAAGAAATGACCTGGCGTCAACGCTTCCAGGTCATTCGGGTCCGAAGACAACGGGCACAAGGGTCGCGAGTTGAGGACGGCCTCAATTTTACAAAATACCGTATCAAGTTCCTCAAACGTGAGAATAGTTTCTCCAATCACGCGACGCAAGTGTGTCTTGGCAGCCTTTACACAAGCCTCAAAAATTCCTCCCCAGGTCGGACAAGCTGGTGGGCTAAACTTCCAGATTATCCCACGCCGGGAGAGGGTGGTTCCAATGTCTATTTTATTATCAACAAAAAACTTAACTACTTCCTTAAGATAATTACACGTTCCCTTATAATTAGTACCACAATCGGAACGTATCAATGACGGCAGTCCTCTACGGGAAACAAATCTGCTCAAGGCGGCGACAAAGGCTTCGGTAGACAATTCCGAGACAATTTCCAAATGGACAGCCTTGGTGGACAAACACACAAACACGCACAAGTACGCCTTATAGGTTTTAGCATTACGCAGTCTCGAAGCCTTTACAGTAAAGGGACCGGCGAAGTCGGTGGCGACTCCGGCAAAAGCTCTACATTCCGTGACGCGATCAGCAGGCAAATCACCCATCTGGGGCTGCATGGTCGCGGCCTTCAATCTATAACAAGGCAGGCAACGGAAAACCACAGTGCGAATGGCTCGACGAGCAGACAAAATCCAAAATTCACGCTGCAAAATGGCCAACAAAGCATTACAGCCAGCATGTTGTGCATTCACATGGCGATCTGTTATTATCAGTTGAGTCAAATGTCCGGCTTTAGGTAACAGAAGGGGGTGACGAGCTCCATACGGCAGGTTCGCATTTCGAAGTCTTCCGCCGACTCGCAAAAGCCCACTCTCGTCCAGGAAGGGATTTAATCGCGATACCGCGCCCTTCAACTTGCGACGGCCTAAACGCAAAATTTCAATCTCGGACTCAAAACTATCAGCTTGTACTCTCCGGACCCAAAACAAGAGCGCGTCCCTACGCTCGTCCGGAGTGAGAACCGACGAATCACGCCTCGCGCGTGGGTTCCTGCAATTGTACGCAAAACGTCTGATCCAAGCGGTAACACCAAGCAGCTTCTGTAAGGAGCTGTACCGATCCAACAACAAATCCTTTTCCCCGGCGGGGTTAGTCTCCAGGACGCATGCTCGCATATCAGGAACGGCTACGTTCGACAACGCTGGAGAGGGCGGCCACTCCGACTCAGGCCGCATCAACCACTGTGGGCCCCACCAGAGGGGGTGGTTAAGTAGGGTTGGGGCTACACAACCCCGAGACGCACAATCCGCGGGATTCATGGTTCCCGGCACGTGTCTCCAAATCAACTCGATGTCGGAATTACAAATCTGCGACACTCGATTGGCCACAAACACGTCCAAGGTGTGCGCCGGAGCCTTCAACCAACAAAGGACGACCTGACTGTCCGTCCAAGCATAAACCTCTTGTATCGCAATAGATCGACCTAATGTGAGCCATACGTGGTTCAACAAACGCATTAGGAGGGCAGCTCCACACAATTCCAACCTCGGGATCGTATGACGAGTCCGAAGGGGAGCGACTTTGCTTTTCGCTATCACCAGATGCACAGCAACAACTCCGTCAACAGTAACGGTGCGGAGGTACACGGCCGCAGCAAATCCACGTTCGGAGGCATCGGAAAAGCCGTGAAGAGTAACTTTACAATTTTCAGAAGGGAGGAATAGCCTCGGCAAATGCACTTCATTAATCTCGGGGAGGGATGAAACGAAGCTCGACCAATCTCGGAGTAACTCGTCCGAGAGGGGTTCATCCCACGACACACCCGAAGCCCATAACCGTTGCAAGAAACACTTGGCCATAAACAGCACGGGGCAAATCCACCCATTGGGGTCAAAGGTACGTGCGACAGTAGACAATACTAAACGCTTGGTCCAGACTTTCGGTGGTCGTAAATCCACACAATACGTGAAAGTGTCAGAGACCGGTTTGTACTGTACGCCAAGGACGGTCACCACATGGGGATTATCAACATTTTCGAATAGGTGGGGGTCCTGCTGGTGCTCTTCGGGCAAACCTACCAGTACATCAAAAAAAAAAAAAAAAAAAAAAAAAAAAAAAAAAAAAAAAAAAAAAAACATCAGGCGAGTTGGATATCCATTTCCTCAACTCGTAACCTCCCGACTTCAAAAGGGCGGTGAGTTCGTCTCTCAGGACAATCGCCTCTGAGACAGATGAGGCGCCCGTGCAAATGTCATCCACATAGACGTCACTGGCCAAAATGGCGGAGGCGCGAGGGTATCTCAAGCGCTCCTTCTCGGCCAACTCCAACAAAGAACGAATCGCAACAAACGGGCTCGAAGCCAAACCGTACGTATTCGTATTCAATTCATAAATCAACAAGGGGTCCCTAGGACTCTCTCTCCACAAAATCAATTGGTACCTCCTATCCTCTGGATGGATGACCGTTTGTCTGAACATCATCCGGATGTCAGTCATAAATACAATTTGGTGCCGCCGGAAGTTGGTCAAAATGTCTGAGATCTCCGTGTGCAGCTTGGGACCTACATGCAGACACTGGTTCAAGGACGCTCCAGTAGAGGTGGGAGCCGAACCGTCAAAGACCACCCGAATCTTTCCGGATTTCAAAACGGCGTGGTGCGGCAGAAAGAAGTGCTCAACGGAGCGCCAATCCAAATCGCTCACGGACATGTGCCCTAACTCCTCATACTCCCGCATGAATTCAACATACTTCTGGCGGAAGACCGGATCCTTGCTCATGCGACGCTCCATCGCCACTAGCCTACGTTCCGCTAGCGGTCGGGATTCGCCCAGAGGAGGTCGGCCGGCACGCTTTCGTGCCGGCCGACCTCCTCTGGGCGAATCCCGACGGAGACGGGTGATCAAACGACCAGAGCGGAGGCGACCAGTGTTATTCTGGTAATACAACTCGCATTCATCCGCTACTGGGTCAACCCGCGGGGCTGGTGGAGGTTCCTCAACCTCCCAAAACTTCTGCACCACTTCGGAGAGAGACACATTAAAAACAAGACCGCGATCCTCATCAAGGGAATCCAAAACGCGGCGAGCAGGGCCCATCACAACTGTACCGAGTGTCGTCTGCAGAGCTACCAAGCCATCTAGCTGCAAAACTCGCTTCCCCGTCAACAAAACTCGCCCCAGGACATCGGCTCCAAGGAGAGCATCAATCGGGCCTGGGCGGAAGAAATTTGGATCGGCGAGTGGGGAATCAGACACCAAAGACAACATACTCGGTCCCAAGTCAACTGAAGGTTGACGGCCAACCACTGTGTCCAACACAATCGCCGAGGTCTCAATGCCTGGCGTGGACTTATTACGTGATGTAAATGTGAAGTCAACATGCCCTAACAACCCGGGGACTTTCACATCGCCAACACCTCTCACGCCTTCCGTGTGGGGGTGCACCTTGAGGCCCAACCGCCTAACTAACCAAGATGACACAACACACCCCTGAGCACCGGAATCCAACAAGGCGCGAACTTCCACAAGGTCGCCATTCAATCCCCTGACAAGCACAGAGGCCGTGGGCAACAAAACGGTCTCTGGAGGGGTGGCTATAATCGACCGTAAACACGTTGATTGCTAGTATGTGGGGTCCCCAGACGTCCCCCCATGGTAAGGGGGTCGCTCATAGCGATCCAGTGGGTCCCATTCTCCCACATACTGCCCACGTCCAATTCGCCCGGTATCAGGCGGGTTATATCTCCCGGCCCCTTGAAGACGGGGCGGGCGCCGCTCCAAACGCGGGTATTCGGCGAGCGGCGGCGAGAATCGGTGCCTATCATCCACCGTGTACGTCGCCCCATAGTCGCGGGGGCACGGTGACCGATTTTCAGAGGGGGGGTCCCGGGGACCCCCGGCTGGGCGAGGCTCAACACGTTGCGGGGGGCTTCTACGACCTCCCGCAACGCTCGCAAAATCGAACCCCCTAGTTGGGGACCGATTTCCCATGGGGGGGTCCGTGGGACCCCCGCCCGTGCGAGGCTCAAAACGTCGCGGGGGGCCTCTACGACCTCCGGCAACGCCCGCATAACTCATCCCCATCCTTGGGGATCGGTTTCCCATGGGGGGGTCCCTGGGACCCCCGCCCGTTTGAGGGTCCAAACGTGGCGGAGAGCGTCTGGGGCCACTCTGGTGGCCACTAGAACTGCTGCGGGATGCAAACACCGCGGGGGGTCCGAGACCCCCACCCATACGCGGTGATCCTGCAGCGACGCGCTGCGGCGCTCCGCCGCCCTCTGGGCTGTTCATGCAGAGGAGGGGATGGTGGTTGCCCTTACAAAAGCGGCATGGGTGCGCTTGGGTACATTCGCGCTGCATGTGCAGGCCCAAGCACGAGTAGCACCATGTCCGTTGTCGCGCGATCGCTCGACGGCCTTGGACGCGCTGGTCGAGGAACTTATCACAACGGGTCGTGCTGTGACCCGGTTCCCGACAATACAAGCAGCGGGCGGTCTCCTGGACGGCGGCATAGCGGCCGGGCGCGCGAGGGGCCATACGCCCCCTACGGGGGGGTCCGGTGGGGGATCTACTCTGTGGCACAGGTCGTACGGGTCCCATAGGACCGGCCAGAGAGGAATTATCTGCCAGTCTACTTTCTCCTTCCAGGAACGTCAAGAGGTCCGAGAAGGGTGGCAGATAAGTCGCACTATCCCCACCATACTGCTGCTCAAAACGGACCTTAACAGAGTCCGGCAACTTTCCCAGGACAATGTGCAGTAACAAAAACGACCACTGCTCCACTGGGAGTTTTAAGTTTTTCAATGCGTTGTAGGCAACCAACAGCGGATTCAACAAAGCCACTCTCAAGTGCATCACGCTGGCAACGCGGGGTAAATTCAAAATGGCGGCAACATGGTTGTCCGCCAGACGTCGTACGTTCTGGTACCGACGGGCAATCAAATCCCTAGCAATAGGGTAGTTTTCATCCGAGGGGGCCAAATGTTGAACTGATTCAAGGGCCTCCCCTTCCAACACGGATAACAAATAAGCTAACTTCTGGCCCTGGGTCAAATCGTCCCGGGCATGTACAAGACTATCAAAAATGTTAATAAAGCCCTCCCAGTCCTCTAGACGACCAGCAAAACGCCTTAAGTCTAAGGGGGCCAATCTAGCAAAGAGAGGGGGCATACTTTTAGATGTGACCGGGGACGGGCTCGGTTCATTCTCTCTTGCCACTTGCAAAGGCCGAGCCACCTGGGTAATTCTGTCCGCAAAATCATAACACTGGTCCACATCCAAATCGACTTCTTGTCGCATTTCCACATCGGCCTCAACAGTCCTTTCCAAAAATAAGGCATACTGTTCATCAACAACAGCCAAACGTACGGGCAGATCTACGTATCTGTTCAACAAGGCCTCCGTCCTATCCGGTCGATCCAATAATGCGACCGCAGAAGCTAACCACCGTAACTCAGAACGTATTTTGGCTTTAGCAGAGGAGGCCGTCATTGTAACGTCACAAATTTATCAACAAAAACAACAAATTCAAAATATTCACTATAACACAAAATCTCCAATATTTTGAGGTTATTGATAACCACAAAATTCCAATATTACAACAACAAAGTATTTATAATGACACAAACTCTTAAATATTTGGAGGTTATCAGAAAACAACAAAACTCAAGTATATAATTATAACTCTAACTCTCAAGAGGTTATAACTTAGACACAAACTAACTTTGACTTTGTAAGTCAAAAGTTATTCAGTTCAAACAAATCACTGACCATTGAAATTCACTTGGATATCGACATACAACAAGATGATTTTAATTATTTCAAAGCACAAGTTTCAATAAGTTTCAATGTGTAAACAATGTCTTAAATCATTTAAGTTTCACTAAGTATTGAGTGCAAACTTATTAGCTAACCTTTTATTAGCTATTATTTAGCAACAAACTTGTCAATATTCACAACTCAAATTTGCTGACAAAACTAAATAATAATTATTATGAACAAAGAAAGGCATCTGTTTACATTTTGGAACCTCAATACATGACAATTAATTACAAGACATGGAACCAATAACAAAGGAATGCCCTTTACTTTTCAAATGCAAGTTAATTACCATTTACAAGTACAAATTAATCTAGTCCGGACCAGACTGGGTCATCAACACGGCACTGATTAATACAAAGTTTTGGCGTGGGCCTCTCAGGCCTTCAAGCTACGCTCTTGGCTACCAAGAAATGTTCAGTACACCCCTGCCTATACCGCGGAGTCAGCTAGCGCAGTGGAAGCTGGTATTACTAATATAGACTCCGGACAAAAACTTGGTTTCAGCCGGGATGTAACTGAACAATTGGACTGCGATACACAGCGGATAGAATTTGTGAAGTTAGGTGATTTTACCTACGGTCTGTGCTGTAGAAAGTCCCTGGGCAGCGTGGGGAGAGGGGAGCGCGCGCGCCCCCTGGTAAATCTTCTTCTTCTGCAGACCTTACCAATTAGTCACCTCACTCATAACACAAATAACAGCGTTCACAAGACACTGGGCGTTTCAACAATAGATACACAAAGACACACACGTGGGAGCCTTTTTTATTACGATATATTGTCCCGACAACAAGCGCGTGTGGTAGAAAAGGTTATCTTTCAAAGCATCCGCGACCGGCCACTCCAGAGATGGCATCAAAACCTTGGTCGTACAAAACGGGATCACATAGATAATTTAAGATGTATTCAAACTCGATATGCCAGGCACATTCAACGCGAGCGATTTTTAACAAATTCAGCAAAATTATTCCGACATCTTTTGGTACAAGAATTTCAATCAAGTGTCACTGTCAACTTCAAGTGACAGCTAATGTCAATTTGACGTGACATTAGAGTTGCGTTCAGAAACGTCGATCTTTTCCGAACACTCATAATTGTTAATATTTATTTATCTGTAAATGCTTATACTAATACAACTATTTTAAGGTAAATTAAAAGAAAACCCTTCATACTTAATCACCTGCTAATTAGCTAATGCTAATGCTAATAATCTGTTTGAATTTAGCACATTCAAACAGACTTTCGTCGTCCCGTTTATTGCAATAGTGATTTTTTTATGACGCTACAAATTCCTGCGGGAATAGCTGCGGGGTTAACGCGCTCACATTCCTTACATGTCTACAGATTTATGCTTCGAGCGTGAAGCGAGGACAACAATATTTCCCGACTTCATTGCACTTTTATAAATCTACTACGGAGATGTGTGTGAAATTCATTATGCGTTTTATTTGAATGTGAGCCTTGGCTCGGGTGAAAGATGAGTAGATTTTTTTTATTTTGTGTCATTCTGCAGAATATGTCGGAGATATACCTAGTCATATTTATCTAAACTTAAGATAAATATCTTAAGTTTTATTCTTACATTATGAGGAAGAGGAATGACAAAATTGTTTTGTTTGTTTGTAATGGCAGGCCTATTTCACTCCCCGTGTCGGCTCGAAAACGCGGCGGCAACAACGCCGGCGTTGTAAATCCATAGAAATTAGGTCCGCAAAAGAGCTAGAATATATTCGATAGAAAGAGATGCAACGAGTGGCCGTTCGTAATTTGCGTCGTACAAGCTGAATTCTACTTTATTGCGTTATCCTTAGAGTTGCGATTTATTTTAAACGACTTATGCCCGAATACTCGTACGCTACTTATCTTTGGGAGCGTCTCAAACATCGCCCTGTCACTTTAAATGTCAAACGTATGACAGAGATGCCATGATGTTTGAGACGCTCCCAAATTTGATTTGTTCGAGAATTCGGGCGTTAGCGGAGTTAAATGTTATCTGTTACATAGTAACTATTTAGTAATCTGTGGTAATGGTTAAACTCAAGAACTATTGGACCGATTTGAAAATATCTCCGTTATTTTCGAGTGTCATAGGCTATATTTTATCCCGATAGTCTAACGGGAACAGGAACTGCGCGTGTAAAACCACGGGAAGCCGCTAGTTTATTGATAAAGACACCAGCGACAATATCCTTTAACATCATCAGCGTCATCAGTCATACGACGCTCACTGCTGGGTATAGTCCTCCCCCAAAGAACTCTACAACGGTCGGTCCTGCGCTACCCGCATCCAGCGGCTTCCCGCGACCTTGACCAGATTGTCGGTCCACCTTGTAGGGGGTCTGCCCACGGAACGTCGTCCGGTGTGCGGTCGCCATTCGAGAACCTTTCCGCCCCAACGGCCATCATCGGTTCTCCGCGCTCCCGTATGTCCCGCCTATTTTAAAATGTATAATTGAGTGAGAGTGATAAAAACCCCTAAATTAGTAACATTACACACTGTTTGACTTTTCACCTCATAAACACTAAGTATAAACAAAATTTACTTTTTTTCTTTCGACAGATGTTTTAGGTAAGTACTTAGTATAATTTCCATTTCTAGAAATATTGAATATCGAAGTAACTTTTTATTTCGTTTTCCATAAAATTCTTAAGTTACATAATTAAAAAGGACAACATATTATATGAAACTATACAGGATGTTAGGGGCACCGTTGCAAAAACTTTAACCATGGCTTCAGGCCATCATGCTGAACAACGCAAAGCAAGAATTTTTTGTCGGAAATAAAAAAAAACGACTCCATACAAAATGTCCCGATTAGTTGCAAAATTTGTATGAAAAGTCAAATTTTCTTTTTCATTTCCGACAAAAAATTCTTGCTCTTCGTTGTTTAGGTGGTCTGAAGCCATGGTTAAAGTTTTTGCAACGGTGCCCCTAACACCCTGTATTTTTTAAAACATAAATTTCATTCGAACCTTCATTTGAATTTAATTGCTTCAAAAGAGCAAACACATAAAGGTACTCGTAAGTACTTGAAAACTAAATCTTAAAGCACTTCGTGTTTATAACAGTGTTCTGTTTCAATAAGGCGTGATTTAACTTTCCCCACTTACTACTAACAGCGCTATTTAACAATGTTGGCACACGCTTTTGAAACGCTAAAGTTTGTGATTTTTAATAAAATAATGTTAGCCCGTTTAAAAACGTTGACCATTTTTATTAAATAACGTTAACTTTCAGTAAAATATTTATTTTATTAAGTAGTTATTCATGTACGAATATCAGATCGCATTTTTTTGTTTTCATAAAATAGTGTTATAATACGGGTTGAAAATAATAAAATTTGTGAATACACATTGTTAAGGGGACGATCTTCGAAATTATCGAAATCAATCCTTTTTTTTTATTTAAAAGTAAAGAATCAAATATTTTATATTTTGAGCAGATAAAAATACATGTTGAAGTTTCATAAACGATCTTGTTTATTTTGTGGCTAGGAATATGATATTCGTATCTTCACTCGACTATAAAAAATATCAAAAACAAAGAAAATTTTCATTATTTTTATATTTTTTTGGTTTTATATTAATCGCTTATTCACGAATAATATATTGAAAACTAGGTAATGACATATAGTAGATTATTCTTAGGCTACTTCTTCAAAAATGAATTTATGCTCTAAATAACAACAAAAACACGGAAAAAATGAAAAAGTGAGGTTATTTTCATTACTCTTCACACATAAAGAATAAGACAAAGACAGAGTTTTGGAAGATCTTGCTCCAAAAGCATCTTCTAAACAATGTTATTCAGTGTTGTTATAGTGATTTTGTCAACTGGTTTTTAACAAAGATCTTCATCATCTAATGGCCTTAAAGCAAAGAAGTAGCGAGTTAACCCAGTAAAGGCCTATTCACTTGCACCTTGAAGAGATTTTGGGTTGTAGGTAGGTACTCGGCGAAACAGACGCTGGCAGGGCATTCCATTTCCTGGCTATTCGCATGACTGACTTAAAGCGCTCTGTGCGTAGGTTTGGTCAACCAAGTATGGATCTTAACCTGCAGTACGTCTGGGTACTCGATGGAAGAAAGGAGAGGGCGGAATGAGGTAATGCAACTCAGATGCACACTTGCAAAACTATAGTCTGTAGAAAACTTTCTGAAGCAAAAAACGCTTTATATTTGGACAAATGCACGTAAACGAAAGCAGGCTAATTTAATATTCTACACAGATGAAGTGGCAAACAGCCTTTAATAAATTATTATTATAATATCTATTAGGTCTTTACCAATGAAATTGTCGTTTCCTATTGGGAAAATTGTAGGAAGTTGGAATTATCATACAAATACAAAGATATTTTTTGGGATTTCGTCGACATGTGAACTCCGAATTCAACGAAACTAGAGATATGATCAGACAACATTCGTCTTACCATTGTCTATAATTTAATTTAAAAAGACTGCCTAAGATTAAAAAAAAAAGTCTGTTCGGAGTCGGAGCAGTCAAATTGACGACAACCAAAGAGAGGTACTTTGAAGGATTTATAAAAATTTTAGACACGTGTTTAATTATTCTTTTTTAAGAAACTGATATTAATTTTGACGGCTGATTTGTTGCAGGGGTAGGCTACCCACCTTCTGCGCCAGAGGTCTCGGGTTCGATTCCCGAACAAGACAAATATTTGTGTGCATGAACTGAACATGTCTATTTGTCTTGGTCTGGGTGTTTACTATGTATATTAAGTATGTATTAACAAACAAAAAGTATTTAAGTATATAGCTATCCGTTATCAAGTTTTCCATGATACAGCTTCATAATGAAATTAAGGCGCTACTCGGAAAAAGTATGGACTTTTTGATACAATACTATAGGACGGTTAGAGTTGTTACAAATCTTGTAATAAGATATGTATTTCTTTATACCTTTATCTAGATTCGTATAGTTTCAGAAACACGATGTTATGATTTTGGCTCGACACTTTTTATTTTCGAAAAGTCCTCTAAAAATACGAAATATCAAGATTATTCCTAAATGGGGTTACATATACAAATGAAAATTGGTTTAATTAGTGGACACCAATAATACTTAGGATCGTGTATAAGCATTTTTAAAAAATCGCTATAGTTTTTTAATACGAAGTGATTTTGTGTTTTTTTTGCCTAATCTGGAAAATCGGTCTCGCTCTCGCGCGCGTCGTTTTCTCATTGCTATCTCGCTTCAGCATAATTTTTCCGAGTATCGCTGTTCGGAAAAGATCGACATTTCTGAACGCATCTCTAATGTCACGTCAAATTGACATTAGCTGTCACTTGAAGTTGACAGTTGCTTATCTTGATTGGAATTCCTTGTAGAAAAATGTCGGATTAATTTTCGCTGATTTGGTTAAAAAACGCTCGCGTTGAATGTGCCTGGCATATCGAGTTTGAATTGAATCTTGAATTATCTATTTGATCCCGTTTTGTACGACCAAGATTTTGACGCCATCTTATCGGGCCGGTCGCGGTGCTTTGAAAGATAACTTTCCACCACGCGCTTGTTGTCGGGACGATAAATCGTAATAAAAAAAGCTCCCCCGTGTGTGTTGGTGTGTATTGTTGAAGCGCCCAGTGTCTTGGGACCGCTGTGTGGTATTTGTTTTGTGAGTAAGGTGACGAATTGGTAAGGTCGGCAGACGAAGAAAGGACACATCAGATGGGGGCGCCCCCTCATACCACTTCTGCCCCGGAGACTTTCGACACCACAGACCCGTATGTAAAATTCACCTTAATTTAAATTAAGTCGCTGTGTATCGCAGTTCAATTGTTCAGTTACATCCCGGCTGAAACCAAGTTTTGTCCGGAGTCTCTCCTTAGTGATACGCTTCCACTGCGCTATGCCGGTTCCGCGGGTCTAGGCAGGGGTGTACTGAACAATGCTTGGTAGCAGAGCGTAGTTTGAAGGCCTGAGAGGCCCACGCCAAAACTTTGTCTATTAATCAGTGCCGTTTTGATGACCATCTGGTCCGGACTGGATTAATTTGTACTTGTAAATGGTAATTAACTTGCATTTGAAAAGTAAAGGGCATTCCTTTTGTTACTGGTTCCATGTCTTGTAATTAATTGTCATGTATTGAAGTTCCAAAATGTAAACAGATGCCTTTCTTTGTTCATAATAATTATTATTTAGTTTTGTTAGCAAATTTGAGTTGTGAATATTGACAAGTTGTTGCTAAATAATAGCTAATAAAAAGTTGTCCTAAAAAGGCTTGGGTACTTAATAAGTTTGCACTCAATACTTAGTGAAACTTAAATGATTTAAGACATTATTTACACATTGAAACTTATTGAAACTTGTGCTTTGAAATAATTAAAATTAACTTGTTGTATGCTGATATCCAAGTGAATTTCAATAGTCAGTGATTTGTTTGAACTGAATAACTTTTGACTTATAAAGTCAAAGTTAGTTTGTGTCTAAGTTATAACCTCTTAAGAGTTTGTGTCATTATAAATACTTTGTTGTTGTAATATTGGAATTTTGTGGTTATTAATAACCTCCAAATATTGGAGATTTTGTGTTATAGTGAATATTTTGAATTTGTTGTTTTTGTTGATAAATTTGTGACGTCACAATGACGGCCTCCTCTGCTAAAGCCAAAATACGTTCTGAGTTACGGTGGTTAGCTTCTGCGGTTGCATTGTTGGATCGACCGGATAGGACGGAGGCCTTGTTGAACAGATACGTAGATCTGCCCATACGTTTGGCTGTTGTTGATGAACAGTATGCCTTATTTTTGGAAAAGACTGTTGAGGCCGATGTGGAAATGCGACAAGAAGTCGGTTTGGATGTGGACCAGTGTTATGATTTTGCGGACAGAATTACCCAGGTGGCTCGACCTTTGCAAGTGGCAAGAGAGAATGAACCGAGCCCGTCCCCGGTCACATCTAAGAGTATGCCCCCTCTATTTGCTAGATTGGCCCCCTTAGATTTAAGGCGTTTTCCTGGTCGTCTAGAGGACTGGGAGGGCTTTATTAATATTTTTGATAGTCTCGTACATGCCCGGGATGATTTGACCCAGGGCCAGAAGTTGGCTTACTTGTTATCCGTGTTGGAAGGGGAGGCCCTTGAATCGGTTCAACATTTGGCCCCCTCGGATGAAAACTACCCTATTGCTAGGGATTTGATTGCCCGTCGGTACCAGAACGTACGACGTCTGGCGGACAACCATGTTGCCGCCATTTTGAATTTACCCCGCGTTGCCAGCGTGATGCACTTGAGAGTGGCTTTGTTGAATCCGCTGTTGGTTGCCTACAACGCATTAAAAAACTTAAAACTCCCAGTGGAGCAGTGGTCGTTTTTGTTACTGCACATTGTCCTGGGAAAGTTGCCGGACTCTGTTAAGGTCCGTTTTGAGCAGCAGTATGGTGGGGATAGTGCGACTTATCTGCCACCCTTCTCGGACCTCTTGACGTTCCTGGAAGGAGAGAGTAGACTGACAGATAATTCCTCTCTGGCCGGTCCTATGGGACCCGAACGACCTGTGCCACAGAGTAGGTCCCCCACCGGACCCCCCCGTAGGGGGCGTATGGCCCCTCGCGCGCCCGGCCGCTATGCCGCCGTCCAGGAGACCGCCCGCTGCTTGTACTGTCGGGAACCGGGTCACAGCACGACCCGTTGTGATAAGTTCCTCGACCAGCGCGTCCAAGGCCGTCGAGCGATCGCGCGACAACGGACATGGTGCTACTCGTGCTTGGGCCTGCACATGCAGCGCGAATGTACCCAAGCGCACCCATGCCGCTTTTGTAAGGGCAACCACCATCCCCTCCTCTGCATGAACAGCCCAGAGGGCGGCGGAGCGCCGCAGCGCGTCGCTGCAGGATCACCTCGTATGGGTGGGGGTCTCGGACCCCCCGCGGTGTTTGCATCCCGCAGCAGTTCTAGTGGCCACCAGAGTGGCCCCAGACGCCCTCCGCCACGTTTGGAGCCTCTAACGGGCGGGGGTCCCAGGGACCCCCCCATGGGAAACCGATCCCCAAGGATGGGGATGAGTTATGCGAGCGTTGCCGGAGGTCGTAGAGGCCCCCCGCGACGTTTTGAGCCTCGCACGGGCGGGGGTCCCACGGACCCCCCAATGGGAAATCGGTCCCCAACTAGGGGGTTCGATTTTGCGAGCGTTGCGGGAGGTCGTAGAAGCCCCCCGCAACGTGTTGAGCCTCGCACAGCCGGGGGTCCCCGGGACCCCCCTTCTGAAAATCGGTCACCGTGCCCCCGCGACTATGGGGCGACGTACACGGTGGGTGCTAGGCACCGATTCTCGCCGCCGCTCGCCGAATACCCGCGTTTGGAGCGGCGCCCGCCCCGTCTTCAAGGGGCCGGGAGATATAACCCGCCTGATGCCGGGCGAATTGGACGTAGGCAGTATGTGGGAGAATGGGACCCACTGGATCGCTATGAGCGACCCCCTTACCATGGGGGGACGTCTGGGGACCCCACATACTAGCAATCAACGTGTTTACGGTCGATTGTAGCCACCCCTCCAGAGACCGTTTTGTTGCCCACGGCCTCTGTGCTTGTCAGGGGATTGAATGGCGACCTTGTGGAAGTTCGCGCCTTGTTGGATTCCGGTGCTCAGGGGTGTGTTGTGTCATCTTGGTTAGTTAGGCGGTTGGGCCTCAAGGTGCACCCCCACACGGAAGGCGTGAGAGGTGTTGGCGATGTGAAAGTCCCCGGGTTGTTAGGGCATGTTGACTTCACATTTACATCACGTAATAAGTCCACGCCAGGCATTAAGACCTCGGCGATTGTGTTGGACACAGTTGTTGGCCGTCAACCTTCAGTTGACTTGGGACCGAGTATGTTGTCTTTGGTGTCTGATTCCCCACTCGCCGATCCAAATTTCTTCCGCCCAGGCCCGATTGATGCTCTCCTTGGAGCCGATGTCCTGGGGCGAGTTTTGTTGACGGGGAAGCGAGTTTTGCAGCCAGATGGCTTGGTAGCTCTGCAGACGACACTCGGTACAGTTGTGATGGGCCCTGCTCGCCGCGTTTTGGATTCCCTTGATGAGGATCGCGGTCTTGTTTTTAATGTGTCTCTCTCCGAAGTGGTGCAGAAGTTTTGGGAGGTTGAGGAACCTCCACCAGCCCCGCGGGTCGACCCAGTAGCGGATGAATGCGAGTTGTATTACCAGAATAACACTGGTCGCCTCCGCTCTGGTCGTTTGATCACCCGTCTCCCCTTTCGTGCCGGCCGACCTCCTCTGGGCGAATCCCGACCGCTAGCGGAACGTAGGCTAGTGGCGATGGAGCGTCGCATGAGCAAGGATCCGGTCTTCCGCCAGAAGTATGTTGAATTCATGCGGGAGTATGAGGAGTTAGGGCACATGTCCGTGAGCGATTTGGATTGGCGCTCCGTTGAGCACTTCTTTTTGCCGCACCACGCCGTTTTGAAATCCGGAAAGATTCGGATGGTCTTTGACGGTTCGGCTCCCACCTCTACTGGAGCGTCCTTGAACCAGTGTCTGCATGTAGGTCCCAAGCTGCACACGGAGATCTCAGACATTTTGACCAACTTCCGGCGGCACCAAATTGTATTTATGACTGACATCCGGATGATGTTCAGACAAACGGTCATCCATCCAGAGGATAGGAGGTATTAATTGATTTTGTGGAGAGAGAGTCCTAGGGACCCCTTGTTGATTTATGAATTGAATACGAATACGTACGGTTTGGCTTCGAGCCCGTTTGTTGCGATTCGTTCTTTGTTGGAGTTGGCCGAGAAGGAGCGCTTGAGATACCCTCGCGCCTCCGCCATTTTGGCCAGTGACGTCTATGTGGATGACATTTGCACGGGCGCCTCATCTGTCTCAGAGGCGATTGTCCTGAGAGACGAACTCACCGCCCTTTTGAAGTCGGGAGGTTACGAGTTGAGGAAATGGATATCCAACTCGCCTGATGTACTGGTAGGTTTGCCCGAAGAGCACCAGCAGGACCCCCACCTATTCGAAAATGTTGATAATCCCCATGTGGTGACCGTCCTTGGCGTACAGTACAAACCGGTCTCTGACACTTTCACTTATTGTGTGGATTTACGACCACCGAAAGTCTGGACCAAGCGTTTAGTATTGTCTACTGTCGCACGTACCTTTGACCCCAATGGGTGGATTTGCCCCGTGCTGTTTATGGCCAAGTGTTTCTTGCAACGGTTATGGGCTTCGGGTGTGTCGTGGGATGAACCCCTCTCGGACGAGTTACTCCGAGATTGGTCGAGCTTCGTTTCATCCCTCCCCGAGATTAATGAAGTGCATTTGCCGAGGCTATTCCTCCCTTCTGAAAATTGTAAGGTTACTCTTCACGGCTTTTCCGATGCCTCCGAACGTGGATTTGCTGCGGCCGTGTACCTCCGCACCGTTACTGTTGACGGAGTTGTTGCTGTGCATCTGGTGATAGCGAAAAGCAAAGTCGCTCCCCTTCGGACTCGTCATACGATCCCGAGGTTGGAATTGTGTGGAGCTGCCCTCCTAATGCGTTTGTTGAACCACGTATGGCTCACATTAGGTCGATCTATTAAGATACAAGAGGTTTATGCTTGGACGGACAGTCAGGTCGTCCTTTGTTGGTTGAAGGCTCCGGCGCACACCTTGGACGTGTTTGTGGCCAATCGAGTGTCGCAGATTTGTAATTCCGACATCGAGTTGATTTGGAGACACGTGCCGGGAACCATGAATCCCGCGGATTGTGCGTCTCGGGGTTGTGTAGCCCCAACCCTAATTAACCACCCCCTCTGGTGGGGCCCACAGTGGTTGATGCGGCCTGAGTCGGAGTGGCCGCCCTCTCCAGCGTTGTCGAACGTAGCCGTTCCTGATATGCGGGCATGCATCCTGGAGACTAACCCCGCCGGGGAAAGGGATTTGTTGTTGGATCGGTACAGCTCCTTACAGAAGCTGCTTGGTGTTACCGCTTGGATCAGACGTTTTGTGTACAATTGCAGAAACCCACGCGCGAGGCGTGATTCGTCGGTTCTCACTCCGGACGAGCGTAGGGACGCGCTCTTGTTTTGGGTCCGGAGAGTACAAGCTGATAGTTTTGAGTCCGAGATTGAAATTTTGCGTTTAGGCCGTCGCAAGTTGAAGGGCGCGGTATCGCGACTGAATCCCTTCCTGGACGAGAGTGGGCTTTTGCGAGTCGGCGGAAGACTTCGAAATGCGAACCTGCCGTATGGAGCTCGTCACCCCCTTTTGTTACCTAAAGCCGGACATTTGACTCAACTGATAATAACAGATCGCCATGTGAATGCACAACATGCTGGCTGTAATGCTTTGTTGGCCATTTTGCAGCGTGAATTTTGGATTTTGTCTGCTCGTCGAGCCATTCGCACTGTGGTTTTCCGTTGCCTGCCTTGTTATCGATTGAAGGCCGCGACCATGCAGCCCCAGATGGGTGATTTGCCTGCTGATCGCGTCACGGAATGTAGAGCTTTTGCCGGAGTCGCCACCGACTTCGCCGGTCCCTTTACTGTAAAGGCTTCGAGACTGCGTAATGCTAAAACCTATAAGGCGTACTTGTGCGTGTTTGTGTGTTTGTCCACCAAGGCTGTCCATTTGGAAATTGTCTCGGAATTGTCTACCGAAGCCTTTGTCGCCGCCTGAAGCAGATTTGTTTCCCGTAGAGGACTGCCGACATTGATACGTTCCGATTGTGGTACTAATTATAAGGGAACGTGTAATTATCTTAAGGAAGTAGTTAAGTTTTTTGTTGATAATAAAATAGACATTGGAACCACCCTCTCACGGTATTTTGTAAAATTGAGGCCGTCCTCAACTCGCGACCCTTGTGCCCGTTGTCTTCGGACCCGAATGACCTGGAAGCGTTGACCCCAGGTCATTTCTTGATCGGACAGCGCCTTTTGGCTTTGCCTGAATATCCGATTCAGGATGTAGGATCCCATCGTTTGTCGCGATACCAACTTTTGAAACAGATGTCCCAAAACTTCTGGGCACGTTGGTCGATGGAGTATTTGCATATCCTACAACAGCGCGTGAAGTGGACAGATAAAACCTCCCCACCCCAGACTGGCGATCTCGTGTTGATTAAGGATGCTAACCTGCCGCCCCTAGGTTGGCGAAGGGGGCGCATTGTTAAACTCTACCCCGGAACTGACGGAGTTCCTCGTTTTGCTGAGGTTTTGGTTCGAGATTCGGTTTTGAAGAGAGCAGTTAGTGGGCTCTCTCGATTACCCGTAGATTGACGTACCGTTCTTAACGGTCCGGGGCGGGGGGATGTTCGGAAAAGATCGACATTTCTGAACGCATCTCTAATGTCACGTCAAATTGACATTAGCTGTCACTTGAAGTTGACAGTTGCTTATCTTGATTGGAATTCCTTGTAGAAAAATGTCGGATTAATTTTCGCTGATTTGGTTAAAAAACGCTCGCGTTGAATGTGCCTGGCATATCGAGTTTGAATTGAATCTTGAATTATCTATTTGATCCCGTTTTGTACGACCAAGATTTTGACGCCATCTTATCGGGCCGGTCGCGGTGCTTTGAAAGATAACTTTCCACCACGCGCTTGTTGTCGGGACGATAAATCGTAATAAAAAAAGCTCCCCCGTGTGTGTTGGTGTGTATTGTTGAAGCGCCCAGTGTCTTGGGACCGCTGTGTGGTATTTGTTTTGTGAGTAAGGTGACGAATTGGTAAGGTCGGCAGACGAAGAAAGGACACATCAGATGGGGGCGCCCCCTCATACCACTTCTGCCCCGGAGACTTTCGACACCACAGACCCGTATGTAAAATTCACCTTAATTTAAATTAAGTCGCTGTGTATCGCAGTTCAATTGTTCAGTTACATCCCGGCTGAAACCAAGTTTTGTCCGGAGTCTCTCTTAGTGATACGCTTCCACTGCGCTATGCCGGTTCCGCGGGTCTAGGCAGGGGTGTACTGAACAATCGCCTTAACATGGGCTTAGATGATTGGTGTGATTGTAAGAAGTTATTTATTTATTTATTATTTTGATATATTGATAATAATTACAAAATTAGAGATTAATGAACATGGTAGAAAAAATGGCAGTTTCCTAGGTAGGTAAACTCCCATTATTAATACTAAGAGGTTTGAGTATTAATACTATATACTCTAATATTCAATCGTCTAAGAAGAGTACCCCAAAACATTGTGGTAGCAACCTAATTCGATTTGCCTATGTTTCGTCGAGCCTCTGTGGAGTAACAGCCAAATTGAAAAGGAAATTGATATCTAAACGTTAACAATATCCTCTTTCTATTCTAAATCTCCAATCTGTAGGAAATTAGATCATTCTTTCACGTCATTTGGATCTGACGGATAATATTTATGAGCGATTAGACTTTCAGGTAATTGAATTTTGACTTAGCTTACTGCACATATTGACTGGTTAAATAGTTAGGGATTATAGGAAAAATGTGATAGTAAAAAACCACGAGCCCTATAAGCTTTCAGGCGAGATTCGAACCCGCGCCTCCGTGAATCCGGCCCGATGCTCTGACTATCACATTTTTCCTATACTTACAAAATTGCATTGTGAATGCATAAAAATAAATCTCAATCTAGTTAGAATCTAGACTCTACATACGGGCATTGTGAATGGATGGGCATGTTACCGAGCAGTATGATGTAAATTATCTTTTCATAAAATATAAATAAAAATATCACTTTCAATATAAGAAGATTTTTAATCTATTTAGTACTATCGATTTTGCAATTTGTTGCTGTCACCAATACCTACTAATCAAAATGTGTTGCGGATGCGGATGTCCCAAGATAACCATCTACACATGCTGCACCAAGATCTGCTGAGCATGAAGCATGCACCAGCTCAGGAGGGAGCTGTTCGCCGACTCGGCCCCACTTGGAGACAGTCGTTGGCGGAGGAAGTCGGGGAAGAAGCCGTCTAAGCATTGCTATTTTGTCTTAATGCAGTCTGTGCCGTGAATAAAGTGTTTAAGTGTTTATAAAATGATAAGACAACTTTTTACTGTAGAAAACAATGAAAATAGCGGCATTTCATCGAATTAAATGTTTGTTCACTTGCGACGACTGTATTAAAATAAGTACATTTACAAGTTTTTGGAAATAAATTTGAATAAATATTTTCTCTCTTATAAAAGAATCATTTTGTCATACCAATATAAATGTCTTATTTACCTCGCATGAATGATGTAAAGTAGAATGCTTACCTCGGTCGGCTATTACACCCTCGAACTATATTCTCGGGTGCACTCGTCTAAATATCTCGGGTGCACTCAATCCATTAGCTCCCTTTGCGAGCTGCGCTCGCACGGTCACCAAATTGGACCTTGTTCTGTAATAGCTCGCTTACGACCCTTGTGTAACAAACTACTATTATCTTAATCTTTGTGCATTATTTTCTTAACCCATCCTCTGCATGCATCATAACTTTACCCACATGGGGTATGCAAATCCCTTTCACTTAGTAAAGAGTAATAGCACAGATAAGTAGCCCCTGACTTAGCACATTTACCGGTTCGATAATACTCCAAACGATGTAGCCCACATCCAGCGTACCCTTACCTCTAGAGCAGAGTCTGACTTCTGAAATATGGCCTCTGTATGCGAAGCTTAGGGGTCAAGTGTAACTGGTCATGTCTGGAGAGATCGCAGGAGTTATGGGTGCGCATTTGTCAAAGTCTTCCTTGCAGTGATCGTAACGTAACATATGTATATGTATGTGGGTGCATGCAAATTATTTGTAACTCTGAAGTGCACTGTCGGACTTGTTCACAGTGACTCAGAAATTTATTGCATAGTGCTTCACCACATGAGTACTATCAGAGAGACGACTGTCATACAGCGTATGTCATGTCATTCCACTGGCTGAGCTGTCATAAACCGGTTTTTTCCAGTCACGCCCAAGGAATTTATAAGTACTACGTACAACAGGAAGGTGCACTCCGTATTTTTGTGTATTTAAAAATACACTTTAATTTTAAGAGATAAGGTTTATATTTCAATACAAAATGTCAACGGTCCAGCTGAGACCGCAAGAACGAGGTGAGGGTGTCCCTTTCTCTAAAATTGCCAGCTGTCTTAAATAACAGGTTTAGTAGATTTATGGTTCACAACTTTCGTTATAAAAATTAAATTTCGAAAAATTTCCGCTTCGTATTACTTTTAGTCAATAGAAAACATCGCATAATAATTTAGGTATTACCGTAATAAGCATAAAAATGTATCAGGTCGTTTAAGTTTTTTATGGCTTATCCTAGAAAAGAATTTGAATGATAGATTTCAGAATGTTAAAGTAGCAACATTACAAGCCGAATGACGTTTTCTGACGTTTTCCGTCTTCGTTGTGTCAAGTTCGCAATTCGCTCGTCGCCGCCCGCCGCCCGTCGCGCATGTTCGTGGCCGCCGTAATGGGATGGAGTGAGATAAACTGACCTCGTTCTTACTATCTCATTAGGACCGTTTTTTAGCAGCAGTGCACTTTCCTGTTGTATTATAAATTCCTTGGTCACGCCGTGTACGTGACACGCCAGTGACAAGCAGCCAGTGGAAACGCACACTTGCGCAGCACGCTTGTAGTAGTGTAATCAATGCGCACCGTAATATGAAGTAAAGTCTCTGTTATACGTAGTATTTTTTCCTCTGTGGCTTCACAGCCAAACAAAAAAAAATTATAAATAGTTTAATCACCTGTACAGTGCCACAAACTTTGCTGTGCCGGTGGCCAAAATGTGAAACAACGTGATTTTTTTAAATGTCATTTTGCTGTCAAGTTGATGTCCAACCATAGCGCTGCTGGCGGCTGAAGTTCTTAGAAGTCAGGGCCGGTTAAATTACTACAAAAAAAAGAAAAACGTACGTAGCGCCGCTGTCACCGGCACAGAAAAGGTTGTGGCACTGTACGCTCGGAGATTTGATGCAACGTGACACCCGTCAGTCTCGGACTTGTAGTGGCGGAGTTCGAAATTTAAACTGTATTATAATTACACTGTAACAACATTTTTCGAGTGGTTTGCTGAGGTACACATGTGTGCCTGATCTGAGTTACAGCGATAAAATGTGCAGGACATCTGTGTGCCTGATCCGAGAGTGCAGGTTAAAATGGTAAAATTGTTTTTACTTTTATTAATCACCTATTTTCAATATCGTTAGTTACCTATCGTTGGACTGTGGTATTAACTTCGATCATAATAATATGTATTAAAGACCGAATTAAAGAAATTAGTACTGGTATTTTAAATAAATTAGTACTGGTATTTTAAATAAATTAGTTTTAATATTTTTTTAAAACAAACCTTGTTTATGGTTCAATTCTGTTTTTTACCTTTGATCGATGTGAAGGTACCTAGCAATAATACACTCAATATTTCACTTTATTCTAAGTTATACACATAATTATTATACGTTCGTCATGTCAACCTATTTCCTTTTTCCACACTCAAACAAATAACCCCATCCAAACCCCAAAGGAATTACAGAAATAACGAAAATAGGATTTACAACTCACTTAGAAAATTTCAACCGACCACAAACATTCATAATCGAAAAACCTTTCTACACATTCAACCCTATACCAAAAGGACAAAGGGTGAGTTTTCCTTAACAAAAGTCGCTTGTCCTTTATAGGCAGTCATATCAATAATGCATCGGCCACGGTTATGATACGAACAAAACAACAAGGTCGCTCCTTATTCGAGTGTCCGTAGAAGTAATTAAAACTTCCCGGTGACGGATAATAGCTTTTGTTTTCGCGTTCATGAATTCATAACTCGAAATAACAGCACGTAATTACAGCTGAAGCTCTGTTTGCTGGGATTTTCGTTACCAAGTGCTTTTTAATGATAAACGTTTGAGAAACACTGGTTGTTTAATGAAAAGTTTTTTTTGGTAACAAACTTAACACATGAATGGTTGATTTTAAGGACTTTCAGTTAAGATTGTCAATAGTGTTTAAGTAAACTATAATGTATAGAGCTGCAATTACCTAAGTTATTTTGTTCTAAGCTTATGGAAAATATTAGTATTCGATATTGACCCCGCGCAGACTTATCTGGCGCACTCTCTAAATTCAACTAGTTATAGAACACACGTCCCAACCCGACAGCCGATTTGAATTGGTTATTTGAGTCCATGTCACATAATTGCTATGGAGACAAAAAAACAGTCTGTTTGAAAAGTATGCTATAATATACTATTTACATTTTGACTTATATAAAAAAACGCTAAGGAAAATTTAGGTCAATCAATTTCTTTCTAAATCAATATTTTCTGCGTTGCTAACATTAAGAAACCTATTCTTTAAAAAACACATTTAAATGACATAATAACTATTATGGAGGCTCTAATTATTTAAAATTAAAGGATGCATCAATTTAAAATATTGATAAATTGCCTAAGTTATATATTCTCTTGATTTTATTCAAGGTGCGAAACTTAGAAATTATTCTCTATGTACACAGAATACAAGGGTAGAACAGAGTAAAGACACATCATACTTATCAACTCGGAAAGGGATCGACACCGTATCGCCTTTCACCTCGCCGTCAACCGAGCGTCTACCTGACGTAAGAATATAACCAAACCGCTTCGGTACGTCGACTCAGCTACGGTTAGGCGAACGACGCGCTTACGGCTCGCCGACCGCTCTGTCTGGCTGGCACCAATTTGAATCCAAACATGAAAAGTAGCGCACGCTTATGTCCCGGTTCACAGTACGCGAATTCGATATCATGCCATATCAGTTGATGACAAGGAAAGAGAAAATAGATAAAAAAAGAAAACTGTCATACCGTAGGGCCGTAAGCTCGGCTACGGAGAGACGTAAGCGCGTGGACGACAAGCCGTAAGCGTGGGGACCGCAAGTTGAGCGACCCACAAAACCGTTCATGAGGTCCCAAAGCGAGGCGATTACGTTACGATTCCCATTGCGTGCGTGCGCGCTGCAGTAGAAAGTTTCACACAAAAAAATATGAACTGCTCAAGTTATACGTTTACGTTCCGTTTACGAGTTTATAACTGTGCTGCGACCTTTAACGTGGTTTCTCTTTTGTTTTTAATCACAACGTCACTGGCGATGGCGGCAGCTTACGGTACTAATATTGTCATTCTTAACTGTCTAAATTAAAGATGTAATTGTTCATTGAAAACAAACCATTTTGTTTAGAACTTAAGTGATCTGTTCTTCTTTTTCAATTTCCATAGCGCTCATCACCACCACAACATACAAAAACTTTAACCTTTAAAGTGCTTCAAGTTACCTCACAAAGTTTTCACTACATTACCAGTTTTGCACTAACGAAGACGTATTACAGTCACTCAAAGTACCTACACAACTTTGCCATTTCACAACAAACAGTATCGACTTCAAACTTCCGAAACAACTCGTGCATTTAGTGTGCTTGTACACTGTGCAGGTAGCTGGAGCTAGTAAAGATGTGGGTTACACGCGTGAGTAATATACGCAACCTACTTGTTCAAGTTCACTCGCTTGCACTTGTACACGGTGCAAATAACGGGAGCAAGTAAAAGACACGGGCTACTTGCGCAAGCAGTACGCTCAAGTTATTTGCTCGTGGTCAAGAGCTACATGTGCATGCTATTCGAGCGGTAGATTTATGAGTTGAACTGGCCCGCGCGCGCCGTATAGCACGCGGATCAGTTGCGCGGGTGGCTCGCTTTGGTACCTACATGCTCGAGTCGCTAGACCCACACATGTTTTTGAACGGTAAGTTTACGATGCATATAATCCGCGCAAGTGCCTCAACATGCGCAAGCTACTTGCACCGTGTACAAGCACTCTTATGCAAAACAACATCGGAAGTGAAATGATCAAGTAATGGAATCATAAGCGTACGCAATTTCCCAAACTTCCAACTCACATCGATCATTATTAGCCACTTCCGAGTGTTCATAATAAGAGTCAGCACGTCTTAATTAGGGCCAAAATGACCCAATCGAAAGAGCGAGCGACCTTGCCCCCAGCGCCGAAGTTCCTCAATTTATAAAACTGAGTTATACACGAAATTAAATAACGTTTATATCGGAGGAAACTTAGGCAATAATTTCTTGGCAGTCTCGAACTCTCTCGTTCCCGTAATTAATAGGATCGGGTTTTGATTAAGCAAATAAATGATTCCGTTACGATTTTAAACATTAAAGTTTAGACTTTTCGGTTTGAGCTATTAAAATGTTTTTGTGTGACTTGAGTAATGGTTTTTGAGGAATCGCCGACGGGTAAACATCGGTGTCTCGCGAATGTTTGACTTGCTACTCAGTTAGGTTATTACGTCTTCTTAGATTAATGGTGTTTGAATGGGTGTATATTTCGAAATTAACTGATTTGAGGTTTGACAATTTTGTACTTTGGCATAATTAAACTGTTTGCTGTTACTTTTGGCCAAAACGAGTAGAACAAACAAAATGTATATGATAATGAATACTAGCACAATAGATCTACCAACTGTTAGTATCAAAGGCGCCATCGGGGTGAATGGTCGGATCAATATTATGGTCAGTCAGAAATTCATATTAGCACATGCTGTAGATACTCTCGAATCTAAATTAATTGCGAGAAATTTTATGAAAACTGGAATCACGACACGATATCAAATTTTCTACGCTTGCTGAGAATGCCAGTTCCAACAGTGAAATCGGGATAGTGGCCTTCAGGTGAAAGAAAAGCTTCATCGTTCCTTTTAAGTTAATACATACATACGAGTATATACATAATACTCACGCCTGTTTCCCACGAGTGTAGGCAGAGACTATGGATCGCCACCTGCTACGATCCTTGCACACTTCTTTCGCTTCATTCACATCCATCAATCTTTCCATACATGCCCTGCGATTTTTGTCACTGCGTACACCAGCCTCTTTTATTAAACACCCTATTTGGTTTGTACGTATAGGTATTACTGGGACGCCCTTGCGCACTTTAAAGGGTCAAGTTTTTGTAAGTTGTGCTCCCTTTTAAGTGCATAGTTATTATCAAACATGAAATCAATTTAGCCTGCGTTGGTAATACTTACACACTAACTACTATGAAGAACTGATCAAGATATTATATTTTTTGACCGATTTGGCGCAGGGGTAGGATAACCCACCTTCTGCGCCAGTGGTCTCGGGTTCGATTCCCGAACAAGACAAATATTTGTGTGCATGAACATGTCTATTTGTCTTGGTCTGGGTGTTAACTATGTATATTAAGTATGTATTTACAAACAAAAAGTATTTAAGTATATATTTATTAGTTGTCAAGTTTTCCATGATACAGTTTCTTAATGAAATTAACATGGGCTTAGATAATTGGTGTGAATGTAAGAAGTTATTTATATTTATTTATTTATATACGTAAAAAGTTCGATGTAGTTGGCGAAGGATTGCTGCGTCTCGTCAGCAGCGGGTAACGATAAGCGGACAGTGGCACAACCGACAACACGAGTCTAATACGTATTAGAAATGCGAAAGTTTCAATGTTTGTTACTCGTTATTATTAGTCATTTAATGGGGCACAGGATGGATAAGGAGAATGGGCCATGACTGGTTGCTTGTAGGACTTGTTCTTAGTCCTGGCTAGATACCACCATCTTATCTAAGTCTGACGTTAGTAAAATTAATTTTTTAGCATTATTGTGTTCCGGCAGTTAAAGATAAGATAGCCAGTTTTTTTTATATAGTGAGGGGAATGCATTTACGCATACCCCGTCCGCGTGCGGTGTGCGGACGGTGGTTATGTGGGACTCTCCAGGCCACTTCCTGACCCTCCATCCAGTGTCAGATACTCGATGGAGGATCAGGGAGGGGGAATACCCACTGCCAGTTCCTCAGTGGTTGGGGATTCCGGGAGTAGTGCGCTTCCACCTTCAGCCTTATTACCACTCAACATCGGGTGTGATGAAGGCCAAGTGCCACGCCGTAGTGCATAAAAAATCCTTATATAGCAAGATGTAATTTAACAGTGCGGACTTAAGTGTGAGACATGGTTCATTCCGTTTTCTTTTCTGAATGAACAAAAATAATTTTAAATTTATGACCACAGCTTTAAGCCACAATAAGAATTATAAAATATGTGGCAGTATGTATATAATTATACCAAAATAGTTTCGCTACCGTCACATGGTAACTAAACGGCCGATCCGCATTTTTTGACTTAGAAATGGAGTTTGTAAAGTAAAAGCTTGTAGAGTTAGGTCTTGCGAGAAGCTTGTTTCTTCATGAGATCTGATAAGTTTTTCAGAGTGCGAGCCATATGGTCCCGTCTTGGCAGTATTTTACATGAACATGTGTTTTTGGTGAGATTGATGTTTTCATACCTAATATTATCCATTATAGAGGAGCCCGTGGCGCAGTGGATAGCGCGCTTGGCCTGCGATCGTTGAGGTAAAGCAACGTTCGCAATGGTCGGTCACGGGATGGGTGACCAAAAACTTTTCATCTCGAGCTCCTCCGTGCTTCAGAAGGCACGTTAACCCGTTGGTCCCGGCTGCACTTGCAGTCGTTAATACCCACCAATCCGCACTGAGCCCGCGTGGTGGGTCATGGCTCATTCTCCTTATTCATCCACTAGCTTTCCGCCCGCGGCTTCGCCCGCGTGGACTACACGACTTTATCCCGCGGGAATTTGATACTTTTCCGGGATAAAAAGTAGCCTATGTTCCTCTCCAGGCTACAAAGTATCTATGTTCCAAATTTCAGCCAAATCCGTTCAGCCGTTTTGGCGTGATTGAGTAACAAACATCCAAACATCTAAACATCCAAACATCTAAACTTTCACATTTATAATATTAGTAGGATAGTAGGATAGTAGGATAAGGAAGGCCAGTGCCCCAGCAGTGGGGACATTAAATGGCTGATGATGATGATGATGATTATCCATACAATTAAGCATCAGCAAATTTTCAACTTTTCTATTCGAGCAAAACTATCAGCTGAAGGCTGGTCGCATCAAAAATCCCTGTACTCTGGGATATACCTTATAGACCAATTTCAAGCGCTCCGAACAAGAAAATTTATTTTACAGATTTCTCTGTTTTCATTTCATCTTCCTTGAAATGCAAGCAGCTACTATGTGCTTTATGTTTAAAATAAAACCACTTAATATTCAGAGCACGTCGAGCCGTTTGCTGGCCGTAGGCTGAATCTGTTAAAAGTGTTTTGGACAAAAAGAATTGGGAATGGGAATTAGGAATTCCTTGAAAGGTACGAAAACGTGGTTTATTTTGAAGTATTTGTGTTGTAAAGTGTTTTGTCCAAGTGGACGTTCTTTGAGTATTCAGCATAAATTTTGTTTTTTATTACTTATCTTAGACTAATTACCATAAAACACAAAACAGACGTAAGAAAAGTAGCAAATTTGTCCAATACCACCCTTTTCAGTAAAACACAGAAGCAGTTATAGATTTTACATTTAAATATCGTTTTTTTTTCTAATTGTCATGGTAACACGACAAAATAAATTAATGAATATAACGATGGTCTTGATCACCGATAGAGAAGGCTGAGTCTTTATCAATGCATATGATCTAATCTATTTTTATGAGATCGTACCTCGTCAACATTTTCCTACCGCCTCAAGACTTTTTTAACTGACAAGAAGAACAGGCGCAGTAAACTTGCGAGCGTTTCTTGGGTAACGGCATTTACAAAAGAACATATCGTTACTTATTACAACAATTAGAGGAAGATTACCAATTTAATTTGCTAATCTTAAAAAATTGCATCTTCTTCTTGAATCACTCTGTCTGTTGATGAAAACCGCATTAAAAACCAACTAAGATCTAGGCTTATACCGCCAAAGATTGGCCAATGCATCGTAAATTGACATTTTTGAAACAGAATTTTCTAAATGTTCTTTCAAAAGTGTCAATGTACGATGCATTTTCCCAAGTTCAGCCTATGTGGAGCCAGCCTTACAAACGGTGCCTGTATTTTAGTTTTATACAACAACATAGTAAACATAATAAATACTTCAATTGTCTATCAAGACAATCGGCTTACCATTTACAATGCGCTTAAAAGTACAAGATTGTTTTTTTTATTGTTTTCATTCTTTACAGAAAAAAAGTAGTCTTCGTTATCACAAATCCTCTGTATCTGTAGCATCCTAAGTATATTTGCATACGAAACCTTCAAGTTTGACTTGACAAAGTCGACTTTTTCGTCCCCCGAGTCTGAGATGGAAGTCGGATAACAATCGAGTTGGTACGGAAAAATTCCGGCTCTTGTTAATCTCTCAGTTTTCAGCCGGGAGATATTTTGAGGGCGTAGATTGTGTTGTTTCATCCCCTGCATTGTTAATTGCTTTCTTTTTATTCGGCGGCTTTCCAGTGACTAGAACTGTGTACACATTGTTTGAAAGATAAAGTAAATTGAAATAACTAATTTATTTGCATTTTGGTGATATTGTTCCTGAGTAACAACATTTATGCCAATCTTAGGATCTTGTGCGCACTGTTCTGCGAAACAAAACAAATTTTACGTTTTTATAATCACACGTGACTAGGTGTGAAGCGTCAGCAGATTCAATAAAGAAAACTATAAATAAACTATTTTTAAATGCCACGTCTTTATATTTTATTGTTCTAACTGTTCACAATATTACAAAGGACCTATTGAGGCAAAATAGTATATTTTATAACGAGGGACTAAACGAAGCCATAATATACCAGAGGTCGTTTGGCTCCCGAGCGTGCGAGGGAGTCAATGAAACCGAGGGTATATTAAGTTGGCGTTTAGTCTCGAGGTGCAAACTGTACTTTTCACTTCGAGTGCGAGAAAAATAGTCAATTTAGTACAAAAACATTCTAAAATTTTCGCGGTCAGTAGAAGTTGACGTAGTTGTAGTAAAAATCAAAGATGTACTATAAAAATATTCGTCCTTTTGTAGGACAGACCAAGACATTTAGCCATACTGCCAATTTTTGAGTATTATTAAATTATTATAGTTTCTTATGTTTTCACAAGAATGTAGGTGTGTTACATTCCAATGTTCCTTGTAGTATTTGGCGTCAAGTGTGTCAAGCCAGCCTTCTCGATAAGTCTTGCTGAGGTAGTCACCACTAAACACTCGGCATCACTTTACCGATATAGCGCCTATTTTAATCATTCCACATATCGTCCAGTTGCGTAGACACTTTGGGCACAAAACCACACCTATCTTGAGTCACAAAGTCCACTATGAAACAAATTGCGATTAATTAAAATATCCACTTAACCTAACCCGCCAAAATGGCGCCAAAAAGTCGCGGTCAGTTTTTTCTTCTAAATCAGTCACAAATTAACAATTTAAAACACAGGGCGCCACCTTCCTTACGGAAAAACCATGAAACAAAAAACATCTTAACATTTTCGCAATGAAGATGGTCAACACTTCACAACAATAATAATATATTCACTGGCTGTATGAGTTTATCTAATGTCACATGAAGGAAATTAAAAAAGTAATTAGTTTTTACTCCCTAGGAACTAAAATGGTTATTTAGTCCCGCTTCGTAGGGCTATATTGGCGTACTTTTAGAGCATGAGAAGTGAAAAAATTATAATGTACTAGCTTTCCGCCCGCGGCTTCGCCCGCGTGGACTACACGGCGTTATCCCGCGGGAATGTGAAGTGAGTTTTTCCGGGATAAAAAGTAGTCTATGTTCCTTTCCACACTACAAAGTATCTGTGTCCCAAATTTCAGCTAAATCCGTTCAGCCGTTTTGGCGTGATTGAGTAACAAACATCCAAACATCCAAACATCTAAACTTTCACATTTATATTATTAGTAGGATAGTAGGATTCGGTTTGGTTGGTGGTAGGACTTATTTTTAGTCCGCATGGCTAGATACCACCATCTTATCTAAGTCTGACGCCATAACAATGATGTTTTCAGCATTATTGTGTTCCGGCACTTAGAGATAACATAGCCACTTGTTCCTCAGTCATTGATAATTCCGGGAGTAGTGCGCTTCCACCTTCAGCCTTATCACCACTTAACATCAGGTGTGATGGTAGGCTAAGTACCACACCGTTGTAGATGAAAAAACGGGTTGCACTCCCCTAGACTTTTTCACAAAAAAGGAATTTGCCAAAAAAACAAAAAGTAACAGACTGGATAATTTGAACCGAGGTCTTCTGGCTTTATGCCGCCCGTTTTCTAACCTGAGCTATTACAACTTTGGAAACGGTTGCAAAATTTGCCTTCGTATTCTAATGACATTGTAACAGTTTTACGATCAGGTCACGTGTCCGTCTTACGAATTTTTGATCTGACAGTCACGTGTCCTGGGTGCTTACCATCAACTCTTATTGCGGTTTTGTTTAGGACCTAAACTGATCTGCTTCGCTTATTCGTACCACGACAGCTTAATATCAATGACAGCGATTCAGTGATCGATCAATGACAGTTCACAGCCGCTAAGCTGTCAGGAACTCTTATTTGACTTATAACCCGGTCGATTTAACATGTCACCTGCAGGTTATACCCGTCCCTCTCACTCTCCGGGCATGACAGAATCGAGTGAAAGAGACGGGTAGAAGAAAAAGGACACAAATCGTTCGGTCATTAACATTTAGCAATTCATTTGCGATCCCGTTTTTAGAAGGTCAGAGTACGAAAGAAAGCAATTCATTTTAGGAACCTATTCTGCATCGCGCTATTTTTGAATCGCTGTCTTAAAGTTGATGGTAGGCACCCTGAACTCCTGACGCGAGTTTAAATTTTTTTACCCATCACAAAAAGTGCACAACGCCGCTACAGAAGTTTTCACTTAAAAAAAATTTTCTACGATCTTTGTTGGTTGTATGTAGGCAGCGTTTCTCTAACGAAAGGGGAATAGGGATCCCTGTAATCGGAGATCGCTTCCAAACAGAGCATTTAGGAAGCCGATACGTTTGTGTGAACTTCCGGATCCACTTAGAATGTTTGTTTCTTGCCAACGTAAGAAGGAGTGAAGACAGTTTGTTGACACCCATTTTGTTTTATGTGAGTGACCTGTATCCCAAGTAGCCTGAGTTTTAATCATAAATCCAAAACATAAACGTTTTGGATTTATGTTTAAAACTTAAGCTTTGACTTAGCTTACACTTTGTTTCATTAAAAATATCTCATTAATTTGGGAAAACATCGTGTCGCTCACGTAGTCAACGCCGCGGGCGAAAAGCTAGTAAATACTCGGAGAATTATGCTAAAGCGCGATAGCAATGAGAAAAGGACGCGCGCTGGAGCGAGACCGATTTTGCAGATTACGCAAAAAAAACACAAAATCACTTCGTATTAAAAAACTACAGCGATTTAAAAAAAAGCTTCTATACGATCCTAAATATTATTGGTGACCACTAATTAAACCAATTTTCAATAGTGTTTGTAACCCCATTGAATAATCTTGATATTTCGTATTTTTTAGATGTATTTTCGAAAAGAAAAAGTGTCGATGCAAAATCATAAAATTGTGTTTCTGAAACTATACGAATCTAGATAAAGGTATGAAGAAATATATATCTTATTACTAGATTTGTAACAACAGTAACCGTCCTATAGTTTTAAATCAAAAAGTCCATCTTTTTTTCCGAGAGCGCCTTAAAACTTACGCTTTGACTTAGCTTACACTTTGTTTCATTAAAAATATCTCATTCATTTTATTTTTTATTTTTTATTTTATTTAAAAGACACACCAACAGCATAACACATTAAAACATTGACAAATATTGCACTTATGGTAGTTTATCTGATGTGTACACTTATTACAGGCGTGTACAGCATTCACACATTACACGTCACTAACAACTAAAAACAAATTAAACGTATAAACAACATATTGCAAAAATTATGTACTAACAAAACAAAATTTAAAATACACATAAAAAAGCAAAGAAATTATTAATTAAAAATAATAATAATAAATAATACAACAATATTACAATATTACAAAAGCTTACGTGATGTGGTAAATGATTCCAGCACCTTAGTTTTAAACCGGGGTAATGAGTCGCGAAATATGTCAAAATCATTTGAATTTTTGTTATTTAGCATGTTATACTCGGTACACATCCTAACAACTGGGGAGGAGAGACCAAGATTCGTTCGACAGCGAGGCGTGTAAAACACTCTGCCGATGGGGTACCGCGGAATAGTGCGAGGAACGTTAAAAGAAATGCGAGATAAGATGTTGTCACCAATAAGACCATTGTTAATAAGTTTATGGAGGAAAACCAGATCAGATCATTCATTTGGGAAAACATCGTGTTGCTCGCGTAGTCAACGCCGAGGGCGAAAAGCTAGTAAATAATGAAAAATAAACTCCACTACTAAAGCTACCAAGTTAACGTAAGGCGCTGCTGACAATACAATGCTATGCAGTTCAAATATTTGCCATTTGGCTGCTTGGTAATCTTCTTTGGCCAGCAGCAATTCTAAACTACCCCTTTAGTTGTTACGTTAGTGGCTATTCGAATAACCGCCATGCTATTCGTTTCTAGGAATTCTATTCTGCACTATTAATTTTTTTATTTAAATTGTTTTTAATGGAAACATTTTATTTCATAAATTTTTTCAACACAATTTATGTTTAAACTAACAGATTCCAAACTATTGTGGTATGACTGAAATAATGCTTTATACAACTATTTGCATCTTGCAATCAAAAGTTACGATTAAAGTAACACTTTTGAGATGACAATAATTTTAAATACCGATGCAAGGACTTCAAATTATGAAAATGGTTTACTTAATAAGTTGTGGATTTTAATGAGCAGTAATAAAAACTGTTCCAACATTTTTCAACCTTTTCCTTCTACAATGTAACACAGAAAGTGCTGGAACTCTGAAAATCAAAGTGTTATTGATGGCGCGTTGTCAACAATGCTAAAAACAAGCTTTTCCAAGGGTTGATTTACTATCCCAATTTGTCTACACTTTCCATATTTCACACGTAAGTTTGCCGAAGTTCAATAACCTACAGAGACGTTACGCTAAAGCGATGCGACTCGGAAACCTCCCGGCGAAATCCCGGATATAGTGCAAACAATTTCCTGCTTCATATGAATTGTATAGATACATGACCAGCTTGCCTTGACCTGTGGCATGATCCATTTGCCAAGAGAGAGCGCTATGTACAACTGGTTGTCGCTGACAAACATCTTTATACATCTTGGTTTAACCTTATGTGAAGGACGCAAGCATTATTTTAGGTTATTTCAATGTCTGTCTTGCTCTGTGTCTTGTCTCGTGGAGCGGATATTATCGGTCCTCGGTGCCACCCCTGAATGTTAATACCAGTAAGCTACGCTGTAGGTGAGCTGATGTTTTCAAAGCCAACTTTTTGTTAATGCCAGTGATTTCTACACTAGGCTAGGCTTGTCATGTTAGACAATCATTTGTCACATTCACATGTTATGTTACCAAAATTTATATATAACGTGGCAATCGTCAGTAAATATTTACTTTAGAAAAGTGAAAATGTCGGAAATAGCAACATTTAAAACCAAAATAAAAATTCACACCAATATTTTTGCTAATCAAAGTCTATCACGAACAACCCTTCATCGCTCACTTGTCAAAAGATAGTTCTCTCAGAACCTAGATTGCTATCACAGAACGTCTGTAACATTCAAATGTTGAGCAGCAAAAAGGCTAAAGCGAGCTCGTTAATACCTCAAATGGTGTAAGCGTCAAACGCCGAAGTTCATTAGTTTTAATGAGAGCCGGAGCGTTCATTAACACACCCCAATTGAGACCGTGCCGATTATGCGTCACTCACACACATATTTTTTTTTTCATTTTTAAAAGGCTTCTAGAATAGCCTTGCGCTACTAAATTGCCTGCTCTGGTGCTGATACGCTGCTCAGATCAGAGGATTAAAATCAGTATGTAACTTTGGTTTGTTTAAGACTGATTTCGCATTTTTTTTGTGCCCAGTAACCATTAATCTGACTGATAAAAGTGATGATAGAGTGTTCTGCTCTGAGGATTCTGCTCTTATGCGATGGTGCTTTAGTCTTGAATGAATATTACTTATAAGTAGTGATTGTTAGCGGTTTATTAGAAGCGAAATACTTATTTGTTTGGATATCTTGTTTTGTCTGATTTACATGCGGCATGCGTTGTATAATTTGGCGTCGGTAAGAGCTTCTGCTTAAAGTTTAGTTTTTTAAAGTAAAAATCATATTTGACCAATTATTTTATTGAATTTAACGCCAAAACGACGGCTGTCAACTGCAACACTTTGACCATTTCAATTACGTTCGTTTTATACAACCGTTTAAGTTCAATAGGTTAATAATTTAAGCACGTTTTTCGGAGTCTCAAGGTCACCCTTTAAAGTCTGACCTGCTTTCGTTTGTTTGCAGAAGATATTTATAACATTATTGTTAGATAATTTATCGTTATCACAACACAACAACAGCCGTACGACGCCCACTGCTGGGCTTCAGCCTCTCCCATACGAAACGTCGCCCCAACCTTTCCGCCCCAACGGCCATCAAATCTCCGTGCTATCCGCGTAATAAAACTAGAAAATAAAAGATTTTAACTAACGGGTGACGGGTAACATGCGCATTTGCCAGCTCATTTTTTAAGGCGATAGTTGGAAAAAATGTGCTGAAGCGAGATAGCAATGAGAAAACGACGCGCGCGGGAGCGAGACCGATTTTGCAGATTAGGCAAAAAAAACACAAAATCACTTCGTATTAAAAAACTACAGCGATTTAAAAAAAAATGCTTATATACGATCCTCAATATTATTGGTGTCCACTAATTAAACCAATTTCCAATAGTGTAAGTAACCTCATTTAAGAACTATCTTCACGTTTCGTATTTTTTTGAGGTCTTTTCGAAAAGAAAAAGTGTCGAGGCAAAATCATAAAATCTTGTTTTTGAAACTATACGAATCTAGATAAAGGTATGAAGAAATATATATCTTATTACCAGATTTGTAACAACTGTAACCGTCCTATAGTTTTAAATCAAAAAGTCCAAATTTTTCCGAGTAGCGCCTTAAACTAGTTATAAATTGAACACGATTAAAGTTGCTAATGCAAAAAATCCATGGGTACCGCTGCACATTCGAATAACCACTATAAATGCAAATAAACGTATCTTGATAATGGCAATACTGAATGTCTGTAATGAAATAAAATGAGAAATGGAATTCTTAACATTGAAACTCTTTCATCATCATTTCACTGTTTAACAAGTTAATTTTTGACGCAAAATTTTAAAATAATTATTACTAATAATAAGTTTTAGTAGATTTTAGTTTTAGAGTAGCTTATTTTTAATTTACTGGTTTATTTCGATTTATGTTTGTAAACAGTACACTAATTAATTAGAAGATAAGCGTGCTAACAAGGTGAACATGCTTTTTTCTACTATGAGAAAAAAATAGTAAACATTATTATAAATTATTATTAAATTTAGTATAGCGGCTGTAACCACATCACATGTGTAAGGTCTATTTTATTGAAATGGTTGTCCTTATGATAGCTCTTATGTATTTTGTGATTAGTTCCTGAACGGGCGTAATACACACACGTAATCACAGGACTGAAGTTTTCGAATTTCATTCGCAATGGCGCCAAATGTAATATTTTTTTATTACCAAGCAAAAAAAATTCTGCCCGTTAAAGGTTAAAGGGTTAAGAAACTTGTTAGATTGGATTCATGAAATATTAAATATGGAATGAAACGAAGGTAGTTTAAGGCGACTTTAGAAATTCCACGTACTTACTAAAATGAAATCAGTACCTATTATTGCTTTCTGCAAAAATGCGAAACGTGACTAATCAAGCAGAATTTAATCATAAAACGACTGGCGACAACGCTCGATTTTGTATTTTTTGTCAACAACAAAATCTTCATTGTGTTTATTCAACCCGTCTTTATCTAGAAGTGCTTTTACATTACAATAAACCTGATTCAAATCTGGGGCAGTGCGACTTGATTTGGAAAAAATACGCTAAGAATGGAAACAAAAGACTCAGTTTAGGCCACGAACACAGTGGGAGCTAGCGCGGAGGTGTTAGCTGATGCAAAACCTTTGTATAAGTCTGTAGCATCGCATTCACTTTGCTACGTAAGGCCGCGTTTCCACCTGCAAGTAAACTTGCGGAAGTCTTGCGTGAGTTCTTGCAAAATCGTTGACATATCATACTGGCAAGCTGTCGCGAGTGTAATGAGAGATTTTCTGCCAGCAAATTTAAAAAAAAGTTTATTTATTAGCTCGATAGATAGCGCTGACCTGACATGTATCTCATCTGATCTGACCTACACTTGTATTTCAAAGTTGTGCAAGAAGGTGCAAGGCCAAAAAAAGTTGACGTTGATGGAAGAAAAGAAATGTCAAATAATTCTATTCCTCTTGTTTTGCGTTGCAATACCATACCGACCATACCGCGATTTTTAGATAAGCCTTTTCAGTCATGTAAATGTTTTTTTTTCCTTCTGCAAGTGTTTTTTTTTAACATTGACCGTCTTAACGTAGACTCCTTGCCAGCAAATTAAAAAAGCAAATCCATGTCTGGTGAACGCCATCTGTTGAGTTTTTTGGAACTAACTTTTTTCTTTTTTAATCATCTGTCAGAAAATCCCTCATTACTACGTAGTTTACACTAAGCAAGTTGCTGTCGGACAGACCTGTCGGACATTTATCGCAGAAGTTTACTTGCAGGTGGAAAATCGCAGGTGGAAAATCGCAGGTGGAAATGCGGCGTAAGCAAGGCGTCAAGTATCGAAGAAATGCAGGAATTGTGAAAAACGCAAATGTTAACTTTCAAATTCAAAAATATTTATTTAGTTCATGAATCTTGCTTACAACGTCATTCCGTTGCTTTTTAACAAAAGTTTGAACATAGAGCTGTTGAGCTGCGGTTCACGAGCACTAACACCTATCTCGGAGGCTATTTCCCTTTTAGCTAACGAAATGATGCTCCTGTCTCTACACGTAAACGATGGAGCGATTGCGAGGGATGGTGTGTAAACAAGCTCGGGTTTTTAACCGACTTCTAAATCAAAAAGGAGGAGGTTCTCTATTCGTCTGTATGTATGTTTTTTTTTTTTTTTGTGTATGTCCACCGATTACTCGAAGACGGCTGAACCGATTGAAATGGTTCAAACGTTATTACATCAGGTTGGTTTCCAAGTTGGTCCCATTTTTTGAAATTTTGAAATCGGTTCAGTAGTTTTCAGGATATCTTGAAAATACTGTCGTTTTCGTTACCACTTTATGTGAATTTAATACGTATCTTTAGGCATAACTCCTTTTATTTGTTTATAAACCGATTTAGATGATTCTTGTTTTGTTAAAAAGTGGATACCTCAAGGTATTTTAACCGACTTTGAAAAAGGAGGTTTTGAGTTTGATCACATACCTATTTACCAGAAAACACGCAAATTGCCTGCACGATGCACTAAAAAGAGTGAAATAAAAATTATTTTTATAAAAAAATAAAACCGCCTTAAAAAAAACCACATCAAAAAAGTAAGAAATAATTCCTCACCAAATAAATAACGTAAGTACTTTGAAGTCGGGCGGGTTTAAACAAAAACAACAAAAAAAATTACATGTTTCACGCCCGACTTCAAAGTACTTACGTTATTTATTTGGTGAGGAATTATTTCTTACTTTTTTGATGTGGTTTTTTAGAAGGCGGTTTTCTAGTTAGCTGTCTTCAGTAACACATAAGTGTTACTAACCAAGTATTGCGTTACTAGGCCATACAGCAATACTAATGTAACAAGCTTAAACAAACATAACAAACTGATCACACCTCCTTACACCAACACTTTTCTTTCCTTTTTCTTCTGTCGTTCTCTCTGTACCTATTCTTGTCCTGTCTTTATATTGTGTGTGTGTGTGTGTATGTGTGTGTGCGCGTGTGTATGGAGTGTGTGTTTTAATATATATTTTCATCCATTTTTTTTTTTCAAGTAAGCTCCCGTTTCCGCCCCCGCCTAACCACAGCTCTCACACGAAAACCGCTCCCGAGATTTCGTTCGAACGATCAGTTCGTATCGCACTTCGGATAGACGCCAATCGATGGCTGCCGTATAAATTGTGAAAAAGTTTCAATGGATAGAGAATAAATTGTGAAAAAGTTTCGATGGCGCCCTCGGCGGCACCCATGTTTCAAATCCACTCGGTATTTTTGAAACTCGCGAGCGTTCGAGCGCCCGCCGCGTGATTGATTTTATGGATAACTCTCATTTTGTAAGCGCTATTGAATTTAAAGGCATGTTTGTTTTAAGCTTCTAGTTTAAACGTTTCTATTCGACCATTTTTCAATTGGTGGCGTTTTGGAGGTAGCTGGAATATTTGAGGTTTGGGCACCTTTTATTAAAGTGGTAGCTATGGAACCTAACTCGGAAAATTTATAGGTTAAGACAATTTTAACAATAAAAACCGCTTTATCATACTAATATGGGTGAAGTGTAATCCGTGTAAATAATCTCATTTTCTTAAATTAAATGAAATCTTTTGGTAAATGACGCTGCTACTCAAGTCCTTTTTATCAACTTAAACTTTCTGAAGCTAAATAAAAATAAATAATTCCATTGCTCTAAGCCTAGAGCGATATTTTATTACCTATTACTAAAGCTTATGACTACTTGTAGAAACTTGTACGAGTATAGTTCTTGTACTACATGACTTGCTACATGTACAAATCTCAAAATATCACCCCACAAATGTTTCCGCATCAACAATGTTACCGAGGCAATATAAGCGTTCATATACGAATGACACAAGCGTCCCTCACCCGCGGAAGGTTCGGCAAAACTTTTATCGAATCCGAAAACAATAAGCAGTCGATAGAACGGGAAACTCGAATGTATACACTTCACGAGACGCCAATTTCTACACCTCATCACCTTCGCTGTACTGCCTCGAGACTGTGAGATGTGATCTTGTAAAGAATCAGGATACATTTACGTTATTTTTTGAAAGGCCTTAATGCATTTTTTTTCAAATAATACTTTAATAGAGTCCTTGCTAGATAACTCTGCACGCTACGTAACGTTTATGGCGCTAAGATTATGGTAAAGATAAGTATTCGATTTCGACCGCGCGCAGACTTGCCGGGCGCGTATCTTAGCTGCGGTTTTCGTCATGTAAGTGTGAAGTCTATGATGGTGGTAGACATTTTTTGAAAGCATTATCATAATCTTTTGAAAAAGTTTGAATACCGCACGTTTACAAAAAATCAACAAAAGAAAGGTGCTGCAACAAATCACGTAGGTATCATAGAACAAACTCAACACTCTTTCATCAGGAAGCACTAAAACGGTCACAAATAGTGTTTCACCTACGCACAGCTATCTAGCAACAAACAACTCACGTGCACCAAAACAACGGACCCCATAGCGTGATAGGAAAAAAGCATATTGTGCCGAAAGTGGGAAAGTTCCACAATCGTACCATTAACGATAAGTGAAACTCAACTGGAGTGTTAGGCGCCCTACTTACCTGTCACAATGTTTTATATTAACGACAGAGCGACGCCGGCCCAGCGTGTGTCGGTAATTACCATTTTAATAACTTAACGTGCGACACTAGTGATGGGATGAACTTTTGATACTTAGTAAAAATAAACAAAAAGTGCCATAGGTTTTTATAGCTTATCATATTCATCATCACGGAAATATGTATACCAAGTCGCCCTATTTAGATAGGTACGTTTACAATGTTATCAAAACTGTTATTCATCACAATTTTCCTTGAAGTAGTACTAAGTAAATATTTGATGATAAAAAAAACGGATATTTCGTTTTTGTGATTGTGTAAATTTTTACTGAGACAATTTTTAAACTTCATAAATGATGTCCCAAAGGTAGGTAAAGGATATTTTTTTAATAAAACGTGAATGAATTGGAATTTCTTTGTAGTTTTATTTTATTTTAAAGCAGTGGCTTGTACAATTTTATCTGAATAGAATATCTTCTAAATGGCCACCACGGGCATTTTTGTAGTTTGCAAGTTTTTCATGACACTTTCACACATTTCGCTGCTTATTTCACCAATAATTCGATGAATATGCTGATTATAGTCGTCTATGTTTTGCGGATCGTTGGCGTAGACTTTATCTTTGACGTAGCCCTAAAGAAAGAAATTCAGTGGCGTCAGATCGCAAGTTCTCAGGGGCCAATTGACACACCTCTTCTTGAGATTACGTGTTTTTTCGGGGTGTGTAATATATGATATAACAACATTTCGTATAATACTCACAAAATATAACAACACATTACATAAAATCATTTCATATAACGTTCATTTTGTATAATCAACGAATGATATAAATTCAAAATGTATAATTTTAAACCGTATAATGAACATTTGATATAAAAACGTTTCGTATAGTAAACATTTACTATAACACTTACATTGTATAATATTCAAAACACATAATGGTTATATAACATAACATCATTTCATATAACGTTCATTTAGTATAATCAACGAATAACTATTTCTGGCGCTTCGCCGGCCGCTGCCGCGGCACGCTCGCTTCGCTCGCTCGGCTCGCGCTTTGTTTTGTTCACAGTTCTAACCTAACCTATTATATATTGTTTTGTCATGGTTGTGGCTTTTTATGGCGGGGGCTTCGCCCCCCGAGCCCCCTTTCGAGCGCACTGTACCCCCGTGCCCCCTGCTCCTTTGTCTACCCTATACATTTAATTGACTAAATTGATGATTATATAAAACAAAATTATATCAAATTAAATCATTACATATGATGATTATATGAAATAAAATTATATCAAATGACCGTTATAGCAAATGAGTTTTATACAAAATATTTTTATATAAAATGAGCGTTATGTTAAATGATATTATATAAAATGATGATTATACGAAATAAACATTATGTAAAATGAAATTAGTAGAAGTGTTGTTATGACAAACGTTTATTATGTCATATGAACGTTATTGAAATGAAATTATATCATTCATTACGCACCCGTTTTTTCGACTTATCGGTGTGTTTGTAATTTGATCTTGAATTTTCGTTAATGAGCGATTTTCTGAGAGGCCATTTAAAAAAAAAAAAGCTTCCAATTCCTTCACTAGATGGCGTTGAATAAGTATGTACATGTCTATGGTATATTTTGGTATGAAACATATTTAAATTAATTACTTTTTAAAAACCCAAAGGAAACTAATAATATATTAAATAAGTACTACTGTGAGGAACAGAAACGAAATAGGTAAATTTAAAAATTTAGGTAAATAAATAACATCTGTCTGACGTTCCGTTTTACGTAAAAAAGTCGCGTCAAAGTAAAATTTATAACGTTCCGTTCCTTCTAACTGCATAGGTGGGACAGCGCCATCTAGTGACTGAGCTTTCAGAAAATCGCCCATTATTTGTTTAATTTCTATTATTGTGAAACGCTTCACGATTAATTTAACATGTTTCAAATTTTATCCCGCCACCTTGAATATTTCGAAAATAGCGTGAAATTCAAATCCTTAACGTACTTTTGAGACACCCTTTATTATGAAAGTTGATATAGCAAAACAGCTTTATGAATGCAAAACTTTTTAACCTGTACGCTCGGAGATGTGTCAAGTTGCATCAACAACTTGACACCCGTCAGTCTCGAACTTGTGGTAGCGGAATTCGAAATTTAAACTGTATTAATTACACTGTAACAGCATTTTTCGAGTGGTTGGCTGGGTGCACATGTGTGCCTAATCCGCGTAATAACTTGTGGTGGCGGAATCCGAAATTTAAACTATATTAATTACACTGTAACAGCATTTTTCGAGTGGTTGGCTGGGTGCACATGTGTGCCTAATCCGCGTAATATGACAAAATAATGTTTAGGACGTCTGTGTTCCTAATCCGATCGTACAGTTGTGCGATTCTATAAAACTCAATCAAGAAACTCGACGTTCTTTTTCGCTTGACTTTCACTTGTTTATTATGAATTTGACATAAAGAACCGAAGCTGAACGACGAAGTGACGGTGAAACTTCGTTAGAGAATTGCAGCCCTGGTTAAACCATAAATGATCATTACAATACCCCGCTTTTCCCATCCCTATTTCAGTCAGGACGCGCTCCATTTAAGCGCTGTCACTGATAACTCGCCGGTATTTAGCTGAAACGTGTTTTTTGCGCGCTTATGAAAATGACTCAGTCGGCATTATCTGTTTACCAGAATCGCGAGGATTTTATCCAGCCTTGTATTGGATCTGACTTTGACTAATTTTGCTTGGGTTGATTCTCTTTTGTTTCGTAATCTGAACTAATGTAAAAACTAGTGGCTTTAATTGCACGAGTTTTGTTCGTTTCATTAAATTCCTAACTGAAATAAAGTGTCAAAGTCAAAGTCACAGTCAATAATTTTTATTCACATAGATTAAATAAATTTAATGCTTATGAATCGGCCAACATTTTTACCTACCACATGTTAAGGACATCTTTTAACTGACAAGAAAAACAGGCGAAAAAAACTCATCAGTCTTAATTTTCATGATTTTATAATTCTCATTCATTTAATTTGGTAAAAAATTAATTTGTATCTAGACAAAACTTGAGGGGGTGGAAACGGAGGCCAAAATGGTTACTTGAGAGTAGAAATTCTCACTATATCCATTAATTCTTCTTTGCACAGTTGATACCGAAAGACGTCCGGAATGATAAGAAAATAAAAGTAACCGTAAGGGATTCTTACGGCACACCACGACGACGTTTGGCGTATCGAATTTTTCACGAATCGTCATTTTTTGGCGGCAGTACTGCTTTTTGTTTCTCTTGTTTGCACGATCATGAAAAATTACACATATACGTCTTTCCTTTACTTTTGACGTGTGTCTCTTTTGACGAATCGTCAATTTAATCTGTCAAAACCATCCGAACTGTTAGTAATATTCCAAACGAAACCAGGGTGCTTACCATCAACTCTTATTACGGTTTTGTTTAGGAACCTAAACTGATCTGCTTCGCTTATTCGTACCACGACAGCTTAATATCAATGACAGCGATTCAGTGATCGATCAATGACATTTCACAGCCGCTAAGCTGTCAGAAACTCTTATTTGACTTATAACCCGGTCGATTTAACATGTCACCTGCAGGTTATACCCGTCCCTCTCACTCTCCGGGCATGACAGAATCGAGTGAAAGAGACGGGTAGAAGAAAAAGGACACAAATCGTTCGGTCATTAACATTTAGCAATTCATTTGCGATCCAGTTTTTAGAAGGTCAGAGTACGAAAGAAAGCGATTCATTTTAGGAACCTATTCTGAATCGCGCTATTTTTGAATCGCTGTCATAAAGTTGATGGTAGGCACCCAGTACTTACCCCGAGTGCAAGTTTGTCAATCAAATGTGCAAACGTTACTTTCGAGTTTGAATTATGAATTCTATTCAAGATCTTACTTTACAATAAAGTACAATCTATCTATACGAAAAATGTGATAGTAAAAAACCACGAGCCCTATAAGTAGCTTTCAGGCGGGATTCGAACCCGCGCCTCCTGGAATCCGGCCCGATGCTCTGACCAACTAAGCTACCGAAAGACTTACACGACTCGTCGAATTTTGCTACCACTTGTCACGCTGTAGGCCAGCGTTGCTTCATCAATGTGAGGAAACCCTCGCATCCGAAAGAAACATTTTTACAAATGTGTAACAATCGATTAAGATGAAACAGCCATATTGAGATTTTATATTATTTTTATGCATTCACAATGCAATTTTGTAAGTATACGAAAAATGTGATAGTAATAAAAAAACTTTTTCGTATACTTACAAAATTGCATTGTGAATGCATAAAAATAATATAAAATCTACAATCTATCTGTCAAAATTTCTCCCAAACGTGATAGTATGTGAATTTACTGACTTACACTCAGCCCACTGAAGTGTTAGGTCTGCACATTTCGTCTACATTCTCGTTAGGCTCGAGTACAATAGCTTGAAAATTTGATTAAGTTTGGCTCCGAGTATCGGCCAAGTTTGGCGAAGCTATGTGTAAGCTATGTATGTGTACATACTAGTGCATCGAGATTGTGGAATTTATGATTTTCAGTCACGTGTGTGCTTCATTGTTTGTTATTAGAATGAAGATTATTTTGTGGATTCACTGTTGTTTACGAGAACTTAAGGTGCATGTAGTCGTGAAAGGATCATTTTTGAGGCCCTAAAACTCATAAATTAGCCTACTGATTAATCCAGAATTAATATACATTAAATATTGATATATAAACTTCAATCTAAGCATTTAAAAAATACATAGTCTTTAAGATACTATTTAAAATAAAAAAATAAAACCGCCTTCTAAAAAACCACATCAAAAAAGTAAGAAATAATTCCTCACCAAATAAATAACGTAAGTACTTTGAAGTCGGGCGTGAAACATGTACAATTTTTTGTTGTTTTTGTTAAAACCCGCCCGACTTCAAAGTACTTACGTTATTTATTTGGTGAGGAATTATTTCTTACTTTTTTGATGTGGTTTTTTAGAAGGCGGTTTTATTTTTTTATAAAAATAATTTTTATTTCACTCTTTTTAGTGCATCGTGCAGGCAATTTACGTGTTTTCTGGTAAATAGGTATGTGATCAAACTCAAAACCTCCTTTTTCGAAGTCGGTTAAAATACCTTGAGGTATCCCCTTTTTAACAAAACAAGAATCATCTAAATCGGTTTATAAACAAAGGAGTTATGCCTAAAGATACGTATTAAATTCACATAAAGTGGTAACGAAAACGACAGTATTTTCAAGATTTCCTGAAAACTACTGAACCAATTTCAAAATTTCAAAAAATGGGACCAACTTGGAAACCAACCTGATGTAATAACGTTTGAACCATTTCAATCGGTTCAGCCGTCTTCAAGTAATCGGTGGACATACATAAAAAAAAAAAAAAAAAAAAAAAAACATACATACAGACGAATAGAGAACCTCCTCCTTTTAAATTTAGAAGTCGGTTAAAAACATTGAAATGAAGCTGTTTTCAACTTGAAATACGCTACTGCTTCTAAACAACAAGTGATATTTTCACGTTTCTTTCAGGAAAATATTGCTAACTTGTTTAACTTAAAACTGAGCATTTTTCGTTTTAAATAATACATAGTTTTGACGAAACGTGTGTTTAAGCTGTTTTGGTGCGGGAAGCGGGCGGGAAAATTAGGCCACTTTTCTATGCCCAAGGTCGTTGGCGATACCACGGGCCTTAAGTACATACCACTATTTTTAATGATGTGTTTATTGTATTATATTCGTTTGTTGAAACCGAGGATTATTTATCATTTTGTTAGCTACCAAGAACCAAGCGCGATTTAATTTTGGGAGTTATATGACTCATTGGTTTTTCAATTCTCTTTTGTATCCTTAGAAGTTAGTCCAGTGTGTAAGATTCGTAACTAACAAAATTTAGTATTTGTGCAAGAGAATTTATACAATAAATATCATTTTGTATCTTTGTCATACCCATAACTATGGTTTAATAGTACATTACAGCCGAGGACAGGTAAGTAAGAAATTACATTGTCGAGGATGGTTTGAAGCACGAGCCGCAGGCGAGGGCTTTAATCATTCGAGGCAAGGTAATTTGCTTACCGTACAAGGCTTGTATAGTGCTTTTCTCAAGAAATGCGAGGAAATAAAAAAAACTGTTTAACCAAATAATATTTATTAAAATTTATATGACACATGTTCGGGCAATTATTAAATGTAAATGTTATTGTTTTCCCGGGCACACTTATGTATAAATCGCCCATAATAATATTATTTTAATGATGTATCATTAAAATACGCCAACAACACAGATTCCGATAACGTATGCGCCTTTTTTTCACTTTTCCAAATCAGATCGTAGGTTTTCATATATCTTTCTTTTGATTTTGCTGGCAGTAAGTTTTCTGTTAGTACTTACTTACTGCGCTAAAATTAGTGCAGTAAGTAAGTAAGTACTGAAATTCATTACTGCAGTGATTTTCAAATTTAGAATGTTTACCTCGGAAAAGTGTCACGTACTGCATTCTTTTCTCAAATATAATATTAACATTTCAGAGCATAAGTATGAAAAAGTACATTTAATAATAGTCTCTCTTTCTTACTGCCATCATTGCCTTAAAAGAAGCCATCAAAAGATACCAGTGCAAAGGCGAACATTTCACAACCAGCTGCCCCCTTTCATATCCAAATCACGCCCGACTATAACGATGCAACGAATAGTATACACATATAGGTATGAAGCACATATGAAGCACCCGTTAGGAAATCGCGTTACCTCCGAAATTTGTCGTAAAAAAGTGTTTTACGAGGGCCCGTCCCTACTAAAGGTACTCGAACGTGCCTTAAATAAGAATAAAGAGCGATTTTGAGGTCTGAACAAAATTATATATAACTGTCACATTTATTATTACCCACGTAAATTGTAGGTAAATATTTGAAGGATGTAAAGGGTAAGATCTTCTATCAAACGTAACAAGAATTATTTTAGCGTTTTTCCTCGTTTCGCTATGTATATTGGTTTCTCCGAATTGGATCTGTACAGAAAACACTTTCCAAGAATATCACCTTCATTATTAGAGACATTTTACCTATACAGGATATAATTATTTCATGCCACCTGTTCTAGAACACACGTGTGTAACTATGTGTGGTTCTAACAGATACTAAAATTCAATAAGGTCGATATTAAAAAAAATTGACATTGACACTGAGTTTTATAACAAACTAGCTTTCCGCCCGCGGCTTCGCCCGCGTGTACTACACGACATTATCCTCAGGGAATGTGATATTTTCCGGGATAAACTACATCACTGTCCAGCTCCCAATCTACCCCCGTACCAAAAATCACATTGATCCGTCGCTCCGTTTTGACGTGAAAGACGGACAAACAAATAATACCTACTAATGGTTTTCCCGTGGGAATATGACACTTTCCTGTGGTAAAAAGTAAAAGTAGCCTATTATAATCCTTCCCAGGGTCTCAAATAATTTACTTAAATAGGTACCAATTTCTAAGCGCAAATTAGCTCGCGCTTAAAATGATTTTCGTATGGGAATGAGATTTTTTCCCGTGGTAAAAAGTGTTAAGTATGTCTTTCCCATGGCCTTAAACTGTCTCTATTCTAAATATAATCATTTCCATTAACTTAAACTATCACCTTAAATACCAATTCCATTCCACAGCTATGCCCGTGCTAAAACTTATTTTACCATGGGAATGATCCTTATTCCCGCGGTAAAAAGTCCTTCCTAAGGTCACAAAATATCTCCATTACAAATTTCATCTGAATCGGTTCAGCCGTTTTGACGTAAAAACAGAACATACAGACAGACAGACAAACAAACATAAATTTTCGCATTTATAATAATATTAGGGATAGTAGAAATATGAATATTATTGGCCGGCCGCGACTACGTCCGTCCGTGAGTAATTTGTGGTCGTCCAAATCAAAAGGAACCTTGTGGCGCTCGGCACTTACGCCCTTATTGCTGTTGTTCGAATACAAAACAAACGACAATAAAGACGTATGTGCCGGCCGCAATAAGGTCCCTTTTGATTTGGACGACCACATTTAATTGGAAACAGTACATCGCAAAATTTCATGTCAAAAGGTAGGTAGGTAGGCGTTCTCTAAGGTCTCATCAAATATAGAATAGAATTTCGAAAAATCCTTTCTTATTGGATGCCTACATCATACAAGGAACACACCCTCCAAGTTTCAGGTCTCTACGATCAGCGGTTTAGGCTGTGCGTTTGTCCGTCAGTGATTCAGGACAAAGGATTTTATATGTATAGATTATTATTTGCAAATCGGGCCATGCTTCAATTAGTTCGATTAGTTCGATCTTATTTTTTTTTTAAGAACATAATTGCACACTCTTTATTGTTAATATGTGGATAATGTCGTAGGTTACAATATTGTCCATGTTGATGTGATATGTTTAAGTTTTAAGTTTAGATTTTATATTGTAACTATTTGTTGTCCCGCAATAAATAAAATAAAAAAAATAATAATATTCATTGTTTTTTAAATGCAGTAATCGAACCGCCGAATGTTCAAAAAAACAACATTCTGTAGTTTTATTGCATCAGTCAATGAGGTCAATCATGAGAATCAAATCTCTCTAACAAAAGGAAAACAATGAAAGATCATGCAATCGATGTAGAGTCGAGTTGATATAGCACTTTTCTATAGAACAGTTGTTTTTTAAATATACGAATTCAGTTTTGTTTCTTTTTTTTTAATAAAACTGTATTCTTTGACTATAACCTCCTCCTTTTCAATTTTTGAAGTCGGTTAAAAATGAGCTATCCCCATTGTTCAGATTACTTTTCCTAGGCGTGGAAAATATTCCATTCTGTATATCACACTTGGCGTATAATTCACAAGCGTTCAGCCCTTAACTTCCGAATTTGGTTGTACCTCGTTCCTTTGGGATCGTTACAAATATTCGCGACAAAACGTCCTTTTCCAGCTTCAACTAAGTCAAGATTTATCAAAATTGGTAGGTCACATTCGCATTGATAAATTAATATTAGTTAGTTGGTACCTATGGGTTGAATTTACCCGACCGGGAATCGAACCCGGGACCCTTGAGATAGCGGCACCTTGAAGATCTGTACGTACACCACTCGGCCACGGAGTTCATTTTATAAAATGTAAAAAACCACTACTACTACCCATGCCAAGACAGTTTCTGTATCCCACATAACTAACTTAAAATATTATGTTTGATGAAAATGAATAATAATAATTTCAGCATTGATTAAGCCCAGTGCCTCAAAGGCTAAAGAGTCGCAATAGTTTTTATAAGTGCTTCAAGCCTGCAACCACGGAGTCCTCTTTAGCCAAAGTTAAAGTGTGGGAAAGCTCTGCCACCCTTCCACACCCATATGTGCCCATCCAGGAAAATCTCCCTCTGGCCTTGAACTTCCCAGATCAGTATGGAGATCTTTAAGTAGACTCTGTACCCAAGTTCGTCGAAGTAATCCAGGTGGGGCTTCTCCAGTAACACAGACCTCGCATGCAGGTGCGGTTTCACTCCACAGACCATGGCCCACCTGATTGATTGCTCTGCATGCCCGGACACCTGCACGCGAGAGGACCTCATGTTGGATATATCCTCATGTACGGATAACGCCGTAAGAGTGGCACAGTTTTGGGCCAACGTCATCTGATTTAAGATTGCCATTGACACGACGAAGAAGAAGGATTAATTATTATTGAATTGTCGGAATATTAACACACGACCCTGTCAAGGCTGTGTTTGAACCGACGACGACCCTAGAAGTTGGCCGGCTAAGTAACTACACACACTTTGGTGAAATTGATTAATGGATCTACTTCACTTTGCACTGTGTCGGCATTGAGTTGAGAAAACGGACGTTAAACCAGTTCTTGGTCAAGAATGGAATCTAGGTCAACTTATAAAACATAGCAACAATGTTTTTTAGAATTGTTGTGTTCCGGCAGTTCGAGATAAGATAGATTATTTTTTCACTTTTTGAGCATTCACAATGGATTTTTTTTTATTGAAAATAAAGTCAGAAAAAATCGAGCCGACTCACAACTAGCTCCGATGGGACTCGAACCCACGACTTTTCACTGTCCGGGCGAATGCGAGAGATTAAGATAGCTAGTTTCCTCAGTAATTGAGGGATCCGGAAGTACTGCACTTCCATCTTCAGCTTTATCATCACTTATGAAGGCTAAGTGCTACCCCGTTGTGGATAAAAAAATAACATTTCCGTCACATTGATGTAATTAAGCCCCGATAGGAATAAAATAGGGCAAAGTTATTTTTATTTTTGAATTAAAATTTTTGAATTATCAATTTTACTATTTAATAATTCAAAAATGTTAATGTTACAGCAGTGTTTAGTAAAATTGTGAAAGAGATGGCGCTAGTGGTAACAGTGAATAATACAGCTCAAACCACCTTACTGTCCACAAGTCCATAAAATGGATAAAAGCCTTAAACTAAGCCTTAACCCATTTTCATCGATAATTTCATCATTTTTCGATCACCGTCCCAAAGTAAGTTACATACATTCAGTATTGGTATAACACCACGTAGAAAATATTCAGTCTATTCGATTTCGGCAAATCCGTCGAGAGAAATTGTTGCTCCCGTCTTTAATAAATCGGCTTAGCTTCAGTCGCGGCAGGATTTACAATATCGAAGTGATGACGACTTATCTCGAGATGAATCTATTAAGTTGAGTGAACGTCAATTAATTTCGACAGGTGGAATTTGAAACAACGAAAGAGAGACAAAATTATAAATGTAGATGGAAAGGAAGAAAGAAAACATTTATAGAAGCTGTGGTATTTGATCATAGAAGTTTCGCCACCGTCCGTCCTTTGGCGACAAAGTTGTGGTGACTATAATGTAAAAAGTAAGTAAAAAAAGGAAACGATATTAGATGTTACAATTACTTATATTATTTCATTGGTAGCTATTTACAAAATTAGAGTTATCATGAAAATAGAGTTAATTGCACCCCACGCTTTTGTACTATAATTATTGAACTTATTTTCTTCTTTCTAGTTTAGTTTGCTATTAAAGAGTGTTTTTTAAATTTTTTTTATCTGTCTATTTTTATAAGTTATTGGTGATAGGTACGAAGTTCACCGGGTCCACTATCTATGTTTATATTATAAAGAGGAAAGATTTGACTGTTTGTTTGTGTGTTTGCATCGAATAAGCTCCAAAACACTGGACCGATTTATAAAAATATTTTACCATTAGTAAGCTACATTCTTCCCGAGTGATATAGGCTATATTTTATCCCGATATTCCCACGGGAACGGGTACCACGCGGGTAAAACCGCGAGGATCGGCTATAATTCATAAGACAAAACAACGTTTACCGGCTCAGCTAGTACCTAAACAAAAGGTGAAAAACTAGAGAGTGTTTAAGTAGGTTCTTTATTAAAACCTTATAGTCTTTCCACGTTTTAACTACGGCGAACTAACAGGATTACGTCACAAGCCGAAGTTGCAGCAACTATTTCACAAACTGTGACACTAAACGGGGGGGATACTAGCCGCACTGTTCATTTGTTCATTTGTGTGACGTAACGAATCTAATACTCCCTAAAACTCTATCGAAATGGAGAAAGTTACTGACTGAAACTTCAGCTCTGTGATCAGCAATGAGGAATTATTGCCCACAGCTTACTAGATAACGAATAAATTTACTTTTATACTTTTTTGTAAAGATATACAAAATAAAAGTAAAATTTTATTTTGTATATCTTTATTATTATCATAATTTATTATATTTATAATACATTTATTATTTTGTGTATCTTGAAGAGGTATGACGCTTTACCGAGGCTAAGGTAATAAAAGAGATGTGACTTGTTCGGTGTCAAGATGTATATTGAGATAATAATATTGAGTACAATTAAAGATACATTATCTTAGTAAGCGATCTTATTCTAGATTGCTGAGAATGCTACGCGTGTGTTCCAATTTTCTGTAAATGCGCGATAATGCAAACATCTTGTTTGTGTAATATGTTGCAATCATACTTCATCTCCCCTGAAAAAGTGGAAGGATCATCCCCTCCCTGCAAAAAGGAACAGACTCGCAACATTGACTTTAACGAACTTAACCAAAATTTAATTACTTAAGTAAAATAAGTAAACAAAATTTAAACATTATCAACATAGCAAAGTTAAAACTATTTCATTTATTAAATCGTACTAATACAAAAACGTTTTACAATATAAACAATATACCTAATTAAAATTGTATCTAATTAAAATGGTATCGAATTGAAATGGTATTGAATTAAAACGGAAGCTTCACATTTTACACTTAATCATAACAATAACAAAGTGTTAAGTAACATGGTATGTAATTAAGTACCTATACTTATAATTACGTATCAAATAAAATAGTTATTTATTGAATGGTTTGGTATTATTCTTATGCACAATTATAGCTTTATTTTCTTTTAAAATTTCTACATTAGACGTCATATCTCTTAAAACTTTATAAGGGCCATTGTAAATACTATCTAATTTATTTCCTACTTGGTTCTTTAATAATAACAAATCGCCTAACTGATAGGTAACATTATTGCTAGTTTTATCATACAATAATTTTCTTTTCTCTTTAGATTGTATCAAGTTACGTCGTGCGTCGGATTGCGCTTGTTGTAAACGATACTTAAGTTCTCGGGGATAACTGTCATAGTTATATAAGGGGTCGATTTCTGATTGTAAATTATTTGGAAGGTTACAAATTTTTCCAAAAACTAATTCGAAAGGCGTATATTTAGTTTCACTATGCACTGTGGTATTAAAAGAAAAACACCAATATGGAATCCAGGTGCTCCAGTTATGTTTATAATTATTACACTGGATTCTCAGAAAAGCTCCTAGGGTTTTATGAGTATTTTCTAAAGCGCCTACAGTTTCGTGATGGTACGCCGTAGAATTTAATTTTTTAATATGTAATAGAGAACATGTTTCGGACATCACTGATGACATGAATTCGGTTCCCTGGTCAGTCAATATTTCTCTAGGAATACCATAACGTAAAATGAAATTATTGGTAAAAGATTGAGCAACTGTGACCGAGTCTTTACTAGGTAATGGATACGCTTCAACGAATTTGGTTAAATCGCATTGTAATGTCAATACATATTTATTATTATAGTCATCAACATCGAGTGGACCCATTATATCCAAACTAATTCTTTCGAATGATGAGTGGGCTGTTGATGTTATGGTTAAGGGCTGCTTAATATGTTTATTACTATGCTTATGATATTGACATTGATGGCAATTTTTAACAAAAAGTTTTACATCATTACTCAAACCTGGCCAAAAATAATATTGCTTAATGTTGTTCATCATTCTATTAACTCCTGCGTGTCCGCTGGTAGGTAATAGATGGAAATCATTTAGTATTACTCTTTTTTGTTCACTATCATATATTCTTAATATATTTTTTGTTATGAGAAAGCGCGGGGTAACAGAGTTAATTCTTTTTGTTGCTTGTACAAGACTTTTGATTTTACTCTCGTTACATTTTTCTTTAATAATAAGTACCTCATGTATGCCTATTTTTTGACATAATGACTCTAAGTCCCTCGCTAACACCTCTGGGGTAGATGACGATCGGGTACTCAGATATATCGCTGATTGCGAAGGTACGTAAACGTAACAACTTGCATTAGAAATAATGCTATCTTTAGACTTTGAATAATTGTCAAACTTTAATTGATTAAAACTTAATTCAGTTACGTCATCGGGTTTCTTGAGAAGTTCTACCGCAATAGGTTGATCAGGCCTAGTGCTGGTGGAGCTCTCTGAAGAAGAATCAGTGGGGGTTTTTAATTTTTTACTTTGTGCTCTAGTTAAAACTGATACTGTGTTTTGATGTAATGATTTTAAAGTAGAAGATGTAATAGGTATGCGACTCAATGCGTCTGCAGCTGCATTGTTTCGTCCTGGAACATACTCTATTTCAAAATCATACTCCTCTAGGAATAATCGGAATTTAGTAAGTCTGCTTGTTGGGTCTTTCAAGTTAAATAAATAAATTAACGGTTTGTGGTCTGTTATAATTTTAAATTTACGTCCATATAAATAAGGGCGAAAATGTCTCACAGACCAAACAATTGCTAAAAGTTCTAATTCTATGATGGGATATCTCGTCTCGGCGGGTTTCAGGTTTCTACTCGCATACGCGACTACTTGACCGTTCATGTTAGATAAAACAGATCCTAAACCTGTCTTACAAGCATCTGTTTGTAGCCGAAAGATGTTACTTTCTGAAAAATCTGGATAAGATAAAATAGGGGGTTGAATTAATGCTGATTTTAATTTTTCAAATGCCGTTTGACACTCTGATGACCATAGAAACTGTACATTCTTTTTTCTTAATTGATTTAAAGGATAAACAATGTTTGCAAAGTTCGGTATGAATCGTCTGTAGTAATTTGCAAACGCGACAAAACGATTGACATCGTCGCAGTTCATCGGCACTGGATAGTTTTGCATGGTTGCAATTTTACTTTCATCTGGTAAAATTCCATCAGAAGTTATTTTGTGTCCTAGATATATTATTTCGTTTCGCAAAAATTCACACTTCATAGGATTTAATTTTAAGTTAACTTTTCTAAATCTCTCTAGTATACTAATTAAGTTTTTATTGTGGTTTTCTATAGATTTCCCGAAAATTACGCAATCATCTAAATAAATAAAAGCCTTTTTATAATTTAAGCCTGACATTGCAATAGTCATAAGACGTGAAAATACACTCGCAGATGTCCGGAGACCCATGGGACAGCGTTTCATCTGAAAAATTTTATCACCAGCAGTGAAAGCTGTGTACTTTCGTGAATCTTCGCTTAAAGATAACTGATAATAGCTTTGCGAAAGGTCTAATTTTGAAAAATAAATGTTATTTGCAAGCGAATCTAAGATATCAGTTATATTAGGCAAAGGGAATTTGTCGTCCTCAATACGATTATTTAACTGCCTGTAATCTATAACTAATCGCCATTGTTTCTCGTTTGACCTATCTGTTTTTTTCGGTACAAGCAAGACGGGACTAGACCACTCTGACGTAGCCTCTTCTATAATATCATTTTCGAGCATAATATCTATCTGTTTCTGAACTTCCTTCCTTAGTGCGAACGGTAATCTATGTGGCTTGACATAAACTGGCGAGACATTAGGTTTTAAAGTTATATTATGGGTCATTAGGTTTGTACAAGAGAGTTTGTCGCCTGGCAGATGAAAAACATCTGCGTACTTAGCGCAAATACTCTCAATACTTCGTTTTTCTTCTAAATTCAGTTCAGGTAAATTTAATAATCCTAATAATGTTTTTACACGATCGACAGAAACCTCCTCTTTTTCAAAATTACAGACTTCAAAATCATTCAATGAAAAAGTCTCTAAATCGGTAAGATCTAGATCAACTTCTTTCTCAGTGGTGTTTAATATCCTTACTGGCATGCGACCATTACAAGGTTTCGCTATTATACTTCCTATAAAAACTCCTTTCTGTATCTCTTTAGATAAACAAACACAATCGTCGCCTAACGATGTAGGTATATATTTTATTACCTCACATCGTGGCGGTATCAAATGTCTATAGTGACTCAATATAGGTATAGACACATAATTACTATCTTTAGTTAAAAGCAAAGTATTTTCTTTATAGTTAATTATAGCTTGATAGCGTTTCAAAAAATTATCACCTAAGATACCATTTGCAGAACAAGACATATTTTTAAACACATACATTTTTCCTCTAAAAACTAACCCATTATAAGACAAATCTAAGTAAATATATCCTTCAGATACTAGTTTACCGCTAACACCTTTTATAACTAACTTCTCAAATGTAATTAAATTCAATAACTTCGGATAATCGCATAACCATTCGTATTTTAAAACACAAAGGCTTGCTCCGCTATCGACTAAAAGATCGATATTGCTATTACTTACGTTAAAAGTTACGGTACTACTATTATTGTAGTTTAAAACATAATTTTCAGTAGGAACGAAAAAAATCTAAATTATTATCGTTCTGGGGCTCAGAACGCGCTTGTGACTCACTATTGGTCGATTGCTCGTGGCTAGCGTACTGCACACGTTGAAAAGGCACAGCTGAGCGCGGCGGGCGCGGGCTCGGCCGACCGCGGTCACGTGAACGTGATTGTGTTCCTTGCGCGGCGCGGGAGTCTCGCGACATGTACTTACCTTGTTGTGGTCTCGTGTTTCCGGCAGCGTACCTATTGTTTGCGCTAAATCTATTATAGTAACTATATTTATTAGAATAATTACTTGGCTGACGCGGATAATTAGTAGGTGTGCGTGAGAAATTACGAGTATGAAACTTTTTAATGTTCATAACTTCCTCGTGTCTGGTAGACATTGACTGCTCGTCTAGGGCAGTTCTTATAGCCTCTGGTAAAGAATCAAAGTGACGTGATGCTATGATAGTACTAAGCTTTTGATTCACTAATCCATCTGAAAAGCGCTTGATTGCAACCTTTTCATTAATGGGACGCAATACTTCAAACTTAGTAGCGTCGTCATCCGCTTGTGCTATGGTTAAATTCACAAAAAGTTGTTCTAGTTCCGAGCCGAATGACTCGATCGACCTATGACCTTGACGACAGTTTTGTAATTTGTGTTGGATAGCAACAGCAGATTTTTTTTGAATCAAATGCGTATTCATATCTCTAATTAAATCTTTAATAGTTGGATAACTACTTTTTAAACGTAATTTTGCGCTAGGAGAGAGCCTAGTTTTAATCACAAAATCAATAAGTAACCCATGAGTAGCATCGCTGATCATTGAACTATATAATTGTATACCATCAATTAGAGATTTAGTGACGTGTTCTTGACCTGTCATCGTTGGTAAAGGTGCAATGGCTGTCTTCAAGTCAAATTTATCTTTTTCTGCCATTTTTGAAATACTACTAACACTTAAAGTCTCTAAAGAAATAATTTTGTCATAAATGATCTGAATGTCATTTGCTATTTTATTAATTAAAGTTATATCTTTAGTTGATACCTCCGATTTTTCAACTAAATTATGTACTTGAGCTAAAATATACTCTAATTTCGCGTATTCAAGTTTCGCTTCATTAAATTTCGTAAAACCTAACTCTTTTTGACGTCTATCTGGTCCTAGTTTTACTAAATTATCTTTAATATACAATAGTTTCTTATGCAATTCATTTAAATCGGAAATAATAAATGACATTATCTAATAAGAAAAAAAATGTAATCCTACATATTATTTAAAACGTTTAGGTATAAAATAACTTACGACTTACGGTGGCATTATAGCGCGCGAATAAAATAATTACGTCTCTGCACGATGAGTAGGTATGTGGTGACCGGCGTGGCGTGTGGGGGCTGGGGCTGCGGGCTGGGGGTTTTCTCATGCTCCTTGAGTGTGTAGGATCTTCAGACTTCTAAGATGGGTTCCTGGACCGCTTGAAACAGCTAACTGAAGATCGGGCTGGGATTTCCCTTGCCCCTCGTACAATGGGCCGGGTTTCTACCCTGGACACCTCCTGGTCTACGTTGATGGTTGAGTCGACGTCGTTGCCAGTTCCACGGAAGATATTGTGTTTCTTAGAACTGCGCTGTTGAATTCTCTACGGAGTCGGTTGACAATTCGGTCCCAAATTTTCCGGATGCAGGCGTAAATGATGAGTATAACGATGAGAAGCAGTATGACGGATAGTAAAATTTCTGTTGTAGTGAGCTGGCTTGAAGTTTTCTGCGTTGCTTGGGCGTCGCCGCTGGCGGTTTGTGCGATGATAACTTCTTCTTTACTTTGTGGTGCTCCCATATTATTGTTTTGTCTTCCCAAGTAATGCGATGAACAGAAGTGTAGAGCCAAATAGCACCGCAACGAAGACTGCTGCTAGTATGGTGTTGAAAATTTTGCTTTGCTGCTCCATGTAGTAATGATTTTCCCGCAAAAATTTATAAGTTCGGTTGGCAAAGGGTCGCCATGAAGAGGTATGACGCTTTACCGAGGCTAAGGTAATAAAAGAGATGTGACTTGTTCGGTGTCAAGATGTATATTGAGATAATAATATTGAGTACAATTAAAGATACATTATCTTAGTAAGCGATCTTATTCTAGATTGCTGAGAATGCTACGCGTGTGTTCCAATTTTCTGTAAATGCGCGATAATGCAAACATCTTGTTTGTGTAATATGTTGCAATCATACTTCAATCTTTTAAGTAAATTCTACATTTATACGCCCAGAAAGACGACACGTCATACAAATTTATTAAACGTACCTTTTTCAAAAACGAATTATCTTTCGAATACGTTCACCAACAGAGCGCCTGAACTTTTCAACTCGATGTGCCAGATCATGGACTTGGACTTATTTACCACCAAACCAAACAAATTCAAAAAAATGTATAATGATAACTTCTTTCAACATTAAAAACTAAGCATAATAATAACACCACTTGTAACATTTATTAAGTATCGATCGATAAAATTTATTTAAAGGTGAAAACTTGTAATTGGCTCTATTGTACTTACAATAACATTGTTATTATCTTTTTAATTAGCTGTAAGTTTTCCAATAACTGTAAAATAAAATAAAAATAAAATAAAATACAAGAACTCCCAGACTAAGACAAATAGACTTACCTACATAAGTTGGTCTGTCTTACATGAGTCTGAGCTCAGGCATTCTAGTCTTTGGTCTTTTAAGTTTGTCATTTAATTGCTTTCCACGCAATCGTGCAAACTTTAGTAACGATATCAATGACCATTCATTACAAACACAGAAAAATACAGCCACCATTTAAAAGCCCATCAAATCCCACCCACAAAATCGCTACCCAGACTAGCACAACCAGTCACCACCCAACCATTGTATCGCATAAAACTCTCTGAACAAACAACTAAATCCCTACACATGAAAATATCAATAAAGAAACTAACAAATAAAATGGCACTGTTATTTGGGCGTCACTTTTTTGCTTTCATATCTTTATTTGGATTCGCGTCACGTCTGGTCTGTTTGCAATCACTGATAAGCCGGGATCAGTGGGTGACACCAACAAGTTGGGTGATAAAGACACAATAATAAAATGTCATGTGTCAAAGGTCGTGATGGGTTTTTAGAGGCAGTTTATAGCTTTGGGGAGGCGGCTAGTGATGGAATATTGGGGCTGATTGCGTTAATATTAAACTATGAAACTGGAGTCTTAGCTTTTAAGTTATGAAAAATGCTTTCACTATGGAAAAAATTATGATATTAAAATCTTGTAGTGTGTGTACTAACTATACGCACACACGCTCGTTTTTGTCTTATAATATAATAATAATAATATTATAAAAAGGAAAGATTTGATTGTTTGTTTGTTTGCATCGAATAGGCTCCGAAACTACTGAACCGATGCCCAAAATAAAAAATCAAAATCATTTATTCATTTTAGGCTGATACAGCACTTATGAACGTCAATGAAGCTACGCTATCGGTTCGCAAATCCTATGGCGGGAGGCCTTGTAACGAGAAGAACCGGCAAGAAACTCGACAAGGCCTTTTTTTCTCTCTGTCATATTTCAAACAGAGTCGTCAAATTGACTTTAACATTAAGTATATAATAATTATGTAAAGTCACTTTCCATCACAAATTCATCTTAAATTTAAAAACAAAAAATAAAAAACCCGGTAATCATCATCATCATCATCATTTCAACCGTAAGACGCCCACTGCTGGGTATAGGCCTCCCCCAAGGATCTCCACAACGATCGGTCCTGCGCTGCCCGCATCCAGCGGCTTCCCGCGACCTTGACCAGATCGTCGGTCCACCTTGTAGGGGGCCTGCCCACGGAACGTCGTCCGGTTCGCGGTCGCCATTCGAGAACCTTTCCGCCCCAACGGCCATCGGTTCTCCGCGCTATGAGTCCCGCCCACTGCCACTTCAACTGAGCAATCCTTCGAGCGATGTCGGTCGTTTTAGTTCTCCTGCGGATCTCATCATTTCTGATTCGATCGAGCAGGGAAATACCAAGCATCGTTCTCTCCATTGCTCGCTGGGTAACCTAAATCATAGCAGTAAATAATTTTCAATAACTTAGGAAATAGACATCCAAAAGGTAGTTTCTTTAAAATACACACCAACCAAAAACGTAGTGAATAAAATAATAAATATAAATTCCAAACAAGGGTAAGTAATAAAACTTTGAATAGTTTAAGAACATAAGAGTCAATAATAAACAATGCCATACAAGCTACGATAAAATAAAACTAATAACAATAAAACATAAAATTCTGCATATTTTGAGACAAGAAGCCAGGAGCAGACCCATTTCACTGGTGGCACCCGTTCACGAGCATGACGCATGAACCAGCCATCGCTTCGCTAAACCATATTTTAGGGAACGTAATGACCCGCCTCACACGACACCACCGCAGAAATGTTAACATTATAGCTACATTCTTCCCGAGTGACATAGGCTATATTTTATCCCGATACTCCCACGGGAACGGGTACAACGCGGGTAAAACCGCGAGGATCCGCTAGTGTCTAATATATAAGAGCATTTTAATGTAATAAAACTCTCATTATAATCGTAGTCAGTCGCATCATTTGTTGTCCCGAACCGCCTACATTACAACAAACATCATCTGCATCTTTAAGGCGATACTCGGAAAAAATGTGCTGAAGCGAGATAGCAATGAGAAAACGACGCGCGAGGGAGCGAGACCGATTTTGCAGATTAGGCAAAAAAAACACAAAATCACTTCGTATTAAAAAACTACAGCGATTTAAAAAAAATGCTTCTATACGATCCTCAATATTATTGGTGTCCACTAATTAAACCAATTTCCAATAGTGTAAGTAACCCCATTTAAGAATAATCTTCACTTTTCGTATTTTTTAGAGGTCTTTTCGAAAATAAAAAGTGTCGAGGCAAAATCATAAAATCGTGTTTTTAAAACTATACGATTCTAGATAAAGGTATGAAGAAACATATATCTTTTTACCAGATTTTTAACAACTGTAACCGTCCTATAGTTTTAAATCAAAAAGTCCATATTTTTCCGAGTAGCGCCTTAATATAAAAATGGTGGCTAAACAACCTATTAATATGTCGCTTATCCAATGACAATGACGTTACAGCTTGGGATCGCTAAAAATTAAAATAACACAACTATAATAATATAGTGTGATGTTTAAATCCCCAATAAAGTTATTTTTAAACCTTGCTACAGATTTTTATTGAGGTTCAGTTTGTATCTATGTAAAACTTTTTATATTAACTAATGGATATCGCCACAATGGAAGTTGTGCATGACTTGGGTAATTAGATAAGCCTTTTTCCCTTCGATCTACAATTACACTAGACAACGCCCCGTGAACTAAACCAGCATCTAATAATAAATAATAATAATAAATATTTCTTACAATCACACCAATTTATCTAAGCCCATAGTAAATTTCTTAAGAAACTGTGTCTACGTGAACTTGATAACGGATAAATATATACGTAAATACTTTTTTATTGTAAATACATACTTAATAATTATACATAGAAAACACCTAGACCGAGACAAATAGACATGTTGTTCACGCACACAAATATTTGTCTTGTTCGGGAATCGAACCCGAGACCTCTGGCGCAGAAGGCAGGTAGTTTACCCCTGCGCCAAATCAGTCGATATTATGGTAGGTACCTAACTAAACGGAGTACGTAAATTACGGTCATACGTCAAAAATGACAGGAGTCGATATGAAATTCGTTTGGCCGTTTTTGACAGTCCAACTGGTTAGGGATCTAGTGGTCTAGTCAAGGAATTTATATGTACTACGTACAACTAGTACTTTTTATAAATTCCTTGGGGTCTAGTTGATCCAAATTTTTTCCGATGACGTAGACGTTGACTTACATCATAATCATTTAGTAAGAGATGCACAACTCCAATTTCCAGTAATCCCAATATTGATCAGCTGACTAAGAAACAAGATTCCCAACAAAGCTTATTTTGTAAACATCCCGAGCCACACCTGCAAATTAATACAAAGCCATCTCCTCAAATCCCGAAGGAGCGAAGTCAATTATTTATTGTCTTTCTCGACGAATTGATTTTTCGAGAACCGTTCGGAACTCAGAATTAGGGCGAGCACACTCGGAAAAATTGAATTCTGCCAAATATGATTTATGAGTTTGTGCAGAGCTGAACAGCACAGAAGCTCCGCATTTCCGACATTAATGTATTTGTGTGTTGTCATTGGTACTTATGTTTGTCAGGTGAACAATGTAAATAAGCTGTTATCGTTGACGGCCACAATTCAGACTTTGCCACCGATATTTTGTTTGTAAACCGCCAGATTTACGCGTCGAAAACAAATTAAATTAAAGTTTCGTGAATGATTATTCTATGTATATGTTCGTAGCTTGCAAATTTATACAAGTGTTGTTATTCTACATCTCAATTCAAATTAGGGATGTTGATGTTTGTATAGATACTAAGTCTCTTTTGTCACACCCAAAGACTTATATTCACAAACAAAAGCTATCCCTATAGTTCAATTTACGCTTTGGTGGCTTTCATTAGAATATGACTTTTGGGAACAAGCAAAGTTTATCTTGCACTAAAAATAAAGAAATAATTTTAAAATAATGTTACAACCTAGCGGTTTTACGCCCTTTCCTACTTCTTTAACTATTCCTAGTTCTTAAACTACAATAAAATACAAGTAAATGTCGTATTTAATAAAATCCATAATACATTTTTATCTAAATTAGGCAAGTAAATTAAAATAAAGATAATAAAAAATTACACAAATTCAAAAAGAAAGCAATTATCCCCAAGTAATTTTGCAAATTAACTGGCTAACTTTCTGTATAATTTACTTTCTTAACTAAAGTTTACTTTTTAATTAGGTAGCATTAATTCCCCTTCCTTATTCGCCAAAGTTAGGGCCTTGACAAAGACAAATTAGCCGATTTACGTGTACAAGAAGTTTGTCGTCCAAAATAGGCCTTATTTGATGGAACTTCGTATTAACATAATGAGGTCCTGCACTAGATTAGGCAGTAATGATGATGACTTTTTTGAACACACCAAACATTGCAAAGAAAATTGGCTTTTATGACTAAAGCTTTAAGGCACAGTTTTCTTTGTTGTGTTTTTCTTTTGATCGACTTCACCTTTGGTAGGTGGAATAATGTATTCCGCAGGGTACTTGTTTCACAGATTAAAAATAAGCTTGAAGTCAGCGAGGTCAATAAGGCCGTCCTTTTTTATGTTAGCTAAGGTTTTTAATTTGCAACGAGACTTTTTGCTGTAGCTTGCGATAATGGTGCTTGTCGAGTCATTGTTTTTGTATTTTCAGCCAGTGTGGTCAGTATTTATCTTTTCAACACATTTACTCATAAAGTGAGCCTTATTACATCGATCTTAGGGCCAGAAACCGAACTATAACACACGCGTGCATAATAATATTACAGTACTAGTTGCGTAATAGAATTACCCCTACAAAGTTAAGTAAGTACCTAACTGCATATTATATGCGAGTAAACAGAGACTTTTCAATTTAACCGGGTAATACAGTATCCCTACAAAGTTAAGTAAGTACCTAACGTTATATGCGAGTCAACGGAGCATTTTCGATATCACCGGGTAATAAATACAGTTCTTTTTTGTAACAACAAAGAGGTTTTATACGGCTGAAAATCCATTTACATTTTTAGAATAAATAAATATGTCCCTAATTAAGACAAAAAAATGTAATTAAGTATCAAATTACTTATAACTTACAATAATTTGTTATAAAACAATTGCATTTTATCACTATTATTATCTATACATATAATAAAACAGAAACGGACAAAAAGTCTGTACATGAAAGATTAAAAAAAAAAATTACTGCTATGTGATGTGTACAGGATATAGACCCCAAAACGATAGATATTAAAATTTTTGTCTGTTTGTCTGTTTGTCTGTTTGTCTGTTTGTCTGTTTGTCTGTTTGTATGTTCGCTTTTCACGCAAAAACTACTGGACGGATTTTTACCAAATTTTGTGTAGTAAAAGCTTATATCCCGGGTCAACATATAGGGTACCTTTTATTGCGGGAAATTTAATTATTCCTACGGGAAAATACAAAAACTGATTCTTACTAAAATAGATGGCGCCACATGATTATGAAAATACGTTATATTTAATCGCTGTCTCAATTAATAATGAATCATGTTATTTTTTTTACCTGCTTCAAAACATAAAATAAATTAAAACCCATCCAGGCTCATATAAAATCATAAAAATAATTTCATGTTATTTACGTCATTATATCTACTAAGCAATAGATGGCGCAGGAAGTCAGTAAGATTACGATATACCACAAAAAAACATTCGAATGATTATATTAATTAGGGTGAAAGCCCCCTCTGTTGCCACTTTAAGATGTTTTTCACTTCTTTTGCATCATAACTACTAAGCAATAGATGGCGCGGGAAGTCAGTAAGATTACGATATACCTTTCACAAAAGTACATCCGAATGATTATCTATATTAAGTAGGGTGAAAGCCCCCGCTATTGCCACTTTAATTTTTTTTCACTTCTTTCGCCTATGGTCTTAAGTAGGTATCTAAAATTGTCAAGAATTTATCTTATACTTTTCTTTAAATTTTTAAATTTACAATACAAAAAAACTACTTAAAAAATTTAACCAACTCCAAAAAGTATTTGTCAACTGAAAAGGAAAAATATAATTTATATTATAATTAAGGTACCTTTTTGAGGTCGGTGCCAGTCAGTTTATTTTTTTAAATTACTATTTATTTCCTAAGTTTTAGTGTATATTGTACAATAACATACCCACGAAAACTACTAAACCGATTTTGATGAATCTTAGACTGTTCCCAAAGTTAGAATACACCTAATTTAAATCAAATAGAATCATCTCGATATGCCTTTAGATTTCGAGAAATTCGTGGACATACATAGTAAAAACATATAACTAAGTATTCATATTCTTACGAAATTTAGTTTTATTTTAGTCAATTAAAAACCTATTTTTTAAACTTAAAATGTGCGAAGGGTGCCGATTAATGTGTTTTTTGTCAATCAAATTTTAAAAGATACATCGAGAAATCAATACATAACTAACTTAGATAAAATAAAAGAAACATCTAATTCGATGTAAACTGAAAAGCGTTTATTGAATAATATTCCTATGTCATAAAGAATTATTACTATTGTTATTATGACTTAAAAGTCATAGATAAAAAGTATATTATCAAGCAAAAGTTATAAACGAAATGTTTTAAGCTAAGTAAGCACTCGGGGCAGTGGCCAAAACTAAAGTTCTTACCCTATTGATGTAAAATTTATATTTCGCATTTCCACTCGACGCTAGATGTCGCTACAGTAAGTATAGTGCCACAAATATATCTGAACATGTGACAGTGGTCCTGGAGGAGCCACTAGCAATACAAAATTAACTGTCAAAATGGACTGCCGTGCCGGCAGTCAACAGTATATTTAGTACCAAAAAATAACCACTGTGTGAAATAAGTTTGTCGCAATGTAGACAAAATGTCACCAATGTAGTTTTGAAAAATTTGCTCAAACGCTAAGTGGCCAGTACGTAGTTTCCTACACCTACCTACCATTTTTATGTCATTTAACCGGCTCTGGCTACTTAGGCCTTCAGCCGTAGATACCATCCAATAAAATAAAGGAATATTAAAAATAGTTTTCTATCTAACTTATTTATTCATTTATTTACTAGGAAAGCTTATATAAGTGATGATTGATTAAAATTAAATAATTAAATGGTATATCATTACATTTTATACCTGTTACTTAAAGAAGAAATGTCTCAATATCAAAATACTAGCCTTCCGCCCGCGACTTCGCCCGCTCGGACTAAACGACGACGTTATCCCACGGGAATGTGATATTTTTCAGGGATAAAAAGTAGCCAAAGGCAGCCATTACATCTAGATCGCGATCACTGATCGTGATCTTGATCGCGATCGAGATTTACTTTGTAGATATTTTGCGATCAAGATCGCGAGCCGTCAATCACCTTCGTACACAGTCAATCTGCATCGCGATCATTGATCATTGATCATTGATCCAGATTGACTGTCGAATGGCTGCCTAAGTATGTCACTTTTCAGCTGCCAAACTATTCCCATTCCAAAAGTCACGTCGATCCGTTGCACCAATTTTGACGTGAAAGACGGACAAACAAACAAACCCACTTTCACATTTATAATATTAGTATGGATACACACAATCTCTTTTACATTTTATAGTAAAAATATCATTGGCCTGATATTATGCATTACCAAGTAAGAACTTCTGTTTGAATCGTGAAAGCGCGCATATGCGCAAAACGATAATACGCGCTCTAATCGCGCGCGGCAAGAGTGCGCTTCACCACTGGAGCTCCATAGTAGTGGTCGGAGTGGACGTGCCTCGTGCGATCCAAGAGCACCAAGAGAACAAATTAGATTCACGATCCATGATCCCCAATCTTAGATCGTGGTTGGCCAATCCAAGATGGATCGTTTGGTGTGGTTCAGTCTTATGAACCTCGCGTAGAATAGATCTATTGCCCGCTAGCAAGCAACGTCGAAGAACGAAGAACGGCTGTTCAAAATAATCGTTATCATTATACACTGTTATGTGTGATAAATGCATTTTTGCGTATAAAAACCATATGAAAATATAGATCAGTTATCACAACTTACTGTAAATCGAGATTTGACAGCCTAAACCGACCTAGATAGCGGTTTAAATTTAAATCGGGATCGGTAACAACAAGTAGCTAAATGGGATTTAAAAGAAAATCGAGATCCAAATGGCCCTTTTGAGTTATGAAGAAGAGAAGAGAAGTTTGTTTTTTTTGTCGTCTCTAAGGGATTGAAGACTTCAGTATTTAATTTGACATACATTTTAGCTTGATACCTCCCACGCATACTTGAGAAAAAGTTTCTTGACAGACGGACAGATCTTTGAATGAGGGCTCATATAAGTTCATGCAGCATATGATAACAACATACCATGTTCATACCCTAGCCTGCATATTCGATATTCTTTAGACCCTTTTAGTAGAGAATAGGACTTCAAGAAGAGCGTTATGAAATCTGAGCAACAAACACACAAACTAAACTAACACAAAAGTCACTACACCGCGCGTACGAAGTCGCGGGCAACAGCTAGTAATTTGATAAAATTATAATAATAGTCCGCGAACCGGACGACGTTCCGTGGGCAGGCCCCCTACAAGGTGGACCGACGATCTGGTCAAGGTCGCGGGAAGCCGCTGGATGCGGGCAGCGCAGGACTGATCGTTGTGGAGATCCTTGGGGGAGGCCTATGCCCAGCAGTGGGCGTCGTACGGCTGAAATGATGATGATGATGATGATTATAATTTTGAATAGGCCGTATGTAATCATAATCAATCACCTTACATTTGGCGCGCGCAAAAAAAAAACTTGCGCGCTATTTGCCTTAGCTAATATTAGGATAAATGTATGCAATAAATGTTTGTTTTTCCTCGCAAGTGTGTTGAAAAAGTGCGTATGAAACTCGTGAGCATCATACTCACTAGACACTCGGCTGATTACTGCAACCCACAGCCTCGTGTATAATGAGCAACTTAGCTCACTTGTATTATAATATACTATAAATTGATCATTTTAAGCATGTGGTTCATTTTACTATGTTCATTTTATCGAATACACGTAGGTACTGTGTAGTTGTCTACCTACGTGCTTTACGGTAGTGATCGTGATCATGTAGGCGTTTCTTTCTTAGGTTATTATGAGAAATGGATAACTTTGCAATATTAAACAGGACACAATTATTTAAGGAGGCCAGTTGGCAGTGATTTCTTAGGCATTATATATAGATATATTGTCACACAAAATTCTTGAGTGTGTTATTGTCATATATTTTTTTAATTTATTTCTCAAAATTCATCGCTATTCTACTAGAAGATCCATAAATTAACGGGTTCAGAGAAGCAAAATATTTAGTATTAATATTAGTCTAATAATGTATACATTAAAATATACTTTTTACCTTTATTATTTCAGTTTCAGACGCACATAGTTTTTTGCTAATAATTTACATTATTTAAATGTATTCAAACAATAATTTTAATATATTCAAATAACTTTGTTCAACGAATAAATACATTCTACTTCACGTATTCTACTTTTAATATTCCAGAGGGAATAATTCATAAAATAATAACCCTTACAATACACTCGACCAAAATTATATCTTTGAGACCCAACTCACGCGCAGTGAACAACAAAAATATAAATAAATAAACGATACGAAATAGGCAATATTCGATAAAAGCAATCTAGATAGCGGGGGCCCGATCGACCCGCACTTTATGGGGCTACAACTTTAGGAGGGTTAGATTTATCGGAGCCCTGGCCGTACCTGAAATAAAGGTTTTGGGGTTAAAAAATAGTCCTGGTTAACTACGTGCCGACTCGCGAAACTGGGCGATTGGGACATGTATTGTATTAAGTACTATGTTATATTTAGACACATATATACACGACTATTTTATAATAACAAATTTTTTGACACCACCATTTGGTAGTGGTTTGATTGCAATTGAACATGTATTGGAGCCAAAATAAATATATTTCACACACAAACACGACGACATCCGTGGCCGAGTGGTGCTCGCTCGGGTATTCAAGGTGTCGCTATAACTGGTGGTCCCGGGTTTGATTCCCGGTTGGGTATTTCCTCGGGTCTAGGTGTATGTGGTAATACCTGTCGATGTTTACAATTTCCTTATTACTAGTGCTCAAGCTAACTACTAAAGTTCGGTATAGGAATAATGTATGTGATGGTGACTATTTTCATTTATTTAATTGGTTTTACTCTTTATTTTACTATACATGATAACACCCACACATAAAATAAAAATATAAACTTGCATCACATGACTGAAAAATGCCAAGTGAGGGTTAACTCTACAGTTTCTTCGCTGGAAACAGAAATAAACTAAATTTTAAGAATAAAAAAATATTTTAATCACTTAGACTTAATATATAAGTACTTACTTAATGGCGTGAGCATTAACCGTGTCATGAAATTTAAATATCTGGGACATATTATAGCTAGCGACCTCAAAGATGATGATGATATTGAGCGGGAGCGTAGGGCTCTGGCGGTTAGAGGTAACATGTTGGCCCGCAGATTTTCTCGTTGCACGGCAGACGTTAAAGTCACACTTTTTAAAGCATACTGCCAAAGCTTATACACGGGGAATCTGTGGGTTAAGCATACCAAAAAATCGCTGGAGACTCTGCGAGTCCTTTATAACAATGTATTTAGGATGATGTTGGGCCTACCTCGTTATTGCAGCGCGTCTGGCATGTTTGCAGAGTACCAAACTGATGGCTTTGAAGCCATCATTCGTAAAAAGACCGCTGCCTTAGTCAGTAGAGTGAGAGATAGTCCCAACAGCATCCTAATGACTCTGGCTAATCGATTCACTTCCCCGCTATGGAAGTGTTTCATTAATAAAGTAATAGCCACGGGAATGTACCCCCTCCTTTGATGGGCTGTCTTAGCTTTTAAATGATTGATAATTTTTACTAACAAATAGTCGTAAGTTATTGTACCAACACATTTATACCCGAAATAATTTCATTATTTATTATTTTAATTTATGTTATTATTACTTATTATTCAATGATTTTATTTAATGAACTTATATAATTTTAATTTAATATTTTTGATTCAATGTGATGTGTAAATTTCTTAAATCTTATGTTGTGTCTTGTGTGTTTATGTGTCGATCGGCCTAAAATAAATGATTTTTATTTATTTATATGAAGAAAACGCAGACTCCAGATAACACTCATATAATTATTGATCCAACTTACAGGTACAGGCATAGTACAGGTATAACAATATAGATACAGTCGACGTCTTAGTGAACTTATCCCCTCGAGGCTAGTTTGAAGAATGACCTCTCTTTGCTCGTTAATCGGGCTCAAGTCTAGCTACCCCCCACCAATTTTACCACAGATTAGCCTATTAAATTTAACAAAATGGCGGCAAGAGACGGCATTACCAGTGTTGCTATTAAAAAATATGAAAAACCTTCTAAAATCATGACATTCGGCCATCTGATAACGTGCTGTCTCCCGACGCACATATAAAAATTATTTAGAATCAATTAATTAGGTAAGTATACAGCTAATATACTGATACACAATTATTCTCAATAGTAAAGTCTTACAACTATGTACCTATTTAGGTTTATCTTATAGTGATAAAAACCTTAAGTTAAAACTTAAAACATAATTGAAACAAATACATTATATTACACAATGCTCAACAATAAACTTTTAAGGAAGCCGATGACTTGTTTAGAATATAGATATTATCGTGAAAATATTGTTTTAGTAAATCGTTAAGTAATACATAATCAAATAAAATAAATTATCAATAACAAACTAATCTAAAACTATTTGAATCAATGTATAAATTAACATAATCATGACATTCGTTAACAATCGACTATTATTACTTAGAAAACTTATTTTGAAACTATACTTGTTATATAATCATGTATTGTGTAAGTAAGTATATGGAATGATTAAAGTAAAGTCTGGTTATAATCTATAAGCATTAGTTATGGGTCATAAAAGAAAAATGGATTAGCTTGGTACTAGTTTACATCAATGCATTGTCAGGAGCTACATTCAAGAATATTAGATGGTGTCAGAAGCAAAATCCCTAAGAATGTTACATTAGGAATAGGTAGGAACAGAATTTAACTTTAACCTGATAACTAGACACCCTTATCACTTCACTCAAATAGTGGAAAAAGCAACTACGAGTCATGAAAGGATTAAAGACCTAATATTAGATGAATTTAACTATCGCTAAGTTTGACCTAGTTTAGTCCTTACAAAAACAACTGTAGGCCTCTGCACAGTTACCAATTTTTACCCAGATATGAGTAACAAACCAAGTTATAGATACGTATTTACCATAGTGCACAATTTGTAATAAATCAAAATATGAGTTAGGACAACTAAAGGAATTATTTAAAGGCATGTTCGTAATAGGCATTATTACCGATTAATTTAAATATTCTTATAAGGAAGTTACACTGATAATGAAGATGCCGCAGGTACAATTTGAACCGTCACAGCAACAATTTGCTTTTTCAACTTGTCAACCAGTTGTCCAAGGTTTCCAGAGCATTCTTTTCCAGCACCAAATCTTAAATGCATCTATTCTCTGCCTCTGTTAGAATAGTACAATACATGGTTCCACTCCGTACATGAAAATCAAAAGATCATATTATTATCATTTCTAATGAATAAGTTAATGATTTTAAACAAGTTCGCAATTTAATATCAAAACTTAAAAATGTCTACAAGGTATCCTCATACGAGCATGACCCGCATCCTTATCAACAAATATTCATATTACTATGAATAATATTAGTGTAAATAGATTTAATAATTATAATTGGGATATGAAGAAGTATATTCATGGATAGAAATAGAACAAGTAAAATCATGAACAGCTTTTCGCCCAAATGAATTAACTACACGATGATTTCCCGTGAGAATAAAATATCCTCCCGGGGTCAAAAGAAGCCGATATGCTATTCCACAGACAAAAGATTTCAAAGATCCGTCCAGCCGATAGCCGTGATTGGGGAACAAACATACAAGCTTTTGCAATCATAATAGTAAAATGAGATAAGATACATGACATGATAATATATACTTCAATATAAGTCAATTTCAGTATCAGCGATCCACTCGTCTCAATATCCGACTTACAACCACAGCCCACGATGATCATCATCACAACAACGATCACTCTGTGATCTGCACCTTCAGTATCATATTATCTCCTCTCATTACCACAGCACGTACACTCTGCTGTCTCCAGTTTGTATGCTGTGTTGGTTCGTACGTTCAAGGGTAGCGGGATCCTCATTATTATATTAACTCGATGCTAGCTCATGATAAGTACCTACTGGATGCTACAATTGGCATCTGAAAGCAGTAAACTCACAACACACATAGTAACCAAATCAATTTTATTAATCATTCAAAAGAAATAGATGTATCTGATAATGAATCAATAGAAATAAATGTAAGTATATGAATTCTCATATTCTTTTATAAACATTAGTATGTAAGGTACTTAGTAACTTCAACCATAGTAGAAACAAATGATCAACTGACCAGATCTAAAAAAATATGGAAATGATTACTACACAATATGTGAAGGAACTTCAAAGGTCCGTGAGAATGGTAAACTGCTAAGAATTTTAGTATCACGAGCCTACCAAATGAGACGGTAAATTTGACAGATATACTTGATTTTTGGTTTAATAAAGATATTAATTCTCATTAAAATAACAATAAATTAGATTCACATAATTTGAAATCATATTTTGTCAATACGTACACTAGGACGGTAGTATTAAAATCCTCAAAAACTAATTATAAATCATACCGCCAATAACAATAAAAACACGGAAAAACTAACTTGGTATGCTACAGCAGTGGTTACTTGTGGCTTTATTTGTTAGAACAAGTTTAAAACATGAATTAAAATGTTTGCATGAAGCTGTATAGAACATTTTAATAAATTGAGAGGTGTGATTGAGCAATAATCGTTTTACTTTATTTTGCTTAATTAGGAAAACATCAGTTACAACTTGACAGTGTAATAAACACGATCTACTTAAATGCACTATGGACTGTTTACATGTTTTTGCATTAAAAACATAATTTCATCACTATGTTAATGAAAACAACTAGAATAGATATCAGTGAATGCTTCTTGCAGTGCTGTCTAAGCAACTAAGTATTTCTGCTTTTGATTTGCATCTAAATCATTAAGAGAGATCTAGAACACTACGCAGTACGCACAAATAGCAAAATAGCTTCTAGTGATTTTGGCTGTAAAATTTTCCATCCGTCTAAACCAAAACTGAGTTGCCCGGAAGAAACCGCAGTAAGACGATAAGGCCACCATTTGGTTAACAGTTTGTTATCTTTGTATTATTATTATTATTTCGTGTGTGATTGTTCCGTTCGTAATATTGTGTACAAATAAAGAATTAATCTATGTATCTATCAAACTAGGTACTTAGATAAAGAATCTTCGACGTTCCCGGAAAAATGTAAAGAATGATGATTTCTAATCAGTCTTATGGCTTTATTGTCTAATTATGTAGAAGACTCGGAAAAGTATGTTCCTGATAAACTTTCTCTAGCACTCATCCACAATTTAGTTTGAATTTAAATAAAATTTGAGATTTAAGTTTGCCACTAAACTCAAATTTAAAAAGTCAAGCATAGTGAATTCTTTTAAATTAAGCTACATATAACAAAAATAATAGACGAAATGTCCACTTGAACAAAGTTACAAAAAATAAAATAAGTAATAGGAAATAGTAAATTTTGGATATCTTTGCATACCTACATTGCTTCCATCCCGAACTAAGTAACTCAAGCACTTGTGTTATGGCATTTGGGAACAACGACGGGGATTACCACATACAATCGGGCAGAATGTTGAAAAGTCCGCTTTAAACATTCACCCGACAGGGAATCGAACCCGGTAGGTACCTCAGAGACAGCGGCACCCCGAAAACTATGCGTACGTACACCGTATCTACAACACTGCTATGGAGATTGTTAAGCTTATACCAGAAATTAATATTGTTTCCATAGTTAAAAGGTCTATAACAATCTAAGTGACACAGATCACAGTTTATAAAAGTATTACCCAATCGCAATCTTGGAATACTAAATTCGCGACTTTAATAGTGTGCTCTTATTCAAAAGTGAATCGTCATCATGTCCAATCTTATCAAGATCAGAAATACATCCAGTTCTGCGTAAAGGTCACCTGGGCATAGACCTAGGCATAGAAAAACAAACCTAGCTCATGGATATTGACCACTCATGAGAATCAAGATATGGTATGGATTTCGTATAAATGGAAACTAAGGTAATTATAAAAATCTTAAATAGATAAGACAATAACCCCTACTCAAATTATGGAGCATGTGGATACCTATTATGCAAGGAAAAAGAAATGATGCAAACATAATTTAGTATATAAATATCTTTATAAGTAAGTAGGTACTATGTTGCGATAATTAGAGCGCATATTGACAATAATACTTTAAAGGTATCTACTGCTACAGCTGTGGTACCTACTAGATACTCAATGTCAAGCACGTAGGCAACTGTAGATTTAAAAGGCTTTTCATTCTTCCCTAAAAGTATTTTGATAACATCTAAATGATTCTATGAAAAGATAAGTTTTTATAGTTTTGTTTTGTTTTAGGTAGACCTTTACAAACTTTATTTAAGGGGGTGTTACAATCAATTTAGTCGGTTATGCGAGATGAAAATTAAATCTTAAATAGTTTTATTCGATATGCAAATAAATAAACATGAAACATTTTAATCAAAACAACTTCAATACTTTCCCATAAACAAAATGCTCTGCATCATCTCAAATCCTCTTTGACCAGATTCAGCTACGAAGAAAGGGTATTCCTCCTTCGCTCAAGACTCCCCTGGGTCGGCCACGTCACCCTGGAGGCCTACCAAGCGGCGCACCAGGTGGCGCGGGCCGTATTCGTCCTCAGATGCTATTTACCTTGGAATGTATACATTATTCATCGGCAAAAGATCGTTCCGTGTCATTCTATAATAAAATCATTAGGTTATCAACACAATATGCCCTTCAGGAAAATTCATGATTTATACTGTTCACTAGCTACAGTAGCTACCTACATCCTTTATTATTTACAAAAACCATTTCTTTTATTAAGAGCTACTTATCTAGTGCAAAAATGTAAAATGAGTATTGTAAAAACAAGAATAAAACGTTTGAAATTATCTTTGTTCTGTTGTAGTTTCATTTAAATCTAATAATCTTAAAAGTGGCCATACGGGTAGTAAACCAGTATGAAATATAAGTAGGTACTCATTTAACCAGCCTGTGAGAAACGTACTCACTTAACATTTAAACATATTCAGACGAATGTATGCCACCAACATACATCGTTCGTACTCTTAAATCCGGCGAGTGTATGCCACAAACATATACCGCCCCCTTAATTCCGACGAGTGTATGCCACAAACATACATCGTCCCCTAATATCCGACGAGTGTATGCAACATACATACATCGCCCTCTAATATCCGACGAGTGTATGCAACATACATACATCGCCCCCTAATATCAAATTCAATTTAATGCATTTCAACAAACAAATTCAATGTATCTCTTATAACCAGTGAGCATGCATAGCTTGCTCACTCAACCCAGTGAACACCTTATATTTGTTCGCTCATCATTAAAAATTAAAAATATTCACATTAGAGATATCCAAATTCACGTAAAGACTTTCTTATTTAAATATTTAAAGATACCATATTAAAATATTTGTATTTAAACTCATATTCATAGTTCAAGCAATTTATATTGCTATTCACGGTGTTCATATTAATTGAATCCACAAAATTTGTACCTATTAATTAATATATCAATAAATAGAAAGCCAGAATTCAATTGTAAGTAAGTAATACGTACCTATTAAACCAATCTTACCAGTAACGTAGGTAACCAGTAAGCATACATGACTCACTCAACCCAGAGAACAACACGTTCGCTCAATACATTAAAAACAAAGGAAAATTAGTAATAATTAATTTCAATAATATTAAGATAAATGAAATGTGAGCAACCAATCATAAATTATTCTTACTCTTTACTACTTCTTACTAGCTTCATAACTTATAGTTTTCTTTTATTTACTGTTGGTATTAGATACCACGTTAAAACATGGATTGTATGCAAGATTTAGTAGCCATAAGTGATTTCACTCTGTGCAACAGTAAAGGCAATCAAAACTAGATCCAATTAGTGCTAGCACTAATTACTTAAAACATTACATGTAGGTACACAGCCAAAACTGCCAGTCCTAGCTCCATGTGTAAGATTATAAACAACATAAACAGCAAGTACTCTTATAATATAATAATGCCAATCATCTCCATTAATTCTGTACAATCCACATTTAATACATCATGTAAATTAAACAACAACAATCAAGATATTATGCCAGATTCATGGTACGCTATGATCGTGCCATACGAAAATATCTACTACATACCCGCGTTTAAAATTATGTAAGTATAATCGGAGGGTAGCCCCGACCGTACACGAACACAATTAATCAATTCAAATAAAAGTGTGATCTAGTTTATGTCCGTTCCGTCGGAGAGTAGCCCCGACCATGTACGGAACACAATCCGCCACACAAATATTCCAATTTTAACGCTTTAGATTTAACTAACACGATCGGAGAGTAGCCCCGAACACGAATTAGTAAAATCTTAGTACTAAGCTACGCATATAGACTTTTTAAATTATGTTAGTATAGTCGGAGGGTAGCCCCGACCGTATACGAACACAATCAATTAAAACACAAATGCGATTTAGTTTATGTCCGTTCCGTCGGAGAGTAGCCCCGACCATGTACAAAACACAATCCACCGCAAAGGTATTTAAAATGTCATTTAGATAAAAAAAAATACGCATTAACATGGAATCTGGAATATTTATCCTTTCTCTGCGTGAAGAGAATAAAATAACTCGTTTGGCATTACTATAGCACAGAATAAGCAAATTATTCTTATTATCAGGTTTAGAAATAAACTTACGTGGGTACTTTACCGCTTCTGAAATATGAAGAAAACGCAGACTCCAGATAACACTCATATAATTATTGATCCAACTTACAGGTACAGGCATAGTACAGGTATAACAATATAGATACAGTCGACGTCTTAGTGAACTTATCCCCTCGAGGCTAGTTTGAAGAATGACCTCTCTTTGCTCGTTAATCGGGCTCAAGTCTAGCTACCCCCCACCAATTTTACCACAGATTAGCCTATTAAATTTAACAAAATGGCGGCAAGAGACGGCATTACCAGTGTTGCTATTAAAAAATATGAAAAACCTTCTAAAATCATGACATTTATTTATTTAATATGAATCATCAACATTTTCCTAACGTCTATTCAAAACTATTTTTACAGACAAGAAGAGCAGGCGGAACTTGCCAGAGTTTCTTAGGTAACGGCATTTATAAAAAAGAAATGGTGTATCTAGATAGGAATAATTTCGGTACAAATTGATCTCTATTTAAGTAGATTACTTACTGTGTGTACACTTAACAATGTATTACTATACTTTTTATATTTTACTTATATACTTTTTATATTTTTGTGGATAACGGTGTACACTGTACAAATACTCAAAGAACCGATTAATGTGCTGTGTGTATGTAATTTCTTTGTTCAGTTGTTTGTTACAACTTAAGCTTTCGTAGCGGAAGTACATAACATTTTCTTACAAAAAAGATGTAAACACGATAAACTGTCTTCGAACAAATTTAAGCTTATTAAGAAACTTTTTAAGTCATTCTAGTGGAACTTATTTTAATTTTTAGTTTTTTGCATTCACAATGCAATTTTTATTACTCCCATCGGAGCTAGTTGTGAGACGGGTCGATTTTTTCTAAATACTTCATTTTCTATTTTCCATTCTAGTGGAAGCAAAATACATATTAAACAATCAGAACGGCAGGAGAAACTTGTTTAAAATGTTGCCTTCTTTAATTTATACATTCAAAGGACTTTAACAAGAGGGCACTCGAAACTTCTAAACTGAAATGTCGTACCATGATTTTATATAGCCCAAGTCATAAGCTATTGGATTATTCAATTTAAGTTTTACTCTAAGATTTAGAAAGGGAACATTTTTTGTATAACAGATAACATTTCGTCGTAATTATAAGTTTTGTTAAGTGGAAATTCAATTAAAAATACATTCAAATACATAACACAGCGCTTGACAGATAAGATTGTGTATGCTTACTAGTTTTTTGAAACGCGTTAATAATCATCAACTAATTCGTCGATTAAAAAAATACAAATTATTTTTACTTTTGTGCACCCACAATCCAATTTATATTATTCAAAATGAAACAGTAGAAAAATAACGACCCATTCTCCGAGTACTTGGAGGCGTAGTTTTATTTATAATAATTAATAAAAAAATGAATTTCAGAGATCCTAAAGAAGGTTTTCGACCGCGCCTTTCAACCAAATTGATTCACTTTGGTTGAAAGGCGCAGAAATACAGGCGCACATTGACATTTCATGATTCAATTATACATTTACATTGTTCAATTTGGTTGCTTCATCCAAATTATAAGGCAAAAGTAAAGGTCACAGCAGACTTATCAACGTATCAACTCGAGCGGTTCAGTATTCTTTTTATGAAACCCCCACTGCAATGCACATTAATCGGAATCGTAACGTAATCGCCTCGCCTCGGGACCAGCTCACGAACCGCTTTGCGGGTCGCTCAACTTGCTATCCCCGTGCTTACCGCTAGTCGTCCACGCGCTCACGTCTCTCCGTACCCGAGCTTACGGCTCTACGCACAGTGGTTTGAAAATTAAAATAAACTAACCACATTTCAAAAAATCAGACTGTATTTCCGAGGTTTGATCCCATGTCCACCTTTTTCGATATGGAACCACTGTGCGGCGAAGCGTAAGCGCGGCGTCTCGCCTAGCCGTAGCCGAGCCGACGAACCGACGCTGATCCGGTTTGGTTACGTGCTTGCGTTAGGTTGACGCCTGTAGGTCTAGCACAACTTAGCGCGACTGTTTGTCGCGCTCCTTTCAACCAATCAGCACTTCGCCTTAAGTCGCGCGCGCTATCTACGAGCGATCTGATTGGTTGAAAGTGCCCGCGACTCTTTGTCACTCGAGTCGCGCTCAAGTTGTGCTAGCCCTACTGGTTGACGGCGAAGAGAAACGCGATATGGTGTCGATCCCTTTCCGAGTTGATATATGAGTGACCTTAAACCGTATATTTCCTCCATTACTGACCATCAGTCTCCCATGACTTGTACCCCACAACGAACTTGTTTCCAATTCATCAAAGGACTACGGTCAGAAGGAGTTCCCTGCCGTCCTCGGCGGAATTCACAAGTTTCGCTAAGACGTCGACGTTTCGTCGGTTTGGCGACTTTTTTACTTCGCCCGATTGATGATTAATAATGGCTGTTGCTGGCACTGTATTTTTCTTTAAACTGTAGTTTAAAACTACAGGTTGTTCTTTGATGGGGTCATTTTGTTATAGTTTGTTTGAAGCACTGAATATTCTCTATGGAGAAACAATTGATTCTTTCTCAAATTATTTTTCATTTTTCTGCATCCACAATGCAATTTTTATTATAAAAAAATTTAAAATGAAGTATTGGAAACGCTGACTAACAGCGTGTTAGAAGTATTGGATAAATTCGATGCTTCTCCCAGTGACTCCGTAGCTCAGTGGTTACAGCATTCGCCCGGACAGTAAAAGGTCGTGGGTTCAAGTCCCATCGGAGCTAGTTATGAGACGGGTTGACTTTTTCTAATAATTCATTTTTTATTTTTTATTAATGCTCTTTTTTAAGTAATGTCAAAGAAGTTATTTAAATTATTACTTTTTTGCATTCACAATGCAATTTTTATCATATAAAAATCTCCGTAGCTCAGTGGTTAGAGCAGTCGCCCGGATAGCGAAAGGTCGTGGGTTCGAGTCCCATCGGAGCTGGTTGTGAGACGGGTCGATTTTTTCTAAATACTTAATTTCCCATTTTTAAATGTCAGAACCCTGTCATAAGATATCGGTTATCAAAACTTCTCAAACAACGACTTGGATGAATCCATACTAAACCTCTCTTTTTAAAGAAAGGTTCTTAATTTAAGAATCTATATACCAAAATTAATTAAGCGGTACAGGCGCACAAAAAAAATGTGTTTGATCCTACATAGTTCAGTATTTTATACACCCATTGACTTCTCTATTTAAATACAAATTATTGAAACTTAATTCTTCGTATCTAGATGACCCAACTACTGGTTTTCAGCGACGAAACTGTGTTCCGCCAAGTCGTTTCAGTTTCAGGGTCCGAGTCGACCTAGATAAAAGTTTATGGCGCAGATAAGGCGGCTATTGTTTCAGCTTCAGGCTATTATCTGGAACACTATACAGAATCGTTTACGTCCGTTACCTTGGACAAAGCAGTTTTGAATAGTTAAACTCGGTTTTAATGCTAATCTAATAATATATATTTTTTAGCTTTTACTCAAAACGAGATTTTTACCATATATTAATTTTGTTGTTGAGTCGCCGATATTTCGACGCTGATACAATGTACCATGATCGATTAGTAATTCCTTGATCTTGATCATGGCGCATATAACTTCACCCAACAAATTAAAACATCGTACAAAATCCGTTTCTCATAAAACATAGTCATAGTGATAGTGACCATGAAAGAATTTTGCTTAGGTACTTGGGATGCCGTGCAGTTAAATACTTAAAAAATCAAGAAAAATTTACAATAAGTAATATTTCGAAAATTTGCAAACAAAATGAAGCTTAATCTCCGACCTTTAGCTGTCCGGGCCATCGCTCGTCGATGTTTTTCTTATTTTTCTTAAAAATACACAAAGAATCAAATATGTTTCTCTGTGTTTTTTCTCGACTTTATGTTTATTTCTCAAATAGAAGGAGTAGGTAACGTTAAAAGTAAAAAGTACACAATAAAAAAGTATTTTTCAACTACTGCGGGGTAGCACTTAGCCTCCTTTATTCCTCGTACATTACCAAGTTTGATAACTGGCTTTCTACAAGGAAAAATAATTCTTCCTAGCTTACCCGGTTTTCAAATGGGATTTTTTTTTCCTGGTAGAAAACCGTAATTTTATTTAGTTTTCTACGAAGAATTTTTTTTTCTTCTTAGCTTACCCAGTTATCAGAGGAGACTTTTTTTCCTCCTAGAAAGCTGTGAATTGAATCACAGCTTTGTACGTGTTGTGCGATCTACGAAGAAGAATTTTCCCTTCGTAGCCATTAGATCAGATAGATAGAACGAATAATTATTTATTTTTATTACTTAGATTATTTTTTATTTTAGAGGGAACAACAGTTTTATTTTATTTTATTATATTACTAGCGGCCGCCCGCGGTTTCAATCGCGTGGTTCTCGTTCCCGTGAGAATATCGAGATAAAAAGTAGCCTAAGTTATTCCTTATTATATCAGCTACCTGCCAGTGAAAGTCCCGTCAAAATCGGTTTAGCCGTTTCAGAGATTAGCCGGAACAAACAGACAGACAGACAAAATTTTTAAAAAATATTATTTTGGTATAAGTACCGTTTAAATAATCATATGCATGTAATTAGTAAAAAGCAGTTATTTTAATATTACAAACAGACACTCCAATTTTATTTATTTGTATAGATATAGATTTAATAGTAAAGAGGTTACCTACTTAAATCTTTACTTTTTTGCATTCACAATGCAATTTATATCATTGAAGAATTGAAAATTAAGTATTTTTGAAAAAATCGACCCGTCTCACAACCAGTTCCGATGGAATGGTTGGTTGGATGGTCTAATTATTTAAGTAAAACTTAATCTAAGTAATTATTCGGTCTCTCTGATCTAATGGCTACGAAGGGAAAATTCTTTTTCGTAGAACGCACAACACGTACAAAGCTGTGATTGAATTCACAGCTTTCTACGAGGAAAAAAATTTCTCCTCTGATAACTGGGTAAGCTAAGAAGAAAAAAAAATCTTCGTAGAAAACTAAATAAAATTACGGTTTTCTACCAGGAAAAAAAATTCCCATTTGAAAACCAGGTTGTTAAAATATGAACGCAGTCATACCTAATTAATTTATTGTTGAACGCATCCGTAATGACATCTGTCACTTTATACAATGAAATTGTAATACGCTATTTTACTGATTCTTTTTTATTTCTTTAAAACGTTTTTCGAAATATTAGCTACACAAAACAAGTTTTTATTTTGAATTATCTTGAATATTTTCAAAGATATAGGACTTCAAACTTTATAATTAGACAAGGACAGGACGCTATCTTTGTGACGTCAGTGCGTTAGTAGCGTCATAGTCACGCCATAGAAGATTTCGTTTTAGAAAGAGACAGCTATAGTCAAAATCAAACAGACTATAATTCTTTTATTATAAAACAGATTCAAATTATATTTTCACATTTGGTATTCTTAATTGCAATATTTTTTAACGTCATCATTAAATATCTACATTTCAACAACAGTAAAATACCCTATTGTACTTTTTGCTGTGCAATAAATGGCTTCCGTGTGTCTCTCAAACATCTTTTTATTTCATCCGAATCATTACTTAGATTATCTTTATTCAGTCAATATTACAGTTTTCATCAGGTTATGGGACCAGACGCCCGATTATTTTTTTTTTATCGCGAAAGTAAAATTGTAAAAGTAAAAGTTGATAGGTTGCCGAACATTGCCGGCCACGTTTTCTTGTTTTTTCAGCAATTTCAGCTAAATACATAAAATGGCATCTAATGCCATGGTACAAATTGAAAAACTGCAAGGCCGTGAAAACTATTCCACGTGGAGCTTTGCGGTACGAACATATCTCGAGCACGAGGACCTATGGAAATGCGTGGATGGTGAAGGATTTACCAAAATTGAGGACACAAAAGCCCGGTCGAAAATTATTTTATTGGTGGATTCCATTAATTTTATCCACATACAGGAAGCAAAAACTGCAAAGGAGGTATGGTCTAATTTGAGAAATGCTTTTGATGACTCTGGTCTGACAAGAAAGGTAGGTCTCTTGAGAGAATTAATCACTACAGATCTAGAAGGTTGTGGGAATGTAGAAACCTACGTTAACAAAGTAATTACTTGTGCACACAAGCTCAGAAATATAGGGTTCATAGTCGATGATGAGTGGCTAGGGACACTTCTTCTAGCAGGACTACCGGAATCTTATAGGCCTATGATAATGGCGATGGAAAGCTCAGGTGTGAGAATAAGTACCGATCTTGTTAAAACTAAAATCTTGAAGGATGTAAAAAATATAAGCGACTCCGCAGCTTTTTACTCTAATCATAAAGGAAATATTAAATATAATGCCAAACCTTCAGGAAAAGGCCCTCGCTGCTTTAAGTGTAATAGATATGGTCATGTAGCAAAATATTGTCGCTCAAGTCAGTACTCAAAACAGAATCACAGTAATAAAAATTATTGTAATACTGATAAAGCTAAAACTTTTCCCAGTTATGTAGCTGCCTTTGCTGCGTCCCCGGACTTGAACAGCAGATGCTGGTACCTGGACTCTGGAGCGCCCATGCACATGACGAATAATAAGGACTGGATCTATGACTAGGTCCCGCTCCTGTAAGTACAATCAAAGTAGCCGACAACAAGACATTAGCAGTTAAAGGATGTGGTAAAGTTAATCTGAGAAGCTATGACCATGTGAGTAAAGAATTAATTGGTGTTATACAAGTAAAAAAATTATTTTTATAAAAAAATAAAACCGCCTTCTAAAAAACCACATCAAAAAAGTAAGAAATAATTCCTCACCAAATAAATAACGTAAGTACTTTGAAGTCGGGCGTGAAACATGTACAATTTTTTGTTGTTTTTGTTAAAACCCGCCCGACTTCAAAGTACTTACGTTATTTATTTGGTGAGGAATTATTTCTTACTTTTTTGATGTGGTTTTTTAAAAGGCGGTTTTATTTTTTTATAAAAATAATTTTTATTTCACTCTTTTTAGTGCATCGTGCAGGCAATTTGCGTGTTTTCTGGTAAATAGGTATGTGATCAAACTCAAAACCACCTTTTTCGAAGTCGGTTAAAATACCTTGAGGTATCCCCTTTTTAACAAAACAAGAATCATCTAAATCGGTTTATACACAAAGGAATTATGCCTAAAGATACGAATTAAATTCACATAAAGTGGTAACGAAAACGACAGTATTTTCAAGATTTCCTGAAAACTACTGAACCGATTTCAAAATTTCAAAAAATGGGACCAACTTGGAAACCAACCTGATGTAATAACGTTTGAACCATTTCAATCGGTTCAGCCGTCTTCAAGTAATCGGTGGACATACATAAAAAATAAAAAAACACATACAGACGAATAGAGAACCTCCTCCTTTTTGATTTAGAAGTCGGTTAAAAAATGTACTGTATGTTCCTGATTTGGCAGTGAATTTATTATCAATACATCAGATAACTAAGAATAACTGTGAAGTAAAATTCAGTAAAGATTACTGTAATATTTATCATAATTCAAAGCTGGTCATGACTGGATATGCACAAAATAATTTATATGTTGTATACAATGAGTCATATGCATTATTAACTTCAGTCCACTTATGGCATCAAAGACTTGGCCACCTCAACTATCAGAATCTCAAAAAACTTAATGAGTCCGCTGATGGTGTAGACATGGAGGTAATTAAACAAGATGAAAAACTTATATGTAATACATGTCTACAGGGTAAACAAACAAGACAACCTTTCAAGAATGAAGGCACAAGGGCTTCCAGTTTACTTCAAGTGATACACTCAGACGTATGTGGTCCCATGGAAGAAAAGTCCCTCGGTGGTGCCCGATACTATGTAACATTCATTGATGATTATTCAAGAAAGGTATTTGTTTATTTTATGCATTCAAAGTCGCAAGTACTTGATAAATTTAAAGAATTTAAGAACCTTGTTGAAAATGAACTAGACACCAAGATTAAAGCTTTAAGATCAGATAATGGCAAGGAATATGTGAATGAAACATTCGATAAATTTTGTAAACAGGTATTAGACGACAGTTCACTGTTCCCTATTGTCCAGAACAAAATGGCATAAGCGAGAGGATGAATAGGACTCTTGTTGAACGTGCTAAGTGCCTGTTGATTGATGCTAAGTTGCCAAAGAAATTTTGGGCAGAAGCTGTCTCCACAGCTGCCTATGTGATTAACCGTTCGCCAACAAAGTCCATCGATTACAAAACTCCAGAAGAGAAATGGACAGGAGTGAAACCAAACATTAAAAATATTAAAGTATTTGGTTGCCGTGCTTTGGTACATGTCCCTAAAGAAAAGAGACAGAAATGGGACAGTAAGGCAAATGAACTGGTATTTGTGGGTTATTGCCCAGAGTCCAAAGGTTATAGATTTTATGATGAAAAACAAGGAAAAATGATTAGAAGCAGGAATGTTGTTTTTATGGAAGAAAATATAGATAAAAACTTCAGTTTGATGCCAATCACTTCTTGCTCTGATGAAAGTAATATGAAAGAAGATAAACAAGAAGATCCCAATGCAAGTTTAAGTGACAGCTCAAATTCATATGAAAGTGTAAGCACTGCTAAAGAGATTGATAGTGCCACCGATGATGAAGACTATGTCCCTGATCAAGAGGTCACACAGAGTACTGAGCTACCATTCACAAAAAAATTGAGACCAAGAAAAGTAAAGACTACCCCTACCTACATTTGTATGTCAGACCATGAACGAGACCCTCAGACTGTAAAGCAAGCCTTAGATAGTGACAATAAAATGGATTGGCAAAAAGCAATGGATAGTGAATACAGTTCCTTAGTGAAGAACAATACATGGACTCTTACTGAGCTCCCGACTGGAAAGAAAATTATACCTTGTAAATGGGTCTTCAAAACCAAATTAGACGCTGATGGCAATGTATCAAAATACAAAGCCAGACTTGTTATTAAAGGCTATGAACAAAAATTTGGTGTCGATTACACGGAAGTGTATGCACCTGTAGTGAGACTGACTACAATTAGATACTTATTTGGAATAGCCGCCAAACATAACCTCGAAGTTGAGCAACTAGATGCCGTGTGTGCTTTGCTACAAGGTGACATTGATGTTGAGCTGTACATGTCACAGCCGCCACATTATGAAGATGGCTCAGAACAAGTATGTAAGTTGAACAAGTCAATTTACGGCTTGAAACAAGCCAGTAGAGCCTGGAACAAGAAATTAGATAGTTATTTGTATGATATTGGATTTAAAAAATCTGAGCTAGACCCATGTGTTTATTATGCTCACTGTGAGAACAATAACATATTATTTTTTACTGTATTTGTCGATGACCTTCTACTTATGTATAATAATGAAGAATTAGCAAGCAATATAAAGAAGAAAATTATAGGAAAATTTGAAATGAAAGAATTGGGAAGAGCAAAATTTTATATTGGCCATAAAATAACATTCACCAATGAAGGTATTTCGATTGATCAGATTAATTACATAGAAAATATACTAAAACGATTTAGAATGGAAAACTGCAACTCACTGGGAACACCAATGGAGATAGACCCGAAATTTTCAGACACATCTGAAAAAGTAGAAGAAAAGTTGTATCAAGAATTAATTGGTTGTTTATTGTATATTTCCCAAGGAACACGCCCTGATATTAGTTATGCTGTGAACAACTTAAGTCAATACAATAAAAACCCGACTAAAGACCACTATAATTCTGCAAAACGGATACTTCGTTATCTACAAGGTACCAAAGACCTGAGATTACACTTCAAACGTGATGTTGAAGAGAAAATAGTTGGATACTGCGACTCAGATTGGGCCTCATGTAAAGAAAATAGAAAATCTTGCACTGGATATACATTTATTTTTCAGGGTGCAGCCATTTCCTGGAATTCAAAAAGGCAACAAACTGTTGCTTTATCGACAATGGAAGCGGAGTACATGGCGCTGTCTGCAGCTACTCAAGAAGCGCTATGGCTAAAGCAGCTTCACCATGAGTTGTGGCCTTCAACCGAGGTCACACCTATAACCTTGTATTGTGATAATCAAAGTGCCATTAAACTTTCAGGTAATTCTGCCTACCATGCGAGAAGCAAACATATAGATGTACGTCATCACTATGTACGAGACAAAGTGGCATCTGGGGATGTTACTATCAAATACATCAATACCAATTCGATGGTCGCAGATTGTTTCACGAAGGCGTTACCAAAGATAAAGCATACCAAGTTCCTGAAAAATATGGGTCTGCGTTCATAGGGAGGATGTTAAAATATGAACGCAGTCATACCTAATTAATTTATTGTTGAACGCATCCGTAATGACATCTGTCACTTTATACAATGAAATTGTAATTGTACTTTTTGCTGTGCAATAAATGGCTTCCGTGTGTCTCTCAAACATCTTTTTATTTCATCCGAATCATTACTTAGATTATCTTTATTCAGTCAATATTACAGTTTTCATCACAGGTAAGCTAGGAAAAATTATTTTTCCTTGTAGAAAGCCAGTTATCAAACTTGGTAATGTACGAGGAATAAGGGCTTAGCCTTTATCACACCTGTGCCGCCTCTGTGGTCTAGTGGTTCATACCACCGATTTCAGACCCAGAGGTCCCGGGTTCGATTCCCAGTGGGGGTTCATATTGTATTCGGTTTGGTTGGTGGTAGGACTTGTTCTTAGTCCGCCTGGCTATCTACCACCATCTTATCTAAGTCTGACGCCATAAAAATGATGTTTTCAGCATTATTGTGTTGCGGCAGTTAGAGATAAGATAGCCAGTTCCTCAGTTATTGAGGATTCCGGGAGTAATGCGCTTCCACCTTCAGCCTTATCACCACTTAACATCAGGTATGATGAAGGCTAAGTGCTACCCCGTTGTGAATAAATAAAATAAATAAACACCTGGATGTTAAGTGCTGATAAGGCTGAAGGTGGAAGCGCACTACTCATGAAAACCTCAACCACTGAGGTACTAGCTATCGTATCTCTTACTACCAGAACACAACAATGCCGAAAACATCGTTGTTATAGCGTCACACGTAGATAAGTCGGTGGTAGCTAGCCAGTTAACTACGCCTAAGTAAGTAAACAAGTCCTATCACCAACCAAACCAAATACAATATATCTCTCCACTGGGAATAGAAGAACCCAGGACCTATGGGTCTCATACTGATACCGATGAGGTGTACCACTAGACCACAGAAGCGGTGTTACAAATCTGGTACTAATCGTATAGTTTCAAAAACACGATTTTATGATTTTGCCTCGACACTTTTTCTTTTCGAAAAGACCTCTAAAAAATATGAAAAGTGAAGATTATTCTTAAATGGGGTTACTTACACTATTGGAAATTGGTTTAATTAGTTGACACCAATAATATTGAGGATCGTATAGAAGCATTTTTTTTTAAATCGCTGTAGTTTTTTAATGCGAAGTGATTTTGTGTTTTTTTTGCCTAATCTGCAAAATCGGTCTCGCTCCCGCGCGCGTCGTTTTCTCATTGCTATATCGCTTCAGCACATTTTTTCCGAGTATCGCCTTAACCATTGTGAAAAACAAAAATATGTAGCTTCCGCAAAAAACACAATTTGCAAGATGCACCGCCCGCCCGCAAAAAATTGCACATGCACACCACGAAAATACCAGTGCACAATATCTGCATTTACCAAGACAGCACCTAATAATCATTTGGTGTTGGTTTTCGCACGAACTAACTCCTGAGGATGCCCCGGGTTGGGGCGAAACACGTGTAGAGTAGTCTAATCGGTGAAGGTGCAAGGTGTATTGCTGTCTTGCTAAATGCATACCTGCACACCAGTGCACAATACCTTATGCACTGGTATTTTCGTGGTCTGCATGTGCAATTTTTGCGGGCGGGCGGTGCATCTTGCATATTGTGTTTTTTGCGGAAGTAAGCTATATATATTTCGTTTTTCACAATAAAATATTACAGCTCACGCCTTCTCTCACAAAAGAACATTTATATTTAAAGAAGTTGAATCATTAATTTACAGCTTAAAATATATTAAGCGCCGCTCTCCACCGGGCTTGTGATTTATAGTATCTGCAACTTCTTAACTCCAGTGGTAGGAATTTTAGCTCCGGATCAAACGCTTGTAAATACTCCGTTTAAAAGCGTTGCCGCTTACTCGCGCTAATATTTTATAAGCGCTGTTTACGTCAAGCCTTGGAGACATATGGTTCGCTATACGCTGTGTTAAAGTTGCATAAGGACTGTTCAATTCTGGGACAAAGACAACTTGTCTTTAAGCTACTTTGTGAAACAATTGTATTGTCGGTCTGTTTTTCTGGAGCAGAATGATCTTACACTCGGCACTCGAGAAAACGTTAAAAACTAATAAAATTAATTTTGCCAAACAAACTATACGCTATACCTTTATGAAGTTTTCGAGAAACGCTGAACCTAGTATCATTCAATATTTGTATTTTGTTTTGATATATCACTTGAAACATACCAGTTACTACAAACCAGTTTTTTTAATATTCTTCCTGCCAACGAATTTTTAGGAGGTTTTTCTTTCCCGTTTTTCACGCTCAACACTCCATCTTTGCTCTCAATTTCGGTCCTCAGCACTCTATCTTTTTTTCTTATTTTGGGTCAACGGTGACTGAAAAAGTGACCCTAAAAAACAAAGGTATAATATTATCCACTTAAAATTACAACCAAAACAAAAAATTACACCACACAAGTCATTATCTTTCCCTTTTCGAATTGAGGATAATTTCAAACCTGTGTGTTTGATAGTGCGTCGTTATTTTCTGCTCGAGTACAAAGGCTGACACAAAAAAAGGTCCGTTTGCCATAAACGTATTTAGCTCTCAGCGGGAGCCAGACCGAGAGTCCAATATAAACGCCATCAAAATTGTTTTTCACCGACAAGGAATGGCCCCTTGTCTAAGCCGGAACCTTATACCTTACTCGTTCCTAAGCTTAGGATGTGAAAAGGAGGGAGATATACTTCAAATTCAGTTACTTGTAAACGACAGTGTCCCAATCAAGCGTCAGTATAGATTTTGTTGGTTACTAGAAAAACAATATTGTTGTGAAAATTCGATTTCATGACCGTGGTGTGATAAAAAGAGTGTTACCCAATGATATGCGATATAACTCTTTTGTGTTTGTAATGTGTTTTTCTTTCTCTCAAAGTCTAGTATTAAACGTAAGATTAACATGTGAGTCAATTCTGAAAATAATAAAAGAAACTGAAATATCAACACTTTATTTTTCAAACTGAAGAAAAAAGACTTTTATCCTTAAGAAGAGTATATAGGAATGACTGAGAAAGATTACACTGCGAGGCTCATGAAAAACATTTTATTTTCAAACATTAAAGTCTTGTAGAGGTCAACTAAAAAAGTAGTAGTTGTAAATTTAAAACAACATTGCGTACATTGCCGGCCGCCGCAAATACTAGTAGATAGTTCCAAATAAACAAAGTTAACCGAAACAAACAAGTTCATTAATTCAAATAAAAACAACTGCGACCGTTTCAAAATTTCGCACAAACCTTTAGTTTGAAACTTACGAGTTCGTTCCGTTGTTTTGATTCCATTCCAAATTGTTTTCCCAACGCGGTATTAGCACTACTTTGTTGCCGCGACAGCGCTCGTGTTCTGTTTTGATGTCCAATTGTTTACAAGTTTAAAGTTACACCACAAGTTTGAGACCGCTACAATGTTGAAATGAAGCAGATTTTATAAGACAAGAGTCTTGTTTTGTTTCGGTTTATTTTGTAAGAGAAACTCGATGGCGTATTTCGTGGCGATTGGGACAGATAAGTTAATTGTCTATACGGTCATTCTTGGAGTAGGGGTTGTTAAAAATCAAGCAATTTATCGAAAAACAAGCAAACTAGGAAGATGAAAAAAATCTCTAACTTACCATTTTGTCAGTCATTTTAAATTTAGTTAGGTAATAACCTCGTAAAAAAAAGTTGACTCTGTCGGTAAATAATGTTCTATTTAACAAAATTTGGACTACGAGCACAACGTTGTGACGCAGAAACTTTGTGAAAGTAAATTCTTGTTAATATCAGAAGTTAGAAAAAATTGTGGTTTTCTTAAAAAAGAAAAGTTACGTTAACTTACTTATGTTGTGAATATTCGCACGTGCAAAAGATTTGAAAATCTTTTCTGCAAACTCTTGCGTGGAGTTTCCGTGGATTCCATCTCCACTAAGACAACCATTCATGTTTTGAAGATTTTGTGTTCAGTCTATATTAACTTTGAATTAGTGCGACATATAATGTATTGTATTTATAATTATCTTCACAGCGATCGGTTCTGTACTGCCCGATCGCTGCTTCTTAGGGAAGGCCTGTGCCCAGCATTGGGCTTCCTACGGCTAAAACTATGATAACTTCGTTTTAAGGTGGCGGTCGAAGTCAACCGAGACGAGACAGGAGACCGCGACCACCACTTGTAATTAGGCTTTGTACGGGCGAGACGCGAAACCTGTCGCCTATCTCGGTCGCGCACGCGAGCTCGATGTCATTAGGACTTGTCACAAGTGCCGGTCGCGGTCTCCTGTCACAGTCTCTGGTCTAGGTCTCCGGTCACGGTTGCGGCGCGAACCACTGCCTTTACGGTGGACTACGTGTGCGTACTGCCTGAGTGATGGCGCACTGCACAGGCAGAATGAACGGCGCATTAAACAAATATACGACACGACACGTTTGAACTTGTCCTTCTTAGCGTTTCGATGGTAAATACTCTCACTATATTGTTGCGGCCCAGAATTTTGCCAGGTTTACAGAACTATCCGTAGCACGCATTAAATCCTCCCGCGTGCAGGTTTCAGGGCATGCGGGGCACGATATAAGATGGGGCATCGTTTGACTGTCACCGCAAATACAACTCATATTAGAGCCATCTGAGAGTCGTCCCATCGAAACATGTTGTCTTTGCTCCGGCCGACCTGCGGGCCGATCGCCGTAATTCTATGCAGCGCGTCTTGATCACGTTTGCGTCGTGACGTTTGACTTCGTATTGCCGTAATGACATAACGACGCACACGGCACGCAAACCTATAGTCCCACAAACCTGTCTGATCCGGTGACATCCGTGACAGAGGAACCACTTGCAATACGAAATTATCTGTCAAAATAGACTGTCGTATGAAAACTGTTTTAGTTCCAATGATTATGACCGGAACTGAAAACGTTGTCGCACTGTCAAAACCGCGCGTTATCAAAAACGGTTTTGCACGTCAAGTGCACGTACACTTGACTAATGCGTCATAGAGTTACCGCGATCGAAGCACTGCGTGCACTTTCCCGCGTGCGCTAAAGACATGGTATTGAGTGTATATTACCTGCTCCGCAACCAGCTATCCGCGGTGTGCCGTCACTCAGGGCGCACTCTAGCGGTCGTGACAACATCGTTATAATGTTATAAGTAGCCTATTAATATTATATTAACGTGACACTACTCTTGATCAAGTCAAATCCATTTACGTCATACATTTATTTGTGTTTATTTTATTGCCCAAACAATTTCTTTTTTTTTTCTAACAAAAACTTTAAAGTCGTCTTTAATACTGATTTTGTGACACTACACGATGTGATAGAAGTTGTTCAATATCTCACGTAGTGACTAAAGGTAGTTACGAAAACACGCTTAAGTTCACAGAAGCGAGTTGTTAACTAAATTTGTAGAGCGCTCGCGACATCTTGTCGCGCAACAAAACTGCCGACACTGCACCATCGAGCGCGTTTGTTGCCCTTAATGTTGCAACACTTTAATGTTTGACTATGCCGAAGCGTTTGCTTTAAGTTTACATATTATATAGCTGTTTAATTACGTGTTGGAGATATGTGCTATTAAAATTTTGGTCGGCTACTAGTAGTATAGTAGTAGTATATTGACACTTTTTTCCGCATTTAGACTCAAATTTGGTCCGTTATGCGTGAACATAGCATCGATCGGTATGGCAAGTCGAGCCATCCTAGCTCCTTCCAGAAGCGCAGAAGCCTCCTAGGGCGTTCACAGGCTTCTAGGAGTGAGCCACTTGGCATAGTTGCATAGTTCTACAACCTTTCTTAACCCTTAGAGTAGACTGTGCCCTTTTCTTGTTCTGGGGGAAACGTCTTCGCGTACCCCCCGCCCGGGGAGACGAGGGGGTTATGTGGGGCTTGGACCCACTAAAACCCCCAGGGTGCCTCCACGTGGGTGGAGAGATTGCGGGTTCTAGGGTGTTAGGCACCGCAACCCCTTTCCACCACGGGGAGGATGGACGATGGAATTCCCCTTTCCACTGCCCGAACCCCCACCTAATTTGCAACCTCCTAGCATCGCCTCTCCTAGGAGAGGCGCGCGGAGCAGCGAACCTCCTATTGGGGAATGCTAGAGCTAGAGAGTAGACCCTGTCCAGAATTGCGGGCGGGTAAGAAGCGTTTTGCCATACATCGTCCGCTAGATATTCTCCACCGTCGTGGGCCACACTGGAGCGCGCCGTCCTCTTGCGTCCGCGTTGAGGGGGAAAAACAAATATATTGAGACAGACGGGAGGGGCCACACTGGCGCGTCCGGCGGTTGGCGCGACCGGCGGAGGGAATAGTACGTGTTCGCGCGTCCTGCGGATCCGCAGGTCACCTCCGCGCCACGCGGTCGCTCCAGTGTGGCCCACGACGTATTGTCGGTCCGCGTCTTATCTCTTTCCTCTGTGACAACACTTAACGCCCTTGTATCTAACATAAATTTAAGACAACAAAATAATGTAACCTTATTCAGTCTCCTACACCAAAACAAGAATGAAGTATCATGTTATAAATAAGGCGCAAAAGAATAATAAAGTAGTTACTGCGGTCACAAAAAATCAAGCATGAATCTAGTAAGAGAAACTTCGAAAAGGCATTTTCGTCGTAGATTTGCTGTGTTACAAAGTTAAAAGGGAATTCAAGAATTCTCTTTATGATCTAAGATACGAATAGGGATCGACCTTCACCCATCTGTTTAATTGATGAAACGTGTTTTATATTAAAATATGTATGCTAAATATTATGACGCGAGTGGGTTGGCTAAAATTTTCCTGGCCAGACATTTTATTTATTTTTTCCTTTATTTTTTTCTATGAAAATTTGCACCAAGCTGATTTTTTAAAATATCGTTATAAAACCAATCGATAGTGTAAAGCCAACAGAATTAATTAGTTATCAAGTAAACATACGAGTATTGGTGCAAATGACTCATTTTTTATTTATCTTTAAATCGCCGCCAAGCTTAGTTCTCGCTGGAAAAACGTAGCCAACCCAATATTTTTACATTCTGCTTACCATCAACTCTTATTGCGGTTTTGTTTAGGAACTGGGTGCTTACCATCAACTCTTATTGCGGTTTTATTTAGGACCTAAACTGATCTGCTTCGCTTATTCGTACCACGACAGCTTAATATCAATGACAGCGATTCAGTGATCGATCAATGACATTTCACAACCGCTAAGCTGTCAGGAACTCTTATTTGACTTATAACCCGGTCGATTTAAGATGACACCTGCAGGTTATATATACCCGTCCCTCTCACTCTCCGGGCATGACAGAATCGAGTGAAAGAGACGGGTAGAAGAAAAAGGACATAAATCGTTCGGTCATTAACATTTAGCAATTCATTTGCGATCCACTTTTTAAAAGGTCATAGTACGAAAGAAAGCAATTCATTTTAGGAACCTATTTTGCATCGCGCTATTTTTGAATCGCTGTCTGAAAGTTGATGGTAGGCACCCTGTAGACTCCTTTCTATCTATTTGTATAAACATTATTCATTAAACAGAATCAGATGGGAGTAAACAGATAGAAAAACATAATTTGACCAGGGTGCCTACCATCAACTCTTATTGCGGTTTTGTTTAGGACCTAAACTGATCTGCTTCGCTTATTCGTACCACGACTGCTTAATATCAATGACAGCGATTCAGTGATCATTCAATGACATTTCACAGCCGCTAAGCTGTCAAGAACTCTTATTTGACTTATAACCCGGTCGATTTAACATGTCACCTGCAGGTTATACCCGTCCCTCTCACTCTCCGGGCATGACAGAATCGAGTGAAAGAGACGGGTAGAAGAAATAAGGACACAAATCGTTCGGTCATTCACATTCAGCAATTCATTTGCGATCCAGTTTTTAGAAGGTCATAGTACGAAAGAAAGCAATTCATTTTAGGAACCTATACTGCATCGCGCTATTTTTGAATCGCTGTCTTAAAGTTGATGGTAGGCACCCTGTAAAATATTAGCCAACCTACCTCGCGATATGTTATTTTACATTACTTTATTTCATATAAAAAAAAAATTCCATGAAACAGATGGGTGAAGGTCGATGCCTATTCATACCTCAGGCTATTACATTCTCCGGGTGAATTTAACGAGTTGATATTAAAGGAAACTTTTTGTGAGATAACGACAAGAGTTTTCAATTAAACCAATTATTTGCTTTAGATGTTTTAGGTACAATATTCATTAGTGAGTACGTTTCAACATTTGCTTTGATAAATTTGAGCTTTGTATCAGAATGCCTTATTAATAAATTGTACATGCGATATAATTACTTTGTATATCCTTCATTTACCTTCTTTTGATGTAAGTACTACCTATCTATTTTGAAGTTTGATTGGATTAGACCATAAACGATACACTTTTAGAAGGAAGTGTTAATAAAATGGATGATTTTTTGGGTAGATACTCCATAATATGACAAATTAGGAATCAGAAAATTCTTAATAGCCAATTGTTAGTTTTAAAACGAACTAACAAAAAGAGTGATGAAAGAATTGATTATTTTATAAAAAATTGAAGGTTCAATTATTTTTCTACCATTTACCTCTGTCATAATAAAATATTTGGTGAAAGCAAAAGTACTAACTGACTTGCTGTTTCACAAAAAGGTGGAAAATGCATTAAACGAATAAAATGGAACGCAACTAACAAAAGCTTTAATTGAATTATTAAACATTCCAACAATCTTTTCTCTTGGAACAAAGTATAAACATGTCAGGAAAATTTGCAGAACGAATAATGCACATGCAATTTCTGAGTCCACTTTCGTATGAACAATATCCATATTTCTATAGACGGAACACAATCAGAATGTTTGCTTTGATATAACTTATTCATTAACATTTATTAATAAAAATAGAGTCGAAGAGCTTATGAAGTATATTTCAATGAATTTATTAACTGGTTGCATACGATTTATTGTTAACAAACAACTAAGACGCCCGTTTAATGAAATGAACCATAACACTATAACAAATTATTATGTTTATACACCTACATGTCGGAAATTTTTTATAGGCCTAGCAGGGAAACTGCTTCAAATCATTAGTTTGCTCATTTTACTGAAAAAGAAACATTTGTTTTACTTTAAAAAGTTAACAAAATTGTATTCCTTGATTTAAAAAAAACAGATTTCTCATAAAAAAGCACAACATAGACTCGACTTGACAGCCAATCCATCTTATTTGATTATTTTCCTTTCATTTCATTCACCATGTTTGTTAGAGAGATTTGATCCTTATGATTGACCTCATCGATATGCGATAAAAGTACAGGGACCTCATCGATACGCGATAATAGTACAGGGTGTTGTTTTGTAAAGGAAAAATTGTTATAGTAAAAAACCACCAGCCCTGTAAGTAACTTTCATTTCAGGATTCGAGCCACACCCATTTTTTCCTTTGCTTAGAGAATAGCATTGTGAATGCATGAAATAATTTAAAATCCCCAAACGGAAAAACAATTTGAAGAACATCGCTTATCAGCAGGACCCCCCGCGCGTCTCAGTATACGTACCAAAATAGGTAATTTTGAAAAAATCCTTTTAATAATTATAAACATTTGACGGCCGGAATCGCCTATTCAAAGACAATTATTTTCGTATAAGTATTATTCATTTACTAAAACCAAGTATAATTCAAGTAATAGGATATTTGAATTACGATTAGACGGCTGTTTGTTTTATTTGATGCAGTAAAGTATCACTAAAAGAGTTTTGAATGGACGCAATCGCCGCAAATAAAAGACTGTTAAATAACGTATATTTTTACCCAAAATTTTGAGAACTTGCGATTCAAAATTAAAATCATTTATTAATTTTAGGCTGATACAGCACTTGTGAACGTCATTGAAGCTACGCTATCGGTTCGCAAATCCTACGGCGGGAGACCTTGTAATTAGAAGAACCGGCAAGAAACTCGCCAAGGGCCATTTTTTTATTTGCAAGTAATCCAATTTAAAATACTAACACTATTTTTGGAAACCCTCGCCTTAAGGTGTATCGATGAGCTCAGTGGCGCCGCCAATGGAAATAAATCAATTGCATTTTATTAAAGGCAGTTTCGGTTATTTCGCGCAAATAGAAGAGCAAAATGCAATTTTTCATTGTTTATTCATGGCCTCAAATATGAGCACCAAGTTTTGGATCTCGATATTGCCAAATGTGGGCACTTTTGGCATTATTGAGATTCACGACTTATTGCGTAAGTTTGAGTTCTCAAAAGTATATTTATAAAATGCATTCCACTCTTTCACCTGCACGAAATAACCGAAACTTTTAATCCAAGCCTTTAATAAAATGCAATTGATTTATTTCCATTGGCCACTGAGCTCATCGATACACCTTAATGTAGTTTGTTTCTAATTTTAGCTAGTTCGATTCTGGTGTCAAGCTCTGCCAAAATTCGTTATTTTAGAAAATTGTTGAATTCAGTTTTGTTTCTGTTTCCCTCAAGGGTCTATAATTTTTTTTCACCCGTATATAAAAGAGAAATAATATTAAAAAACAACTTGAGAAAAAAATTTCGTTTTGATGGACAGTATCGTCTTCTAAAATCTTTGTAGGTACTGAATAAAATTTAGAAGTGTATAATGTATAATTAAATTATGCATAATACCTATTCGCCAGTAATGACAATTTAAATATTCATAAGCTATTTTTACGAAACATCGTGATTGTAATCCGGTTTATGTAACCCATAAATTTTTTACACCTCTTCCTGAAAGGGTTCATTTTCATATTCTTCAAGAGTCCAGAATACTTAATTATATTTCTGGTCTTAAAGAAACAGTTTGTAGCACGAATATCCTTGAATATTTTAATAGTAATTCTTAGCAAAGATTAAGCTTAGTTTAAGTTATAGAAGGACATGGAAATGTAGGTATTGCTTACTATAGATAGATAGATGTTACGTTTATTTTTGCCACACACATACACACATTAAATTAACAAGAAAAAAAATGATAAATACAGATTATATAAACTTAGAAGGCAGAATTAAAATAAAATAAACCTAAGTAATGCCGGTATGGAGATGTGCCTGTGTGCAGCAGCAAAAAGGTCTAGGCTTGGCAAATTATATCCACCTAAAGGTGAAATGCCGTTTTACAGCAATCACCCTATGCGACGTGGGGTTGACGCGTTTGTAACGATGTCGTTCGTTTCAGTCATTATGAATGGTTTAAAGCTCCATAATGGCTGGAAACTCCATAGTTCTACATACTGGCCATTAATTTTATCGAATCCTATCCTGTTCTTTCAATTCAAATTCAAAATCTGATGAGTGCCCTGTTCAGCATTTTTGATTCAGTTCTACCAAAACCATCAAGCTGTACAGAGCTCGCGGAGCATTATCAGTTATATCAGTAATATTGTTAAGATTATGTAAAAGTGGCTATTTATAGCAAATATCTAAATTGTTAACAGTCTAATGTAAAAGCAACCCGTTTCTCCGGTTCCTATTCTTCCTATACTTTCTATTACTACCTTTACAATAAAACAAATCAAGTCCTATAAACATCTTTTTATTCATATCTATCTAACTAAATACTGGGCGGCGACTTCCAACGTTCCGGCTAGTGTACCACTGGCCAACGAGGACGTCCCGTCACACCATACCATACCATACCAGTCACAGTAGCTTATTCTTGCAAAGCATAAAGTTCTTTATGCTTAGTATTGGAATAAAAGCTTTTTAGGGTTCCGTAGTCAACAAGGAACCCTTATAGTTTCGCCATGTCCGTCTGCCCGTCTGTCCGTCCGTCCGTCTGACTCCAGTCTAGCTCATAGACTCTTTGTACTAGAAAGCTGTAATTTAGCATGAATATACATATTATGTGTGTGTGTCCCCCCCCCCCCCCCCCCCACCAGCCAAATGGTTGTATCTGGATACGTGAAAAAATTCACGATAGTAGTAAATATGACGAAGTTAAAAAAGTTTTTGAGATATAACACATTTTCTAAAACCGCAGATATAACTTTGTCATTCATACGAATACTATGAAAAACAAAGTTATTTTTTTCTGGCAAAAAATGACAGAGGTATTTTTGCTAGGTGTACGTAATCGGTACGTTAAATGGGTACGGAACCCTTCATGAGTGAGTCCGACTCGCACTTGGCCGATTTTTTAATGTAGCTTATGCTAAAAGATTAGATCCTATTCCATGTGCAGAAGCAAAATTTTGCTTTGCACGAAAATGGGCTGTCATAGGATCCATGCTACATTTTTTTATACTCGACGGGGTAGCACTTAGCCTTCATCACATATGATGAAAAGTGGTGATAAGGCTGAAGCTGGAAGCGTACTACTCCTGGAATCCTCAATCAGTGAGAAACTGGCTATCTTATCTCTAACTTCCGGAACACAATAATGCTAAAAACGTCAACGTCAGACTTAGATAAGATGGTGGTAGCTATTAGCCAGGTGTACTTAGAACAAGTCTTACCCTCCAACCAAACCAAATACAAATTATACCACCACTGGGACTTCTGGGTCTGTAACCGGTGGTCTGAAACACTAGAACACAGAGGCGGTTAATTTTTTTAAGTATACGCATTTTATTGTTTAAATTTCTCTTTGTAGATGAAAAGTCCGCTTACATAATCATCATCTAGTTGTCATTGTCTATCTAAATTTTCAAATTTATGAAAAGTTGTGAATTTCATGTTGTCAGATAGCATAAAACATTTTACTGTCTTAACTGACTTCCTGATGAATGTATAAAGGAAAATGGAATCCCTATAGAGCCGGGCCACTGAATGTACACCTGGGACCAAACGGCTTAACGTGCCTTTCAAAACACTGAGGAGCTCAAGAAATATATTTCAGGCCATCCCGTGACCAACCATTGCGAGAGTTGCTCAACCTCCATAAATGCAGGTTAACCGCTGCACTAGTGAGGTTGATAATTTATGTTTAACTAGTAGTCGCGGCTACCCGCGTGGTTCCCGTTTCCGTGGGAATAACGGGATAAAATATAGCCTATGTCACTCGGGAAGAATGTAACTTTCTAATGGTGAAAGAATTTTCTAAATCGGTCCAGTAGTTTTGGAGCCTATTCGATGCAAACAAACAATCAAATCTTTCCTCTTTATAATATTAGTATAGACTAACGGCCTCCCGCGGTTTTATCCGCGTGTTTCCCGTTACCGTGGGACTATTGGGATAAAAAGTGTCATTATGTATAATTCCAGACTATAATCTATCTCTGTTGCAAATTCCATCCAGATCCGTTCAGTAGTTTTTTCGTGAAGAGTAACCAACATTCATACTCACTATTAGTAGGATATACTGTGATCACGCACAATTGTGGTGACCATCGACTGTGTTCCACAGTTTATTGAAACGAAGGTTTCTCATGCAAAATTAAGTTACTTAAAAGCTAGGCCTACCTTAACTTAGAGAATACTGTCCGTAATCCAGGGGGGCTGATGGCTGTCTCGCCGGCGCGCGCCTGGCTAAGATCTTCAGTCAACCCCGATGGGAAACTGTTATAGCTAACACTCTTATAACTACACAATGCCCTAATAGGCAGCTAAAACTTTCCCGGCGCTTTTCAAAGCGAACACACACGGGTCACAGGTGGCGAACTGAGCGCGAAGTTGCGCGGACGGTGGTTGGCGGCGCACTGACAAAACGATCCTACACTCGGCCGGCCGAGCGCATTGTCTCGCGACCTTGACAATGACAACAACTGCTCACAGCGCGGCGCGAACATCCCCCCGTCCCGGACAGTAACAAACTGTCCGCCAACTCAATCTAAGGGCAGGCGAGAGAGGGTAGCGATCGCTCGCTTCAAAACAGAGTCCCCCACCAGGACCTCGGCAAACCTGGGCACACCATCCGACCCCGGATGAAGCTGAACAATGCGTCCTAAACGCCAGCGGAGGGGCGGCAGGTTTGGATCCTTTACCAACACGAGGTCCCCGGTCTTGGGTGGGGTCGTCCTATCCGACCACTTAACGCGTTGCTGCAAAATGTGCAAATACTCCAGATGCCAACGGCGCCAAAAACTCTGCGTAAGCTGCTGGAGCAATTCAAATCGCGAGAGCCGTCCGGAGGGCACTTCGGAATAAGGATATTCCGGCAAGGCGTTAAGCGGTCTGCCAATCAAAAAATGGCCCGGCGTAAGGGCCTCTAAATCATTCGCGTCCGAAGACAACGGACACAACGGACGCGAGTTGAGGACCGCCTCAACCTTACAAAATACGGTCGCGAGTTCCTCAAACGTGAGGACCGTCTCCCCAATAACGCGACGAAGGTGAGTTTTAGCGGCCTTTACAGTTGCTTCAAAAATCCCTCCCCAGTGGGGGCAGGATGGCGGGGAGTACTGCCATCGTACCCCTCTGCGAGAGAGTGTGGATCCGATCTCAAAATTATTCCTATCCAAAAATTCACAAACTTCCTTTAAATACCTATCGGTGCCCTTGAAATTGGTTCCACAATCGGACCTGATTAACGACGGCATTCCGCGGCGAGACACAAAACGATTCAACGTGGCTACAAAGGCTTCTGTGGTGAGGGCACTAACCACCTCCAGGTGGACCGCTTTAGTGGCCAAACAAACAAATACACACAAGTAAGCCTTTTCCGTTCTAGCATTACGAAGCCGCGATGTCTTAACGGTAAATGGCCCCGCAAAATCCGTTCCAACTCCTGAGAAGGGCATCGATTCGTTCACTCGATCGGCAGGCAAATCACCCATCTGGGGCTGCATCGTATCGGCGCGCAAACGATAACACGGGAGACAACGAAAAATAACGGATCGGATTATTCTCCGCGCTGACAAAATCCAGAACTCTCGTTGGAGGAGCGCGGTCAAAGCATTACAACCGGCATGAGCATTCTTTACATGTCGGTCTGTAATCAACAGTCTAACTAACGGTCCATCCTTGGGGAGCAACAAAGGGTGGCGTGATCCGTACGGCAGGTTGGCATGTCTGAGCCTACCTCCGACACGCAGCAATCCGGTACTGTCCAAGAAAGGATTCAACCGCACCAAGGGTCCCTTCAACTTGGGCTTACTTGAGCGCAGGGCTTTCAGCTCCGGTTCAAACTCTCGCTGTTGCGTCACTCGCAACCAATGCAAAAGAGCGTCTTGCCGCTCTTGTGGGGCGAGGACCGGAGACAACGATTTCTCCTGAGGATGGCGACAATTTCGCACAAAACGCCTCATCCAAGCAGTCACGCCGAGCAACTTATCAAGAGAACTGTAGCGGTCTAACAAAAACTCCATCTGCGGAGCCGCCACCGTCTCCACGGCGTGAACACGCATGCCTAGGTCTGGGACTCTGGCCACAGCCGGGGTGGCAGGCCATGAGCGCTCAGGCCGTAACAACCATGATGGACTCCACCATAGGTGGTGGTCCACTAACTCAGGCGCCTCGCAGCCGCGGGAGGCACAATCTGCGGGGTTCAATTCGCCCGGTACGTGGCGCCAAATCAACGGGGCCTTTGAAGTCTGAATTTGTGAGACCCGGTTGGCCACAAAAACCTCAAGGGTGTGGACTGAACTCTTCAGCCAACAAAGGACGACCTGGCTGTCAGACCACGCAAATATCGACTCCAAGTCGACACCGTTTCCCAAGGTGTCGGCAACATGATTGAGTAGCCGTACTAAGAGAGTGGCGCCGGACAACTCCAACTTCGGAATGGTTAGCCTAGTCCGAAGGGGGGCGACCTTACTCTTGGCCGTAACTAAGTGTACGGCGACAACGCCTGCTGCATCCACCGTTCGGATGTAAACGGCTGCCGCGTATCCGCTTTCGGACGCGTCACAAAAGCCGTGCAGGGAGGCTTTAAACTTTCCCGAAGGCAGCATTTGCCTCGGTATACAAACCCGATTACGTCGGGTAGGGATGACACGAACCTCACCCACTCTCGTATGAGGCTACCAGAGAGGGGCTCATCCCATGACAATTCCGCAGCCCAGAGCTCCTGTAGGAAGCACTTCATCGAAAACACTACAGGGCTGAGCCAACCGTTCGGATCAAAGGTACGGGCTACAGTGGATAGCACCGTGCGTTTAGTCCAGACCTTTGGGTCTGGCAGTTCCAATCTATATGTGAACAAATCCGGGACTGGTCGATACTGGACTCCCAAAACAGACAGCATGTCTGGAGTCTCCGGATTTTCAAAGAGGAGCGGCTCTTGCTGGTGGTCCTTAGGCAAATCTGCCAATAGGTCCGGTGAGTTAGACAGCCACTTCCGCAACTCATAGCCACCAGCCCTCAAGAGCGCAATCAGCTCATCACGTAAGACGAGAGCCTCATCTAAGCTCGAGGCCCCCGTGCAGATATCGTCGACAAATAAGGCCCCCCCCTCAATAAGAGCAGATGCCCGGGGATAGCGTAGCCGTTCGCGCTCTGCGAGCTCCAAAAGCGAACGGATCGCCACAAAGGGGCTCGACCGCAAACCATAAGTGTTGGTGTTCAGCTCGTAAGCCAACATCGGATCCTGGGGATCCTCACGCCAAAGGATGAGCTGGTATCGTCTATCCTCCGGGTGAATCACGGTCTGTCTGAACATCATGCGGATATCGGCCACAAAGACGACAGCGTGCCGGCGGAAGTTGGTCAAAACATCACAGACATCGTGATGCAACTTCGGCCCCGCATGCAGACACTGATTCAACGACACTCCGGTTGACGTGGGCGCTGAACCATCAAAGACCACGCGGATCTTCCCATTGGAAGTCTTCAAAACAGCGTGGTGTGGCAGGAAGTAATGTTCCACATTACGCCAGTCCAACTGCGAGATGGACATGTGCCCAAGGTCCAAATACTCCCGCATGAAGTCTATATACTTCTCCTTGAATGCGGGATCCCTGGCCATCCTACGCTCCATGGACAACAATCTCTTCTCGGCCATCGGCCGGGAGCTCCCTAAAGGAGGGCGAACCGCCAAGAAGGGCAAGCGGGTAATCAAGCGACCCGAGAGGAGGCGCCCAGTGTTGTTCTGGTAGAACAATTCGCACTCCTCGGCTAACGGATCCAACCGCTTGGCAGTGGGGGGTTCCTCCACCTCCCAAAACTTTTGGAGAACGTCGGACAAAGTAGAACCGACAATGGTCTGGCGGTCTACCGACGGGGTCTCTGGTGTCTGTGGTACCTTTCCCATCACCACATGACCCAGCGACGAGGACAAGGCGACAAGATCGGCTGTCTGCAAAACTCGCTTGCTTCCACACAGTACACGACCGAGGACATCCGCACCAATCAACAAGTGTATTGGGCCCGGTCGGTGGAAGGAAGGATCAGCCAAAGCCAGTCCAGACGTCAGCTCAATCGTGGATGGCGGCACTCGCACTTGCGGGAGTGGTCCAACCACCTTATCAAAAACTATCGCCGAAGCACCGATCTTCGGCCTTGGCGTGAAGTGGGGGGAGAAGGAGAACTCAACTCGACCAATCGGATCAGGGATCCGCGAGTCTCCCACCCCCCGTACCGCTTCGTGATGCGGCACAAGCAAAAGACCCAGCTGTCGGACAAGCCACCTGGACATTATGCACCCCTGGGCACCTGAGTCCAAAAGGGCACGCACCGTGACAACATTGCCCTTAGGTCCCCAAACATTCACGGAGGCTGTTGGCAACAGCACAAGCTCCGGAGGGGTGGTTGGGTCCGACAGGGGCGCCATTAAAAATTTTGGGGGGGTACTTGTCCCCCTCGCGCCTGAGTCGGCGCGCCAAATGTGGGACGCTCGTACCGGGCGAGCGGGTCCCAATCGGGTACATACTGGCCCCGACCAACAGCACTCCTAGGTGCAGGGTAATACCCGTGTGGGGCGTGCCTCGGTACATAGTACCCCAATCGAGGCCTCTCCATTAGGGGGGGGGAGTAGCAAATAGGGCCCGTGCCCATCGCCACCGTGGCGTACTCTTGTGGTACCCCCCTACCCCCGCCCGTGGCGGGGGCGTCTCTCCTATAGTTCCCCCTCTCCGGGGGGGACTGAACGGGGGGGCTAAGCCCCGCCGAATCTCTAGGGGACCGGTTCCGGGCTGCCGGGCCCCCGCCCGTGCGCGAGGAATTCGAACCCCGGTCGCTCCCGGCGTCCTTGCGGTCCAAACAAAGGAGGGGGTGATGCCTCCCTCCGCAAAGACGACAATCCTCGGTCTGGGGACACGCCGACTGCATGTGTCCCCCCAAACACCTATAGCACCATTGGCGCTGTCTAGCAACGGCCCTCCGTCCCTCTGGGCGGAGGCCTCTAAATTTGGCACATTCGTGCACCATGTGCCTATCTCCCCTGCAATACCTGCACCGCTCACTCGGTGCGGGGGGAGGGGACTGCTGGAAGGCAGCATAGCGATTGGTCGGGCGACGGGGCTGTTCCCTCGCCGCCACCATACGACCAACACCTGGAACCGGGGCGGGCTCCAGGTGGTCCGTCACCCTACATTCGTCCTCCAAAAAACGAAGGAGGTCCGCGAAGGGCGGAAGATACGAGGCGCTGTCGCCTCCGTACCTCTGCTCGAAACGCCCCTTCATTTCAGCGGGCAATTTGGCGAGGACTATGTGCAGCAGTACAAAGGACCACTGATCCACCGGCAGGTCCAATCGCCTTAGGGAGTTGACCGCTGACAGTAGCGGGTTCAGCAACTCCCTCCGTAACAGGTGTACCCGCGTGATTCGCGGGAGGGCCAAAATCGTGGCCACGTGGGTGTCCGCCAGTAACCGGACATTCTGGTACCTGCTAACCAGAAGCTGGCGAGCCACCTGGTAGTTGTCGTCGCTGATGAGCAGGTGCTGGATTACCGCGCTGGCCTCTCCTCGCAGGGAGGAGCGCAAATAGGCCAACTTCTCGCTAGGGGATAAGTCCCGTCGTGAATCCACCAAACTGTCAAACAAATTAATGTAGCCCATCCAGGCTGACAGATCCCCATTAAAAGTGGGAATCTCCAAAGTAGGCAATCGGCCTAGCAACGCCGTCGGGGTAGGTTTGACCTCCCCGCTCAAAACCGGCTCCCCCTTCCGAACAGCCAGGGCCCTCTCAGCCGCCTCCGTGAACTGGTCAGCCAGCTCATAGGCCTGGGCTACATCCTGCTCCAACTGTTCCGACACGGCATCATCAGCTGGGGGGTTCTCCATATAATACGCGCGACACTCCATGGCGTGGCGCTCCAGGTCTTGCAGCCGAGCTGCCAGCCCGCCATACCGAGCTAGCAACGCGCCTACCCGGTCGGCTCGGTCTATTAATGTGACCGCACAAGCAAGCCAACGCACAGCTCCTTGGATGCCAGCCCTGGATACGGCGAGCGGATTCGTAGGAGCCATTTATAATCCGTTTAATAAACAAAGCAAACAAAGAAATACAGAAGTGGTAAACAACAACAAAAAAAAACAATAGAAATAGGTCGCGTCACGATAATATAAAACACAATTAAAATTCGGACGACATACACGGACCCTACTATTTTCATAAATTATTAGCAACTTACCAATTTCAAGGGCTAACAATATAACGGTATAAACAAAACGTATAGGATTAACGGTATGGCATACATACACGGCACGGCCAAGTCAACCTCGCAAATCAACTACTAAACCGTTATCATCAAACAAAAACAAAACTATTTTTAATAATAATACTCGTAATTTAATACTACTAATAATTAAAACTAGTTCCACTTTTTTAACTAGGCAAGCGGACTCGGAACAAACACTAGTATGTGGTACTAATAAACAACACTTTCGAACGAAACTATTCGTAAAATAAATCCGGACACACAAAAAAAAATATACACATCTAGGCGAGTAAACTCGTATCAAATCACTAGTATGTGGTACTAATAAACACACTTTCGAACGAACTATTCGTCAAATAAATCCGGACACACAAAAAAAAAATATACACATCTAGGCGAGTAAACTCGTATCAAAACACTAGTATGTGACAACAATTATATAAGTGTCTATCTATTATCGGATCCACCAAGTGAGAAACATTCGCTTCGAGAATTTACTAGAACAATTTCTTAGTACTTCAATCGTCTCGGAATACCCTCGAGATTTCAACAAAAAAAAATAATTTTTAGGTACGCTTTTTAGGTACGCTTTTTATTTTTACTATGAAATTTTATGTAGTTAATTTTAATATGAAAATTAATTATATCAACTAAGCTCTGCTACCAAAAATATGATCACGCACAATTGTGGTGACCATCGACTGTGTTCCACAGTTTATTGAAACGAAGGTTTCTCATGCAAAATTAAGTTACTTAAAAACTAGGCCTACCTTAACTTAGAGAATACTGTCCGTAATCCAGGGGGGCTGATGGCTGTCTCGCCGGCGCGCGCCTGGCTAAGATCTTCAGTCAACCCCGATGGGAAACTGTTATAGCTAACACTCTTATAACTACACAATGCCCTAATAGGCAGCTAAAACTTTCCCGGCGCTTTTCAAAGCGAACACACACGGGTCACAGGTGGCGAACTGAGCGCGAAGTTGCGCGGACGGTGGTTGGCGGCGCACTGGCAAAACGATCCTACACTCGGCCGGCCGAGCGCATTGTCTCGCGACCTTGACAATGACAACAACTGCTCGCAGCGCGGCGCGAACATACTGTGACGTTATTGTTTTCAACAGCCCTCTAACAAAACCACCCAACTTTAGAAAACAAAAAGAGGTTTGCTTAAATCCCAAAACTATGTATAGTAACCGTGTCGGCACGCACCAGTTGAGCGCTCACATAAGGCTCACATACATATATCTGCCACGCACCGCCATTTGTAATTTGCACACACACATTTACATTCCACGAAACACCTGAAGCGAATCCCCCGCGGATCCCCAAATATATCACGAGACAAAACGTCCAACGAAAACACGTCACCTCATCCATTCCATTTTTCGTGAAATATGTCTTTGGGTCTCACCGAATACTTTGAAATGGTCATAAAAAATAATATATTGTTATTACGCGATATAAATTCGATTATCGCGCGCACTGCAGACCATTTTGGTTCGACACGTCTCTTTTCGTTTTCATGGTCGCGTAATGGTGTTATAAAGGTGCTAATGCTAGCGATTCCATTGAATAAGGATCTGTGATTCATGACGTGAATTCGCATCTTCATTTTCAAATGGAAAATGAATTATTTTTATCTCACCACAACGTGCTATGGAAAGGAAATACAACAAAATATGAAAAGACGTTGATATTATTGCCTTTTTGTCTTCGGCGTTTTCTACTGTTGAACAAACTGCCGCGGCGCGAGTAAGGTACCAATTCATTACTTTGCGCTCACAAAAATAACAATGTAACCTTAATAATAAGGTTAAATTTGCTTAATAATTTTCTCCAAAGCCTCTTTTATGGAATATATCTATTCTAACAATGATTTAACGTATAATGTCATATTTTTTTAACTGATCATTTAAAAAAAACATTTATTATTCCACTGTCTCTAAGTATTACCTTAGAATATTTAACAAAACCTCCAAGAATGCTACTGCCACCTCCTTCGAAGATAACAATTTATGAAAGCAACACGTACTGAAGTAACTGCTTACAAAATAACGAGAACCGTGCAGAATTACTTTAGACAAGGAATTCTAGTAACAATGCTCGCATTGTAAATCATAATCGAAATAAATCAATGGCAGCAAATTACAGAACTACTCGTAGTTCTGTAATTTGCTGCCATTGATTTATAATTATTTGTAGCACAGCGCACTGGTGTAAATAAATTATCAAAGAAACGCGCAATGAAAAACTATTATAAAGTGATGTTTAAAGTAACTAATAAATAAATTACTAACTTACAGAAATATCAATAATTATCCAGCCCAAAGTGCTTTGGATACCAAAAGATGGATAAACTTTTCTGCAGATATACTTACACACACAACACAGGACTATGCCATATTACAAAATTGAATAGCTTTTGTGGCATCGACAGTTTTGTTTCGAATTTCGCTTCAATGTGACAAAGTTGTAGGTTGTTTACATAAGATAAGATGGATGCTTCGGAAAGTACCTGTGTCGGATTGGAAGGGAGGCGACCACACGGTACCATGACTGCGGCGCTGGGGTGGACAGTGCGGAGCACACCTTACAGGAGTGCCCTGCCTGGTCTTCGCAGCGCCGTAGTCTGGGCGCCGTGATAGGGAGGGACCTCTCGCTGCCGAGCGTGGCCCGCGCCATGCTTAGTAGTGACAGGTCCTGGGATGCGGCAGTCTCCTTCTGCGAGGATGTCATCTCGCAGAAGGAAGCGTCTGAGCGGATCCGCGAGCAGGAGGCTCATGCGGATCGGCTTGGACGCAGGCGGCCGGGGCGGAGGTATCTGCGCTTTGCGCGCCTTATCCCCCCTTAGCGGGGCGGTGCGGTTCGGGCGACGGCGACTTGGCCGTCGCCCGGATCGCACAGTCCCCCCCCGGTAGTCTTGGGAGTTGGCTCCGCTTGCTCGGCCATCTCCCGCCGCGCAGGGGCCCGGAAACGGACCACCCGTCAGGCCGCAGGGGGTGCTTCTCACCACGACCCCCCCACAGTCGGTGTACCAAAAACTGACGGCGGAGAGCAAGTAGTGAGGGGTTTAGTTGGTAGTGGTGCCTGCTCTCGATCGCCCCATCTGGTCAGCCCACCTTGAGTGGGTAACCTTATGGGGAGATTGTGAGGAGGCTCCCTCCCTCTGTCCTGCCCCCTCTCGAGCTTTCGAGCTCGATAGGGGGCCGGAGCAGGGGTTAGAACCGCCCAGCCCTGACGCGAAGCCTATTAGGCTTGGTGGGAGGGCTGGGCGCGGCGAGGGACAGGCCCCGAGTCTGACCGAGTCCAACATGCCGTGTGGTATACGTAAAGACAGTATTTGCCCTCACTATATAAAAAAAAAAAGAAAAAAAAAAAAAAAAGGTTGTTTACATAATCATTGCTTATGACTGTTCAAACACATAAATATCAGTCTTGTTCGGGAATTCAACCAGCGATCTCTGAACAAAGGTCAAAATTAAATATGCCTACCACACCACGCTGTCATGATATCGAAACTCTGATTATGGCCAATATGATAGCAAATCACAAAAGTAATAAATAATAATAATATTTTTTTTACGACCGATTTGGCGCAGGGGTAGGCTACTGCGCCAGTGGTCTCGGGTTCGATTCCCGAACAAGACAAATATTTGTGTGCATGAACATGTCTATTTATCTTGGTCTGGGTGTTTACTATGTACATTAAGTATATATTTACAAACAAAAAGTATTTGAGTATATATTTATCCGTTATCAAGTTTTCCATGATACAGTTTCTTATTGAAATTAAAATGGACTTAGATAATTGGTGTGAATGTAAGATGTTATTTATTATTTATTTATTTAATAATCAACCGCCTCTGTGGTCTAGTGGTACACACCACAGGTATCAGACCCGGGTTCGATTTTCAGTGGGAGTACATAATATTGTAGGTATTCTGTTTGGTTGGTAGTAGGGCTTGTTCCAAGTCCGCCTGGCTAGCCACTACCTTCTTATCTTAGTCTGACGCCATAAGGCGATACTCGGAAAAAATGTACTGAAGCGAGATAGCAATGAGAAAACGACGCGCGCGGGAGCGAGACCGATTTTGCAGATTAGGCAAAAAAACACAAAATAACTTCGTATTAAAAAACTACAGCGATTTTTAAAAAATGCTTCTATACGATCCTCAATATTATTGGTGTCCACTAATTAAACCAATTTCCAATAGTGTAAGTAACCCCATTTCAGAATAATCTTCACTTTTCGTATTTTTTAGAGGTCTTTTCGAAAAGAAAAAGTGTCGAGGCAAAATCATAAAATCGTGTTTTTGAAACTATACGATTCTAGATAAAGGTATGAAGAAATATATATCTTATTACCAGATTTGTAACAACTGTAACCGTCCTATAGTTTTAAATCAAAAAGTCCATATTTTTCCGAGTAGCGCCATAACAACGATGTTTTCAGCATTGTTTTGTTGTGGCAGTTAGAGATAAGATAGCTAGTTCCTCAGTAGTTGGGGATTCCGGGAGTAGTGCGCTTCCACCTTCAGCGCCGGCGTGATGAAGGCTACGTCGTGGGCCACACTACTGGAGCGACCGCGGGGCAGGAGAAGACCTGCGGATCTGCAGGACGCGCGAACACGTACTATTCCCTCGGCCGGTCGCGGCGACCGCCGGACGCGCCAGTGTGGCCCCTCCCGTCCGTCTCAATATATTTATTTTTCCCGCTCAACGCGGACGCAAGACGCGAAGCTCCAGTGTGGCCCACGACTAAGTGCGACCCTGTTGTGAATAAATGCGCTAACATTTAACAGATGAAAACACACAATTGGGTATCACTATCTATTTCAGGCTCACCAACATATTAAAATCCCCATTAGTCTAACAGAAGACTAACAACTATCGGAACAATAACAGAAACATCAAAGCAGTAACAAAAGGGAACTTATTCCAAACAATTTGGGTCGTGTTCAAACATCGATTAATTACAACTCTTCAGCCATTATAAAGGCATAGAAAGGGAAAAACGAACAGAGAAAAACTGATCTAAAAGTCAGGGCGCCGGGTGCTGTGAATCTGTAAATCTGTGAATATCCCAATGAAATACAGCCTACGTCGTTCAGGAATAATGTAGATTTCCACAATTGTAACAGTACGTATATCCAGTTGTTACCTAACTCAATACATGTTTTTTTGCTCTCCTGTGGGTCAAAAACACTTACTAGGTAAAATAGGTATTATATAGGTATGTACACTAGGGTTTGCAATAAATGATTGATGAGTATTAGTTCTGTTAATTTGTTTGTTCTTTAATCGTAAAGTTTTTGTCTCTGTTCCTACTGTTATGACTGCGTCAAAGGTGCTACTGACATCTGTAGCTGATGCTAAAATTCTAAATATTTCACTTTGTCCGGATTGGTACAATCCACTTCAGAGTTTGGGTATTCATTTATTTAAGGCTATCGCCACGGTTTTGTTTTCAAAGCCAAATTAAGTTAACTACATTTACCTAATGAGTCACACCAACACATCAAAATATGACTATAAAAATTACTGCATTTAATGCGCGAACTCGTGCAAGTACTAATAGTTTTTGTTTCATCGAAATCTGGCCAGGATTTCTAAAGATACAGCGTTGTAAAGTTTCACCAGCTTTTGAAAATTTTCTTTCCTTGCGCGCTATTGCGATGACGTCATGTCGCACTGACATCTCCGTTTGCGGCTGTTGCGGGTGATTTCCGTCTAACTGTACCTACCTACATAGAGTCCGTTTGTGCGCAATCTTCGCGCAACTAAAACTGTCACCTACTGTCGATACCGAAAGACATTTATCCCACAAACTTATCTGACCCAGTGGTGGAGGCGCCACTAGCAGTATAATATTATCGAAATGGCTGTCAGTTTTTAGGGTGCATATTTAACTACCAAGTCAGTTAAGGTTGTAAGTACATTTTGTTTTGACGGTTGCTATATGTATTGACAGAATCCCGCCCGCCATTACGAAAGTTGATTTAATTTATTATTCACGAAAATAAAACATTAATTGAAGGTGTTTTTTCACATGGGCTCAATACAAAATAACTTAAACATTTCATTGATCGACTATAAGAAAAATAAATAAGTTTATTACGAAACCGTGAGAGCGCAACTATATAGCCAAAGGATTCTATGTAGGTATACGGAAGTGCGACGTGACGTCACACGTTAATGCCATTGGTTCACCCAAATTTTCCTCGGAGGCCGTACTTTAACGTTTAATATCTCGGTCATTTTTGAAGATAGGAAAAAAATAAAAACAGATTCTTTTTTCTCGAGTTACATGTTTTTTAGATATGCTGATAACAAAAATCATTGGTGTGACTCATTGTTACAGTATTATTGTAACAAGACAAAGTCTTAGCAAATCTATCTTAGATACCTACAGAGTTTTCCATCAAATTCTCTAGGGTTATATTATGACTTTATGAGGTTCTAGTTAGATTCTACTAAAAAAACAAAACATACACCTAATGCTAATATAACACGGTTCAACCAAATTGATTCACTTTGGTTGAAAGGCGCAGAAATACAGGCGCACATTGACATTGAATGATTCACTTTTACGTTTACATTGTTCAATTTGGTTGCTTCATCCCAATTGAAAGGCAAAAGTGTACAGTGTATTTCCGCTATAAAGGTATCGGTTCGAACTGGGCGTCGGACGACAATTGCACGCGACATGACGTCACGCCATACTAGTTTCTATTGTATTTGTATGTAATCGAGCGTCAACGCTTGCAGTTGCGGTTCGTTGCCAAGTTCAAACAGATACACATTAGTCTGATTCTTAACTAGAATGATTTTGGCACCTATATTTCTTTCAATTATATTTTGGTCAGTCACCGTTTAGATTTGCCTACGTCGGACGCGAAAAGAAAAAGAAGAATACCAAAAAAATTTTATAAGCAATAATTTTTAGATTTTATTTAGAACCCCATAAAGATAATCTATCACTTCCAAAACTCAAATTTGCGAAACCCCACAGACAACTGTAAAGCAAAATCTTCTATATCACATCAAGTGCGTAAAAACTTTTTTATCACAAGCCTTAACATCGCCCATAAAAATCTGTGTAACACTCATAAACATTATCTGCGATGCCTATAACTCTGAGTCGGACAGCTCCCAAAAGTTCACTCGAACTTATCAAATTTTAAATTACGCCGAGAATTTTTGAGCAACCCTCGGATTTAGGATACACTTTAAATTAAGTTTATGAGACGACGTTGAACTTCCTTCGGCTCAGGGCGGCTCGTGTTGGGGGTATAAATATGTAAGTATGTCTTGCATCTTGTTTTGTGTTAGTGGAAGCATGGGACTGCGTCTGCGTGTATGCAGTGTTTCAGTAATTTGCATTCACTCGCGGAAATGAGATTTTCTACCGCAATTAAAAGTGTCCTAAAAGTGACCGATAAATCCATGTTCAGTAGTACTTTTGTGAAGTATAAACTGCCCCTGTAGACAACTGACTTTCTATTAGCGAGTTCGCCAGTCGAATAGAAAGAAAATGTATGGGATTGACATTAGCGGTCACGTGACATTTCGATTGCTAATGTCAATCCCATACATTTTCTTTCTATTCGACTGGCGAATTCGCTAATAGAAAGCCACTTGTCTAGGGGGGCTGACTACCATTCATTTATATAACCTGAACGTAAATGTTTGGCTCTAAAACTTGGACATTGATCCTGAAGGAAGAAAACAAGGTCTTGGTGGTGGAGAGCCAAATCATTTGCAAGATACTTGGACCAACCTGAATGGATGATGGCAGCTAGAGAACTGCACGATTTTTTTACCATGGAAAGAGGTGTGCGTTACCCCCGCAAAAACTTCTGCTTTAGAGAGATGAGACCTTATCAGATAATTAGTGTGTCGTGAGGAGAAATTTGTTTACTAATAGCAAAATTTGTGTGAATTGTAGTTTTTGAGATATTTGACAAAAATAGTTTTTGCTGGGGTCACGTTTTAAACATTACCTACCCTGGCAAAATAAGTTGTTTCAGCACGGTACTAAAAACATGAATAGATAGCTTTTGTTGCGTAGTAAATGTTAGCAAACAGCAAAAATTGTGTGTGTTACGGTTCTTGAGTTATTTGAGTTTTGCTGGGGTAACGTTTTGAGATTTCCCAGATCTCGAAAACGGTTCAACGCAGAAGTATCCTACATGCTATTTTAGACTGTAATACATCTTGGCGCCAATTTTATCCAGATCCATTTAGCCGTATTGCCGTGAAAGAGAAGAAATATACCTACATACATCATCCCAAATGTACGCTTTTATAATACTGGGTAGCGCAAAAGTACTGCAATGCAAACAGGTCCAGTATATGATCATGATGTGCCCGCACTATGTTGAATGCCATACAACACAGTTCCACGAAATGCTGGAACCGCTGTGTGGCTGGTAGTAAAGTACATACAAATACACTACAAATAGTGCGAGTTCTTTTGCGCCATCCAGTATTAGTAGGAAGTAGGGCGTAGTAGGATAAACAACCAAAGATATACCTAAGCTAACCTTTTTTTTTTTGTTTATAGTGAGGGCAAATACAGTATTTTCGTATACCGCTAACGGTATGTTGGACTCAGTCAGACAAGGTCTGTCTCTCGCCGCGCTCAGCCCTCCCGCCAAGCCCAATAGGCTTCGCGGCAGGGCTGGGTGGTTCTAACCTCTGCCCCGCCCCCTGACGAGCTCGAAAGCTCGACAGGAGGCGGGGCAGGAGGAGAGAGCCTCCTCCCAATCTCAGGAGGGGGGGGGGGGGGGGGGGGGACCGCGCGATCCGTAAGATATAAGTACAACTGGTACAAGCAAACCTTTTTTATGGTGTCTGCGAGGAATAAACCACTCAAGAAACATGACATAATTCTATTTTAAACACCTTTCCTATTCCTAACTACTGCAATTTTAGAGATAGCGCCGTTAGAGACAAGGTCACAGCACATACATCAACTCGGAAAGGAATCGTACACGTATCAACTCGAGCGGTTCAGTATGCTTTGTATGAAACCCCCTACTGCAAAGCACACTAATCGGAATCGTAACGTAATCGCCTCGCCTCGGGACCAGCTCACGAACCGCTTTGCGGGTCGCTCAACTTGCTGTCCCCGCGCTTACCGCTAGTCGTCCACGCGCTCACGTCTCTCCGTACCCGAGCTTACGGCTCTACGCACAGTGGTCTGAAAATGAAAATGAATCATTTTTCTGTCTTTTTTTTTTCATTTTTTTGTCATTTTTTTATAATTTTTTCTCTAATTATTTTTTTTTATATGGAACCACTGTGCGGCAAGCCGTAAGCGCGGCGTCGCCTAGCCGTAAGCGCGGCGTCGCCTAGCCGTAGCCGAGCCGACGTACCGACGCTGATCCGGTTTGGTTACGTGCTTGCGTTAGGTTGACACCTGGTTGACGGCGAGGCGAAAGGCAATACGGTGTCGATCCCTTTCCGAGTTGATGTAATGTGCTGTGAGCTTAAAATAACCCCTCGTAAACGTTACGCGCAATTCAATTTATAAGAATGCGAATTGTAAAAGTGGTATTTTCAGAATATTTTATGGGAAAAAACGTCGACGTTCACTCGGCAGGGTTTTGTAACAAGATTTCTTGCGTCGTTCTGACAGGCTCGTCTTTAATATAACGGGACACACAAAGCAGAATAAAAATGAGTGCGCGATTTGTCGCAAATCTCAAGTAAATAGCGACAGTTTGTGCTAACGCTTCTTTGTTCAATTCTATTTTGCGAGAGTGTTGTCTTTTTTATTGTGAAAGCTTGAATCTAGAATTTGTTTTTGAAATGGAAATAGGAGAGTAACTTTATCAACTGTTTTTTTTTCTTATTTGACGTTGACGACCTCCATGGCCGAGTGGTGTACAGTGCCACAAACTTTTCTGTTCCGGTGGCCAAAATGTGAAACTAACGTGTTTTTTTTAATGTCATTTTGCTGTCAAGTTGATGTCCAACCATAGCGCTGCTGGCGGCTGAAGTTCTTAGAAGTCAGGGCCGGTTAAATTGCTACAAAAAAAGAAAAACGTACGTAGCGCCGCTGTCACCGGAACAGAAAAGGTTGTGGAACTGTACGCACCGGTTTCCAAGATGCCGCTAGCTCTAGAGGTACCTGGTTTGATTCCCGGTCGTCGTCGGGTAAATATTGAAAACGAACCTTTCAATATTTCCTCGGCTCTGGGTGTATTTGGTAATACCTGTCGTTGTATCCAATCTCCATAATACTAGTGCTTAGGCAGTAGCCTTCAACTATAGTAATAGATTGGTATTGTAACAATGTATGTGATTTATTTATTTATTTATTCTTTATTGCATGAAAAAAAAAAACATACAAAAGGCGGACTTAATGCCCTTAGGCAATCTCTACCAGTCAACCGGAAAGAATGTGACAAAAGGCTGTGGCGGCAATAAAAATAAGAATAACAGATTTTTTTTAAAGAAACCGTTTTAGTTAAATAAACACATAATAAAGCATATAATAATACATACAATCTTGATGATGTCCAATATTTATTTATTGCATTGGTACCAAATTGGGTATTTGACAATTTTTTTTTATTGACTGAAAATGTTTATTGAATCAGTAGCAACACAACATAGGTATTTATTTTCAAATATCTTGCATCATCATCATCATCATGTCAGCCGAAAGACGCCCGCGATCTTGCATACTTTCAGCGATATAGAGCATCAATCTTTCTAATTAGACAAGGAGAGCACTATCAAAATATGACGTCACATTTCTATAGCGCCAAACTCTCGCCATAGAAAATTTCGTTTTAGAAAGAGATAGCTAGAGTCACAATTAAGTAGCTCATAATTCGCTTGTTATAATACAGATTGAATTTCTTTTTTCACATTTGCTATTCAATAATGTTATATTTCTAAATGTCCTAATTAAATATCTATATTTCACCAACAGTCATATCCAATTCTGTTAAAATTAAACATTTTATGGATTACTGCGTTGGATTGCGTATCGTCCAAATTAAGATTTTGCGTTATTTCGTTATTAAATACCTTAATAAACCACTATAATTAATATATAAATAAATAAATCCATTAGAATACGTTTTTGTGGATTATGGAAGAAACTAGACAATTTCCATTTAGCCTGTCAAATTATTCTTGAGAAGATTCAAAAGCTTTTGAATTTATTACCCAGATTTAGGTATTACAAAGATGTCTAGGATAAAATTATAATTTGCCAATTTAAATATATATTTTTACTTTAATTTAGAGAGGTGCGTGCCGCAGTGGTACGAGTACCTACTGATCAAACCTCCTGACCCAGGGGTCGTGGGTTCGACAACCGGGGCAAACATTTATGTGACTAGCGTAAGTTTTTGTTCCGTGACGGAGTGAAATACAAATAATTATAATAAAATTAAATAAATAAGTAACTCCTTACATTCAGACCAATTATCGAAGCCCATTTTAATTTCATTAAAAACTGTATCATGGAAAACATGACAACGGATAAATATATACCTAAACTACTTAAATACTTTTTGTTTGTAAATACATACTTAAAATAGGTACATAGTAAACACTCAGACCAAGACAAATAAACATGTTCATGCACACAAATATTTGTCTTGTTCGGGAGTCGAACCCGAGATTATTATAACTGTAATACCTTAAATGACTGTTTAACCTACTATCATTTTGAAATCTGGGGCCTTAATATGCGCTGTAAAAGCAATGGCAAAGTATGATTGTGAAAGGGATGGCGCTATACGTAGTGTATACTCGTAGGTCCGTTTTTTAAACAACATTACTTTAAAACTGCGATGACGGGAGAGGTATAGAGCCAGATCAATGCATGTGAATAGTTTTAGCTACGCAGTGTAAGCTAAAACCTACTTCATATTTATAGCAAACTAGTTTTCCACCCGCGGCTTCGCCCGCGTAAACTTCACGACGTTATCCCGCGGGAATGTGATATTTTTCCGAGATAAAAAGTAGCCTATGTTTGTCTCCAGGCTACAAAGTATCTGTGTCCCACATTTCAGCCAAATCGGTTTAGCCGTTTTGGCGTGATTGGGTAACAAACAAACAAACATCCAAAGATCTAAACTTTCACATTATAATATTAATAAGTAGGATTCGTTCTCAGTAGCAAGAAAGTGGACGGTATCTGAATTATTCACGGTATCTGAATCACGTGTCATTAAAAATAGAAACCCCATATTAAGTAGCTCGAACTCCAGCGACAATCACTGAGCGATTATTTGGCTGACTAATACTTAGAAAGCGAAAAGTTAATAATCTAAGGACTAATATAACTGCGGCGGAATATTCGGAGGATTCTTATACTGAAAAAGGCATAGATGCTACAAAAAATACTCTACATAAAACTCACTGCGATTAGCTTAGATTCGTAGCTGCAAATGTATTTAGTTTGCAAGTTGCCTTACAAACTCAATACCCATACAGAACATCACAACATATCCATGAAAATAGCCGGTGATCGGACGAAAATACTTTTAAAGGCGTGTCCAGATATCTGTTAATTGCCCAAACCGATCATCGTATCCGATGGGCCGTATCATTTATCGTATTGTGCCAAGCTCCGTATTTAGTTGTGGAGTGTTTTGTACATGTGAAGAAAACGCAGACTCCAGATAGCACTCATATAATTTACAGGTACAACAATCAATAAAGTCGTCTTAGAGATCTTATGTCCTCGAGGCCAGGTTGAAGACAGAGCTCCCTTCGCTCTTCAGCAGGACTCAAGTCCGGCTATCCCCACCGCTTTTACCACAGATTACCCCATCTAACTAAAAAAGGCGTCAAGAGACGGCTAGTACCAGTGTTGCCATTAAGAATTATGAAAAACCTACTAAAGTACGTTTTTTAATTCGGTGCAAAAAAAAAAAGAAAACAGTATTACCATATTAAAACTCTATATTCACATTCGGTAGAATTCTTTATTTGTGATCGACATTGCCGTTAATTCAAAACATGCTTTGACTGGATAGATATTTGTTTAACATTATTAATAAAAGTAAAAAAATGGAAATTACTCTTACGTAAACAACAAAATAATTTTTCGAAGGGATGTTAGATGGATATATTTTTCACGTACTAGCAACACGCAGGCACAAAATATTTGTGACGCAGGGCTGACAAACCTACTTTAACATGTGTGCGATTATTTGATTGATTTTGATTTGTATTTTGTTTACTTTACGTGGGCTCCTATCTGCTTCGCGTACAGTGCTTCTTTTACATTATTTTGTAGATTTCTTCTTGTTTCTGTTATTGTTTTTGTTTATTGTTAAGTTTGAACCGTTGTTACTTGTTACTATTGTGTCTGTACTATTACTATCTAACCCATTTTGCATTATTTTATGCGCTTTACCCCAGGATATAGTTTTTATAAGAAGATTTTAACAAAATCTATAAAACCAAAACCTCACAATAAATTTGGTTTAAAAGAGACATGAAGAAAAAGGTTTACGACACCTTGTTGCTAAAGTCAAATGTGAAAGTGTCATTTTTTTTGCACCGAATTAATAAACGTACTTTAGAATCATCACATACAAGCAACTCGACATTGGTCGGGCCGTATCGCATGTTGTAACCTGTCCAAATACGCAAGCATGGTACAAATACGCGAGCATGGTACGCGTCTTCGATATCGATTCGGTGATCGGGTCGGTCATGCGATACAATGTATGTACCTACTTTATTTCATCAGCTTTCCATAAATGTAACTGGCATCGCCGTAAGTATGAACATCTGGTCGGGAGAGCGATAACAAGCGATCAAGTGCTTTGTTTACATAAAAAATGAGGTCACTTCTGGTCGTCTGGAGGTTATCATGCTCTTGCCCTTAAGGGTCATCTCATCGTCGGATCGTTTTAAAGACATTTCAAAGTCCTTTTACAAGAAAAAAATAATTTAAATTAATGTAAATAGATTTCAAAATGTTTCTAAGTAGTAATTCCCTCGCGATACGGCGTGAATAATAAACTTAATTCAATAAGGTTGGTCAGTATTAATTTAGATCGCGGTTGGAATTTTATATTATACCAGCTAGCCGTGACTTTCTTTACGTTGATCTTGTAGCTGATTTTCGTATAGATTTATTTTCAGATCCTACCAGGCCTGTCTCACTTCCATACAAGCGGCGCAAAATCCCCGAGATATTTACCTACTATTCTGGAAACAACCTAATTTCAACCTTTTGTATTGCGTATAGCGTTCATAGTACAATAACTGTCTTCCGTCTGCGAGTACCAGCCTATTGAGACTAGTCCCGTGACCGGACGCTTGCGTTTATCATACCTAAACTCGGGAGTGAAATTTCTGTACCGTAAGGTACTAATATATATTCTGTGGTCCTACGAAAGTAGCAGTGTCTTTTGATCCCTTTTACCCACTTGGGAAAAATTATTTATCTTTCAGTTGATCAGGCGTGATTGAGAAACAAACATTAATAGCCATCCAATTATAGCATTTATAATAAAGATAAATAAATCTAGAACAAATAATTTATGTTCTAAATGTTCAACGTTTAGACTAAGACGTTGAATGATTAGGGTCGATTTGGACAGACAGCTTACTTCATAGAAATAATATCGATATAGTAGTAATTCTTAAATTTGGATGCCGCAGGTTAATAGGTACAAAAAGTATTTAAGCATATATTTATCCGTTATCAAGTTTTGCATGATACAGTTTCTTAATGAAATTAACATGGGCTTACATAATTGGTGTGTATAAAAAAAAATAAATAAAAAAAATAAGACTCGCAGCCGACTATGGTTCCGACGGAAGATCAACGCTTGGTTATGCTGAGTCGGTTTTGGGACATTTTATCATGTGAAATGTATTATTTCTATACTTTTTTTATAATGTTCCAAATAAATGGTTTTGCCTTTTTTTTCTTTTTTTTCTAAAAGACTTTATTTTTTTATTCCAAAAAAAGGCTCACGTAGAAAATGCAAACTCGTCTTAAAACGTTAAAACGCCATGTTGTTTTATGAGTATCCATAATGATTTCGTAGTAAAATAGCGTGCAAAATATTTTCCCCCAAAAATACATTCAATCTATCATTTACAAATTAACACCATTATATTCAATGGCTTTTTGTCCCATTCATGTTCTTCAAACGCACCAAATAAGCGTATATTTAATTTAACTTGTAGACGACAAGACAGCTGAATTCAAATCGTCTTGTGAGAAGAAATAAAAACGATTCCTCGAAATACGTATGAAATTCTCAGCAAGAGGAAATGTATCATATATAAACTCCTTCATTCGTATAGCTTCCGCAATTATTAAGAGCGCTCGTTAAATAATTTGTAAACGCTCTCCAATTCTAAAGGTGTCTTTAATTAAATATTGTACACATTGATGTCGTTGAGAAAATTTCTGCGGATCTCTGTTCTGCTATTGTTTAACGAAAATGGGTTAAGCATTTTCTCCGGACTCGTTCTTATGTAAGAATGTTCTGATTATTCGTGCAAATTATTACGATAAACTGTTTTGGAAGAAAGTGATACGTGCAAAGACATAAGCTTAATTTAGCTCAAGATTTTGGTTATAATACGGTAATTTTCCAGTCAAACTTATCGACGCTGGATAATCAGACACCTATCATTCTCAATAGTAATAGTGTAAATGCAAAAATAACTATATTATATAACGCCGAAAGCAATTGCAAATCTTTTTGTAACGTATGCAACGTGACCACAAGTAGCGAAATAATAAATTTTGATTTATTTTAACATCGAGATTGACTACACGTTGCATACTTTTCAATTGTATTTTCGATTGCTTTTGGCGTAATATAACAATAGTTATATACCTATGCAGTTACAATGTTAGTATGGACAATAGTATATAAATAATGAAATAACTGTGAGATTTTTGACCATAGAAAAGTTTTAATTATAGGAAAAATGTGATAGTAAAAAACCACGAGCCCTATAAGTAGCTTTCAGGCGGGATTCGAACCCGCGCCTCCGGAAGTCCGGTCCGAGTTATTCTTAAACTTACAGAATTGAATTGTGAATGCATTAAAATAATTTAAAATGTCAAAGTTTTAATTTCTATCTTTGAATGGTGATTTTAAAACAAGATAGAGGGACCTTTACACTAGCAAGCCCTCATAAATATTTGAAAGTACAATAAAGTGAACGGATTTTATTACTAAAGTTGAGCAATAGAAGTACATTAAGAAAAGTGTAATGATGTCATAATTTAAGTTTCTTACAAGGTATCATGTTTAACAAGTATTCAAGTTATCAGGTGGTTCGTTAGCAAGTTTATTGGATAATTTTTCAAGTTCTTGCAGTTTGCGACACTGAATAAGAAGTTTTTCTTTGAGTAAGTACTGAGTAAAAAATCCCTCGACTCATTACAGGCGGAACGGTTTCAGCTGCGATTTAAGGCTTTGCGCAGACGAGACACGGACCAACTTGTGGCTATTAAAAACTGCCATTTTATTTCAAGTATAGCATGATAGAGTACTGTAGCGCTCAAGTGATCTGATCTCAAGTAGTCTGTAATAATAGTTGTTAAGAGTCAATAAATAAATAAATAAATACAACGTTTAATTAAACGATGGTGTTCAGATTTTTTTCTTTTGCGATAAGTTCTAGCATCAAGGAGACCGCAACACTTCACAGTTCGAAGTATAAAGTAGTGATTGTATGGTATTTACGAAGGCCAATATTTTAGCATCGGTGGAGTTACAAAGTTTTTTAATTCAACTGTTTTAATATTTTCTACTGTTACACAAAAACGGTACCTACTAATTTACATTATTTTTACAAAAGTAAAATCAGATCTTAATGCTGTAGAAAAATAGGCACTAAGGAAGAAACACAACTACAATTAAATCATAGAAAATATAACATTTAAAGCACATCTGAAATGTATTTGCTTTAAATTGTGCAAAATATTATAATTAGGTAAGTATAAGGAAACCATCAAACATTTATTTTTTGCTTAATTTGCAATTTCTTTATATTCTATTATTGTGGTTAAAGGAATATTGTAGGAAGTCTACCAGGTAGCGGTGGATCGTGTATAATTTGCGATGAGCCTAAGTTAAATTGAATGACTATTTGTTGAAAAATTTTTACTCTTAATTCTAAGGTATTAAACTTTAGTTTTATTTATTCTTCTTCACTTTTAGTAGCGAAAGTGGACTAATGAAACTTGTTAAGTCTGCGACAACCTTTATTTGCTAGACCTTGTCAACGTCTTCAAGTATTGAAAGTTATATCAATGAATACTTGATATTTTTTGGTTGTAAATACATACAATATACATAGAAAACACCCAGACCAAGACAAATAAACATGTGCATGCACACAAATATGTGTCTTTTGCGGGAATCGTACCCGAGACCGCAGAAGGCAGGCATCCTACCCCTGCGCCAAATCGGTCTACAATGTCAGGTCGGTAATGTGCTAGTAAATAAATAAAAAATTAATAAATAAATAGTGTGGTTGTAAGAAATTTATTTAAAAACAAACCGTCATTTTCAACTAAAATTTTCGATCCTCTCATCCTTCATTTCACTTCCTGGAGCAGAACAAAATAGAATTCCGTTATACGATTCTTCTACCATATTAAGTTTAAACACGGCGACTCAGCTGATCACATGAGCAAACTTTCCTTCCGAAGCCTCAATGAATAGTAGAGCTCGTATCTTTTCCGGTCGCGATTGTTTCCCGTTTCTTGTCCGGTCCAATACGTCTTTCCGGAGCTCTTCCGGACAGCGAATTGTCTTTTAAAAACGGGTTAAAAACTGGAAAACTGGACAACTTCATTGGTTCTGTTTACTTATTTACACTCATTGAACGGTCACGACTTTGAAGCGGACACAGCGCAAGCTTTCTAGATTATGTAAACCTTAGATAATAATGTTCTGATAATATTATGACTTTATTTATGCTACGTTATGTTGCAGGTAGTAAATAAACACTAGAAGATTTTCGTGAAATTATACTATTTGTTTTAACTCTTAAGTTTATAGTCATAGTCATAGTCATAATTTTTTATTCATATAGATTAAATAAAATTAATGCTTATGAATGGTCCAAAATTTTTTTACCCACCACCTGTTATGGACATCTTTTAACTGACAAGAAAAACGGGCGAAAAAAACTCATCAGCTTTAACAGAAGCAACGCATTTACAAAAAAAAAATTATGTCGTTGCTGGACAAAATGATACAATAATAAAATTTATACAAAAAGCTAATGCTGAAGGAAAGTATTCTCATACTTATGTATAGGAATATTTTCCTTTTATACATTGTTAGTGTTACTATAATTGTGACAACCAAGCGTTGTGATCATTTAAATAATCTTCTACTTTGTAATAGCCTTTGCTTAAGAGCGTCTTTTTAACATGTTTTTAAATTTATTTAAAGGCAGCTCGATTACTTCTTGTGGAACTTTATCAAAGAATGCTATGCCTTTTCCCAAAAACGAGCCTCTACTTTTTTCAAGTCTATTTTTCATGTGTCTTTTTATTCATTCTTTTTCTAAAGTGACCGAATCCTTCCTTTTATTTTACTTTTTTATTTTACTGCAACAAAATAAAAAAACGGAGCGAAACTATTCAGAGATTCTGGAAATAAATCAACAGAAGCTAATAACAATTTTTTGTCACATTCACTGTTTCATACGTGCCCTGCAAGTAAATGCGAAGAAAATGGGCGCATAGTGCAAGGAAAGTGAGTAAGTTTTTACGACAGCATGTTTGTAAATACATCCTCTTTTATATGTTAGTCACAAAGAAAGTCAGTTTAATAGTTGTTACAACAATTGAAATTCATATTATGAGGAAGGTATTGATAGAAAATGAGTCTGTGGCACAGAATAATACAGTGTCTGTGGCATGCATGCTGGGTGTAAATCTAACAATGTACCTAGTTTTATTATTAATATGTTTCATCTGTCTATTTATAGATACCTACGATATTATACTATGGCCCAAGTCCACAGTCTCACAACCCGATATAATGTACTTTTTTAATTCATATTTTTTTATAGAAATCTTAAATATAGAAATTGAAAGTATAGAGATTTAACGAAATCTTTAGATAAACTATTTGAATGCCTATTGTAATTTCAAAGTCAAAATCAAATTTGTCTATTCAATATAGGTTGTGATTTACAACACTTGTGAACGTCATAGAAGCTACGCCTTAAGTTCGTAAACCTGGCTGGAGACCTTGGAGAAAAACCTGCAAGAAACTCTTCAAGGTATATTTTTTCTCCCTTTTTTACTTCAAACAGAGTCGTCAAATACAAAAACAAAAACCAACTTACTGGATCTTCACACACTATGGCATCTGCGCTACGAATCGCTTACATTATTATGGATTCCAAACAGAAATACACTAGTGCTTGAGTGGAAGCCGGGCCGAGCTCCTGATTGTTTCCCAGTCTGAGCGCCGAGACTGAGCCCCGACGAGGAATCAATTCATAGGACTGCTAGTTATTGCGCCGTTTTAGGTTTGATATTGATGTGACGAGAGATTTTTTTTTTCAATATATACGACAAGAATGTGTACAAAAACGATTAAAAATTTCGAGACGTTAAAACTGTACGGGTCAATTTAAACGAGTTTATAATTTGTTTCTCAGTCGCTGAGCCTAAGCGCTGTTAGCCGAGGGAACAATAGGGCTCCTATTTATAGTGTTGGATATTATTGTGTGTGCCCGAAAATTGGACTTCTTGAAATAATTTCGAGTTGACCAATGACTCAAAATTCAAGATTCAAAACTATTTGTTCATTTTAGGTTGATACAGCACTTGGAACGTCAAGTCAATGTCGAGAAGAGCCGGCAAGTTACTCGCCAAGGGCAATTTTTTTCTCCCTGTCTTATTTCATAGAAAGTCGTCAAATTGAAAAGTGACTTTAACGTAAAGGTCACTTTCCATCACAAATTTATATTAAATATAATAACAAATTAAAGAACCCGGTAATCATAGCAGTAAATAATTTTCAATAGCATAGTAAAACTTATAAAACTAACGACCTAGCAGTATATATCAGACGTACAATCTATGTAAATACCTACAGACAAGATAAACGGAAACCCAAATTAACTTACGAGTACATCAACTAAGTAGTTTGGTCTTAGATCTTATCAAGAAGTCAAACACCAATCCAAAACACAAACAGAACATTGTTTGAGCGGAATAAAAACGTGAAAGATATCGCGATAAAACGGCGAAGACGCGACAAAAGGGGAAACTAAGAAAGATCAAGCTCATTCCGCCAGCGAACCAAGTGATTTCCATCAGAACAAAAAATAAACTTGCTACCAAACCTACAACAAAGCGGAGCGCAATCAAAGGATCTTTTAATCCTAACCCTTTTGTTTTGGAGTATTTTTAAAGCTCACTTAATAAATACCCTGCTTGAAAACTTGAGTGAGGTCCAAGTGATGAGACTAAAGAACCAGCGCGCACTTGTGATTTTAGTCGACCGATAGTTTAGTCGGAATCGTGAGACGATTGTGATTAAACTGTCGGCCGATAATAATGGGCGATAGTTTAGTTGAATGCAGTGCGCGCGCGCTCACATAGTCCGTCTTACCGACTGGCCGATAGTAGTGCTGTGCGAAAGTTTGCGTCAGTTCGCGCACTGCCATTTAACTCTATACTGAATCCGCGAACATCGATCAAAGTCGCTGCGTGTGTACCGACCATTAGGCTCCAAAAGATTCCGAACAAAAGAGAACTATCACTCGAAAGATTGATTCTGCATAATCATCATCTTCATCATCAGGCAATTTAATGTCCCCATTGCTGGGCCACTGGCTTTCCATAAGTATGGATAAGGAGCAGGCCATGATCCACCACGCGGGCCCGATGCGGGTTGATGGGTATTAATGACTGCAAATGCAGCCGGGACCAACGGCTTAACGTGCCTTCCGAAGCACGGAGAAGCTCGAGATGAAAAGTTCTTATGTGTTTTTCTATACACTAAGATCTTTCGAAAGTAGCCTCGTTTTTATCTATACTTTTATGCTAATATTATAAAGAGGTAAAGTTTGTGAAGTTGTATGGGGTAATGTTCGGAACTACTGAATCGATTTCAAAAATTCTTTCACCAGTAGAATGCTACGTTATCCCTGATCTGCTTTTTATATCCTTAGTCCACGCGGGTGAAACCGCGCGCAACCTAGTCAATAGATAAACTGATTCACGAGGAAGGTTTTTAATAATGTGCATCAATTTACATGCACCCGTAAAATGCCAGAGTGAGTAACTAGTCCAACTACAAAATAATCTTAAACTAAACTAACTAATGATAATAAAACCACTACACGCACGAGCCTATCCCTTGTTTTTCGGCTCGAGTCGTTCTCGAAATCTTGCAATTTTTTGGTGTGTACTGAACAAATAAACAAAAAATAGTTAACCCGCTATCGCCTATCCCTTGTGGCCACACACAGCACTACACGTCAAGCGTCCAGAGCTGAGATATTGGAAAAGTTAACGGCTAGAGCCGTTGTGGGGAATTTCTCGGCTCGTCAGCTGCTGCGCTAATTGATCGGCGAGCGGCACCTTTGAAGTTTGGTGGTTCTAGTGTCGGTGAGAGGAGGTAGAGGGATTTTTTCTGTTTAGGACGGACGTCAGTAGGATGTGGAATGGAGATGTTTGGGAGGTTCGAGCTGACGTTGATCTTGCCTTGCAGTGGTCAGTGGGTTAAATCCTGAAACCAAGTTTCGAAGATTCTTTTCGGATGCCAATAGGATGTAGAATGAGCGATGAAAACGAATATGCGACTCAATTTGTTTGATAAGGTTAGCTTTCTAATACATTATAGAACTTTCGCTATCCGATAGCAAGTCTTATAACGTACAAGACATAAATCCTAAATCCTCCTAAATAAAATTAAATAAAATAAAATAAAATAAAATAAAATCCTAGTAAGTCGAGGTATAAGTAACATGTCGGTTGAAATCACTTTTGTGAGTAAGTTCTTTTGTTAGATCAAAAATATGGTATGAAATGATATAAGTACCTATATTAATTAAATTTTAATATGTTTATTATAATAACTCCGTTGGTTCTGATATTATTATTAAAAAAAAACACTTCAGATTTTTTTCTAACAATCGGATCAATTTATGCGATGATATCTGTCTGTTATTTCTGTTTTATATGAAATCACAAATTACAAGGAAAATACATAAACGAAAATTTGAATATGTCATCAACATTCAGATTGAGCAAGATACCAAAATAATGGATTGTTTATTCAAGATTCTAACGATAGGTAGAGAGTTTCACCGTTAACGGTTGAATACAGTGAAAGAAAAACGCTCTTTAAACACTTTTCGATTCATTATTCTTGATGTCAAGCGAAAGTGGACCAATAGTCAGTGAGATAGAAGTTAGAATGCTGTGGCAGTGTTAGAAACGGGGTGCCATATAACAGCGTATATTGGGAAACTTTTCTGCGGTTGGATAGCAATACGCGCGTAGGGTACACTACTTTGCTGTATGGGAAATCAGGATAAGATAAAATATTTAATACTTTTTACACCACAGCAAAGCCTGACCAGAAAAATAAAAATCCTCGCCATGTTTCGGAAATCTGATAAACAAAATTTTTCTCAAAAATTTGACATTTTTGTAACAATGAAGATGCAACTTTTTTTTTTTTTTTTATTTATTGACCATAAATAAATCTTACATTGCTGAGAAGTGCACCAAAAATCGCTAGGATTTGTCCGGTGTGCTGAGAAAAGTCACCCTTGTAGTTCTAGGGAGGTATTTCACGGCACATTGTCCTTTTTGTCCCGGCTTGCATCACAGCCGCATGCAATCACCAACGTGACATTACACTACTCGCGAGGCTCTGCTTTCTTGCCAACATCAGCCTCTTATCAAAGTCAAAGTCAAAGTCAATAAATTTTTATTCATATAGATTAAATAAAATTAATGCTTATGAATCGTCCAACATTTTTTTACCTACCACCTGTTATGGACATCTTTTAACTGACAAGAAAAACAGGCGAAAAAAACTCATCAGCTTTAACAGAAGCAACGCATTTACAAAATAATTATGTCGTTGCTAGACAAAATGGTACAATAATAAAATTTATACAAAAAGCTAATGCTGAAGGAAAGTTTTCACATACTTAAGTATAGGAATATTTTCCTTTTATACATTGTTAGTGTTACTTACTATAATTATTACAACCATGCGTTATGATCATTTAAATAATCTTCTACTTTGTAATAGCCTTTGCTTAAGAGCGTCTTTTTAACATGTTTTTTAAATTTATTCAAAGGCAGCTCGATTACTTCTTGTGGAACTTTATTAAAGAATGCTATGCCTTTTCCCAAAAAAGAGCCTCTACTTTTTTCAAGTCTAAATCTTGGAACGGCAAGCTTATTTTTATTTCTTGTGTTAAAATTATGAATATCACTATTCTTAGTGAATGAGTCAAGATGTTTCCTAACATATAATATATTCTCGTAGATGTATTGCCCTGCTAAGGTTAGTATATTAATTTCTTTAAACAAAACCTTTAATGAATCGCGGCGGCGGAGGCTGTAAATGGCGCGTACCGCTCTTTTTTGAAGTACAAAAATATTTCCAATATTGGCTGCTGAGCCCCACAACAACACGCCATAGGACATTACACTATGAAAGTAACTAAAGTAAACAAGTCTTGCCGTTTCAATATCAGTTAATAGCCTTATCTTTTTTACTGCAAAAGCAGCTGAACTGAGTCTACTCGACAAGGCCTCAATATGTGGATCCCATTGTAGTCGTGAATCTAAGGTAATACCAAGAAATTTCGTGCTGTCAACTAATTCGACTGCATCTGCATTCAAACTAATACTTAAATCAACCTTCCTTACATTTGGTAGTGAGAATTTGACACAATTTGTTTTTTTAGGGTTTAAAGACAAGTTATTAATGTTAAACCAATGTGCGACCTTTGAGAGAGCACTATTTACTTCGTGAGAGCAATTATTCCCTCGCTCAATTTTAAAAATTAGAGAAGTATCATCTGCAAATAGTACTGTCTCACATAAATTATGCACGTAGTAAGGTAGATCGTTAATGTAGATTAAAAATAGTAAAGGACCCAATATTGAGCCTTGGGGCACGCCCATTATAATGGGGGCTCCAGAGGACGCAGTATTATTAACAATCACTTTTTATCACTATCGATTTCAATTCCTCAGAAACTTACAACAGGTATACCGTGTTTCATATGAACGGTATCCTACACAGGTTAAACCCGTAGTCACCCTTCTAGGGAGGTATTTCACGGCACATTTGTCCGGGTGCGCATCACCGCTGCATGCAACTACTAATGGCATGACATACGTGACATACCACTACTCGCGAGACACTGCTTTCTTGCCAACATCAGACTCTTATCGATGCCAATTCCTCTGTAACTTACAGCAGAAATACCGTGTTTTATATTAACGGTATCCTACACAGGATAGACCCGTAGTCACCCTTCTAGGGAGGTATTTCACGGCACATTTGTCCCGGCGCGCATCACCGCTGCATGCAACTACTAATGGCACGACATACGTGACATACCACTACTCGCGAGACACTACTTTCTTGCCAACATCAGACTCTTATCGATGCCAATTCCTCAGTAACTTACAGCAGAAATACCGTGTTTTATATTAATGGTATCCTACACAGGATAGACCCGTAGTCACCCTTCTAGGGAGGTATTTCACGGCACATTTGTCCCGGCGCGCATCACCGCCGCATGCAATTACTAATGGCACGACATACGTGACATGACACTACTCGCAGGAGACTGCTTTCTTGTATTTCTCGGTTTCCTTCGTTGAGGTCGTATTATACTTCTGTTCAGTTGTTCAGAATGCAGCTTTCATTATGTCAATGATTTGATATTATTAGTTTGCAAAATTAAGGAAAATAAGCAGTTTTGTTGGTGGTAGGACTTGTTGAAGTCCGTCTGGCTAGCTACCACTATCTTATGTAGTTAAGTATGTCGCTATATAAACAACGTATGCAGCATTGTTGTTTTCCGGTAATCTGAGATAAGATAGCAAATTTTTCGGTGGTTTAGGATTTCGGTGTATTACTTAACAGCAGGTGTGATGAAGTACCTCGTTGTTGATAAAAAAAGGAGTTAATCACCTGACATGTCAGTGATAATAATGGGTGCGTCAGTTTGTGATGATTTTGGGCAAATCCAATTTAACTGTCGTATAATTTAGCAAGAAATAAAGTTTGTATAAAAATAAGTTAAATATCCGCATGGTCAACTTTTATTACACTAGAAACGTGATAATTTTATGAATTCTTGATAATAAAAAGCTAAGCTTAATATTTTACCATTTATGCTTCTTTCCGCAAACACATTTCTTTTCAGGATTCTATGATAAAACACATAAAACACGAATTCTTAAATGATCGACAAGCCACTCGACAGAGGGCTGGTGTTTCCTGAAATCCTGACAATCACAAGGGTCGAGCCATTCAAGTCGGCCATCTTGGGAATGACTTCCTATTCCTGTCTGATTGGTCGGTTGAGGCGAGTCAAAGGAAAGCCCTAATGTAGGAGCATTCACCAAATGCCAGAGTTTCAAATTGCAGTGTACTGCTAAGTGAATAGGTATGTTTGAGTTCAGTAAAAGTAATTTTATATTTTAACAATTTAAAGGTTTTTGGTAGCATCATCTTAAGTAGGTACTTAGTTATTAAGGAAATGATGTATATTAGTTGTTATTACCGTCCACTCTGTTCGTATTAAACTTATAGTCTAGACACATTCCGTGCTTCAATAAAGCTCCTACTAATAAAGTGAAATGATTGAAGTGGCAGAAAAATAGGTCGTAAACACAAAATATTTACATTTACTGAACCATTTTGTTATGATGCAAAAATAGCTAAGTATAATTCTTTTGTTTTATCCACAACGGGGCAGCACTTAGCCTTCATGACACTTGATGTTAAGTAGTGATAAGGTGGAAGCGCACTACTCCCGCAATCCTCAATCACTGAGGAACTGGCTATCTTATCTCTTACTGCCGGAACACAATAATGTTGAAAACATCATTGTTATGGCGTCAGACTTAGATAAAACGGTGGTAGCTAGCCAGGCGGACTAAGAACAAGTCCTACCACCAACCAAACCGAATACAATATGTTGGGAATCGAACCCGGGACCTCTTGGTCTGAAATCGGTGGTGTGAACCACTAGACCACAGAGGCGGTTAAATAAATATATATCATAATCACATAAAATTGAAATATGAAAGTTTCCGATATATTCAAAGCGTTGTACTCATAAGGGATTTCCTAGAAAAATCGGTAGATCATGAAATCGAGCCAGTTCGCGCGTGTACCAGGCCCTTAGCGGCGCCACCCGAGCGAATCTGATGTGCATGCTGCTAGGGCCCTGCACACGGCACAACTCGATAACCAGCCGAGCCTTACTCCTCCACGTTACAAAGGTACTTCAAGTTTGGAGAACTCTGTATGTATATCCTACTATATAATATTATAAATGTGAAAGTTAAGATGTTTGGATGTTTGGATGTTTGGATGTTTGGATGTTTGGATGTTTGGATGTTTGTATGTTTGTTACTCAATCACGATAAAACGGCTGAACGAATTTGGCTGAAATTTGGGACACAGATACTTTGAAGCCTGGAGAGGAACATAGTTTTTATCCCGGAAAAATATCACACTCCCGCGGGATAACGTCGAGTAGTCCACGCGGGCGAAGCCGCGGGCGGATAGCTAGTAATAATATAATAATAATATGATTGTGCACTACACGGAATTTTACCTACCGGAAAAAAACGGATCGTTCGCAGAGATCGCAACGATGGTGTTATTAGCTAAGAAGCCAGCTGGTACCTCCTGTCTTCTGATGGGGTCGCTAGGTCGAACTTCCATTGGCTCAAAAGTTAGATAAAGCGAGTTTTCCCAGCGAAATAAAAAACAAGCTTATACACTGTTACACTAAATTTTTTAAATGTTTTCAATGGCTAGCCCCTGCCTCCTAACAGTTTATAAATATTAGTTTTGTAACAATATCGTGCAGTATAAAAGCGCCTTCTTTGCGACGTCATTGTTTGTAATTTCTTGTGATACCGTTGAAACCAACCTTTGTAACAGCGAGCTTTACATCTTTGCCCGGTTTGCAATGCATTAAAATTTCCATTCTCCCCGTATGCGTTGTTGAGGAAATGCAAACCGCTTCCGTTGACGAAGTATAAAATTGTTGCCATGCACTTTTGTGCAACAATGTTGTGCGCTAAGCTTTAGAAAATGTTTCTCATTTATACTGCCAACGTAATTTGAATGACTTTGCTAAGGTTTAACATAAGTTAACAACTTGTGTTTTTTTGGTTTAGGTAATACTAGCTTTCCGCCCGCGTCTTCGCCCGCGTGGACTACACAACGTTATCCCGCGGGAATGTGACATTTTTTCGGGATAAAAAGTAGCCTCTGTTCCTCTTTAGGCTACAAAGTATCAGTGTCCCAAATTTCAGCCAAATCCGTTCACCCGTTTTGGCGTGATTGAGCTACAATCATACAAACATCCAAACATCCAAACATCTAAACTTTCACATTTATCATATGAGTAGGATACCGGGGTTAAGTGGTATAGTACTAGTATGCTATGAAAAAAATACTCATATTATGCCAAGCATGTGCTGGTATATGCTGCGTCAGACATCAAGCTCATGATCAACAACCATCTGATCGTCCCCACTGCAAAAACATAGAGTTTATGGATGGATGGATAATAAGAATGGGTCATACATAAATCACCATGCGGGTTGTGTATTAACGGTTGCAAAAGCTGGTGGGGCTATAGGTCTTACGTACCTCCTGCAAAGAATAGAGTTGTGAAAAACGAAATAGGTACTTATATGCAGCTTACTTCCGCAAAAACATAACATGCAAGATGCACCGCCCGCCCGCGCGCAAAAAATTGCACAAGCACACCACGAAAATATCAGTACACATAATATCACCGAATGGTTTGGTGTTGCTTATTGTTTTGTTTGTCACAATTGTTTTTCACAATGGTTAGGGACTTTCGCCAATTGATGCCTGATTCAATCAAATAAAGAAAAGTGTTTTTAGGAATAATCATTTTAACCGCCTCTGTGGTCTAGTGGCACACACCAACAGTATCGCACCAAGAGGTTTCGATTCCCAGTGGGGGTACATATTTGTATTCTGTTTGGTTGGTGATAGGACTTGTTCTAAGTCCACCCGGCTAGCTACCACCATCTTATCTAAATCTGACGTCATAACAACGATATTTTCAGCATTGTTGTGTTTTGGCAGTTGGAGATAAGATAGCCAGTATATTCCTCAGTGTTGAGGGTTTCGGGAGCAGTGCGCTTCCATCTTCATATTTATCTTCACTTAACATTAAGTGAGATGAAGGCAAAGTGCTACCCCGTTAGTAAATAAAATATATTTTTGTAAAAATTTCATTTTCATAACAAGCTTTTTTTTGCTGACTGTACTTAAATATTGTATTGTCATCTAAACCAAATCTGTATACAAAATTTCAGCTCCATCGGACACTGGAAAGTGGGTCAAATTAAGCCTGCAAAATTTGTTTCCACTAACTAACTAACTAACATGGCAAGTTAATAAAAAGCTTGTAAAAAATCATTTAAAGATTGCCCATTCCACAACTTTGGGCACTTCTCAGTTTCTTAACGTCTACAATCCCAGGACCGAGCTCTAATTACTGCGCTATGGACTATGGGCGTTTGTGCCCTTCACTGACTTTTACCGATCCGGAAAAAACGGATGCTTGTATTTTAATAATTAATCATTTATAATAGTAAGAATTTATTTATTGCGTGTAGTTTCAATGTTTCATACCCTAAACTACACGAAATAAATAAATTTTACTATTATAAATGATTAATTATTAAAATACAAGCATCCGTTTTTTTCCGGATCGGTAAAATTCAGTGTAGTGCACTAAGGCCCTATGTCAGTGCCCACCTAAAATAGCACTACTTCCATAGAATAGAAACTTCTACAAAGAATACTGTAGCATTTGATGAAAGACGGGCGAGTTGAACAAAGTCTGTTGTAATAGTTCTCTTGCTAGTCGCAATTCTGTCCATTACTATTTTGAATAAAAGGCAAACATGAATAAATAAATATTTAGTGATTAATTAATAATATCTGGGTGCCTACCATCAACTCTTATTACGGTTTTGTTTTGGACCTAAACTGATCTGCCTCGCTTATTCGTACACCGACAGATTCTATTGCGTCAATGACAAGCGATTCAGCGACATGTCACAGCCGCTTACCTGTCATGAACTCTTATTTTACTTGTAACTCGGTCGATCTAACATGACACCAGCAGGTTATACCCGTCCCTCTCACTCTACGGGCATGACAGAATTGAGTGAAAGAGACGGGTAGAAGAAATAAGGACACAAATCGTTCGTTCATTGACATTCAGAAATTCATTTTAGGAACCTATTCTGGAACGCACCAGTTTTGAATCGCTTTCTTAAAGTTTATGGTATGCACTCTCTAGTAAAAAACATACAATGACACTAGTTATCTAGCCCTAAATAAGCTTTACAAGAACTACTTAGTTCTTTTTCCAGATCGACAACCGAAACTAATATCATAGCGTGCGTGTTTAAGAAGCTGAAAGCTTCTAATCGTCTAAATAATCAGACCCTCGCCTCTTAATGGCACATTCTCACTAACCAAAATATTTACTCCCCCAAAACGTTACTCCAACGGCATTGTCAACAAACTTAATTTAAATAATACCGATAACGCGTAGAGGATTTAGTCACGTATATATTAGTTTACTCCACTTTGATTTCGTTAAAGTTCTGACACAATCGGCAGACGCCATTGCTAAGTTGGCGAATATTCATCTGATAGCAAGTTAAATTCACCTATTATTATGTTCGGTTACTGTGTATTTTCTACTCTAATAGTAGCTAATATTAGTTTTCGGATTTAATCCATAGATTTTAATATTGTGACATGCTGTTTTCCTTTTTTCTTAGTATGATATTCTGTTTGACTGGTACAATCAGCGTCAAAATGATCTAAGTGTTTAACCACAGAGGAAAAAAAAAACTATAGTACTCATGTGGTTTAACGCCCGAATTCTCGAACGCAAATCATCTTTGGGAGCGTCTCAAACATCATCTTCGGGAGCGTCTCAAACATCATGGCATCTCTTTCATACGTTTGACATTTATGCCCGAATACTCGTACGCTACTTATCTTTGGGAGCGTCTCACACATGAAGCTCGACTTAATACTGAGGTAACTGGAGCTCTCACCCTGAATAAAAAAGTGTCCCCAGCAAATTTGACATTTATGTATGTAGTGGCTGTCAGTAGTCTCATATGACCATACGTATTTTTTTAAAGTGTAGGTGAGACGGAATACAGCCACTGTGTAATTTGTGGTGGACAAAAAATTTTACGTACTGCACCACCCAGTTACCTCAGTATTAAGTCGAACTTCATGGTCTCACACATCGCCCTGTCACTTTTAATGTCAAACGTGTGAAAGAGATGCCATGATGTTTGAGACGCTCCCAAAGATAATTAGCGTTCGAGAATTCGGGCGTTAAAGTGACAGGGCGATGTGTAAGACGCTCCCAAAGTTAAGTAGCGTACGAGTATTCGGACATAAACGTACCAAAAGTATCTGAAGATTTGACAAAATCACTCTTAGCACAAATAGTTTAAGGTGTACTATCATATTTTGTTGTCGTTTGTTCTCAAACAAAAAAATAAAGTCTTGAGATACGGTTGATTTTTGAGATTTTAAATTATTTTTATGCATTTACAATGCAATTCTGTAAGTATAGGAAAAATGTGATAGTAAAAAACTACTATCACATTTTTCCTATACTTACAGAATTGCATTGTAAATGCATAAAAATAATTTAAAATCTCAATTTAATGGCTGTTTCATCTTAATCGATTGTTAAACATTTTGTAAAAATGTTTCTTTCGGATGCGAGGGTTTCCTCGCATTGATGAAGCAACGCTGGCCTACAGCGTAACAAGTGATAGCAAAATTCGACGAGTCGTGTAAAGGACACAGCACATTAAATCAACTCGGAAAGGGATCGACACCGTATCGCCTTCGCCTTGCCAACGCAAGCACGTAACCAAACTGGATCAGCGTCGGTACGTCGGCTCGGCTACGGCTAGGCGACGCCGCGCTCACGGCTAGGCGACGCCGCGCTTACGGCTCGCCGCACAGTGGTTCCATATAAAAAAATATAAAAAAAAGAATGAGAGAAAAAAATGATAAGTAAAAAAAAAATTTCAAAAAATATGAAAAAAAAATACCAAAAAATGAGAAAAAAACATTAATAAACAAAAATTGATGTTCATTTTCATTTTCAGACCACTGTGCGTAGAGCCGTAAGCTCGGGTACGGTGAGCGCGTGGACGACTAGCGGTAAGCGCGGGGACCGCAAGTTGACCGACCTGCAAAGCGGTTCATGAGCTGGTCCCGAGGCGAGTCGATTACGTTCCGTTTCCGATTAGTGTGCGTTGCAGTACGGAGTCACATACAAAGAATACTGAATCGCTCGAGTTGAAACGTTTACGTTCCGTTTACGAGTTGATATATGTACCTTTAGCCTTTCGGTAGCTTAGTTGGTCAGAGCATCGGGCCGGACTCCTGGAGGCGCGGGTTCGAATCCCGCCTGAAAGCTACTTATAGGGCTCGTGGTTTTTTACTATCACATTTTTCCTATAAGGTTGATTTTTGTCAAATCTTTAGATACTTTTGGTAGGTTAGGTTTGAACACTTAGATCATTTTGACGGCTGACTGTACAAAATTTATATTATTACTAGGTATGGTTCAGCACCATATGAATTGTATATTCTATTTTAACACAATATCGGAAAATATCAGCTAAAATCGGTAGGTTTAATTTATACTTTTATGGTTTCAAATTAGTGTTTAAAGCCATAATTGACTTATGATATTTTTACCTAACTTCCTTAAAACCAAAATAATTATTATAAACATCCTTATCTTCTAGGTTCCATTAGTGGTAAAACTTACTTTTATTATTCTGACCTAACACTAAACCAATAGTAAACATTATTTTATCCCTTGTACTACAATACATTGTCTACATTTTCGCCGAATAAGCGCACTCGAGCAAGACTCAAACAAAACACGTTAAAAAGTTTCCCCGCACGTAAAGGCAACTTTCGGCCAAAATGCCGGCATGCAATTTAGCCCGAGAAAGCATTTAGTCCGAATTTATCTCGATGTTTGTCATGCAAATGCATCGCGCGAAAGGATGCCGACGAGCGTGCAAATGAAAATTTAGGTCTTTTAGAATGTTTGTGGGACTATGAAAAGGTACCAATGAGTTACGTTTACTTTAGTTACATCTTACTTATGTTGGATCGGATCTACAGCAAATTTATTGACTTACGCCCGAATTCTCAAACGCAAATCATCTTTGGGAGCGTCTCAAACATCATTGCATCTCTTTCATACGTTTGACAGAGCGATGTGTGAGACGCTCCCAAAGATAAGTAGCGTACGAGTATTCGGGCATTATTGTGTTAAACTAACTTCAATTATTCATTCATCGCAATATTAAATACCCACACGAAAGTAGCTCTGTGTATGTCTCTTTTATTCGGAATTATCTATACTAATAATATACCTAAAGAAAAGATTTGATTGTTTGTTTGTTATTTTTGCATCGAACAGGCTCTGAAACCATTGGACCTATTTAGAAATTCTTTGATCATTAGAAAGCTACAGTCTTACCGGGTAACTAAGGTTATATTTTATCCCGATATTCCCACGGGAATGGATACCACGCGGGTAAAACCGCGAGGATCCGTTTGTCTTTATTATTTACGCCTACAACATTGAAACTACTTTGACGAACTTGGACATTGAGATGGATTAGACATTGAAGAAGGACCTAGGCTATTGTTACCAGTTAGTACAGAAGTTAGTATTAGTTGCTAGCAGCAACCCATATAAACATTTTCTATCCAACAGGGCTGTAAATGAATGGAATAAGCTCCCACATGATGTTGTCTCAGCCTCCAACAACTCCTCCAACCAATTTAAAAAAATGATTTTTATATAAAAAAAAGTAAAAGTTCAAAGTACTTACGTTATTTATTTGGTGAGGGATTATTTCTTACTTTTTTATGTGATTTTTTTGAAGGCTGTTTTATTTTTTATAAAAATCATTTTTATTTCACTCTTTTTAGTGCATCGTGCAGGCTATTTACGTGTATTCTGGTAAATAGATATGTGATCAAATTGAAGTCGGTAAAAATACCTTGAGGTATCCCCTTTTTAACAAATCAAGAATCATCTAAATCAGTTTATAAACAAAGGAGTTATGCCTAAAGCTACGTAATAAATTCACATAAAGTGGTAACGAAAACGACAGTAATTTCAAAATTTCCTGAAAACTACCGAATCGATCTCAATTTAACAAAAAAATTGGACTAACTTGGAAACTAACTTAATAAATAATATAAATAAATAAATAAATAAATCATTTATTTCAGGCAACTTACAATATTTCACAATATGGCCCTTATAATAAATACCTTATAGACCAACATAAATAGATTATATAACACAATTTTGTTAGTATATAAATGTAGCACTAGGTTAGTAAGATAAAATTAAGTAACAGCTCTCGGTGTTGAATCGGTGGCATATGGCAACGTCCCCCGGAAGCGCCGGTAAAGCACGTAGTGTTGAAACATATAATAATAATTTTAATGATATAGATTTGTTTTGTAATAGCCTAGCTGGCTACAGAAATTTACTATATAAAAAATAGTTAGCACTATCTATAGTATATTGCTATTATCATTTGCCTTCTTTATTAATAGCTTTATTGTAGTACCTATTTAATCTTTTAAAATGTGTCTGCTAAAAATACATGAACTGTGTGTAATTATAAATTTTATGGGACTGTAGGTCTATAAGATTTTTGTCATAATGTTTAGATTAATATTAATGTAAAAGACTGTTTGTTTCCTGAATAAAGTAAAATAAAATAAAAATAAAATAAACCACCCCCTGCGGCCAGAAATCCTCCTTTAAGAAAGTTTCCAGCTTCGCTGTCGGGACGCGCACCACAAACGACTTGAAATTAGTATTGTGGCGCGATTCCAAAGCCTGCACTCTCAAGCAGAAGTTGCTCTTCTTCTTGATATACTCTGTCACGTCCCCCGCAGTGATGGTGTGGTGGAGACGGGACAAGTATACGGCGGTCGTCGGTATGGCAGCTCGCAGCAGGAAGTTGGGCCCTGTCGGTGCGGTACCATACTGGTTTTGCGTCGGTCGCTGACGATGTCGCTTTTTGTTCCGAACCTCGGTGAAACCTTGGTCATCTTGGCCCCGTACGGCAGCATTCGGCGCAGGGGCTCTTTTCGCGGCAGCAGCATAGTTAACTGGACTGCTGACGGGCGCTCGAGGCGCCACCGCAGTAGGGAGCGGCGGCGGCGGCACATGAGGTGGCGGCGGCGGGGCGCGGGCGGAGGGCGCGCAGCTCGCAGAGTCGGCGCTCGCAGCCAGTGACGGCGGCGCTCGGGTTTTGTCGGGCCGTGGCGGTGTCGGCGACGAAACTGCTGATTTGCAACTCGACGTCGTCGATGTATCGAGGCAAGCCCCACGTCGCATGTTTACGTTAGAGCCTGCGATCGGTGACCTACTTACTGCGAGTGATTCACGTAAATTGTCAACTTCCTTACGCAATTCACTCACAGTTTTTTCCGATGATTGGAATTTCAACATCACTTCAGCCAAACTCTTCTTTAAGGAAACGATATCCTTCAGAAGGCAGGTAACATCGACGTGATCGAAGGTGACGGGAGGCAGCTTGTTGAGGTCTCTCGCCACGAAAGTGGGCACGTCATCAGGATCGGTTTCCTTTAGCAGGGTGATGATCTCCTGCAGGCTCTTCTGTGTCCCATCTCGTCTCCGGGACACCATCTGGTCAATCTTGCCGAGAGACTCGTACAGCAGTTTCTTCGCTGCGGCCACATCATCCTCACTGAAGTTCGACTTGCAGATTTGGAGCGCGCTCACCTCATCCATGACGTCCAACTTTTGTTGTAGGAACACCAGGAGTTCGTTAGCCACAAGTTTATCACTCATGGCTATAAGCGTAACGCGGCACTTGACCGCGTTCGCGTTTCACAGTATGTTGACAATAAATGTGCACGCGTCTGCACCGGTCCGCATCGTACACACGATTGATGTAATAACGTTTGAATCATTTCAATCGGTCCATCCGTCTTTGTGTAATCGGCGGACATACACAAAAAAAACATACGTACAGACGAATATAGATAACCTCCTCCTTTTGATTTTGAAGTCGGTTAAAATAGACTTAATGTTTACATGAAAAACATAAAGTGAAACCATATTCTCCGATGATCAGGATACGGGCAGTATCGTTATAAGTCCATTCGCTTAGATAGTGTCGCCCTTTTATTTGTAAATCACTTACTTAAATTCCTTTTATATAAAAATATCCAAATTTTCATAATTAATTGACTTTGGTACCCAACTTGTGTGTATTAACGTATTAGTTATATCTGCATTAGTAAGGATTTTATAGCAAGAGCCACAATGCCATGCGGGTACCGACACTATCTAACCGAACGGACTATACAACAACTGCTTGCCTGAATAATAATAATAATAATAGTTTTAGTTGAGGGGTTTAGGCGTGAGAAGGTAAAAGACAGACCTATTATCACAGTCTATACAATTTTGATGGATTTCTTTTGTTTGCTTGTAACAAAGTGCCAGCCCTAACAGTTTACATTGCTGGTTTTGCTTTGATACGCTCAGTGCGACCGGTGCGTAGTGCCCATTGTATTCCGCGCATAATTTACCGGTTCAATCGGAAGTTTGATTCGCTCGTTACGGCTCGTTATTTCACCAATTTACAGCGTTTAGTTAACAAACGGTAATGGTAATTTCATTTTGGCGATTGAAATTTTCGTTTGTGTTGGTTAGGATTGAATACGATTGTATTTCTTGAAAACAATGTGGTTTGATTAAAGAATCTTTTGACATAAACTTTAAATAATAAGTTTTTTGTAAAAACTTAGTTTTTATGACAAGCTTTTTTGTTGACGGTACTTTAATATTGTATTGTCATCCAAACCAAACCTGTATGCAAAGTTTCCGCTCAATCAGATACTGAGAAGTGGGTTAAATTTAGCATGCAAGATTTGTCCCCCACTAACTAACTAACAAACAATCTAACTAACTAACTAAATAACATGGCAAGTTAAATAAAAGCTTGTAAAAAGAAAACAAAGAATTTGAATGATAATGACACAAAGGTTAATGTATTATAATAAACAGGTACAGTTTGTCAATTATGAACGAAAAATAATATTTGACAATAATGTCCACAGCAGTCAAGTTAATAAGTTTTTAGTAAAAATTTTATTTTTATGACAAGCTTTTTTGCTGGCTATACTTTAATATTGTCATCTAAACCAAACCTGTGTACAAAACTTCAGCTCCATCGGACACTGGGAAATGGGTCAAATTAAGCTTGCAATATTTGTCTCCCACTAACTAACTAACTAACTAACATGGCAAGGTAATAAAAAGCTTGTAAAAAGTAAAGTAACTAAGAATTGTTTATTTTTATTGCAAATATTATTATTATTATTACAGTTTATTCTTCGCAGACGACTACGTCATAAGAAGTGCAGTTGACGTGCAAAACGGTTTTTGATAACGCGTGGCTTTGACAGTGCGACAACGTTTTCTGTTCCGGTGATTTGGAACTAAAACAGTAATAGGACAGACTATTTTGACAGCTAATTTCGTATTGCAAGTGGTTCCTCTGTCAAGGATGTCACTGGATCAGACAGGATTGTAGGACTATAGGTTTGCGTTACGTTATGTCATTACAGCAATACGAAGTCTAACGTCAAGACCCAAACGCGATGAAGACGCGCTGCATAGAATTACGGCGATTGGCCCGCAGTAGTTTGAGCTGTGCGTTGATAGGTCAGTCAGTCTTCTTTCGTTTTTATTTAGACAGATTTACAAAAAATAGTATCAATATGAATGTCCGCCACAGATATCAACCTATGGCTAAACGTAGTGATTACATGCTCTTTGCCTATGGCTGCCTGTCCATTAAGGCGGCGGATTGGAGAAACGAGGAAATATTAACCAATAGAATTTCATAAAATCTGCGGAGCTGTGATTAAAAGAGAGAGAGCTGAGACAGGAAGCCTGATTCTGCGTATTTTTCATTTGCAACTAGAAACAAAATACACCATCATAAAGTAAATTCTAATAACGCAATGAAGAACTCTCATACACTACTTCACACTAGAAAATCCATAGAACGCGCACAGAAATCTTAACTCTCACGCTAAGAAAATAAACACTACTTTTCGTGTGAACTGTAATTCATTGCAATCCTAATTGGCATTCATATAGGTACACGAAGTTAATCACAAGTTCATGTATTGCACAGGTGCTGGTTAATGCAGCTTCTTTCATTGCATTCCTTTCACTGTGATGGTAACTCGCTCTGATTCTTGCAAACAGCTAAGAGCTATTTTCATCGCTGCCATAAAATATAAGAGTATCTTAAAGGAAAATATACAACCGTAGACAAGTGACTTGCAAAAAGTTCGTGTGCAATCTTGGAAAAGAGTTTTGAAAAATAATCCATGTACTTACAGAGTTTTAAAAGAATAGACAATTTTTATGTTTATCTTCGTTTTTATTTTTCATTTTCTCATCGAAGAATGTGTGCCACACAAGACCACACATTTTGTGGTCCAGGCTTATAAATAAAAAAATAAATTTATTTCCCAAGAAATGCAGAAATGGATTGCAGTGAGACAACCCCAGAGAGTAATGAAATACTTGTGTAGGGGTGTGCCTCGCTCTATACCTTAGTGCCAGATTACATACTAGGGATTGAAAATTAACTAAAACCTAAAAATGTGAGTGATATTGTGTAGAGTAGGTATATGTTTATGTATCTGACTGTGTGTATATATGTGTGTGTGTGTGTGTATGTGTGTGTGTGTGTATGTGTGTATGTGTGTGTGTGTATGTGTGTGTGCGCGTGTGATAAGATAAAGTGCCTTATATGTAAACGTAAAGGCTTCACAACAAGTTTACATTAAAATTGCTTATAAATGACGATGATGATAGATTTCTCTTTGTTTCGTTAATTCTTATTATTTTCGTATATATCTAGATATCATTTGCCAATGCTCCGGATTGACAAATCTTGACCCACTTAGAGGAGTCTACACACAGTTACCTCTTGACTCGGTCACAGCACGATGGCAAGCATTATAATTTACGTTGAGAGCGAGTAGTTTCCTAGACGACAGAGAGACAAAAGCCTATTTGCATACGCCAGTGCGCGTGAAACTACAGATTACGTCTCAAATGCAGTATTATGTCTAAATATATTTAGACTAGTGACCGCTCTCACCTTTGTCGGCGTGGGGAAGTTTATCAAATGTGTTTTTCTATATGAATATATGAAAGAAAATTTATATCACAATTAGTATATGTGGGGACACGGTGTGTTCCCACAGGTTTTATATTTCTGTTCTACTTATGTACCTATGATGTGTGACTCGTGGTGCGGGCAGTCGTCGCCGTGCACCCGATCTGTAAACGCGCTTATACCAATAATAAGATTTGATTGCGTAAACTTACCCTCTTTTATTTGGTCTGCCCTGTAGAGATACCCCAATAGTCATATCTCACAGTATATATTATGCTCGCTACATCTCTCTGTACCTCTAAAGTAATATGACACACACAATTACCTTTAGTACAAACCATCTTAATTCCCAAAAGTTTCAATAACACGTCAAAAATCTCAAATAGCCCCCTGGTAGGTAAACTGCGGAGCAACCATAATTTATCTGCGTATAAAATATACGCCATATTCAAAAATATAATTTATTTCGCATTCCGCAGTTGACGTACTATGGTATTTGTGGGAGCGTTTCAATTGTGCAAACTTAAGGGCCCCACAGACTATCAGGCCACCTGCAGGCAACGGCCTGTCAGTTACACTCACAGTTTTACAAACGAAAACCGAAGGTCAGGCGGCCTGGGTGCCTAGCATCAACTCTTATTGCGGATTTGTTCAGGACCTAAACTGATCTGCTTCGTTTATGCGTACCACGACAGCTTAATTGCGATCGAGGTTCAATGACAAGCGATTCAGCGACATTTCACAGCCGCTTAGCTGTCATGAACTCTTATTTGACATAGAACTCGCCGGTCGAGCTAACATGACACCTTATAGGCTATACTCGTCCCTCTAACTCTCCGGGCATGACAGAATCGAGTGAAAAAGACCGGTAAAAGAAATAAGAACACAAATCTTTCGTTCATTCACATTCAGCAATTACTAAGTTAAATAAGAACTAAAATTTTAAAAAAGATTGTGGAAGAGAAAAATAAAGCTTGTTATTATTATTTATTATTATTAATTCATTTGCAATTCAGTTTTTAGTAGGTCATGGTACGAAATAAAACAATTTATTATAGGAACCTATTCTGGAACGCACCAGTATTGAATCGCTTTCTTATAGTTAGTGGTAGACACCCTAACCACCGTCCGCACACCGCACGCGGACGGGGTATGCGTAAATGCATTCCCCTCACTATAATAAAAAAAGGCACCCTGCGGGCCGATCGCCGTAATTCTATGCAGCGCGTCTTGATCACGTTTGCGTCTTGACGTTTGACTTCGTATTGCCGTAATGACATAACGACGCACACGTCACGCAAACCTATAGTCCCACAGTCCTGTCTGATCCGGTGACATCTGTGACAGAGGAACCACTTGCAATACGAAATTAACTGACAAAATAGACTGTCGTATGAAAACTGTTTTAGTTCCAAAGATTATCACCGGAACAGAAAACGTTGTCGCACTGTCAAAGCCGTGCGTTGTCAAAAACGGTTTTGCACGTCAATTGCACGTATTATACACTTGACTAATGCGTCATAGAATTACCGCGATCGCGGCCCTGTTCGATAGAGATTCCCAATGTATTATAGTACTCTATGGATAGAGGGCTGCAGGCGGACTGCCGACAGACTGATAGTGCATGGGACCCTTGAGAGAAGTGACTATAAGACCCAGATTTCTGGTTCTAGTGTTGATTTTTGCATTTCAAAAAGGAGCACATGAACATAATATAGCCGGTGATCAAGCGAGATTAGTTTGATCATTGGCCTTATTTTGGTCCGGTGGCTGTAAACTAACTAGTAGAGTATATTAATCTCAGTATCACATTAATTCATTTTGATTGCAGACAAACGACTGTAACAAACTTCTCGCGAGTTTATGCATTAGCAGCACGCGCCGTGTGATTTACACCGAGCTCCTTAGTGTGCTTGTACACGGTGCATGTTGCTGGAGCTAGTAAAGATGCGGGTTACACGCGTGAGTAATATACTCAAGCTACTTGTTCAAGTTACTCGCTTGTATTTGTACACGGTGCAAATAACTGGAGCAAGTAAAGACACGGGCTACTTGCGCAAGCAGTATGAACAAGTTATTTGCTCGTGGTCAAGAGCTACATGTGCATGCTATTCAAGCGATAGCTTTATGAGTTGAACATGCTCAAGTAACATGCGCGAGTGACCCGCGCGCACTGCAGAGCACACTGATCAGTTGCGCGGCTCGCAAGACCCGCACATGTTTTAACCTAACCCGCGCAAGTGCCTCAACATGTGTAGTGCAAGCTACTTGCACCGTGTACAAGGACTCTGTGATCATGTTCAGAACAACGCGCGAGTAAGGCGCAAATCGTGATACATGTTCTCTATGTTTGAGTTGTTTCAGTAGAGAGAGCAATTATGCAATACCAAAGTCGCAGTTGAAATTGCTTTGAGTACGTCCTTTCTGTACAAGGCCTAACTGCAATGCGGCATAGGCATGAGGCACACAGGCATGTACGTGGAGTTATGTGTATTTATCGTACTAATATTATAAATGTGAAAGTTTAAATGTTAGAATGTTTAGATATTTGGAAATTTAGATTTTTGGATGTTTGCACGTTTGTTACTCAATCACGCTAAAACGGCTAGACGGATTTGGCTGAAATATGGGACATAGATACTTTGTAGCCTGGAGAGGAACATAAGCTACTTTTTATCCCGGAAAAATATCACATTTCCGCGGGATAGCGTGGTGTAGTCCACGCGGGCGAAGACGCGGGCGGAAAGCTAGTATGTAAATAATTAAGAACTTTGTCACATTAAAGCGTTTTGCAACAAAACTATCTGCGCCACAGAAATCATTCAATTTGTAATGACATAGTCCTATGCGCTATACATATTATTATTGTATGTTTTATTAAATCAGGCAGGAGACACTTGGCGGAAATCCCTACCCTTTGTGAAAAAAGAAGAATAATGTAGCTTACTTCCGCAAAAAAATATTCAAAATGCACCACCTGTCCGGCCACAAAAAAGTGCAAGGTGTCACTCGGTGCTGGATTTTGCACGGTGTAACAACTCCTTAAAATGCCCTGGATTGGGGCAAAACACGTGTAGAATAGTCTAATCGGTAAAGGTGCAAGTTTTGTCACTATCTTGCTGTCTACAGCTGCAGGTATTGTGTAGAAATAGTTCCGTGGTGTGCATGAGTACTTTTTTGCGCACAGGCGGTGCATCTTGCTTGCGTGTTTTTAAAGTGAAATAGTAGATTGTATTACAAGGGAGCAAAATAACATATTTACGGCGAGGGCGCTATTTTGAATCCAGAGCGCAGTGAAGGATTCTAGAGTAGAATCCCGAGCACAGCGAGGGATTCTAAAGTAGAATCCTGAACGCAGCGAGGGATTCAATATACGTCGCCCGAGATGAAAATAATTTTGCGGCCGAGTAATACACTCTACCTTTCATTTCGAATATAAGGAAAGTAAATACACTCTGCTTTTCATCCCCCTCTATAAGAAAAGCAATAAAGACAACTAAAACTATCTAGAAAAATAAAAGAAAGGTGGCGGGGGGCTTCGCTTTCTCTGTTTTTTCTATAATAGTAATATAAAAAAATGAAGTTTTGAAACGACAAAAAAAAAATTTTTTTAAACAAAAAAAATTATTTTTTGTTAGATTTTAGCTACGCTACGAGACGCACCGTTTTTGAGATATTCTTGTTTTTATAAAATTCTTTTTTTTTTTATTTTGCTAGTCCCGTCCCCATACTAAATTAGTTGAAAACTTTTTCATTGCCGATGATGTAACTCTGTGGTTGACTGTAACCAAATTCAGTTCTATTCTTAAAATTCATTTCCACCCTAGAGTGAAACGGATAGTTTTGGACCCGCTGCTCAGTTTATAAATCATCATTTTCCGAAACTGAGAGATGAAATAGTAGATTGTTTAGCAAGGGCTGTATGGCACCCATAACAGTCGAGTGTTTTGGCGCACGAACGAAGTGAGGGCGCCGATAGTTCGAGACTGTTATGGGTCCATACGCCCGACGTAAACACTCTACTTTTCATTTTGAGTATGAGGAAAGTAAAAATAAACTGAAATAATCTAAAAAATATTTTTCCTATGGCCGCGGAATTTTCGAAAGACTATAACTTTTTTCCTCTATAGACTCCTCCTATTCCTTTTTTAAATTTCATAACGGCCCTAGGGCCGCCACATACCACTTTCAACCCGCATTTTAGGCAAGATATGAGTTACTTTCAGAATATGAGAGATGAAATAGTAGATTGTTTAGTAAGGGCTGTATGGCACCCATAACAGTCGAGTGTTTTGGCGCACGAACGAAGTGAGGGCGCCGATAGTTCGAGACTGTTATGGGTCCATACGCCCGAAGTAAACACTCTACTTTTCATTTTGAATATGAGGAAAGTATAAATAAACAGAAATAATCTAAAAAATATTTTTCCTATGGCCGCGGAATTTTCGAAAGACTAACTTTTTTGTTCATTTTCTCTATTTTAAGGAAGGCAAGGGAAACTAAGTCCATGCAGTCTTGTTTGGTGTTTGACCCGTACTCTAAGCAATTCCATAAAATTAATAGCCTGATTTTTTATGTTACAAATAATTTATTTGGTTTAATCTGTTTCTAAAAACGCATTCTTTAAAAAAAACAATGTTTTAGATATTAATAATAATTCTACGATATTAATTATTTTATATAATAGCAAAACATGGCTGTATAGGCTTCTGTACCTTTGCCTGTATACTTTTGCTAAATAAAATGTCCAAAGAGATAAGACTCTACACACGTTCCTATCCGACCTCCGATCCGATTCGGTCTGCTCCCAGACCAAATCGGAACGTGTGTAGCGTAGATTTGGTCTGGGAGCAGACCAAATCGGCTGTCGGATCGGAACGTGTGTAGATGCTATTACAGATTTTGACATAACTCCTCCTATTCCTATTTTAAATTTTATAACGGCCCTAGGGCCGCCACATACCACTTTCAACCCGCATTTTAGGCAAGTTAGGAGTTACTTTCAGAATATGAGACATGAAAACTTCTTTATCGGCGTTGTGCACTTTTTGTGATGGGTAAAAAATGTTAAACTCGCGTCAGGACACGTGACGTGACCGTCGGATTGAAAATTCGTAAGACGGACACGTGACCTGTGGCCCTACCATGAGTGGATGTAAACTTTTTACGTTACCGTAAACTATCGGATATACTGCTTACAGTCAGTGCGAGTGAAAGAGACAAAACGATAGTTTACGGTAACGTAAACAGTTTGCATCAACTCATGGTAGGGCCACTGATCGAAAAACTGTTACAATGTCATTAGAATACGAAAGCAAATTTCGCCACTGTTTCTAAAGTTGTAGTAGCTCGTTTTAAGAAAACGGGCGGCATTGAAGCCAGAAGACCACGGTTCAAATCCAGTCTGTATTTTTTTAAATTTTTTCACAAATTGCTTTTTTTGTAAAAAAAAAAGGTGCATTTTTTACTCCTACCGTCACTCCCTGGGTGTAACCTGTTATTTTTTTTTGCGGTCATAGGCTTCTTCTTTCACAATACCTACATAATTTATTGCTCGTGACTATTCCGTAGCGACGCCGTAGCACTCATGCTACGGTGCTACGGTCTCGTAGTCGTTCGTAGTCATCGTAGTATGAAGAGTTTTTAGAACACTCTTCACATTTCACATTCAGATTATTGTTTTAAAGCGTAGCCTATTCCTTCCTATTTATCATTGTGACAAAAAGATATAGGTAATAATCTATTTGGATATGAAATAGGAGGTAATGATGGAGAGGATTATGTAATTATGCGTACTAGTTGTAGCAGTATTAATAATTTAAATTTGTTTTCAAATTATTACTTTTTATTTTAGCATTTACGATACAATTCATATTATTGAAAATGAAGTATGCGAAAAATATCGACCCGTTTAACAACTAGCTCCTATGGGACTCGAACCCACGACCTTTCACTGTCCGGTCGTCGTTCGTTAGGAGACGCGTCGAATTTATCTAAAACTTCATGCTATTCTATCAAGCGTTTAGTAAATTTTTCTTTATTCTACGTAAGAGGTTTTCTATGATAGTAACATATTATTTAACAGTGTCTTTTATTCCTCGAAAACTAACGTTGTAGTAAAAGCTAGGAAGATTCTAAACTTCATTTAGTACCCTTGTTTACTAGCTAAGTTCATTTTTTATTCTTACTGCAGCTCCTAAAAGTCACAGTAAATAACTTAGGAAGAGACGTAGCTTGCAACGTGTACTTGAAATTTACAAGTAGTCATCCGTGTCAGCTAACTTCGCGGGACTAGAACTATAACTTTCTTGCTTCGTCTACATGGAATTACGACTGCATTTTTAATTTATTTTGTGTAGTAAAATACGAAATGTGGTCCTAGTAATGGCTTTTAAAATTAAAATAAAATAGTGCTCATTACATCACCATTGCGCTTCTTACGGATCTTTTAAAAAATTTAAGATTGGAAGTACCTATAAGCCTTACTCTCCAAAGTCTCGCATATAACTATTTAAATTTTAGTTAGCTTTCAACACACCTGATGTTAAGTGATGATAAGGCTGAAGGTGGAAGCTCACTACTCCCGGAATCCTCAATTACTGAGGAGCTGGCTATCTCATCCCTAACTACTAGAACACAATAATGCTGAAACCATTATTGTTATGGCGTCAGACTTAGATAAAAATGGTGGTAGCTAGCCAGGCGGACTTTGAACAAGCCCTACCACCAACCAAACCGAACACAATATGTACCCCTACTGGGAATTGAACCCAGCACCTCTGGATCTGATACCGGTGGTGTATACCACCTAGACCACAGATATATATGTCACCGGAAAATAATAAAAACCGCAAATTTATAAATTTCCTAAAAAAAAATAACCACGAAATTTAAGGTAATCGCTTCGCTGCGCTTCGCGTTCGCCTCAAATTTCTAACCTATCACGTGTTCTACTACAGGACTTCCGTAATTTTATAAATTTCCTAGGAAATTAAAAAATGTGCGGTTCTTGTTATTTTTTGGTGACATATATAATTTGCCACAGAAGCGGTCAAAATCAACAAAATAAAAAAAAACTTTATTTCTGAAATCTTAAATACAATAATTACGCCGAGACTTTCTTTAAGTGTTATAGTAACCTGTATTGGGAAGTACCTGAGGAACTAAATAGGTTTTAAGGTAGGCGTGAGTGAGTATACATCTATCCAAACATTTTTCTTTATATTATTTGTGTAATTCCTAACCTTTTCACATGTTAATTTGTAATCACGAGTCTTCCAATAACACATTTCTCCCAAATAACGTATAATTTCATCTGGCCAAGTTACGATTTCACCTCTAATTAAATTTTGGCGCCGTAATCAAATCGGTTCGCAAACCTTGCGCTAGCGGAGGGTGGAGCATGCACTTAAGTTATTAGTAAGGAGGGCCACAGTGTATGGCGCCCAGTAGGCTAAGTAAAAGTGCTAACCTTAAAGGTGCTGATAAACTTGAGCATTCACTTGTAATGAGCATTCTTGAGAATGACTCGAGCGTTCGTTAGAAGATAATGAAAATGTTCGTAGCGATTTTTGGCTCTATGCTTGGCTTTGTTCGTTGTTCAGTTCGACAAATTTAAAAACTGCGAATGCTTGATGTTCTGTTACAAGTGACGGCTCAAGTCTATCTGTACCTTTAGATGTTGTTATTGTTGTAACGGTTACCTGAGGTAAATGCGTCTACGGCTTAAAAGCAGCTGTTGCTGCAACTAAACGATACCCAATGGATACATTATCTGAGGTGACCTTTTAGTAAATTTTAATACAATTTTTTTATACTTTTTTCAATTAAATCCACTTTTTTTGTTAATGTTGTAGGAAAAAGCTCAGTTGTTCTATGAATACTGAAAAAATCAACTAGTGCAATTGATTTTTTCTTATTGAGATTTTAAATTATTTTTTATGCATTTACAATGCAATTCTATTAGTATAGGATATATGTGATATCCATATAAGTAGCCACCTGAAAGCTACTCAAAGAGGTCGTAATTTTTTACTATCACATTTTTCCTATAGTAATTTTTTAGTTTTCAAATTACCCATGTTCATTTATCTTTGATTCTTCATGCTCTTTTTATAATAGTTAATGATTTGTTAATGAACAATTTAATGAGCAAGCAGTTTCTACATTATTGGTTTAGTATAGAAATATAAGTCGATTGAAGCTGAAATAATAAAACAAAATGTTATTCCTTAGCTTTGTGGATAAGTAAATTATTACTACTTTTATCAAGAAATGTGACTAAATCAAGGACAAGAAGAAAGAATGCGAAGTAATAAGTAAAAAATAAAATAAAAAGTGCATTTATTTAATACTAATGGCTTCGCGCGGCTTATCCGCGTGGTACCCGGTTCCCGTGAGCATCGCGGGATAAAATATAGCCTTTGTCACTCGGGAACAATAAAGCTTTCTAAAAAAAATAAAGGTTTCGGCGAAGGAATTTAAAAAGTCGACCCAGAAATTAGTGTTTCGTTTTATCCATTACAAACAGACAAACAAAAACTCTAATATTTCCTCTTTATAATAATAGTATTTAGACCAATACACCTTAAAGATATAGCCAATATACTGCTCCTAATTTCCACTGTGCACTAAACTCGAAGAGGCTGGAGCCGTTACATGCAATCATTTATTTAAGAAGCCAAGAGCGAGAAAGTATTGTATAGATAGACATATAATAACATGTTTAGGGAAAGATAACTACAATGAGCTCTAGGATTTGGGGGGCAGTTTTTCCAAAAATACGTTTCCTTTATGTATGTATTAATGTTGCAGCTTGGATTTAAATCGTATTCTCCTAACCCTTTCCCACACTCATTTCTGAACGCAATCGAAAAAGTCATTCTACAAACGGTGACGAATGAACAGTACTGTGAAAATGGTCCGCGCGTGCGCATGAAAGCAGCAACAAATTATCAAAAACTTTCCTGTAGGCCAAGTTGGGAAAGTTGCCAGTTCCGCAAAGACGAGGACCACCATGAATCCTAGCAAGTCCATACCTTTTTATCTTTGCCGCAAATCTTATGTTGTTTTTTTTTACAATTTATATTCAAAATCAAAATCAAAATCAAAAATCATTTATTCATTTTAGGCTGATACAGCACTTGTGAACGTCAATGAAGCTACGCTATCGGTTCGTAAATCCTACGGCGGGAGCCCGGTAACGAGAAGAACCGGCAAGAAACTCGCCAAGGGCTATTTTTTTCTCCCTGTCATATTTCATACAGAGTCGTCAAATTGAAAACTGACTTTAACATAATATAATATGTAAAGTCACTTTCCATCACAAATTAATCTTAAGTTTAAAAACAAAATAAAAAACCCGGTAATCATAGCAGTAAATAATTTTCAATAATTACTAAGAAATAGACATCCAAAAGGTAGTTTCTTTAAAATACACACCAACCAAAAACGTAGCAAATAAAATAATAAATATAAATGCCAAACAAGGGAATAAAACTTTGAATAGTTTAAGAACATAAGAATTATGATTAAGAAGAAGAATAAACAGTGCCATACAAGCCACGATAATATAAAACTAATAACAATAAAACATTAAAAATCTGCATATTTTGAGACAAGAAGCCAGGAGCAGACCCATCCCACTGGTGGCACCCGTTCACGAGCATGACGCATGAACCAGCCATCGCTTCGCTCAACCATATTTTAGGGAACGTAACGACCCGCCTCACACGACACCACCGCAGAAATGTTTACAGAGAGCATGACATACTCAAACTTCTCATCTCAAAACGCAGAAACCAATATAAGAATGTACCCAGTATTAATAATTTTTTAAAACACGACTCACAATTAACTACAGAAAAAATCCTTGTCAGCTTATGACCAAGTTGCTTTGTCATTTAAGTAATCACTTACAGTATAGTAGCCCTTCTTGAGGAGGCAATTTTTTATATGATTCTTAAACTCTTCAAAGGGTAACTCCAAGATATCACTTGGAATCTTGTTAAAGATGTGTATACCTTGACCCATGAAAGACCCATGTACCTTCTCTAATCGGTACCGAGGCATTGAAAGTTTATTCCTATTTCTTGTATTGTAACCATGCAAATCGCCATGTTTAGTATACAAGTTAATATTACGACGCACAAAAATAATACAATTTAATATAAATTGAGATGCAGCTGTCAGTATACCAATTTCTTTGAACTTCTCCCTTAGAGAAGTTTTAGAGCTTAGTTGATAAATTATATAATAATATTATAAAATTATTAATTAAATTATTAAAATTAATATTAGTTGGCAAACAACTTCAACTTAAAGTCTAAAGCCATTGCAAAGCTTAAACAGTTATTAAGTAAATGTCACATTAATGTATTTCTTTTTTCATGTAACTTTATTTTATGTCATCACTTTTAATATAAAACATTGATGTTTCACAATAATTACCGTTTTAACAATTAATACCATTTTAGGCGTACCATAAAGATACAATTAACTGTTATATAAATTTAAATTATTAATCAGTGGCTTGTGATTATCGCGAAGCATAATGGTATGCTCATTATCTAGACTTTTATATTTGTAAATGTATCCGTCTATTTTTAACCTATTTCAAGACAAAAACCAATTATGATGAATGTCAATGCCAAGAAAAGTGCTATTTATTTTGTCACTACAAAAGTTAAAGTAGATACATTTAAGTTAATAAACAAAAAAATTAAACCGCCTTCAAAACAAGAAACTGCAAACAAAAACTCACTTCCCAAAACACGTAAAAATGAAAAATAAATTGAATCATTTAATTCATAGGACGAAAATGCTCGACTTTTTCTAACTGATCTTGGAACTAACTGATTTGTTTGAAGTTGGTGTCAAGTCCTAAATATGTATTTGATAGGTTACAATTCACATCACTCCGCGCATGGGACCAGCATTTTATTTATTTTACTTCCGGCTTGACACCGACTCCAAACAGGGCCCCGATCGCGGTAATCCTATGACGCATTAGTCAAGTGTACGTGCAGTTGATGTGCATAACCGTTTTTGATTACGCGCGGCTTTAACAGTGCGACAACATTTAGTGTTCCGGTGATAATCTTTGGAACTAAAACAGTTTTCCTACGACAGTCTATTTTGACAGAAAATTTCGTATTACAAGTGGTTCCTCTGTCATGGATGTCATCGGATCAGACAGAATTGTGGGACTATAGGTTTGCGTGACGTGTGCGTCGTTATGTCATTACGGCGATACGAAGTCAAACGTCAAGACGCAAACGTGATCAAGACGCGCTGCATAGAATTACGGCGATCGGCCCGCTGATCAGTAAGTTCCAAGATTAGTTAGAACCATATAATGAGCAAGTGTACCGTAAAGTGCCACGATAAAACTGTGTCCAATGGTTGTCCATATCTAAATTAGAACACCAAGACAAGCTCTGCTTTCCAACTCTTAACTGTTATGCAGTTTAACCTTCCACTGACTTCCACCATCAGCTTATCTAAATTACTTGAAAGAATACAACTAAAGGTCTATTCGTGCATGTGGTACTTAAAAACGTGCTTACTCCTAATCGTTAAGGAGTTTTTCACACTTATGCTTTGAAATGTTAATATCATATTTGAGAAAAGAATGCAGTACGTGGCACTTTTCCGAGGTAAACATTCTAAATTTGAAAATCACTGCAGTAATGAATTTCAGTACTTACTTACTGCACTGATTTTAGTGCAGTAAGTAAGTACTGAAATTCATTACTGCAGTGATCTGCAATAGTACTACCAACTTTTTTTCTTTATTTTTTCTTTCGTTATTCCTGTGTATAAAAACAGAAAAAGCAAAGGGACATTTGTACCATACAGCCACATTATTATTATTATAACATAATTAGGTTAACTTTTTTTTAAATACGGTGCGCATAGATTATATTACTTCGTATTGTACCGCAAACGCTATGTACCCTTAGCACGAACATCAATCGAAAAAACAAAATGAGATTTATCATAGACAAAATATCCTTTACGAGTAATTTTGTATGGGAAATATGTACAGCGCCATCTACCGCCCAGAAGCGGGTATTGAAGTTGCGCATTTTAGTAGCAAGTAGTAAGTATCAATAGGCTGTATGACCGTTCCACATGGTCTCACAAGCCAATATAAAAAAAAGGCAGGAATGATTTTCAGCGGTTGATTTGATATCAATACAGTTTATTGTGTAATAAATTATTAAAATGAGTTCTGCCAATGAAACATATACAGTCATTGTAAGTACCTACTCCACCAAATTTGAGAGCAGAAGCAAAATTAATAACAGAAAACTTACTGCCAGCAAAATCAAAAGAAAGATATATGAAATCCTACGATCTGATTTGGAAAAAATGAAAAAAGTGAGCATACTTACGTTTTCGAAATCTGTGTTGTTGGCGTATTTTAATGATACATCATTAAAATAATATTATTATGGCCGATTTATACATAAGTGTGCCCGGAAAAACAATAACATTTAGGCACATTTAATAATCACCCGAACATGTGTTGTCATAGTTTTAATAAATTTTATTTAGTTAAACAGTTTTTTTTATTTCCTCGCATTTCTTGCGAAACGCACTATACAAGCCTTGTACGGTAAGCAAATTACCTGTCCTCGGCTGTAATGTACTATTACATTTCATCATCAGCTGGCAGGTAATAACCATAAATATTACAAGCATTACCTCATGCTTCCTGGGTAGTTCTGGCCACAGAATAAGAAATTGTTAAACAAAGGTTAAAGAAATAAACTATTTTATTTTATTTTATTTTATTTATTACAACTACAAATCTTTACGTATTAATGATATTTAAAAAAACATCCACCAACTCCTAACCATTGAGCAGTTGTACCTTCCATCACAAGCTCATTATCATGAGATGATGCAAAAACTTGAAAAACTTTAAAAAAATATATAAAACACGTAAAATATCTATAAAACTTGCGAATTTCCCCTCGATTCCACCATCAGATCCTGACTTGGTTACAATGGAACCACCTCAGGAGTATACTCTCTAACGAAAAAAGAATCATCGAAATTGGTTAATAGTTCGCGAAGATATTGAAGCGTAAAGCAGGAACTACCAGACGACAACAATGTGGTTTTTTCAGGATTCTGGAGAAACTTCTGGTCCCACTTCTGTAAATTTTTCATGGGACTAAATTGAAACTTTGGTCTATCAGGTTGTTCGCGCGCGCTTGCGAGCGGGCAGTTGTCATTGTCAAGGTCACGGAACAATGCGCTCGGGCCGCGTGTAGGATCGGCCAGTACGCCGTACGCCGCCGTGAGGCAAGGTTGTGTGTTTCTGTAGCGACGTGCCGCGCCAGTTACCTACCCGTATTGTGACCAAGATCTCGAGCGTTTGCACCTAGGAGCGCCCGGTCGGGGTACGGACTTGTGACCCGTGTGTGTTCGCTTTGAAAAGCGCCGGGAAGTTTTAGCTGTCTATTAGGGCATTGTGTAGTTATAAGAGTGTTAGCTGTAAGAGTTTCCCATCGGGGGTCAGGTGAAGATCTTTGCCAGGCGCGCGCGCGCCGGCGAGACAGCGACCAGCCCCCCTGGATTACGGACACTATCTTCTAGTAAGGTAGGCCTAGCTTAAGTAACTTAATTTTGCATGAGAAACCTTCGTTTCAATAAACTGTGGAACACAGTCGATGGTCACCACAATTGTGCGTGATCATATTTTTGGTAGCAGAGCGAACCTAGTTAGCGTACCTAGAAATACCTAAAAAGCGTACCTAAAAATATTTTTTTTTTTTTGTTGAAATCTCGAGGGTATTCCGAGACGATTTGAAGTACTAAGAAATTGTTCTAGAAAATTCTCGAAGCGAATGTTTCTCACTTGGTGGATCCGATAATAGATAGACACTTATATAATTGTTGTCACATACTAGTGATTTGATACGAGTTTACTCGCCTAGATGTGTATATTTTTTTTTGTGTGTCCGGATTTATTTGACGAATAGTTTCGTTCGAAAGTGTTGTTTATTAGTACCACATACTAGTGTTTGTTCCGAGTCCGCTTGCCTAGTTAAAAAAAAGTGGAACTAGTTTTAATTATTAGTAGTATTAAATTACGAGTATTATTATTAAAAATAGTTTTGTTTTTGTTTGTTGATAACGGTTTAGTAGTTGATTTGCGAGGTTGACTTGGCCGTGCCGTGTATGCCATACCGTTAATCCTACCGTTTTGTTTATACCGTTATATTGTTAGCCCTTGAAATTGGTAAGTTGTTAATAATTTATGAAAATAGTAGGGTCCGTGTATGTCGTCCGAAGTTTTATATTATCGTGACGCGACCTATTTCTATTGTTTTTTTTGTTGATGTTTACCACTTCTATATTTCTTGTTTGCTTTGTTTATTAAACGGATTATAAATGGCTCCTACGAATCCGCTCGCCGTATCCAGGGCTGGCATCCAAGGAGTTTTGCGTTGGCTTGCTTGTGCGGTCACATTAATAGACCGAGCCGACCGGGTAGGCGCGTTGCTAGCTCGGTATGGCGGGCTGGCAGCTCGGCTGCAAGACCTGGAGCGCCACGCCATGGAGTGTCGCGCGTATTACTTGGAAAACCCCCCAGCTGATGATGCCGTGTCGGAACAGCTGGAGCAGGATGTAGCCCAGGCCTATGAGCTGGCTGACCAGTTCACGGAGGCGGCTGAGAGGGCCCTGGCTGTTCGGAAGGGGGAGCCGGTTTTGAGCGGGGAGGTCAAACCTACCCCGACGGCGTTGCTAGGCCGATTGCCCACGTTGGAGATTCCCACTTTTAATGGGGATCTGTCAGCCTGGATGGGCTTCATTAATTTGTTTGACAGTTTGGTGGATTCACGACGGGACTTATCCCCTAGCGAGAAGTTGGCCTATTTGCGCTCCTCCCTGCGAGGAGAGGCCAGCGCGGTAATCCAGCACCTGCTCATCAGTGACGACAACTACCAGGTGGCTCGCCAGCTTCTGGTTAGCAGGTACCAGAATGTCCGGTTACTGGCGGACACCCACGTGGCCACGATTTTGGCCCTCCCGCGAATCACGCGGGTACACCTGTTACGGAGGGAGTTGCTGAACCCGCTACTGTCAGCGGTCAACTCCCTAAGGCGATTGGACCTGCCGGTGGATCAGTGGTCCTTTGTACTGCTGCACATAGTCCTCGCCAAATTGCCCGCTGAAATGAAGGGGCGTTTCGAGCAGAGGTACGGAGGCGACAGCGCCTCGTATCTCCCGCCCTTCGCGGACCTCCTTCGTTTTTTGGAGGACGAATGTAGGGTGACGGACCACCTGGAGCCCGCCCCGGTTCCAGGTGTTGGTCGTATGGTGGCGGCGAGGGAACAGCCCCGTCGCCCGACCAATAGGTATGCTGCCTTCCAGCAGTCCCCTCCCCCCGCACCGAGTGAGCGGTGCAGGTATTGCAGGGGAGATAGGCACGTGGTGCACGAATGTGCCAAATTTAGAGGCCTCCGCCCAGAGGGACGGAGGGCCGTTGCTAGACAGCGCCAATGGTGCTATCGGTGTTTGGGGGGACACATGCCATGCAGTCGGCGTGTCCCCAGACAGAGGATTGTCGTCTTTGCGGAGGGAGGCATCACCCCCTCCTTTGTTTGGACCGCAAGGACGCCGGGAGCGACCGGGGTTCGAATTCCTCGCGCACGGGCGGGGGCCCGGCAGCCCGGAACCGGTCCCCTAGAGATTCGGCGGGGCTTAGCCCCCCCGTTCAGTCCCCCCCGGAGAGGGGGAACTATAGGAGAGACGCCCCCGCCACGGGCGGGGGTAGGGGGGTACCACAAGAGTACGCCACGGTGGCGATGGGCACGGGCCCTATTTGCTACTCCCCCCCCCTAATGGAGAGGCCTCGGTTGGGGTACTATGTACCGAGGCACGCCCCACACGGGTATTACCCTGCACCTAGGAGTGCTGTTGGTCGGGGCCAGTATGTACCCGATTGGGACCCGCTCGCCCGGTACGAGCGTCCTACATTTGGCGCGCCGACTCAGGCGCGAGGGGGACAAGTACCCCCCCAAAATTTTTAATGGCGCCCCTGTCGGACCCAACCACCCCTCCGGAGCTTGTGCTGTTGCCAACAGCCTCCGTGAATGTTTGGGGACCTAAGGGCAATGTTGTCACGGTGCGTGCCCTTTTAGACTCAGGTGCCCAGGGGTGCATAATGTCCAGGTGGCTTGTCCGACAGCTGGGTCTTTTGCTTGTGCCGCATCACGAAGCGGTACGGGGGGTGGGAGACTCGCGGATCCCTGATCCGATTGGTCGAGTTGAGTTCTCCTTCTCCCCCCACTTCGCGCCAAGGCCGAAGATCGGTGCTTCGGCGATAGTTTTTGATAAGGTGGTTGGACCACTCCCGCAAGTGCGAGTGCCGCCATCCACGATTGAGCTGACGTCTGGACTGGCTTTGGCTGATCCTTCCTTCCACCGACCGGGCCCAATACACTTGTTGATTGGTGCGGATGTCCTCGGTCGTGTACTGTGTGGAAGCAAGCGAGTTTTGCAGACAGCCGATCTTGTCGCCTTGTCCTCGTCGCTGGGTCATGTGGTGATGGGAAAGGTACCACAGACACCAGAGACCCCGTCGGTAGACCGCCAGACCATTGTCGGTTCTACTTTGTCCGACGTTCTCCAAAAGTTTTGGGAGGTGGAGGAACCTCCCACTGCCAAGCGGTTGGATCCGTTAGCCGAGGAGTGCGAATTGTTCTACCAGAACAACACTGGGCGCCTCCTCTCGGGTCGCTTGATTACCCGCTTGCCCTTCTTGGCGGTTCACCCTCCTTTAGGGAGCTCCCGACCGATGGCCGAGAAGAGATTGTTGTCCATGGAGCGTAGGATGGCCAGGGATCCCGCATTCAAGGAGAAGTATATAGACTTCATGCGGGAGTATTTGGACCTTGGGCACATGTCCATCTCGCAGTTGGACTGGCGTAATGTGGAACATTACTTCCTGCCACACCACGCTGTTTTGAAGACTTCCAATGGGAAGATCCGCGTGGTCTTTGATGTTTCAGCGCCCACGTCAACCGGAGTGTCGTTGAATCAGTGTCTGCATGCGGGGCCGAAGTTGCATCACGATGTCTGTGATGTTTTGACCAACTTCCGCCGGCACGCTGTCGTCTTTGTGGCCGATATCCGCATGATGTTCAGACAGACCGTGATTCACCCGGAGGATAGACGATACCAGCTCATCCTTTGGCGTGAGGATCCCCAGGATCCGATGTTGGCTTACGAGCTGAACACCAACACTTATGGTTTAGGGTCGAGCCCCTTTGTGGCGATCCGTTCGCTTTTGGAGCTCGCAGAGCGCGAACGGCTACGCTATCCCCGGGCATCTGCTCTTATTGAGGGGGGGGCCTTATTTGTCGACGATATCTGCACGGGGGCCTCGAGCTTAGACGAGGCTCTCGTCTTACGTGATGAGCTGATTGCGCTCTTGAGGGCTGGTGGCTATGAGTTGCGGAAGTGGCTGTCTAACTCACCGGACCTATTGGCAGATTTGCCTAAGGACCACCAGCAAGAGCCGCTCCTCTTTGAAAATCCGGAGACTCCAGACATGCTGTCTGTTTTGGGAGTCCAGTATCGACCAGTCCCGGATTTGTTCACATATAGATTGGAACTGCCAGACCCAAAGGTCTGGACTAAACGCACGGTGCTGTCCACTGTAGCCCGTACCTTTGATCCGAACGGTTGGCTCAGCCCTGTAGTGTTTTCGATGAAGTGCTTCCTACAGGAGCTCTGGGCTGCGGAATTGTCATGGGATGAGCCCCTCTCTGGTAGCCTCCTACGAGAGTGGGTGAGTTTCTTGTCATCCCTACCCGACGTCAATCGGGTTTGTATACCGAGGCAAATGCTGCCTTCGGGAAAGTTTAAAGCCTCCCTGCACGGCTTTTGTGACGCGTCCGAAAGCGGATACGCGGCAGCCGTTTACATCCGAACGGTGGATGCAGCAGGCGTTGTCGCCGTACACTTAGTTACGGCCAAGAGTAAGGTCGCCCCCCTTCGGACTAGGCTAACCATTCCGAAGTTGGAGTTGTCCGGCGCCACTCTCTTAGTACGGCTACTCAATCATGTTGCCGACACCTTGGGAAACGGTGTCGACTTGGAGTCGATATTTGCGTGGTCTGACAGCCAGGTCGTCCTTTGTTGGCTGAAGAGTTCAGTCCACACCCTTGAGGTTTTTGTGGCCAACCGGGTCACACAAATTCAGACTTCAAAGGCCCCGTTGATTTGGCGCCACGTACCGGGCGAACTGAACCCCGCAGATTGTGCCTCCCGCGGCTGCGAGGCGCCTGAGTTAGTGGACCACCACCTATGGTGGAGTCCATCATGGTTGTTACGGCCTGAGCGCTCATGGCCTGCCACCCCGGCTGTGGCCAGAGTCCCAGACCTAGGCATGCGTGTTCACGCCGTGGAGACGGTGGCGGCTCCGCAGATGGAGTTTTTGTTAGACCGCTACAGTTCTCTTGATAAGTTGCTCGGCGTGACTGCTTGGATGAGGCGCTTTGTGCGAAATTGTCGCCAGCCTCAGGAGAAATTGTTGTCTCCGGTCCTCGCCCCACAAGAGCGGCAAGACGCTCTGTTGCATTGGTTGCGAGTGACGCAACAGCGAGAGTTTGAACCGGAGCTGAAAGCCCTGCGCTCAAGTAAGCCCAAGTTGAAGGGACCCTTGGTGCGGTTGAATCCCTTCTTGGACAGTTCCGGATTGCTGCGTGTCGGAGGTAGGCTCAGACATGCCAACCTGCCGTACGGATCACGCCACCCTTTGTTGCTCCCCAAGGATGGACCGTTAGTTAGACTGTTGATTACAGACCGACATGTAAAGAATGCTCATGCCGGTTGTAATGCTTTGACCGCGCTCCTCCAACGAGAGTTCTGGATTTTGTCAGCGCGGAGAATAATCCGATCCGTTATTTTTCGTTGTCTCCCGTGTTATCGTTTGCGCGCCGATACGATGCAGCCCCAGATGGGTGATTTGCCTGCCGATCGAGTGAACGAATCGATGCCCTTCTCAGGAGTTGGAACGGATTTTGCGGGGCCATTTACCGTTAAGACATCGCGGCTTCGTAATGCTAGAACGGAAAAGGCTTACTTGTGTGTATTTGTTTGTTTGGCCACTAAAGCGGTCCACCTGGAGGTGGTTAGTGCCCTCACCACAGAAGCCTTTGTAGCCACGTTGAATCGTTTTGTGTCTCGCCGCGGAATGCCATCGTTAATCAGGTCCGATTGTGGAACCAATTTCAAGGGCACCGATAGGTATTTAAAGGAAGTTTGTGAATTTTTGGATAGGAATAATTTTGAGATCGGATCCACACTCTCTCGCAGAGGGGTACGATGGCAGTACTCCCCGCCATCCTGCCCCCACTGGGGAGGGATTTTTGAAGCAACTGTAAAGGCCGCTAAAACTCACCTTCGTCGCGTTATTGGGGAGACGGTCCTCACGTTTGAGGAACTCGCGACCGTATTTTGTAAGGTTGAGGCGGTCCTCAACTCGCGTCCGTTGTGTCCGTTGTCTTCGGACGCGAATGATTTAGAGGCCCTTACGCCGGGCCATTTTTTGATTGGCAGACCGCTTAACGCCTTGCCGGAATATCCTTATTCCGAAGTGCCCTCCGGACGGCTCTCGCGATTTGAATTGCTCCAGCAGCTTACGCAGAGTTTTTGGCGCCGTTGGCATCTGGAGTATTTGCACATTTTGCAGCAACGCGTTAAGTGGTCGGATAGGACGACCCCACCCAAGACCGGAGACCTCGTGTTGGTAAAGGATCCAAACCTGCCGCCCCTCCCTGGCGTTTAGGACGCATTGTTCAGCTTCATCCGGGGTCGGATGGTGTGCCCAGGTTTGCCGAGGTCCTGGTGGGGGACTCTGTTTTGAAGCGAGCGATCGCTACCCTCTCTCGCCTGCCCTTAGATTGAGTTGGCGGACAGTTTGCTACTGTCCGGGACGGGGGGATGTTCGCGCGCGCTTGCGAGCGGGCAGTTGTCATTGTTAAGGTCACGGAACAATGCGCTCGGGCCGCGTGTAGGATCGGCCAGTACGCCGTACGCCGCCGTGAGGCAAGGTTGTGTGTTTCTGTAGCGACGTGCCGCGCCAGTTACCTACCCGTATTGTGACCAAGATCTCGAGCGTTTGCACCTAGGAGCGCCCGGTCGGGGTACGGACTTGTGACCCGTGTGTGTTCGCTTTGAAAAGCGCCGGGAAGTTTTAGCTGTCTATTAGGGCATTGTGTAGTTATAAGAGTGTTAGCTGTAAGAGTTTCCCATCGGGGGTCAGGTGAAGATCTTTGCCAGGCGCGCGCGCGCCGGCGAGACAGCGACCAGCCCCCCTGGATTACGGACACTATCTTCTAGTAAGGTAGGCCTAGCTTAAGTAACTTAATTTTGCATGAGAAACCTTCGTTTCAATAAACTGTGGAACACAGTCGATGGTCACCACAATTGTGCGTGATCACAGGTAAAAAAAAATTATTGGAATCGTTTTACAATTGGCGGATATATCGTGGAACATACATAAAAAAAAATTCAGACGACTTGAGAATCTCCTCCTTTTTCTGAAGTCTGTTAAAAGAAGATGAATCGTTTGACTCTTTAATTGTTTGTTTAATCGTTTAAGTTAAGTAATCATTGACATAACAATAATTAACAAAACTAAACAATTTAACCCCATTGTGAATAAAAAAACACTATTACAAATGTAAAATAATTAACTTTTTAGTTATCCGCTTTATTTATTTTGAAACAGTCCGTTTCTCGGGGTAGCATTCCAAGCAAAAGCGTAAATTCCGTTGCCTAATCCCAATTCAAACATAAATCGTCGAAGCAAACGTTAGCTAAAAACCAACAAGATGGCTACCAAAAACACACCCCCATACAAGCAAGCGATGCAGATTATATTATATATTTGTAAAGCAAATATGCGAAGCCATTTGCTAAGTTTCCGTGTGGTTGCGTTCCATTTAAGCTCGAGTTCGGTTTGCTCCCACCGGGCACTGCTGCTTCGGTAATTCAATAAATACATGCATAATTCTAGTACTTATCATATGAATTGCAGATTTGGTAGTGTAGTACAGTTTTCGCGGCGGAAACATGTTAATAAATAGTTTTTATGTATATGACACATTACCACTACATAAGTAGAATATGTATTTACATTGTTTAGTCATTATTACTTGTCTCAAATTCTTCTATTAAATATTATATAATGCTTAACAAAAGCTGTTGTAATTATTGGATTGTTTTGTAGCAATAAAAAACGTTTGAGATCAAACTCAGTTTTCCACCTACGTGCATCACTTCAACTTATCCTATTTTTAGTATGAGTATAGTGCTTAAGTTCATCTTGCATGCTCCTGACTGGCACCAACCTCAAAAAGGTAGGTACTTTATAGATTTTATTTTGTCCATTTTAATTGACAGGTACTTTTTAAAATCGGTTTATATATTTTTCATAACTTTTTTGTTTATGTCGGTAGATCGTTACATAAAAACTATTGAACTGATTTTAATAAAACAGACTGTTTCCTTAGTTGTAATACACCTGATTTAAACCAAAAAGAATCTTGAAATGATATTGGTTGTATGTTAAATTCGTGGACAAACAAAAAACAAACATACACTTACGAAATTAAGCAAACGTGCTTGTAAGCCTAAATAGATCGCTATATATACTCAAATATAATCCAATTCCAACGATATCACATACATACAGGTAATTCTGATTACCTCCTTTCTTGAAATCAGTTAAAAAAAATTCAAAAAAAGAGTTCAGAGGATATAATGATGCAACTCGTAAGATCTTTATAAAAACCGTCGGAAATAAACCGCCATAAGGGCTTTTCCACACCGCTCACCAAAGGATTATTATTACATCAACTCTCGCGAATTATGTTAAGTTGAGTTTCAAGAGAAAATGAGGGGTATTAACGGCAGCCCAGGAGGATTTTTAAATATAATTTGCCGTGTTTGAAGAGCCATCTCTCATTAAAGATTTTCCGGAATTAAATGGCGAAAAGCTTGCATGTATGGAGAGGATGTAATACTTACAAGTACTTAAATAATAAAAGCTCGTTTTAATTGAAGTACTAGAAAAGCTTAAAGTCTTTTATAGCGATGTATGATATTCGAGTAATAAAAAATCTCATTCTACATAGGATTTCTTGTTGAATTTCGAATTAAGCTGACTAGCAACTTGCATTAATTTTATTGGATTAATTGCTTTCACATTCATTTTAGTAATATGTTAATACCAGTAATCTATACTTATCTATACATATAATAAAACAGAAACGGAAAAAATATTTTTTAAAAATAATTACTGCTATGTGATGTGTACAGGATATAGACCCCAAAACGATAGATAATAAAATTTTTGTCTGTTTGTCTGTTTGTCTGTTTGTATGTTCGCTTTTCACGCAAAAACTACTGGACGGATTTTTACCAAATTTTGTGTAGTAATAACTTATAACCCGGGTCAATATATAGGGTACCTTTTATTGCGGGAAAATTTCTTTATATTTAAAAAAACTTTGATAACGACTGTCTGTATGTTTGCTTTTCACGCAAAAACTACTGAACGGATTTTTACCAAATTTTGTGTAGTAATAACTTATAATCTGGGTCAACATATAGGGTACTTTTTATTGCGGGAAAATTTCTTTATATTAAAAAAAACGTTGACCAACTTATATTTGCGGGCGTCTGTTTGTATGTTTGCTTTTCATGCAAAAACTACTAGACGGTTTTTTACCAAATTTTGTGTAGTAATAACTTATAACCTGGTTCAACATATAGGGTACCTTTTATTGTGGGAAAATTTCTTGACATCTTATAAAACGTAGACAAACTGACTCACATTTTGTATGAAATTAACTACAAATGTAAGTTTGTATTAGTTTTTATAGTGATTAAACTATAAATTACCATTATTTTTTTACCTTTATTTGTACTGTAAGATCTAAAGGTCTAGGTCAAGATTCTAGGTCAAAAGTTTGTAAAAGTTTTTTTCAGTGATATTACTTAGACTATAACCAATTTTAGGATATTTTCCATTATTTGTATAATTCAATAATGTACCTAATACCATGCTTAAGACAAATACTGACTTAATGATAATGATGATTTTTAGGGTTCCGAACCAAACTGGTAAAAAGGAACCCTTATGGTGCGACTAAGTCTGTCTGTCTGTCACAGCTGGATATCTCGAGAACTACTAATAATATCAACTTGAAATTTGGAATAGTTTTAGACGACGTTTGCCCAACTATTTTGCAAATAAGAGACAAATAAAAATATTTATATCTTTTCTTCAATAGGGGCTGAAAGGGGGTCTTAAAAATTTGAAGTGCGGCTACTAGGGCATATAGGGTAACATAATAATAGAGCGCTGCTTGCACACTCTCAATATTTTTTCTTTTTGTATTAAGCCGCATAGTTTTTGAAGAAATTATTTTAGGTGATAAGTAGAAGTTTATGTAAAGATTACACGAAAAATAAAACAATGTCTCTAAATAGTAAACTTTTTAGAAATCATCAACAAAAATTTTATACCGGTTTTATACCGGTATTTTATACCGGTACCTGACGTGACAGACTGTGTACGGACCGGCGGGCGGCGGCCCCACGAACGCCAACGAACGACATCAGGCATTGCTCGCTTCACGTTTCTGGCCTTCGTAGATCAATCTAAAGCTAGGTAAAGGATTAATGGGAGCGATTCCAGTTCACATTCTGATCATCTGATTGAGACAGAGGGGAAAACAGAACCTCTTTGATGGCGTTCGTTGGCCTTTGTTCGTCAGGTGTGTACGCAGCATTAGCACAGAATATGGCATTAGGCAAGCGCGATTCATCGTAGATCGCATCAACCTTCGAGCAACGCGGGTCTTCCGTCCCGGAAGAAGGCCCGCGTTGCTCGAAGGCATCAACGAACGCTTAGGGGACGGTTATAGTGGACAAGCGCTTGCCTATCAATCAATAAAAAAAAATAACAAAATACTTTACAGTTTGTTATCACTACAAAGCTACTAACATGATGGATTCTTACGTGCGTTTCTGTTGCAGTTATTATCTTTGGAACTAAAACAGTTTTCATACGACAGGACAGTCCATTTTGACAGCTAATTTCGTATTGCAAGTGGCTCCTCTGCCACTGCTGTCACCGGAACAGACAGAAGTGTGGGACTATATTAAATTGCTTACTCTTGACGGCTGACATCCTGAGAAAACTCAGTTATTGTGATTTTAATGAATTAAAAATACGTAAACTATACTTGAATTAGATTTCGATTTATTGATTTGTAGATCAATTTGAATTTTTGGAAAACGTTACATCAATAGAAAGCTACATCATTTCAAAGTGACATAGGCTATATTTTAACCAGACATTATCATGAAAATTGCTACCACGAGGTTATATCCTCGTGGAGCACCAAGTTTTGTCAAAAAACAACCGTCTGACATAACTACGTGGTTTTTTGGGCATTATACAAAGTAATACTTGTTTTGAATTGGTATTTCGGCTCAAAAAGTAATTAATTTTGGTTTCAGTACTTTAAGCTGAGGCAAGAAGAAAAGCCTCTTTTAATGATTATAAATTACCGATGTCAGTTACGTTCCGTTAGCGATCTGTTAATTTATCAACTAATTTATTAGGCAGAAGATGTTACAAGACTGAGTTTTAGATAAGATGCGCTGGCTAGAGTTACCAGCTTCTGTGGTCTAGTGGTTCACACCACCGGCTTCAGACCTAGAGGTCCCGGGTTCAATTTCCAGTCGGGATACATATTGTAGTCGGTTTGGTTGGTGGTAGCACTTGTTCGAAGTCCGCCTGGCTAGCTACCATCATCTTATCTAAGTCTGACGTCATAACAATGATATTTTCAGCATTATTGTGTTCCGGCAGTTAGAGATAAGATAGCCAGATCCTGAGTGATTGAGGATTCCGGGATTAATGCGCTTCCAACTTAAGCCTTATGATCACTTAACATCAGGTGTGATGAAGGCTTAGTGCTACACCGTTGTATGTATAAAAAAAAGTTACATTTGTTAACAAACATTTGATTACAATGTTAATAATACTACTCCCGGAATCCTCAATCACTGTGGAGCTGGCTATGTTGAATCTAAATGCCGGAACACAATAATGCTGAAAACACCATTGTTATGACGTCAGACTTAGATAAGATAGTGGTAGCTAGCCAGGCGGACTAAGAACAAGACCTACCACCAACCAAACCGAAATGAAATGAAATGAAATTATTTATTCGCAGAGAACTTAGTATGATAAGCTCTTTACAATTTATAAAAGTACATTATGTCCCACTCTCAGAAGTGTATGCAAATTTTGTTACAATAGTAGATTGTACAACAAGTGCATAAAACATACTATTTTACCCGAGATGTATATATCCATCCGAGCCGTAGGCGAGGGTGGATAGTCAATTCGAGGGTAAAATGGGTTTTATGTACGAGTTATACACTCTGCTTTTCACTTAGAGTGTGAGGAAAATAAATACAAATATTGCAAAAATTAAAAAATAAAGGCTTCGCCATATTGGCGGGAAGACTTTCTATTTCTTTTTTTTATACGTGGCATTGGCAGCACAGTGACTTTAGCATAGGTCGTAGTCCATAATGCTCTTGAAATACTTATTTCTTAGAAAACTCATTAATTTTGCCTAGTTTTATTAATTTAGTTATTTAAAATGGATTATGCACAAAATTGAAGAAACAGAATGAAATACCTAATAAGTTTATTTAACGAAGTTTAATTGCGTGTGTGGCTGTTTACCTGACGCCCTTTGTCTTAAAGTATGAGACTTAGACGAAGATTTTACTTTATGCACTAGAGCATAAAAAGCGATTTTATGCAGCCTATACCCAACATAAATACGAACTTTTTACGAGCATGAGAAGTGAAAATAATTTTTTTAATTATTACATTTTCTATTTCATTATGTCAGTATATAGCCCATTTTAATAAAAATAAAGAATCATACATTATTAGATTAAATTAGAAAATGTCCAAGTTAAATGTTAATAATTATAAAATGTCAAAGTAGAATAATATTTATAAAATGTCAATAGGAGTACATGATGAAATCGATTAATACATTACATAAACAATGTCAAGATCAAAAAACCACCTCATTGAGAGAGAAATTCGTTCAACGTTTAGAAGGACTTGTCAAGGAGCCAGGTTTTTAAATTCTTCTTAAAATTTTGCATGGGCAGTTCCCGAATGGTCCCTGAATACAATATGTACCCCCACTGGGAATCGAACCCGGGGTCTGTGGGTCTGTAACCGGTGGTGTAAGCACTAGACCACAGAGGCGGTTAAAATGAAAAATATGTTGTTAAGGCGCCCATTCCCCAAAACAGGGTATTTTAAATTATGGATTACTCGCAAATCACAAGTACTTAAAAACTGGAAAAAATATATGTTATTTTACAGTTATTTATCTAGTGCTTCCGGCCGTCTTTTTTCGATTGGTGATATTTTACTGTGTCAAATAAAATCCCAAACATCCGTCTAATAATAATTAAAATATCATATTACTTGCAGTATAATTGGTTTTAGTTAATGAAAAATATATGAAAATAATTGTCTTTGAATAGCCGAGGGATTCCGGCCGTCATAAATTAAATTTTCTTATTATTAAATTTTTAATTGAATTTTAAGTGATTTTCGATTCGCGGGGCGCTCGCGAGTTCACAGTTCACTGCCGGCTGCCGCTGGGTCCGCGCGAAGTGTATATAGCGCGGCCGAGCAAGCGTTAGCGTGCCTATTTCGGTCGGGATTCCTCGCCTTAACAAATTCTAACAGCAGTCTGGGAGCATCATATAGAAAATTCCTTACAGAGAGATAGACAGACTTACTTTAGCTTTTATAATGTCAATACAGAAGTTAAAAACAATTCTAGCTTGAAGGCTCTATTAAAATCTCATTATTCCTTTTAAAAATAGTACAAAAGTGGATAGTGGAATAGTCCCTGCATACCTCCAGGCTACCGCAGATGCACTGTTTGAAATAGGATCCCAGGAGATGGAATTTCTGCGATCTGTGCAAAATGAAACATAATCAGTGAGCAGAGAGACTATAAAAGCAAAAAATTAGACGATGCGATAGGAAATAGTAAGTTTCATGCCATTAAATACTATTGTATTGTACCATTTCAGCACTTTCGGTCAAAATATATCAAATCTTTGCCTAATTTTTGCTATAGTTAGACCGAATATTTTATTTGTACACAAACACGTGTTTTTAACTGTAAATTTCAATAATACAATAAATTAGTTGTATTTTGACAAAATAAGCTATTAAAAAGTACCGGTTACGTGTCTTAAACTAATTACATGTCATAACATAAAGAAATAATATTCTTTTAATTATTGGAATATCTGTTAAAAATATTATAACTAAAGCAAAATATGGGAAATATTAAATTGAGCCACAAAAAAAATTTGTAAGTATCTAAAATACTGAAACGTAAGTGCCTGTTTCACAATAGTATTTTTTTTGTTTAACTGTAGGGTAAAATGTCCATAAATACGTGTGTAAAATTTTGTAAAGTTAAATAATATTAGTCTTTAAATAAATTAGAAAAACGATAGTATGGGGAAATAATTAACGAACATCTCCATACAAAACAGTGATTTCATACTTTAACACCTTATATTAATGGACTCATAGAAACTAAAGTAGTAGTGTATAATTCACAAACATTTCAAAATATAAGCACATCTTAGATTTCTGCGCGAACTGTTCATATAAATTAAACACTTTCACGGATTTTTCACTCAATTTATTTAAGAACTTGGTTAAATTTTAGTTGTTGTTAGAGGTTTTTAGAGGGTTTCCTCTAAAAACAACTAAAATAAATTGCGTGAAAAATACGTGAAAGTGTTTTATTTCAAAATATTTCACAAACGCCCCTATGAAATTTTCATTATGACCTGGAAAGCAGTTGTTTGTCTAAAGGAGCTGACGTTTCCAAGTGTTCGCCTTTACTGGCGAAGGAAGGTGCGGGCACATTCATATAGTCAGCATCAGCGCCAGCGTTGGTATGTTTATTCAGCGGAAAGATATACGGTACATAGTACTCGTACATTGTTTAGAAGTGAATTATTGTACTATTAATAAATAATTCTTTCTCTTTCGAATTTCGAATTCTTTAAGCAGCAATTATGTTCGTCCCGGGTGATAAATAAAAAATAAAATAAATATTTTCACACAATCACACCAATTATCTAAGCCTGTAGTTAATTTCTTAAGAAACTGTGTCTACGTGAACTTGATAACGGATAAATATATACTTAAATACTTTTTGTTTGTAAATACATACTTAATATACATAGTTAACACCCAGACTAAGACAAATAGACATGTTCATGCACACAAATATTTGTCTTGTTCGGGAATCGAACCCGAGACCTCTGGCGTAGAAGGCAGGTAGTTTACCCCTGCGCCAAATCGGTCGTCAAAAAGTAACAATCTGCTGTGTGTTTATATGTCGATATCGATAGATGTTACCGTATTCGTCGGCGGAGAAACATTAAACATTAGTCGTGATGGTTGCAGGTACTTGACAAAGACTCAAATACTAGTTCTAATTGCGCCATCACGCCAGTGTTTGGCCGTACATTGTGACAACGTTTTCTGTTCCGGTGGCCGAAAAGTGGAATAAATTTTGCTGTCAAGTTGTTGTCCAACCATAGCGCTGCTGCCGGCTGAAGGTCAGAAGGCTGAAACGCACCAAAAACTGTCGCAGACGTGTTTACTTTTTGGTGTGTGGCAGCCTTTAAAAGTCAGGGCCGGTTAAATTGCTTCAAAAAAAAGAAACAAATGCATAGCGCCGCTGTCACCGGAACAGAAATAATTGTCGCACTGTGCACCGAGTATAAAGTGTGTGTCAGATAACTCTGCACGTGCCTGGCGCGTTTTTGGCGCTAGTTACAGTGCATTTTTTTGTTCTAATGTTATAGAAAAGATTAGTATTCGATTTTTACCGCGCGCAGACTTATCTGACGAGCACTCTAGTTTCACACTCCTGTCTGTTCCGGTGACATCCGTGACAGAGGAGCCACTTGCAATACGAAATTAGCTGTCAAAATAGACTGTCGTATGAAAACTGTTTTAGTTCCAAAGATTATCACCGGAACAGAAAACGTTGTCGCACTGTATTTGCAACACGGCACGAGGCACAGTGACACATGTCACACAACACACGCATGGCTGGGCTACACTCGCCAGCGGCCATGCAAATAGTAACACCTAGCTCTCAATCACACAACACGTAACAATCTGTTGTGTGTTATATGTCGATATCGATAGATGTTAGCGTATTCGTCGGTGGAGAAACATCAACTTATAATTTACCCAGCAAAGTCAAAGTCAAAAACTCTTTATTCAAATAGATTTAAAAATAATTATTTTTTTCAACGTCAAAATATTTTTTGCCTACGACCAGTTCGATATCTTTTAGTTGACTAGACAAACGGTCGAAAAAAACTCATCAGCTTCAACAGAAGCAACGTTATTTACAAGTAATAAATAAGTAGTTGTTTGTTGTTGTTTGTTCTGATCGAAGGTTCAGCCATAAAAAATCACTTTTAAACATTTTCTATTTTTATTTCTAACAATATATAAGTTTATCTAGTATTTATATACTTAGACAAGTCAAATAAGTTAATTTAAATTTTAATTATAATTATTAAGATGTCAGAATAGTCTTTCTTTTTAATAGTAATATTATAAATGTGAAAGTGTGTTTGTTTGTTTGTCCGTCTTTCACGTCAAAATGGAGCAGCGGATCGACGTGATTTTTGGTATGGTGATAGTTTGAGAGCTAGAAAGTGACATATGCTACTTATTCATGAACAGTCGGTTAAGTTTACCATTGGTTAAACGTTGGTTAACCCATAGCAATCAGCACGCTAGTCGCCTGACGGAATCGAGTTGAGATCTAACTCGAATTAAGATCGAAAATCACCATTCTAGTAACGGTTGTAGCGCCAATCGAGTACTGGTTGAAAACCGAACTAAATGAAATCGAAACCCGCCGTGATAGGCGCCAAAAATCCACACCTTCGATCACTAAAAAGTAACTCGTTGCAAATCGAGAGTTTTGACAAAAGTTTTCGCTTCTATTGTGCCAACAAATTTGACTCGATGGCGTCAGTGATACTAAGTGTAAAGATTCCTATCTTATGACCGTGAAAAAGAACCATGCGGGTTCGATATGGCCCGTATTACCGATAAGGTATATCGACATTTTGACAACACTATGCACGTCTAACTTGCACATTTTAGGAGTTGCTCTACCGCACCGTTTTTTTTTCCCACGGAAAAACGGAAATGGGTACCACGCGGGCAAAACCGCGAGGATCTGCTAGTGCTTATAATATTAATAGATTCTGTTTATGTTTGCATGCTACTTAAGTTGGCTAAATAGGTTAAGCTCCTGATTCACCTACTTTTAAGATCTCCATTTGTATCCTATTTAATGCAAATAAAGATATTTGTATTTGTATATAGCTTTTTTAGCACACATATTACTTGATGAGCTTGTTTTGGAGATGTGGCAGAGATCACAGACTGATTGCTATGTTAATGAGTACCAAGCGTTTAGCGCTTGGTACTCATTAACACACTAAAAACACATGTTTGCCAGTAAAAACCCCCAAATCCCCCAACGTCATAATTCTTCCCCCAATAACGCCCCATAAAATATTTTCACCCCAAAATTCCACCCACAGCTTTGGAAACCCCCCGACATCGGGGGGAATCCCTCAAATGTGGCATTACTGACGATGTCCTTTGAACGAATTTTGGTAATGACTAATGATGATTGTGTTTATCTTCATAATTGAAACGGTACTTACATAAGGTTAGTTACGATAAACTAGAAAAATGGAAAATGAAGTATTTAGAAAAAATCGACCCGTCTCACAACCAGCTCCGATGGGACGGTTGTGAGACGGGTCGATTTTTTCTTAATAATTCATTTTCCATTTTTCTTTATTAAAAATTGCATTTTGAATGCAAAAAACTAAAAATTAAAATAACTTACGATAAACTATTAAATTTTAAAACATTTTAACCATTTTTTTCCCCCAACGGAGTTGCACTTAGCCTTCATCACACCTGATGTTTAGTGGTGATAAGGCTGAAGGTGGAAGCGCACTACTCCCGGAGCCGGACCCTCACTTACTGAGGAACTAGCTATCTTATCTTTAGCTGCCGGAACACAAAAATGCTGAAAACATCGTTGTTATGGCAGACATAGATAAGATGACCACGCACCTAACTGAATACAATATGTACCCCTACTAGGAATCGAACCCGGGACCTCTTGGTCTGAAATCGGTGTTGTAAACCACTAGACCACACAGGCGGTTAGATTTGTCTCCTGCATCCAATTTAACAAGTTACCCCAATGCCGAAAGCAAACCGATTGCATATATTTCATAGAGCAAACAAAATTAAAGGTGGCCGGTGTAATTTCGACCTTGTGTTAATTGCCTTTTGGCTTTCAGTTCAATCCGCGCTAAAACCCACTCTTTAATACTCGGACGATGGCCGTTAATTAAAATCGCACACAGAAATAGTTTCAGGTTAAAAGTACAGTGGTAGATGGGATATGTAAAGATATGAATTTTAAAATTATACTCAAGTGTCTAAATTGCCGACTCATTTTAAGGCAAGGATTTTTGTTAACAGTAAAGCTCTATAGAATTTTTGGACATATCATCCGTAACGAAAGCTCCTTGGAACGATTGATTTCTGAAATTAAAGTACTTCACAAATCATTGGGTATCGGTGCTTTGATGGCTCTGTTATTTCAGCAAAATATAATTCCCAAATAGCTTTTAGCCTTCTCTTCCAGTGCACCAAAACGCAAACAAGTTAAGTGCGTAATTGGAGCTTTTTGAGTGCGTCGGCAGCGTCGCGACATCTCTCTTTATATGCGGTTCAGTTAGACAAATATTGTTTTTGATAGCTTATTTAAATATTAAATGGGCTCTTGACCACAATCTGGCCCAAGGGCGGAGATCAGCCCCCTAGACAAGTGACTTTCTATTAGCAAATTCGCCAGTCGAATAGAAAGAAAATGTATGGGATTGACATTAGCTGTCACGAGACATTTCAAGTTTGGGATGGCCAAGTGTGGGTGGTAGCCTTCAGTACGTCTGGTAACCCGATGGAAAAAAGGAGTAGGCGGAATGAGGTTATGCAGCTCAGATGCACACTCCCGAAACTATAGTCTGTAGGTAAGTATAGTCTGTAGAAAACCGATAGACTCCCCAACTAGCATTTTGGTAATAAGAATTGGTGTTAAAAGAGTTATTTAAAAGTGATTTTGGCAAGCAAGAGTTACACAAAGGTTTTAGCAATTGGTGTTAGAGTACGCTCTAACCCCTTACAACCTCTTATTTGGGCCCACGTCTTATAGCGTTATAAGTAATAGAATGGTTATAATGCTCACTCTTTTAACACTGAGAGTTACATTACAGTAATAGAGTGGTGTTAGTGACAAACAATTTTTGTATCTATAGTGGTGGTATAATATAAATCTTGCTACCTCAAGCACTTTAGAGTCTGTATTATGGTTATAATAAAAACTATAGGTGGTACACAAATTCTAAATTCTGCCTTCCTATTTTTTATAGTAATTATAATAGTTCTTTATTATGTCCAGTCTTTTCTTGGGTTTGCTTTATGTATCCTGATTAGTGTTGGTTAGCAACTCAGAGCTGTAGCATGTTTTCTTTCTCTGTCAGTTTTCATTATTTTATTTCCAAAAGTGTTACTTTATTTCGATGGCCGCAATTAAGGAAGTGAAATTGTGAATAACAAGTTACGGATTGTCAATAACTCGGTAAGTCAAGTTTGATGTCATCTTATAGCTAACATTTACTGCGAGGGTTACTTTATTGAGATAATAATATATGTTTTGCATCTCAATTTTGCAGGGCCTTGATAATAAGTGATATTTGAAGTAAAAATAATTTGCATTTTCTCGTGCGGGACATGCACTCAATATACATTTAGATAAAAACAGGATATTGGCTCTGTCTTTTACAGTTTTTGTGTATTGTAGTCAATATGTTGCGTTTTAGAATTAGAAAATTATACAAAAAAGGGGTTTAAAACAAGTTTTTTTCTTGATTATTTTTAGGTTATGTTTTATTTAGCATGGCGTCTATTCCTTATTATCCTAGGTTCTTATTATTACTATTAATTAACAAGAAGTGCTAGATGGCCTGTAGTTAGAACTATTGTAGCACTTGTAATACCAGAACAGGGTTTTAAAGGTAATAAGAGTACAAGTTTAAGGTGTTTGGGTTTACAATGGTTCGACTTGGATGTAAAGGTAGTGGTATTTTAGGGTTACGTTTTTCAATCGACAAAACCTATCAAAAAGGGGAATAAAGATGTAAAATTGAGATCAAAGAAAATTAATAGTTTTTATTAAAAAATCCAATAATTAATATTTTGTCTGTTTCTATTTAGATTCCAATTTCATTAACAAAGAAAACGAAAACATCGTGGATGAACAGAAGAAAGAAAAGAAAAGAGACAGAGGAACACACTCCAAATCTAAGAAATATATCGAAAATAAAAAGAAGAAGGAATGAATCATGACAAAAGAAGAAAAGACTAAGTTTCATATAAGAATTTTATTTATTGAATTTCTTACGATTTTTATCATAATATAAATTTTTCTTTTACTTTTCAGAAAGTATTTTAGTCTTCTTTGTACTTTTATTTTGGAAATTCTTACGATTTTAGTTGCTTTGTACTTTAACCTTTAACTTTACTGAAGGTGTTTTTGCAATAAGATTGATTGATTGTTTTTGTTTAATTAAATGAAGAATTTTATTTTAGTTAGACTATATTTTTAATATTACATTCCTTTCATTGCGGATTCTTGATTAAAAACATGTGATCTAATCAGCGAGTAATATTTTTTTAATGAGTGGCGATAGTTTCTCGTGAAACCCGCTATATTGATTGTTACCGTTGTGTTTATGGATGTATTTTAGTTGATTTTAGCTTTAGACCTTTAATGTTGAATATTCAGAGCTTGAATTAGGAAAAATAATTGTTTGAGTTTTTGTTTAGTTTGATGATTGTGTAAAAGGTCTCCTTAAAGTAAGATTTGTTAATAACTAGGTTGTTATTAAGTTAAGGTGGGTACTGTGCAAGTCATTATGGTGAAAGTGTTAGCGTTATTTTATTATTATTTTATAATTTTGTTAAAACCTGAGTAAATAAGAGTAAATAAACTAGCCATTATACTTAGTTCTTCTTCTGTGTCGCCCAAATCTGTCGTGTGCGTGCAGGCAGGAAGCTTTGTTTTAAAATCTTTAAAAAAAACCATGTGAATGAGACTGAATAAGTACCTATTATGTTTTGTAAACATACATGTTAACATGTATGTTTTAGTGATTTAACTGTTTTTTATCACACTAGTATAGATACTAAAAATCATGTAAGGCATTTTGAATAAAACTACAATGAATAGTAAAAGCTTGTTTTTATTTGTTCTGTAGGTACTGAAACACACTTCGAATTTTTAATTTTAAAACTTAGACGAGTTATATCGTATATAAAAGGGGTATAAAATAAAGAAATCCCCCGTGGGCAATACATACTATTTAATAGGAAATTAAGATTTAGAAAAATATTTTGATAAATGTAAAAATTATGTACTTACAAGCAAGCAATGGGATAACTAATAACCTCAAACATCTCAACCAAAATCTATTAGGTTAATCAAATTCCATTGAAATATAAAAAATATATAAAACCCTTTGAAAACTTGAATAAAAGAATGAAACCTAAAAACACAAGGTTAAAAGTAAAAAAAATATGTACAAAAGAACCACGTTTTTTTAACCTAATTAATTTCATGATAATAATAAAAAAGCTACTGACACTGTTCGATGTTAGAACGTAACCTACGAACAAAGTTCGTAGAACGTAACTCACGATGAAAGCGCGAGCAGGGGAATCGCATATAAAACATCGTATTTTGATGTTTACTTTAATGCCGTTTACACTAATCCCTTGCTCTTAAACTGTAATACTCTCATTTACAAAATCTTCTAAAAAAATATTAATATCTTTCGGTTTTCCTTTCCCATAATAAATACCAATTATGAACGGGTCATCATCAATCTCGTGCACGTTTGCCAATATAGGCCAGAATTCGAATTTAGAGCTTTTAAAAATAGGTAGCCCATCTAAATTAACATTTAAATATACATCTTCAGGCACAAAGTCCAAATTTTGAAGTATTTTTGTTCGTGGAATAATGATTCCATTGTACCTACCAATATTCACCACCATCGAAAATTTTAAGACCAACTTGTGTTGGGGTTTGCAGAATCGTACGAGAATCAGATGGTAAAATATTTACAAATCTCTTATTTGTTGATACCAAATCTTATAAGGCAGCTTGGCTAATATTTTTTGTATCGCCCATATTCTTAAGTCATTTTTAAAATCTGTATTTTTTATATATTCACTTTCTTGCTCTTCATCTGAGCTATCAGAACTACTTAGAGGATAAGTAGATAAAGAAGCATCTTCTGCAAAATTTAATCCTCGCTGTACAGAACCTTGTTCAATATCTTGCGTTTCAGCATGTTTTCTGCTCATTCTGCTCGCATGAATGTGAGCAGAAAGCAATATTATTATGAATTTCTTGTTCTGTAATTGATAAAAATCTTAGTTATTATAATCGCCAAGTTTTAAGTACTCACAAACAAACAAAAAACATTATTGTACGGAACCTTGTTGAATTTCCTGCACTTGACCGACATTATCGGAGGAATCCCTGTGGCAGCACGAACATTTGCTTCGGCATTTACGCTGTGCTAGATGAATATATTCGTTGCAAATACTGCTGCAGCTTGGACTGGCATCATCAAAAATTATAATTAACGAAGTACTATGATGCTGAATTGCATCAGTGGTCACTGTTTGCAATGTGGTGGTTTTATCGCAAGATGACAGTCGTTGAGGCAATCTTATTATTTTTTTGTATTCGTTTAATATTCTTATTTTAACTTCCCCACATCTTTTTCGTTTTATCCAGGAACTCATGGCGAAAATTACCAAATTCTGACTATAGGTATTACTATAACTTGCATGAAATCAGATAAAAATCATAACAAGATATAGGTTAGAGATATACATCTATAAAAGTAATATTTTATATGTTTTATGATTTCAAGTGAAAATAAGAGTTACAATGGTTTATTTGCATGTTTATATTGCTTAGAATAACATACAAGTAAATTTGAACCCCGCTTTAACGATTAGGGCTGTAAAAGTAACTCCGTAATACCAATTGCTATCATATATAGGGGCACATAGGGGTTACTGATTACTAAATTAAGTAGCTGTATTTAAGTTGCGATTAATACTTTTATGTCAACTTAGGTGGTAAAATATATTTTGCTAACTATTTTCAAGAACTCTTGTCGGTAGAAAGAGTTATAAGAAACTATAATATTACTTTAAGTATTTTCTAATACTTGAATTTATAAAAACAGGTGCTATGATGGTTGCGGCTATACCGTTTATACCTCCTTAAGTAATATTACGTTTCCTAGCTAAGTAAGGTGGTATAAAACATTTACTTAGCACTCTTTAAGAACACTTGGAAATAGTAAGACTTACTAGAAACCTTACTATTACCTTAGGTACTTATTATTACTTGAAGTTAAAGTACGAGTGTTACTGTGGTTCAGCTTTTCTCTTTTATACCTACTGAAGTCATATTATGTCTTCTTGTTACTGTTACTCATCTTGATGAGTTATTTAGTTATAGTCATTACCATTGAACAAACAAAAGTTTTACTGGACGCTTTAGTACACCCGTTAAACCAATACAAACGATAATAGAGGTGGAAATTAGCGCCAAAATGTTGGTTGGGTCCAGACAGTCATCATTAGGTATTTGTCCTTTTATGACACTAACCGGCCATAAAATATCGCCTGAATTATCTTTCAGTCGCTTATCTACCTGTGTAACAAAACGCAAGCGAGTCAAGCGCGTAATTGAAGCGTTTTGTGTGCGGTGGCAGCGGCGGCGTCGCGCCATCTCTTTCTAGTTGCGGTTCAGTTAGACAACTATTGTTTTAGACAGCTTCACAGATTAAAGCCGTGGACGTGGATGGTGGGTGATTTTATTTTAAGTCAAAACTGCAAGAAAACTGACTGCAAGTATTTGATTACATCAGGCGTCACTTGGCGGAAGTCCCTAACCTTCAATTTCAATTTCAATTTCCTGAGGATGGAAACACGTGTAGAGTAGTCTAATCGGTGAAGGTACAAGGTGTATTGCTGTCTTGCTAAATCCAGGTTTTTGCACTAGTATTTTCGTGGTGTAAATGTGCATTTTTTTGCGGGCGGCCAGGCGGTGCATCTTGCATGTTGTGTTTTTTGCGGAAGTAAGCTACATATAATTTTGTTTTTCACAAACTGACTGCAATCAACGAGGTTAATCATAAATGTTAAAAGGATGGAAGACTGGCTTATTAGCACTAGGAATTTAACTTTTTCTTAGTTAATTATTCTTATCATCGTTAAGTAGTTGTAGCATGTGGCATGCCGCAATGTCGCACAGTGTTTGCTCTGGCGTATGAGCCTGAAGGGATCACTTATCTATTTTGTATACCTAATGTTATAAAAGCTGAACAAAACACGGTCATAATAGTTAACTCAGTAACAAGGTCATACCAGAGTATCATACCTAATGTTACACAGCCAACCTGAAAATCAACAGTTTTTCATGCGAGAGCTAAAGAAGAACTAAGACAAAGCACGTCATTCGAATCCGTTTCCGAACGGTTGTGATTCAGGAGTCTTGCTTACCCCACTAAGGTAAGGTAAGGTAAGCAAGACGGCATGCCGTACCATATCATATCGCGTGATAAAAGCCGCTCATGCTAGGCCGGCTGGGATTTCTATAATGTTATAAAAGCTGAACAAAACACGGTCATAATAGTTAACTCAGTAACAAGGTCATACCAGAGTATCATACCTAACGTAACACAGCCAACCTGAAAATCAACTAGGCCTGTTTTTCTGTCGGGGTAATTTCGCCTGATTTTTATGACATTTTTTATGGATTCCGTATAAGATTTGTGCGCATTCTATAATGGAATCTCAGCGGAGGCATTATTTTATGCTGCCCTTACTTTTTATTACTCGCTCCAATTACGAGTCGCTTGTAAATGTATCGGGATTGATGACTGCTTTTTTTTTATAAATTGGCACCGTTACCTTAGTCATAAATGACTTTTGCGCTGAGAACCTTCTATCTTTTTATGTTTTGTGTTCTCGCGTCTCACGCAAAAGGTAATGAATAGATTTTAAAGAAATTTTGGAAGTGATATTTTCCGGGTAATGCTGCGGCATTCCAACACAGTGTCTGCCACGCGTTATCGCGATAATTAACGTTATAATTTTACTACGGCATTCACTACGCCCGTATGCCGATAGCTCGAGTGGCGATTATCGCGAGAATTCTTGCGTTCGAGCAGCCACACTATCGCGATAAATCACGCGATGTTAAACTTTGACATATCCTATTATATATATCACACTACCAATGGGAGGGCCCATTGGTAAGTTATTATTGAGATACATTTTCTGTGGCAAAATTACTTACACTGTTGAAAATGCATGCCTACGTCTACGCGAAAGAACGAAACATAATACAATTGATCTCGATCAAGCCTATATGAGACAATAACGACAGAAGAAGACTCTGACCAAACACTACTTCCAAAGCATGAACGGTTTTTCAAAATACTAGCCAAATAAGATAGTTCAGTGACATGGTGACACTGTCAATCATACTCGCCAGGCATTTCAACTGGCCAAAACCAGCCAATATCTTCGGCTCAACCCACACGTACCACATTTTGCAGTCATCATCGACCGTTTGGGTTAAACCGGCCGCAACGCAACCACCAGCGACGATGCTGCGAACTAGCGGGCGGCCACATCCACATCACAACTACAGTTACTAGCGACAACGACATTTTGTCGCACAACCACAACGCAACCTCAAGAATATATAAGTCACCGGGAAAATAATAAAAACCGCAAATTTATAAAATTTCCTAAAAAAAAAATACCACGAAATTTTTAACCTATCACGTGTTCTACAGGACTTCCGGAAATTTATAAGTTTGCGTTTCTTGTTATTTTCCGGTGACATATACACTAACGCGACGCAGCTGCAAAAAGTTGCATCGACACTATTCACACGTACCACATTTTGTCGCTGTGATGTGGTGTGGTTGCGGTACGTGTGGATTGACACTTAAGTGCATTATCATCATCAGCCATTTAATTTCCCCGCTGCTGGGGCACATGCCTTCCTTATGGATGGACCCACCCGCGGACCCTGTGCGAATACTAATTTGCAGTCGTGATTTTTATATATATTTTTTTATCCACTACGGTGTAGCACTTAGCCTTCATCACACCTGATGCTAAGTGGTGATAAGGCTGAAGGCGGAAGCGCACTACTCCCGGAATCCTCAATCACTGAGGAACTGGCTATCTTATCTCTAACTGCCGGAACACAATAATGCTGAAAACATTATTGTGTTCCGTTTTGGCGTCAGACTTAGATAAAATAGTGGTAGCTAGCCAGGCGGACTAATAACAAGTCGTACCACCAACCATACCAAATACAATATGGGAATCGAACCCGGGACCTCTGGGTCTGAAAGCGGTGGTGTTAACCATTAGACTACAGAGGCGGTTAAATACCGACTAGGATATTCATGGCTGCAAATGGGACTCCGGGACTTAAGGCTTAAGCGTGCCCTTCAAAGCGCGAAAGAGCTCGAAATAGTAATTCTTTATCCCTTGACCTCTGTTGCAAATGTTGCTTAACCAAAGAGATTGCAAAAAACATAAAATAAGTATTAAGTATATTTATCCGTCATCCAGTTGCCATGACACAGTTTCTTAATGATAACTACTTATGAGCTAGTTAATAGGTGTGATTGTAAGAAATTTATTTATTTATTATTTGTTTCCAAACGGATCCAACAACAACAATACATGATAAAACGCCGAAAACTCGCAAAAACGCGAAATAAAAACGTTTCATCGCAAAGGAATAGCACCTTCGCAAAACGTACAACAAAAACAACGGAATGTACAATGTACCGCAGCATTCGGGCATATATCATCGGAATAAAAAGCGGCGGAGGCGCACGCCGACATAAAATATTCACTTTTACGACTCAAATGAATGTTGGGTACGAGCTTGCACAACTTTCAGAATGTGTGATACGAAACAAATGCCGGTTCAACTGTCCATCATGCGACCCATGACCAGATATAAATATGAACAAGAATATCATTTTAAGCAACATGAAAAGCTAAAATCACTGTTATCAGACGATTTCCCATTGAAATTTATAATGTTTATTAGATTTATGAGCAAGTCTCACAGAACAAACAAATATTTTGAGATGAAAGTATCATTAAAACATAGACACAATCTATGTGAAAAAAACTAATATGTGAATTTCAATCAAACATCATACTCCTTCGCCATCTATTCAATTATCTAATCTATTGATATTTTTAACAGGTCACAAACATTCACAATACGATAAAATAGCGTTGTCAGTCATTCAGTGTTGGATATCGCACAGTCTAATACCTCATGAAGATGCCCCGGGTTGGGGCGAAATACGTGTAGAGTAGTCTAATTGGTGAAGATGCTAGGTGTGTTCCTGTCTTGCTAAATGCAGGTATTGTGCTCTGATCGTGGTGTGCATGTGCAATTTTTTACGGGCGGGCGGGCGCTGCATGTTGTTTTTTTTGCGGAAGTAACCTACTTATATATATATTTTTTCCGAAAAAAATGATAGATTGCCTTTTTCACTCTCAATAGCTTTCCCTACGTTTCAGAAAGCTCAAAGTGGCAAAATTCAAACTAAAGACTGACACTTGCTAGATCCACACGGACAACCGTTGTTTGATAAACAACTAAAAAATTATATCACATTTTCATTCGCGAAGTAAAACAGCGAATAAATATCCAAGGATAGGTACCGCAATATTTTTCACACAAAACGAACTTTAACCCGAACTCGAGTTACTACCTGTAAAACTGACAATCATTAGTGGGCACTCGCCACCACCAAACACATTTTCAACCGTAACACCCAAGACATAAACACTATGTTTCGTTAACAGCACCAAATCCGTCAGCTGAAGAAGTCGTAATTAACTGGGACATTTCAGGAAAAAGCCAGGGAAGGATGGCCTCGACATTAGAGTGGCCACGAGTGGCTTTTTCTAGGGATAATTTTCACCATTAAGTCTTTGTATGGGAAACTTCTATTAAGGCCTAATGGTTTAGCATCAGGTTAATATGCTTCTTAAGTTGAAAGTAGGAGTTGGAAATTAGAAGATAACGATGGAAATGATAAATGTTTTGCTGTTATTGAAAATGAAGTATTAGAAAAAACCCATCTTACAACTAGCTCTGATGGGACTCGAACCCATGACCTTTGACTGTCCGGGCGAATGCTCTAACCACTGAGTTACGGAGTCGTAAAGAGAAGCGTTGAATTTATCCAACATCTCTTACGCGCTGTAAAATAAACGCTGGCTATTTTTTTTCTAATACTTCATTTTCAATATTAGAAATTGCATTGTGAATGTAAAAAAGTAAAATAAATTACTTCATTTTGCTGTTTATTAGTTACACATAAATAAATCATTTCTTTTCATACGTTTTATAATAGGTTGGTAATTTATTGCCCTCATTTTTAAATTTTTTAAGTGCGTTTACTGACCAATCACTTGACAAATATAGTGAAACTAATTTCACCGTACAAGATATTGTCCCAGTAGATTTTTTTCCAGTCCATACAAAGTCCAATTTCCGTTGTCATCCCAATTAAGATTTGTTTTCGCAACCGAAAGGTAGTTTCTTCCCCACAGACCAATCTTTGTTAAAAAATCGTAGCAATTAAACTGGTTGTTTTCGAGAGTAGTCGGTTCAAACAAATGAACTTACTAGTCAGGTTTATTTTATAGAGAGTTTAGCAGAGTCACCGAGGCTTTCCTAATTTCGGCTCTTATGTCAACCACAGGTTTAGATCGGAGCATGCCAGGACAGAAATGATATTCACATAAATGTTCTTTTTAATACTTTGAATTTACAATTCCCAAATAATATAAACGTCATGACGAAGTTTTGAATTAAATTCGATTACTTACATAAAGACAAACCTTTAACGACTGTTTAAATTTTAATAAAATATGATGATGACGATGAAGCAGCCAATAATAGTGAAAAACGAAAAATATATCCGCAAAAAAATGCACATGCACACCACGAAAATACCAGTGCACAATACCCGCATTCAGCAAGATGAGAAGACGTGTAGAGTAGTCTAATCGGTGAAGGTGGACGGTGTGTTGCTATGCACTGGTATTTTCGTGGTGTGCATGTGCAATTTTTTGCGGGTGGGCGGTGCATCTTGCATTTTGTGTTTTTTGCGGAAGTAAGCTACATATATTTCGTTTCACACAATGGTAAGGGACTTCCGCCAAGTGACGCTTAAAGCCAATAAAAAAAATTAAGCAGTCAATTGCGCATGAATATTTTTAGTACATAAGAGGGCGCGCAGACGCAGATACTTATTCTCGTCCTTAACCCTGGTGATCCAATGGAACAGAATCCCCTACGAATGGCGAGAGGTTCGGACAGGGGGGTGTCACTCCGCAGTTTAGGTACGTTCGGACGGCGCGCCTGCCGGACAGGCGTATGGCATAGAAATTAGGTCCGCAAAAGAGCTAGAATATATGCGATAGAAAGAGATGCAACGACAACGAGTGGCCGTTCGTAATTTGCCTGCGCCGTACAAGCTGAATTCTACTTTATTGCGTTATAGTTAGAGTTGCTATTTATTTGAATGACTTAGCGGAGTGAACTATCTGTTACATAGTAACTATTTAGTAATCTGTGGTTCGGATGCAGTAAAGACAAAGAAAGCACCTAAAATTTAAATCTTTATAAAGATATTCCTTCTGTGCGTTTGTATGTAACTGAACTCCTTCTAAACGGCTGGACCGATATTAATGAATTTTTTTGTGTCTTCAGGTGGATTTGAGAATAGTTTAGATTTTACAGACCGGATCAGGCTAGTAAACATAACACTACAACTTCCGGTAATTTAGTGGTATGGTGAGGACTAAGTTGGTGCTGTTGTATTAAAATGTGTCTGTTATCTATTTATAGCATCTTAGATTTCGAGCGCCTCCGAATCGTATTTTAACCGTCCCAAAAGGCACACTTAGAGCCTAGAACAAATTGACGACAGTCCCAATTAGAAATTGGCCCCAATAGTATCCATTTAAGCCCAAACATCTGGTCTTCCTCGCCGCACAAGTGGCGCCCCCTAGGGACGTTTGGGCCCCAAAGACAACTAGCGGTTAACACTCGGAAACTCGGGCGTGTCTCGAATTTAGTTAAGTGGGACAATTCGCCTGACATTCGAGACGGTGGCGGCAACTAAAAGTAGATATACGGAGTTGGTATTAAGTTTGTGTAGCTTCGATTATTGTATTAGTAGTTGCTGAAATATATTAGAAGGTTGCAAGTAGCACATTTAAATTGACAGTTAATAATTATCGACTGGTATGATTGCTTAGCGGATAGCCAGTCCTTTCTGATTGGCCAGCAAACATGGTTTTAAACCTTATCCAGGACATACACCGGGGGGGACTTATATTTGTCTTGTTTTAAGTCTGGGTACTTATCTCTCATCGAATCCAGCTCGGATGGGCAGCGTTTGGGAAGCTCCGACATATATTCGCGTCCGAAATACCTCAGTGTCTCAAGACGAAAGTCTTTGACCAGTGTGTGTTGCCAGTAATGACCTATGGAAGTGCGACGTGGTCTTTTACTATGGGTCTCATAAGAAGGCTCAAAGTCACCCAGCGAGCAATGGAGAGAGCGATGCTTGGTATTTCCCTGCTCGATCGAATCAGATATGATGAAATCCGCAGGAGAACTAAAACAACCGATATCGCTCGAAGGATTGCATCATTGAAGTGGCAGTGGGCGGGACACATAGCGCGGAGAACCGATGGCCGTTGGGGCGGAAAGGTTCTTGAATGGCGACCGCGTGCCGGACGACGTTCCGTGGGCAGGCCCCCTACAAGGTGGACCGACGATCTGCTCAAGGTCGCGGGAAGCCGCTGGATGCGGGCAGCGCAGGACCGATCGTTGTGGAGTTGTGGAGATGGGAACAATTAATCAAGAATTTGTACCATGAAGTATACAAAAAAATTGGGCCTCCCCCCCTTGTAGGGGGCCTGCCCACGGAACGTCGTCCGGTACGCGGTCGCCATTCGAGAACATTTCCGCCTCAAAGGCCATCGGTTCTCCGCGCTATGTGTCCCGCCGCCCACTGCCACTTTAATGTAACATTTAAATTTATGCAATGGTAGTTCAATAATATGCTGTGGAACTTTATTAAAAAAGGATATGCTTTTCCCCAGAAATGAGGCTCTGGATTTTTCTAGCCTAAACTTGGGGACGCTCTCTTCATTGCTCGATGCACACACGTTACTCACACACACACACACACACACACACAATGCGCACACACACCGGCACCACCAGCACAGAAGTAGTTGTAGCTCTTTTTAGTTATTATTTTGTATAGTTACGTAAGTTAGTGTTTTGAAGGAGCGGGGCCGTCTGACACAAGTATCTCGAAATACTCACTAGACACTCCCATCCCAACCCAATGTAACAATATTGTTGTTAACAAAATATTTTAATTTTTCTTTATTTATATTTGTTTGATATAGTCCTTGTCCAATATCTATACTTTTAACATGTAGGGTAGGATCGCTTCAATAATGCGATAACTTCTCGTGGTAATGGGTCAGTTAGTGTTCTGTAATGAGGTCGAGCTGTTTAGACAACTGCGACCGCTGTGCGGTTGACTACGCGGCTGCCCTGTTTCAAAACGGAGTAAGGAACATTTATAGAGAAAGCAGTTCAATTGGTTAAACTTGGAAATCAGATTCTCCACACAATTCAGGAACCTGTGGGGCAGTGTTAGCGCGCTCGGCGATCGTTGAAGTTAAGCAACTTAGGCAATGGTCGGTCAATTAGTAACAGAATAAATTAAGTAGTTTTCAAAGCCTGGCTCATTTTACGTTTACGCGTAAATGTTTAATGCTATCATTGAGTTAGTACGTTATCTCAAAGAATGCCACAAATTTAATGTGAAAGCTTACATTGATAGATACTTGAAAAATGGAAAATAAAGTATATAGAAAAAATCGACCCGTCTCACAACTAGCTCCGATGGAACTCGAGCCCACGACCTTTCGCTATCCGGGCGACTGCTCTAACCACTGAGCTACGGAGTCGTTACGAGAAGCGTCGAATTTATCCAATACTTTTTACGCGCTGTATAGCCAGCGTTAATTTCATCAATGTGAAGATATTACTACCCTCACACGCGAAAGAAATACCTTTCCAGGTATTTGACAATCGCTAAAGGTGAAATTACTAAATATTGCAAGTTATTAATAACTTGCAATAGTAATTTGTCGTGTAACCTGTCGAGGGTTCGAGTCCCATCGGAGCTAGTTGTGAGACGGGTCGATTTTTTCTAAATACTTTTTTTTCTATTTTTCATTAAGTAATAAAAATTGCACTGTGAATGCAGAAAAGTAAAAATTTAAATAACTTGATAGATACTTGTTGCTCAATTACGCCGGAATCGCTAAACGTAACTGGATAAAATTTGGCACAGAGATAAATTTGTAGTCTGAAATAGATCTTAAGCTACTTTTAGTATCAATCTTCCAACGGGAATGGTAACCATCCATGCGTTGAGAAACACTAGGTGAAAAAATTTCTTTTAAATAAGTAATACCTAATAAGTATTGTACATACACCATCATATACATTGTTCTAATACCAAAGTATAGTATCTTATTTGATTGAATCAGGCGTCACTTGGCGGAAGTGCCTAACCATTGTGAAAAACGAAATATATGTAGCTTATTTCCGCAAAAAACACAACATGCAAGATGCACCGCCCACCCGCCCGCAAAAAAATACACATGCACACCACGAAAATACCAGTGCACAATACCTGCATTTAGCAAGACAGCAATACACCTTGCACCTTCACCGATTAGACTACTCTACACGTGTTTCGTCCCAACACGGGGCATCCTCAGGAGATAGTTCGTGCGAAAATCAACACCAAATGAGCTCCGACGCTTACCGACACCGTATTTATCGCCTCTTACTCCCCACTTTGCGCCGAGTGACTGACATTGACAACCTTTGAAGAATGTTGTCAGCTTAAAATAAAAAAGATTAGAGAAAAAAAGGAAAATAATATTTTTAATTTAATATGTACGAATAAATTAATCTACATTGTATAATGTGTAGTATCTTAAGCACTAGTATTATGGACCACAAGCTCGGGCACCAGAAACTCATTAGTAACCTAACAGAAGCAATGACAAAAAAATAACACAATACTCCTACTTATGTTGTAACGTAACTAAGTCAAAAAAAAAGTGTTTACTATGTTTTGATATGAGACAGCCGCACGGAAACACGATACAACTTACCGAGCTAGCTTACTACGTTTGTTTAGGTCAAAACTTCAAGCTAGGCAGATTTAACAATATTATCTAAACGAAGTGTTAGGCAACATTATTAGTATTAGCTTTATCGATTGTAATCTGAGCTGAAACTCAGGGCTGTGTAATAAGAATAATTATGATTGAATAAAAAATATTTTACATGATATTGATATATATTTTTTTATGTTGTTCCTGTTTCAAATCTTTCTTTCTTTCAAATAACTTTTACTTTGAGGCATTCACAATGCATATATTGAATAGGTATGAAATATTAGAAAAAAAATGCATTGGACGTGGGTTGCCGTTTTTTCTTAAAGGTATTTCATTTGTGTTTGTGTTTTGAAATCGATTTTAAAACGTAAAGCGATAGTCCGCGGTTTGAACCTAGTATATACAGCTGAATATGAGTTGTCATTTCATACTATACATAGAATTTGGTTCATATAGGATTTGGTTTAGTTGTCAAACCTGGTGACCTATGTAACCGGCTTTCTTTGGAGGCCCATTGCAGGCACAGTCTTTCACACAACAGGGTGCCTACCATCAACTTTAAGACAGCGATTTAAAAATAGCGCGATGCAGAAAAGGCTCCTAAAATGAATTGCTTTCTTTCGTACTATACCTTCTAAAAACTGGATCGCAAATGAATTGCTAAATGTGAATGACCGAACGATTTGTGTCCTTATTTCTTCTACCCGTCTCTTTCACTCGATTCTGTCATGCCCGGAGAGTGAGAGGGGCGGGTATAACCTGCAGGTGTCATGTTAGCTTGGCCGAGTTATAAGTCAAATAAGAGTTCTTGACAGCTTATGATCACTGAATCGCTGTCATTGATATTAAGCTGTCGTGGTACGAATAAGCGAAGCAGATCAGTTTAGGTCCTAAACAAAACCGCATTAAGAGTTGATGGTAGGCACCCAGGTAATAGTATTGTCAATATTGTCAAAACTATTAATTTAAGACTTTTTTTCTTTGTTTGATGAGAAAATAAACAATTTTTATTTATTTTTTAATTTATTTATTTAATTTACCAAAAAAGCGTTGCTAATATAGAAGAAAATCACTAATTATGAGATTTGAAAGAAAACAGAAATACCTTGTTTGGGGATTTAAATGACTTCACATCTACACTGTCCTAAACAACCATTTATCAACATACTTTACAGTGCATTTGCATTTACATACATTTAAACTTAAACGAGTTACATTTTGGTAACGTCCACACGATTACCACCCATTGTGGAGTACTAATGTTGACTTAAACATTCACGGTACACACGACGGTAAGTCAGACTGAACAATTTGTCCTTGAGAGCACCGTTATATGTCACATGTTTGTTTGCACTACAACGGGGTAACACAACTGATTTTTTTTACCCACAGCGGGGTAGCACTTAGTCGTGGGCCACACTGTAGCGACCGCGGGGCGTCGAGGCGACCTGCGGATCCGCAGGACGCGCGAACACGTACTATTCCCTCCGCCGGACGCGCCAGTGTGGCCCCTCCCGTCCGTCTCAATATATTTGTTTTTCCCGCTCAACGCGGACGCAAGACGCGCCGCTCCAGTGTGGCCCACGACTTAGCCTTCATCACACCTGATGATAAGGCTGAAGATAGAAGCGCACTACTCTTGGAACCCTCAATCACTGAGGAACTGGCTCTCTTATCTCTAAATGCCGGTACATAATAATGCTGAAAACATCATTGTTATGGCGTCAGACTTAGATAAGATGGTTGTAGCTGGCCAGGCGGACTAAGGACAAGTCCTACCACCAACCAAACCGAATACTATATGTATAGGATACTAGGAATCGAACCCGGGACCTCTGGGTCTGAAATCGGTGGTATGAACCACTAGACCACAGAGGCGGTTGATTTCAAGGCTGAAGGTGGAAGCTCGCTTCTCTCGGTAAGGAACTGGCTTTCTCATATTATCTTAACTGCCGGAATATAATAATCTTCGCTGCTATGGCAACGGAATTAGATAAGACTAGCTTTCTGCCCGCGGCTTCGCCCGCGTGGACTACACGACGTTATCCCGCGGGAATGTAATATTTTTCCGGGATAATAAGTAGCCTATGTTCCTCTCCAGGCTACAAAGTATCTATGTCCTAAATTTCAGTCAAATCCGTTCAGCCGTTTTGGCGTGATTGAGTAACAAACATACAAACATCCAAACATCTAAACTTTCACATTTATTATATTAGTAGGATGGTGGTAGCTAAGAACAAGTCCTACCCACCACCAGACTCAATACAATACGTACCCCTAATAAAAATTGAAAATAGAACCTCTGGGTCTGATACCGTATTATGTACCCTAGCTAGACCACAGAGGCGGTTAAAAATAGGCACTCGTAAGTTTCGGTTTTCGTAGTACATGTGTAAAGCTTGACGTCTTGTTTGCTTTACATTCTGAGCCCGTAGTCAACTGATTACCTCTGAAATGTGCTGCTTTGGACACTGCGTTCGTGGCACGAATCCGCACCCCGGAAACTAGTGTTGCCGAATAGTAAAACTATCGATAGTTTTAGTCGAAAAATTACAAACTATCGATAGGCCTATCGATCTCTTAGTTAGTACAATACTATCGGTAAGCAGCAGTACTATCGATAGTATCGATAGTATTGCTATTTAATATTGCAAAACTATCGATACTATCGATAGTATTGTTCCCGAAAGTTACGAAAGCTAACGATCACATCGATACTGTTGATACCTTTGAAATAGAGGTAACTATCGATAGTATCGATACTATTGTTTTTGCTTAAACTATCGATAGACTATCGAAATGCTATCGATAGTGGAATATCAATCGGCAACACTACCGGAAACCCGGTTGGATTCTCTGACCAATTAAGCTAGCGAAAGGCTTACAAGACTCGTCGAATTTCGCTATCACTTTTCAATATAATAGTACTAGCTTCCGCCCGCGACTTCGTCCGCGTGGACATTCGAGAAAATACTTAGGGGACCAATAACCAGGATAAATAGTATTCTATGTTTTAATTTCCTAAAAATCCGATCAGCCGTTTTTACTTGTTTAGGCGGGTCCTCCCTCACCAAGCGAGCAGCCTCACGCGAGGCAGAACGTTTGCCACGTGCGGCGGGCCTCGCACGAGGCTGCTCACTCGGTGAGGGAGGACCCGCCTAATCAAGTAAAAACGGCTGATCGGATTTTTATGAAATTAAAACATAGAATACTATTTATCCTGGTTATTGGTCCCGTAAGTATTTTCTCGAATGTCCACGCGGACGAAGTCGCGGGCGGAAGCTAGTAAATAATAAGTGTCTGTTTCACAATTAAAAAGTTAGTTTTGAGAAGAACTTTTAGGGTACCTACTTCAGATGATTTAGTTTTCTATACCCTATTTACCCCCTGGGTTTGATTTTCGGAAAACTACGAAATGTGTTGCCTATTTGTTTTAAGAAGTAAGCCTACCCCCTGATTTTTAATTCAAAATTTCACCCCTATCAACCTTCTAGGGGTTGAATCATGTTATGTTATGTTCAGCGTGTTAAACACCAAAATAAATGCCAGTTTTGCAATCGTCATCCCATAAAACCTCAATAACGACATCCATATCAATTTTTTGGTTTATTTATCCCATTTAACCTCTAAGGGGGTTGATTTTCGAAAAAATGCGAAATATGTGTTTGCTTATTGGTTTTACTTTCCGACCATAAGCCTAAATAATAAATTTAATAAAGGACTTTCCAGATACAACATTTCATCCCCCTTTTCACCCCTTCGGGGCTGGAATTGTCAAAAACGCTGACACAGGAAAATATTAATTTTCAATTGCCAGCCTAAATACAAAATTTGAAGATGCTAACTTCAAAACTGACGGTCTTTCATACACATAATATTCATCCCCTATTTTACCCCCTGGATTAGATTTTATGAAAATTACGAAAAGGGTTGCCTATTTGTTTTAAGAAGTAAGCCTTCAAAGTTTCTAGTTTGAATTGTCTATTTTAGCCCCTGATTTTTCATCCAAATTTCACCCCTATTTCAACCTTTTAGGGGTTGAATCATGTTCAGCGTGTTAAACATCAAAATAAATGTCATTTTTGCAATCGTCATCCCATAAAACCTCAATAACGACATCCATATCGATTTTTAGGTTTATTTATCCCATTTAACCTCTAAGGGGTTGATTTTCGAAAAAATACGAAATATGTGTTTGCTTATTGGTTTTACTTTCTGAGCATAAGCCTAAATAATAAATTTAATGAAGGACTTTCCAGATACAACATTTCATCCCCTTTTTCACCCCTTCAAGGGTGGAATGTCAAAAACGCTGACACAGGTAAACATTAATTTTCAATTTCCAGCCTAAATTCAAAATTTAAAGATCCTAACTTCAAAACTGACGGACTTTCATACAAACATTTATCCCCTATTTCACCCCCTTAGGGGTGGAATTTCCAAAAATCCTTTCTTAGTGGATGCCTACACTATATAATGTATCTATGTGCAAAATTTCAAGTCTCTAAGTTCAGCGGTTTGGGCTCTGCGTTGATATCTCAGTCAGTCAGTCAGTCAGTCAGTCAGTCAGTCAGTCAGTCAGTCAGTCAGTCAGGACTTTGAATTTTATATATATAGATAATAGGACAGCGTTGCTTCGTCAGTGTAAGGAAACCCTCGAATTCGAAAGGTGTGATGAAGGCTAAGTGCAACCACAGTGGACTATTTTTTTTTTCACCCTGTGGTGCTACCCCGTTGTGGATAAAAATATTTTTAAAAATGTTTAACAATCGATTAAGAAGAAACAGCCATTATATTAAGATTTTAATTTATTTTAATGCATTCACAATGCCAGAAAAAATTGTGATTCCTTGCGGTTTTACCCCGTGTAGTTGTCGTCCAACATTTTTTACCCACGTTAAGGTTTTTTAACTGCCAAGAAAAGCGAAAAAGAAACTCATCAGTTTTAACAGAATCAACGCATTTACAAATAACTATGACGTTGCTAGACAAAATGATACAACAATAAAAAAATAAAGATTAAGCTAATGCTGAAGGAACGTCACACGGAGAACAAAAGGTTTTACGGTTTCCAGACCAATCGGAATATTAAAGCTAACATTTAAAACACGATATAACCACAATAAGTAACCGTTACGCCGATGTCTTAACGCCCCACTTGTTTTCCGCTAACATCCACGCGAATAATTCCAATTGGACTACAAACGTTGGCTTTAACTGTACATGCCGAGCCCGCATGCTTCTAGTCAACAGATTACCTCCAAAATGGTCTGCTTTGGGCAATTCGCGGCACAAACGTACTGAAGTTGCAACGGCACTAGAAGCGTGTGGTGAAATTATGAAGGATAATGATTCAAAGTTTTATACGATCATACATAACTGACCCTATATGCTATTTTAGGGTCATTTTTCAACTTGACGACTCTGTATGAAATAAAACAGGAAGAAAAACATTTACCTTCACGAGTTTCTTGGCGGTTCTTCTCCAAGGTCTCCAGCCGTTGGGTTTGCGAACCGATGGCGTAGTTCTTTGACGTTCATAAGTGCTTTATCAACCTAAACTGAATAAAATAATCATCATCATCATCAGCCATTTAATGTTCCCACTGCAGTGGGGGGCACTGGCCTTCCTTGTCGATGGATAAGCAGAATGGGCCATGACCTACCACGTGGGCCAAGTGCGGATTGGTGGGTATTAACGACTGCAAATGCAGAGACCAATGGCTTAACGTGCCTTCTTTTTTTTTTTTTTTGCGTCGAACGACCGACCGTTTCCTATTGAAACAATCGCTCATCCGGCAACCTTCCGAACTACGGGGGAAGGAGGCAGTGAATCCTCATGGATACCATTACAGCCGGCTGTAATGGTTATGTCGGACTCTTACCGACTAAACACTGCCTGAAAACAGCTGTTACCTGGATGGGTATTTCAGCTTATCTGTGGCGACCACGTGCCTGGAGGGCCGTGGCGCAGGGCGTCACCCACCTAGGCGAAGTGCGCACTGGGGATGGCCAGCATCCAGAAGAGATGTCTGGCCATATCTGAAATCAGAAAATAAAAAGGCCGATGCCCAAAGCGGGCGGTTCGGCAATGAAATGAGTGAAATGAAGGAATTAAAATGAGATAAGATAGAAAAATGGGACTTTACTTAAAACTTTGAAGTGCTTTTAGGCACTGACTGTGTTGGGATATTATGATTACGCGCTCCCGGCCTGTCCGGGCATTGCGTAATTTATGGGCAATGACTGAGACCTCGTCGAGGTCAATGTTTTGGATTGAACTGAGGACGTAATCAAGGTCTCTCTCTTCTCTTTAGAGTAGGACTGTGGTTGCGTCGGGGGGAGCGCTTCAGAGCGCCAATTTGGGGGGAGCGCTTGGGAGCGCCAATTTGGTGGGGCGGGTGCCTGACTGGGGGTGTAGGTGTTAGAGCCGCCCCAGGCCGACTTTGTGGCCTGTGCGGCTATCCTACCTCCCGATTTAGGAAGATCGGGGAAGTTCTGGGTATTGTTTGTTGGGGGCCCGCCTGCGGCCACCTAGGAGGTTGCCGCTTTGGCCCTTGTTTTTGGGACTGAGATTGGGACTTGGGATTAGGGTGGGGGGCGCGTATGCACCCTCTCCAGTTGGCTGGGTGGCCAATGAGGCCGCAGTTGACACACGCGGGCTGACCGGGAGTGTCGCGAGTGCGTTCACACTCACTGGTGGAATGGGAGCCAAGGCACTTGACGCACTTTGGTGGGGCCGTGCAATTGGCCGCCGCGTGTCCATAAAGTTGGCACCGGTGGCATTGCGCTGGGACCCCGCGACTGCGCGGGGGCTCGACGGTGATTTTGGAAAGGCCGCAGATGACAAGTTCTTTGGCCTTGTATAGTTCTTTGGCTTGGGCTGTGTTGGTCATAGCGACCAACGCCAGAGGGAAGCGGCGCCTGCCGTGGCCGTACATCGGATGCACGGCTTCGACAGGGAAGCCCTGGCTGATGAGATCGGCTTTGATCTCATCGGTGGGAAGCTCCACGGGTACCCCACGGAGTACCGCGCGGATCTTGCGCTCTTCCGGGAGCGCGAAAGTGTGGTAGGCTATCTTGAGAGTAGATAGCTTTGAGATTAGTTGGCGGTAGTCAGAGATGGTGGACACCTCAATTTTGATGGCTGAGCCCGTGTTGGACGCACGGGTGTAATTAATTTTCTCGGTTAGGCACATTTTGGACACTTCGGTCCACTTGCCTTTTTCCCGGAGGAAAACGGGGGGATTGGCCCGCGTGTGTGGGTGGGTTGGCGCGTCTAGCGCGGGGGGTTATGGCACAGTGTCCATGGGTGTCGCTGTGACCGCGGTAGCGATCTTGTCCAGCGGAACGGGAGTGGGAGTGCGGTTGCTTTGAGCGACCGGGGGTGGAGTGGGGGAGGGGGGTTTTGGGAGCTCCGGAAGCGGCGAGGGCCGATTCTTGGATTTTTTCCCTTTTTTCCCCTTGCGGGGGAGACAGTTGACGGAGACAGTTGGGGGGTCCTCTTTGGGGGGAATGACTGGCTCCTGGTCGGAAGTCGGTGAAAGGGACCTCTCAGACGAGGCCCTCTTCAACGGGTTAGGAGTTTGGTGGCTAGGGGTCGGGGTGGGCTGACGCTGGAAGTCCTGGATTATGGGAGTTAGCATTTCCCGCAGGTGAGGGAGGTGGCTCAAGTATTCCACTAGGCCGGGAGTATTTTTAATGTATTGGTCAAGGTTAGACGCAAACACGGCGGCGTCCATGGCGGTGAGAGAGAATGAACACAGATAGAAAATGAGAAGTGAACACAGATAAAAAAATTAACAAGTGAGAAATAAAAAAATAAAAAATAAAACAATTGTGCTTGAAGAGCCAAGAAAGACTCCCCCCGCCGGAGGCAGGGGGGGAGGGGGGCCTACTGCGGGAGCAGGTATCCCTAATTCGGATAGCCGCTCGTTCCCTTCCCCTTGGGACTAGGCCCAAGTGCAATGGGTCCGGGACTGCGGTTTTCCTAGGCCTGGAGGCCTAGAGAGCGAACCGGGGGCGCTCCGTCGGGGTAGTTGGCACCGTTAGGTTTCAACCGACGCAAATCGCGGGCAAAAATAGGCACTTAGTATTTTGATACAAACACTAAGAGTACTATGTTTGCAACGAGTGCAAAAACAGCAAGTCGTTTTGCACTAAAAGGTATACGTACGTAATGCGGCGAGCGGGAACCACTCACAACACTAGCACAACACACGCGAGGGCGCGAGAGAGGTCGCAGCTGTAAGCGGGCACGAGAACGCGTCCGCACAGCGCGGAGGTCGGTAACGTGCCTTCCAAAGCACGGAGGAGAAGAATGAAAAGTTTTTGGTGACCCATCCCAAAACAGACCATTGTGAAAGTTGCTAAACCTCAACGATCACAATCACTGCGCCAGGAGCTCCTATTATTAATAATAACTGTTGTTAATTCAACTCCAATCTACGTTCGACCTCCATGGCGGGATTTATAAGTGTCACGACTTCTGTCTATTACGAAATACTACGACTAATAAAACAAACGGAGTATTTTAAGGCGATACTCGGAAAAAATGTGCTGAAGCAAGATAGCAATGAGAAAACGACGCGCGCGGGAACGAGACCGATTTTGCAGATTAGGCAAAAAAACACAAAATCACTTCGTATTAAAAAACTACAGCGATTTTTTTAAAAATGTTTCTATACGATCCTCAATATTATTGGTGTCCACTAATTAAACCAATTCCCAATAGTGTAAGTAACCCCATTTAAGAATAATCTTGACTTTTCGTATTTTTTAGAGGTCTTTTCGAAAAGAAAAAGTGATAGCTACTGTGACTAGCTAGTGGACTGTAATTAATTAAAAGGCTAAATACTGGTAGAAACACGGGTTTAATAAGTAATTTGCAGCAAAACAACTTGACAAGATCAGAACAACTAGACAATACAACACAAAACTGACAAACACATAAAAAAGCAAATTCAAATAAAGGTAATAGACAATAGCAAAATATATAAAACTATTTACAACGCCAACAAAAAGTGTCGAGGCAAAATCATAAAATCGTATTTTTGAAACTATACGAATCTAGATAAAGGTATGAAAAAATATATATCTTATTACCAGATTTGTAACAACTGTAACCGTCCTATAGTTTTAAATCAAAAAGTCCATATTTTTCCGAGTAGCGCCTTTTTTGTAATTATTTTATTTTACTAGGTAGTTTAACTACAATGCCTGAAATTTTAACGCGAATAAGAATCCCTGCATTCGAAGTTACGGCCAAACAAATGCCCTCCATTATTGTCTTTAAATATGACATAGCGAGAACACCAATGTTCCTTCATTAGGTACCCCACGGAGTATGATTTGAGCATCCTGGCAACCCGGAGTATCCTTTATGTTACCTCATGATTTAAGGCCTCATAAAAGATTATATAATGGCTCTTAACGTTCTACGAGAAATATAGCAAGGGAGGAAGTATATTTTTGTAGACTTCAAGCAGAACGTCAAATTTATTAGCTTCTGGTACTACAAGGCTTAATACCGGCATTGTTTTTTAAGATACAATCAAAATGGTGAATTATAATCAATAGTGAATAATCATTCAATTTTGTATTAAGAAGTTTTTTGGTGTTCACATATTATTGCTCGTGACTGTATGTCCTTCTCTTCCAGCCCATTGTACTCGCATAGCTGACTATGACTTGACTGATCAAGAGTCAAAGAGTCAAATTTGTTTATTCAATTTAGATTGTTATTTACAATACTTGTGAACGTCATAGAAGCTACGCCATCGGTACGCAAACCCTACAGCGGGAGACCTTGGAAAAGAACCGGCAAGAAACTCCAAGGGTTGTTTTTTTCTCCCTGTTATATTTCATACAGAGTCGTCAAATTGAAAAATGACCTTAACATGACCTTATATAATGACCTCATATACGAGTAAAACAGTGGTGATATCATCATCTCTTTATATATTCCGTACTATATACGCAATCTTCTAGGAACACATCTTCTAAACGTAAACGGTTATTATAATTTACTATTCAAGTTTACATAAAAGTTTAGTCCGCATTTTTCATAAGAATCTCAAGATATCGAAGCATGGTTGTTTATTTGGTTTCACACGCTATTTTAGAGGAAAGCACCGTCGGTCGCCATCACCTCTCGCCGTTAATAACGTACGTTAAAAGGTGGAAAAATCTACGCTTCATTTGTTCCGGAGGTAGGGTTGTCGGCGATTTCCGGAAATATATAAAAATGGTATGTTGTTGACGAAAGTCTTGTAAAAAAAAAGGAATCCTTTTTTAAATTGTTACAATTTACGTTTCGGGATTCATTCATAAGGTTTAGTACTTTTTTTGTTTGTTTTTGAAAGGTTTAACTAAACATTTCTTGATCGGATTCGAGAATTTTTCAGAAAGGCCAAGTGAATCGTAATAACAACCCCATTTTTAGGGGTCCGTAGCCAAATGGCAAAAAACGGAACCCTTATATTAACTGCTTCGCTCCAATAAGACCAACTTTGTGGTACGCGTACGCTCCTTTCAGAGTTCAGACCAGCCAGCGGCCTGCAGTAGTGCTGGCACAAATGCGCGACTCGAGTGAAAAAGAGTCGCGGGCACTTTCGACAAATCAGATCGCTCGTAGATAGCGCGCGTGACTTAAGGCCCGTGCTGATTGGTTGGAAGGAGCGCGACAAACGGCCGGTTTCCGAAACGCCAATTAAAATTAAATTACCTAATTCCCAATTAATCTCCAATTAATTGTAGTTTGGGTTTCTGAAAGAAAAATGTGACAGACTGTCACCAGTCTGTTAACAGTCTGTCAGTGCCCATACAAATCGCAAACCATTTCTAGATTTGGGTTTCCGAAAGTATAATCACATGATTTACAAACTGTCAACGCTTGAAAAATTAATTGAAGAAATTCGGCCAATTAACTGAGAATCAAATAAATTTTACCAAGTATTTACATTATTCCAGTCAATTGAGTTAAATGTTCCCTTAAATTATCATTTTTAAAAGTGATAATTCATAATATTTCGCTCGCCGTGCGATTTCTTTTGCTACTTTCGCAATTCGTTCCGTGGTTCGTTACGGTGTCAAAAACATTTTATCTAGAGCTACACGTTAGGTGGCGCTAGGGATCAAATAATTTTGTTGATTTGTCCTGCAATAAGTACCAACAAAAAAAACAGTCAGAGATAATGGATACAATATGTATGATGAGTACTAATTCGATTGAATTCAGTCAGGGTGGCCAAACTAATAATAAAAAAATAATTAGCAGTCAATTACCTAATTGTGAGATAATTTTCGTTTCAGAAACCCAAGGTGCTTTTAATTGGGAATTAATTGTGACAGTCTGTTAGCTAATTTTAATTTTGATTGACGTTTCAGAAATCGGGCGGTATGAGTCGCGCAAAGTTATGCTAGCCCTACAGATATCGACTCAGTAAGTATAGTATAGCACGTAAAAACTTTAATTATGATTGTTTATTTATTTTTGAAAAATTGAACATGAAGTATCTAGTTATTAAAATTTTTACTTTTTTGCATTCACAATGCAATTTTTATGGTTGAAAAATGGAAGATGAAGTATTTAGAAAAAATCTACCCGTCTCACAACCAGCTCCGATGGGACTCGAACCCACGACCTTTCGCTATCCGGGCGACGCTTCTCGTAACGACTCTGCAGCTCAGTGATTAGAGCAGTCGCCCGGAAAACGAAAGGTCGTGGGTTGGTTGGAGTCCCAACGTAGCTCGTTGTGAGACGGGTCGGTTTTTTCTAAATATTTCATTTTAATTTTTTAATTAATAAAACTTGTATTGTGAATGCAAAAAAGTAAAAATTTAAATACATAAAAAATACCTTAAAAGTATCTGATGTGAACACGTCTAATAGGCGTGTACAGTACCTACAGCCTCTTCAGAAAAATAATGAAAAAATCCATTTCCCTGACCTTCATATTATTTTTACTAAACACCTTTAATAGTTTAAAAATGCTATGTGACATCCTTTATCCAACTCGATCGCAGCAGAGTTGGCGTAACTCAGGACACTCCAATGAGCAAATATGAAGCGCCACTCTCAAAATATTTTCCTTGTTTAGAATCACTCCGGTGCTTTAACCCTCGTATGCACTATTCTTGATGCAGTGCACATTGCTCGCTCACGGTTTTAAAATAAGAGAGCATTTGGCTGGTTTTTTTTCTAGAAAAGTTAAATTCTGCTAACAAATTAATAAAAATGTTTTGTTGTTTACGAAAGTCTTGTAAAGAAAAAAGGATTTTTTGAAATTGTTACTCATTTATATTTCGGTATTCATATGTATGCTGTTGGTGTTCCTATTTAAATAAAACTAGCGGTTCCTCGAGGTTTCACCCGCGTGGTACCCGTTCCCGTGGGAATATCGGGATAAACTATAGCCTATGTCATTCGGGAAGAATGTAGCTTTGGCGTGAAAAATGTACGATTTTTTGTTGTTTTTGTTAAAACCCGCCCGACTTCAAAGTACTTAAGTTATTTATTTGGTGAGGATCTATTTCTTACTTTATTGATGTGATTTTTTTGAAGGCGGTTTATTTTTTTATAAAAATAATTTTTATTTCACTCTTTTTAGTGCATCGTGCATGCAATTTACTTGTATTATGGTAAATAGGTATGTGATCAAATTGAAAACCTCCTTTTTTGAAGTCGGTTAAAATACCTTCATCTAAATCGGTTTATAAACAAAGGAGTCATGCCTAAAGATACGTATTAAATTCACATAAAGTGGTAACGAAAACGACAGTATTTTCAAGATTTCCTGAAAACTACTGAACCGATTTCAAAATTTCAAAAAATGGGACCAACTTGGAAACCAACCTGATGTAATAACGTTTCAATCATTTCAATCGGTCTATCCGTCTTCGAGTAATCGGTGGACATACACAAAAAAAAAAAAAAAACATACATACAGACAAATAGAGAACCTCCTCCTTTTTGATTTAGAAGTCGGTTAAAAATCAGCTGTTCCATACACTCTGGTCGAGTAGGTATTGACAATTTGTATGAAACAGCAATTTTTTTTGTTGAGTTGCAGAGTTGGCCCCATAGTAAAAGTTGTTCATATTCATGAGCACAATCACACACCACCTACGAGGTTTTGCGCTTATTCCATAAGACGTTGTTTATAATAATTTAGTAAGATGAGTTTTTTTTTTTTGTTTTTTTTTTGAGGAGCCCGTGGCGCAGTGGATAGCGCGCTCGGCCTGCGATCGTTGAGGTTAAGCAACGTTCGCAATGGTCGGTCACGGGATGGGTGACCAAAAAAAGATTTCATCTCGAGCTCCTCCGTGCTTCGGAAGGCACGTTAAGCCGTTGGTCCCGGCTGCACTTGCAGTCGTTAATACCCACCAATCTGCACTGAGCCCGCGTGGTGGGTCATGGCTCATTCTCCTTATTCATCCATAAGGAAGGCCAGTGCCCCAGCAGTGGGGACATTAAATGGCTGATGATGATGATGAGGTTTAAGGTGCTGTTGATGCTCAGCAGTCAGAGCATTCGCCCGGACAATGAAAGGTCGAGAGTCTAACTCTACACTATTATTTATTCTGTGCTAGTTGCGAGACAGGTCGAGTTTTTTCTAGTCCTACTAATATTATAAATGTGAAAGTTTAGCTGTTTGGATGTTTGTTATTCAATCACGCCAGAACGGCTGAACGCATTTGGCAGATACTTTGTATTGTGAAAAACGAAATATATGTAGATTACTTCCGCAAAAAACACAATATGCAAGATGCACCGCCCGCCCGCCCGCAAAAAATGCACATGCACACCACGAAAACACCAGTGCACAATACCTGCATGTAGCAAGACAGCAATACACCTTGCACCGTCACCGATTAGACTACTCTACACGTGTTTCACCCCAACCAGGGGCATCCTCAGGAGATAGTTCGTGCTAGTTCGTGCGAAAAACCAACACCAAATGAAAAAAAAACTGTTTTTCACAATGGTTAGGGACTTCCGCCAAGTGACGCCTGATTCAATTAAAAAAAAATTGATACTTTGTAGCCTGGAGAGGAACATAGGCTACTTTTTATCCAGGAACAATACCTATAATGTTCTACGTCCGCGCTAAAGGTCGTCGAACAGTGGTGCACTAAACACAATCTAACAGTGAACCCAACAAAGACAGAAATGATCATGTTCACAAACAAACGGAGTCTAAAACTCCCAAAACTTTTTAATACCAGTCTTTCTCTAAGCAAGGAAGTCAAGTATCTAGGAGTGATACTAGACAACAAACTCCTCTGGAATAGACACCTCGAAAGCAAACTAAACAAAGCCACAATCATCTTCTGCCAATGCAAAAGACTACTCGGCAAAAGTTGGGGACTATCACCGAAAATAACGATGTGGTTGTATAAAACTGTTATACGTCCCATAATCACATACGGAGCCGTTGCCTGGTGGTCCAAATCGGAGCAAAGCACCGTCATCAACAAACTGCAGAAGTTCCAAAGATTGGCATGCTCTGCGACAACCGGCTGCATGCGAACCACCCCCACAGCCGCTCTAGAAGTAGCCCTGGATTTAACACCCTTGGATCTGTTTATACAACAGGAAGCCTCCATGGCTGCTATAAGGCTAAAACACCTGGGTCTGTGGTACAATCGAGAGGGTCCTCACTCCACACTGTGGAATGATTTAGTGAAACATGAGTCACTAATCGCTGCCCCATGCGATAGGATACCCAAGCAATACATTTTCGAAAAGAAATACTAAATACAGTTATTTGAAAATGACCGAGATCACTCTGGCATACATGAAGTCCGAATCTATACGGACGGCTCCAAGATGGGGACTGGAACTGGAGCTGGAGTATTCTCACAAGATCTGAATATCAAAATATCACTAGCGCTGGGCCAACACAGTTCGATATTTCAATGCGAATGTGTTGCAATAATAAATGCCGCTACCACGGCCCTGTCTAGAGGTATGAAGGAACTAAACATCCGCATACTGACCGACAGCATGGCCGTCCTAACAGCACTGGAGGCCAACACCATCAACTCCAGTATCGTCTACGAATGCCACAAAGTTTTGGATCGTTTAGCATCCAACAACGGAGTAATCCTACAATGGATTAAAGGGCATAGTGGATCACACGGGAATGACGCCGCCGATGAGCTGGCTAGAATGGGATCCTCCACAATAGTGGCAGGACCTACACCCATTCTGCCACTCCCATTCAGCCAACTGCGCTCATGGGTAAGGCAACGAACTCGTGCTGCACATAATACTCGTTGGGTAGCTCTAACAAGCTGTAGACAGTCTAAGATGGCGATGACTGCAGTCTCGCCGCGTTTGACCTGCAGGCTGCTCAGTCTCAATCGTCCAGACCTCCGGATAGTTGTTGGTACACTTACAGGTCACCTTACCTTAAACCGACAACTATTTATTATGAATGCGACAGACAGTCCTCTATGTAGAGTAGAGGTTGCCTGAACGCAGAGGAAACTGCCGCCCACGTGATCCTGGAGTGCGTAGGTTTGGCCGCACAACGAACAGAAATCCTCACAGAGGTTAGGTCGCTCCTAGAAGCCTGTGAACGCCCCAGGAGGCTTCTGCGCTTCTGGAAGGAGCTAGGATGGCTCGACTAGCCATGTTCACGCATAACGGACCAAATATGAGTCTAAATGCGGAAAACTGTCAACACCAATACCATGTTCCCGCGGGATATCGTCGTGTAGTCCACGTAGGCGAAGCCGCGGGCGGAAAGCTAGTATTTCAATATACGTAATTGTGAAATTAAAATAGCATTGTAAATACAATAAAGTAATAAATAAGTAACATTATAATTCAAACGTCAACAATATTTACTTGAACACAGCAAGTTTAGCAGACTAACAAGTTCGGACATACTATCTCCGTGAGAGTTGAATTTTATTCCCTCTGGGGATGTTCTGTTGAAGGAGAGGAGGGTACAACAGACACTATTAGTTCAATTACTTCTTAATTAACTGTAAGGTGTCAGTGTACTTTTACATGTATTTTTTTATTAAGTACTTTTGTATTTACAGTGACCATGTGACTTCCATTTTGTGGATTAAGGTTTTTTTAAGTGAACATAACTATAAGCATTAACTAAAACAGGTTCGAAAACAGGTTTTATTAATTTCTTATTTGTATAAAAAATGAAGAAAATATCATGTCTAAAGTGGGTAGTCAGAAATAATATTTAAAGACGTTACCGCTCCTATGATATCTTTTCTCCAATAATACCCCTAGTTGTTAGGTTATCACTTCTTAGAATAATGTTTAAAATCATATTTTTTGCGTTATTTTTTGAGAGCAGCTCTCACCAAAACATTTATTATGAGAATTTCTAAATCTAAAATGTTATGTTATTTCATTTTGACGCAGTTTCCCCAAACTATAGAGTCATAAATAAAGTTTCAGAATGGACGTTATATATTAATGAAGCAAATTATTGTTTTAAAAACTGCAGTAACAATTAATTTTAGCCATTTAAGTAGTTTGCTGCAGTTTAAATGTAAATTTTGAACCTCAAACAATTTTATTGTTTATTTCATTCTTAAAAGCAAGAATATAATTTAACTTCAAACTGAAGAATTTGCACGAATCGTAAACTCGTACATTAAAAAACAGTAGCCCGCAATAAACACCTTGAGGAACACTTTAAAAAAAAACTCCCAATGATTTATTACGAACGCCATGCCAAAATCGCGTCCAAGAATTTTCCCAGTAAAACTGTATAGTTTCGGGGTTCCTAACCCTGCATTCCAGAGCTGCAACACGGAACGACAGAAATATAAAGGGGGTAGGTAGTACCGAATCGGCTGTCCCAATATTAATGGTTGGAACGAGCTGTTGATTTATGTAACCTTCGCGGAGGCCCGGATTGGCGGCGCGCCAGCCGGCTAACTGCGACCAGACACGGGACCTCGCAATTTGAGAACGCGACCACATTACCGCGGCGACACATGCTTGAGGAGCCAGCAGTGGTGCGGCGATGCTAATAGTTTCAAGACGAGTCGAATGCCTTAGGTAAATTCGATCTCGGCAGAAGCAGAAGAAAATATTTTGCCGATCTTTCAAGATATTTAAACTTGAAATTTTAATAAGAAGATCTCTAGTAAAGCATTCTGGCTGTAATAATAGTCAATACGCTTAATTTTCTTTGTCATTTTTGAAAAGGTTCTTGCAATTTTTACTAACGAAACCAAGTTGAGTAGTTAGAAGTAAAGAGGGATTTTTAATAAAATTGGCTGTCCCAATATTAATGTAGTGCTGATAGTATGATAGTATCGAGACGAATCGCATGTTCCAACCAGTTGATACAGAAACTAACTTTTTTATCAGCAAATTAAGAAAGTATTTCCTCAAACGTTCAAGATGTTTATGCCTGTACTTTTAACTAGGAAGAATGCTTGATTCTCTTTTTCATTTTAAAAAAGATTTTATCGGCTCTATTAAATAGGGGGTTGCTATGCTATCTGTTGCTAAATTCAATATCGGCGGTCTATGGAGCCAGTAGTGTGGTGTATATTTTCCTCGCATTTCAATTCAACTTTACTTTCAATTCCAATATTTTAAATTTGAATTCTAATATTTAATTTTATTTAATTGTCTTGTAACTCAGATCTTACTATCGTTATTTTTATCACTAAATGCTACTTCATCAATTAATAATATGAGCCTGAGCAATAAAATGGCTAATGATCGTGAAAGCTTTTTAGATGCTTTCAGCTTTCAACTTGCACCATGCCCAATTGCACGACCTTATAACGAGATACATAAGCCGTGCAGCTCCTGCAAGCAACTATTTATTGTTTTCCGTTGCTACTAATGACGCGCCGCGGCTTCTGGAATGTTCCGCAGTTCGAGACTTAGCTTTGCAATCTTCTCGCCTGTGCCATAGAATAAATACTAAGTTAGTATTCCATCTACCTATACTTATTATAATAAATAAGAAAATTTTGATTTTATGTTACAAACTCACATTACAAAGAATGTAATGTGAATTTGTAACACAAAAACTACTGGACCGATTCTTTAGAAAGCTACATTCTATCTGAGTGACATCTACATGGTTATTTTGAAACCACTGGCACTGGCCAAATTTTTAAGTTCGACTCATCAGATTCGGTAAGCGAACAACTTTCTCCTAGAACCATGGGTCGAAATATGACATTATTTTTTGACTTTTCATACAAATCATACTGATCACGTGATCGATTTAGTATAGCACTTCGATCATAATAAATTCCATACATATTTGACGGCAGCACTTTGGCAGCCTTTGAAGAACGGTATAGTTTACTATTCGATTACCATGACGATAGTTTTTCATGCTATGGGTACATACCTTTTTAAGGTTCCGAACCAAAATGGTAAAAACCGTTTTGGTGCGACTTTGTCTGTCTGTGTAAATAGTAAACTTTTTCAGAAATTATCAACAAAAATTACATTTTCACTTCTCATGCTCGTAAAGTTCGTGTTTATGTTGGGTATTAGGCTGCATAAAATCGCTTTTTATGCTCTAGTGCATAAAGTAAAATCTTCGTCTAAGTCTCAGACTCTAAGACAAAGGTCGTCAGGTAAACAGTCACACACGCAGTTAAATTTCATTAAATAAGATTGATTAATACCTAACGTATTTCATTCTGTTTCTTAAATTTGTACATAATCCATGTTAAATTACTAAATTAATAAAACTAGGCAAAATTAATGAGTTTTCTAAGAAATAAGTAGGTAGGTATTTCAAGAGCATTATGGACTACGATCTATGCTAAAGTCACTGTGCTACCAATGCCACTTATAAAAAAAAAGAAAAAAGAAAGTCTTCCCGCCAATATAGCGAAGTCTTTATTTTTTCTTTTTTGCAATCTTGTTATTTATTTTCCTCACACTCGAAGTGAAAAGCAGAGTGTATAACTCGTACATAAAACCCATTTTACCCTCGAATTGACTATCCAACCTCGCCTACGGCTCGGGTGGATATATACGTCTCGGGTAAAATGGTACGTTTTATGCACTTGTTGTACAATCTACTATAGTTCCACTATCGGTTAAGAGAAGGCGCTGACCTAAAGCTGCAATATTCTTCAACGCAAATTTTTTGACGAATATAGCCTCGACGATGAAAACATTTTCACGTCTTATTTATTTTATATTTATGCTTGTATGGAACCCTCGGTGCGGGAGTCCGACTCGCTCTTGGCCGTTTTTTTTATTATTGATCGCCAAGCGCTTGCCCGCTATTACGCCAAACGGTAAGCGATTCCGTTCCCTAGCGGTACGGATGACCTTTTCTAGGAAGCTGGAATACTGGTAGAATTTATTCTGTGCCTGCGCTGAACAATCAAATACACAAACCTAACTTCAATACCTTATGTAGTCGCGTTAAGGTCTACTTTGTAACGGTTGGTGTGAAACTTTGTGTACCCTTGACGCCTTGCAGTTTGTAGCAATTGAAGTGTTGAAAGTTTCTGTCGGAGGATGTAACTGGTAAAGACAATGAGAGTCTTGCAGCTTGAAAGCTTGAAATTAGAACTATTTTAGTTACGCGTTCATTTCTGTTCTTGTGATTTGGTTTTGTTGTATTTATAATACTTAATCATCCACCTACCTTTCAAAGTATCATCGATCTTAGGAGTGGAAGTCTCGACAGGTTCTATCTTAAACTCCTGGTGGAGACGAATGTCAGCGGGCGTCTCCTCAGTGATAAAATGATTAAAAACTCCTCTCACATTAGTATTTAACATCCTCAGTATCTAAAATTAAACTTATACATGTTTCAACTAATTGTGATATTATCACATTTTGTAATTTTTAAAAATTATAAAAAAATACTAAATGTAAATATTTTTAAAATTGCTTTCTTGTGGTTGGATATGAGGCTATTACCTATTATTTAAGGTATATTTTACAAATAATGATTCAAGCGTATCATATCTGGTGGAGCCCAAACTTAGTATGTATTGAAAATGATTGGTATTTTAATTTAGAACAAGTGAATGAAATATAATGATGTTATACATTTTTAGAATCGGCTTAGTAAGCCCTTTCATTAGACACATGATTGGTTTCAGAACAACATTTTTTTTTTCCTTACAAATAAAAGATGACTTCATAACTCCTCTCCTTTTTAGTTTTTTTTTTCGTGCTACGGGTCAAATTGATTCTTATGGCCTAAAGATCAATCGTTCCAATTTTCATGCCTGTAACACCATTTGCAGCATTTTTTGGCGTACCGCTAGGACTATGCGACGTCCACTCCGGCCGAAGTTCGCGCTTGCGTGTAAACTTTGTAATGCTCAGCTCAACGTCCACACCACTAGAATATTCGACGTCGAACGCTCATTACACGTGAATGCTCTCAGTGAGGAGACTCCTGACTACAGGAAAAAGGTCAGTAGCGTCGTTTTGTAGTTGTAGTCGGTGGCCCGTGTTAGGTAGTAACGCTAAAGTACTTGCAAGAAATTCATCAAGGCTTGTTTTATTTTCTGTCTTAGTACGATCAGTGCCTTGTTCAACTCCTACAAACTCCTCATTTTAACATTAGACATGAAATCTTAGCATGAAAACTGTCGTTATTGTAATCATCATAATACTCTTATCTTTCTTCTCCATAACATTGCGTATTCTTTTTTTGAAGTAAAAACTTCTTTAGCGGGGCGTTGTGCACTTTTTGTGATGGGTAAAAAATGTAAACTCGCGTCAGGACACGTGACCGTCAGATCGAAAATTCGTAAAACGTACACGTGACCTGAGAGTATAATCTGAACCGCAAAACCAAAGCCATCTTCTATCTCACTCGTTGCGTAGGAGCGCAAGCAGCCGAGAAATAATAGCAGGCCATGCGCAAAACCCAAAATTTCGTTATACCCCGTCCCTCTCACGCTCCAGTCATGACAGAATCGAGCGAAAGGGACGGGGCTAACCGAGGTTTCAGATGTGCGTTTCAGAGACCCTGTTCGAAAAACTGTTACAATGTCATTAGAATACGAAGGCAAATTTTGCCACCGTTTTCAAAGTCGTAATAGCTCAGTTAGAAAACGGGCGGTATTGAAGCCAGAAGACCTCGGTTCAAATCCAGTCTGTATTTTTTTTCTTTTTTTTGTGAAAAAGTCTAGGGAGCCCTTTTCACTTCTGCCGGCACTCCCGGAGTGAAACACGTTGTTTTTTTTTACAATACAAGACAAAACTTGATTAAAACGAAGTAATGTCTATCAGACTATCGCGCTAGTTACTCACCGACTTGAAAACAACGTTAAATTCCTGCTATTGGAATGTGCAAGCAAAAAAGTCTGGGGTGAGAGAAATGCAATCTCGAGGAAGCCAGCCTCATCGCTATGCCGATGCCTATAAATATGCAAAAGCGGGCCGCAAAGATGCCGCTTCAACCATTCACCACTAACAGTTCCCAGTGGGTTTACTTGGGAAAAGAAGACAAGTGATAAACGCTTTGAAAGATCAACTTATTTTCTTTTTAAAAGAATGCAGGCTGAATGTTTAGTAATATTTTTGTTGGACTGAATACTTACATCATGTATCTAATAACATTTCAGGCATTGACGTCGTCGTATAATAAAATAGTGTTTTTAAATAAATGAATCTTGTCTCAGAAGGTTTGGGAGATATTTTGGCTATAATTGAAGTAGTTAAGTTGGTGAAGATCTTCTTCAAAATTAGTAGCGTTGTCTTAAAATCAGACATTGTTCCTAAGCTTGATAAATAAAGCCTTGCTGCTGACAGTGATAGACATTGTCTTGATTTGCTACTTGTGGCAGTGAAATTTTTCTTATGAAGCAAGCGACATTTTAGCTACCGTAGTATTCAATAGGCAGCCTGTTGAGGCTTATTTAAATATATTCTGACTATCTAGCACCCTCAGACAGAAAGCCTTCAATACGTATTTTTTACGATTCACATTATTCAGTTCTTTATCCAGTACTTTATTATCAATTTCCCTAAAATGAATCCCTTTACCGATAAATAATGAATGAGAAGTTTAAGTTATTTAAATGAATTTAAGTGTATTCATTTCATTTGAACAAAATGATTGTTCGGCTTAATAGGTGTTATTCCCAAATTATGAGGTTACGATTACGAGCGTGCTAACGGTAGACAAGCCTTGCAAGCACCCGCGTATTCGTCTGTTTGTGTAGTCTTTGATACCCACCAATTAGGCATTGAGTCAGGCCTGTCTCACTTCCATACAAGCGGCGCAAAATCCCCGAGATATTTACCTACTATTCTGGAAAACAACCTAATTTCAACCTTTTGCATTGCGTATAGCGTTCATTGTACAATAACTGTCTGCCGTCTCGCTTCAATCTGCTAGGGCTGTCAGAGATACTACTTTATCCGTGAAAGTAATACACGCGAAGCGAGACAGATGGCGACACATGCGGATGCGTGCGCTGCGTGTGCGACAAGTCGAGCGAGTGCCAGCCTATTGAGACTAGTCCGGTGACCGGACGCTTGCGTTTATCATACCTAAACTCGGGAGTGAAATTTCTGTACCGTAAGGTACTAATATATATTCTGTAATTGAGTGTCCTTGGTGGTGATGAAATCTTCATTTTTTTTCCATGATAAGAGCCTATACTTAAGTAGCAGCAAATGTTTTTGATATCTCCTCTCCTCCATTAAATAATCTTTGCTTACCCAGCAGGAGCAGTCAAATAAAAGTAAAGATCTATAAACCCTTAAAGTTTAAACTTTATCCTCGTTGGAAGTTTAAAATATTGCTTTCCTGTCATAAAAGTTTCGATACTTCCAGCCGTTTTACCGTCAGGCCACGAATGAAATGGCCATCATGATATTTAACGAGCACGCGGCCATGGTCGAATGCGTATTTAATGTAACGTGTGATTTGTGGCCTGTGCCTGAAAACTCAAAGATAGATTTTATGTTCCTGCTAAAAGAGGTGACGTGAAGCCTTAAGATGAGGAGTGAAACCTTAAGGCGAGGATTCCCGAAAATAGGGTACTTATTTAAATTTATGGTTTACTCGCAAATCATAAGTACTCAAATTTTTCTAATAGTCATACTTTACTGCATCAAATAAAATTTCAAATATCATAATACTCGCAATAATTATATTTAGTTTAGGTTACTGAAAAGTATACGAAAATAATTGTCTTTGAATAGGCAAGGGATTCCGGCCATCATGAGTTAATTTTTTTTATTATGAAATGAAATGAAATGAAATGAAAAACATTTTATTGGTTAATTTAGCAGCATTATACAAATCTGAGGCAACAGCTGATACAAATTTTAAATAAAATAACCAATTTGGTCACCACTCAGTTACACTGTGACCCAGAAAGGTCGCAGCACTGGTCTTCCGTGGCGCCAACAGCGTGTGTAAGTAAGTGACAAGGTTTGCATCACGTGCATAAAATATATATCATATCATAACAAACAAAATGTGTTGTTTTTTAAATATTAATTATTAATAACAATTTAAGATACTAATTTTAGATACTAAGCAAGTCAAGAAATTATATAATGAGATGGCGTTGACAGAATTATACAAACCGTTTGAAATAGATTAAGATAAATACTTATGTACCAAACAAAATACAAAACAGCCGCCTATATGTTGGATTTCTGTACATTTAATAAGTGTTTTTTAAGATTTATTCTGAAAGTGTTAACTGTTTTAGAGTTTTTGATCGGTGGTGGCAAGTTGTTCCAACATTTAGTGGCAGCGTAGCGGAAGCTACCACGAAAGGCGGCGGTCTTGTGCTGTGTATGAACCAGACGTGTACCAAATCGTACATTACGATGTGTAAAAGTAAGCTTTTCATATAAATATACTGGCTTTTTAGTCTGGATAACACCAAAAAGTAATGTGGCAAAATGAAGAGTTCGTCGCGATGCCATGTTCAAAAGTCCAAAACTATTTATGTACGGTGATATGTGTGCCCGCCGTGGGATAGTATAGCAAAATCTAATACATGCGTTTTGTACACGTTGAATTAATTTTCTAGAACGTACGAGCAAACATGCATCAAGCACGGTATCAACGTAATTCAGTTTAGAAAGGATCAGGGAGTTGCATAGTTTAACTCTTATATCTATTCCAATAAAATCTCGAATCTTGTAAAGAACAGAAAGTCTATAAAAACAGTTGCGTACAATTTGCAATAAATAATTTTCAAAACGCAATGTATCATCAATTAGGAGTCCTAAGTTACGAGCCTCACAAACACGCTCCAGCGATGTTCCCGTGATCTGCACAGCAGGATTAAAAGAGCTGATTTGATTGACAGTGTGCTTAGATCCAATAACAAGAAATTTAGATTTTGCTGGGTTCAAGATTAGATTATTAGCTTCACTCCATTTAACAATGCCATTAAGGATATTATTTAATTCTTCTACTGCTTGAACTGTATCGGAAGGTTTAAACGATGTGTATACCTGTAAGTCATCCGCGTATATATGATACTGACAATTATCAAGAATCTGCGTAATATCAGCACAGTATACAGCAAAAAGTATAGGTGCAAGAATTGAACCTTGAGGAACGCCTCTCAGAATCGGTGTAACATTAGATGCACATTTCGATCCGTTTCCGTCAGTAAGTTCAACAAATTGCGACCGTCCACTAAGATAACTTGCAAACCACTTTATAGATGAGATATCAAAACCATAGTAGGCGAGTTTGGAAAGAAGTAAGGAAGTATCTACTGTGTCGAATGCACGGGAAAAATCAAGGAGCGTCAGAATGGTTCCTTTGCCTTTATCTTGAGTAGCAAGTATGTTATCGATAACATCCAACAAGGCTGTCGATGTGCTGTGACCCTTCCTAAAACCAGATTGTCTTTTTGGTAAAAAATTTTTTGTTTCCAAATATTCTGTAACTTGAAGGCATACTACTTTTTCTAAAACTTTTGAAAGGAATGGAAGAATATTAATAGCGCGGAGATCTTTTAATTCGGTAGGGTTATTTGACTTTGGAAGTGGTTTTACTATCGCAATTTTCCAAGCATCGGGAAAAGTTACCGATTCAATAGATTTATTTACAATAGCGGTTATTAACGAAAGTGTTTGAGGAAGGATCAATGAAATCATATCCATAGTTATTCCATCAGCACCCATAGCATTTGTGTTCAGAGACTTGATAATTTTAGAAATCAACTGTTCATCAACTGTGTGCAGGCGGAAAACATCGGGACTATGTCTGTGAAACTCATAAAACGTTAAACACGAAAGATTAACTTCATTGTCACATGGCAAGTTTAAAAAGAAGTCATTAATTAAATCTGGATCTTGGAGAGTTGGCGGTATCTCACCAAGCTTTGGTTTAAAATCAGCTATATTACATTTGATTTCCTTCCATAAGAGCTTTGGCTTGTCGATATTGGAATTGATTTGATATTCAAAATAAGCTTTTTTTTCTGCATATAGAGCTGAATTTACCGCATTTTTTAGATCTTTGTAATATTTCATGTGAGACTCCAGTTTAGACAATTTCCCACGTTGATAAGCTTTATTTCTTAATTTTATCATCTCTTTAATATTGTAAGTAATCCAAGGGTAAGACTTATGTCTTATAAAAACTTTAAATGGAGCAAATTCATCATATAATTGTAAGACACATGCTGAGAATACATCAACCATAGAATTATTTAATTTTTAATTGAAAATAACACATTCCTGCGGGATATCATCGTGTAGTCCACGCGAGCAGAGCCACGGGCGGAAAGCTAGTACGTACATAAATCGTATATTGAATGCATGGAGTTCTCGTGAATGTTTTATTCAGAAAATAAAGTGATCCTCAATAAGTAATACTAAGTTAACATCGCTGAACAAAAGTAGCAGTTTCCAAATCCCAATATTTCTCGTCAAAAAACTTAAGAATAAAAAGGTAAGAGATTAATCTATGAGTGAACACTCTCTGTCCCATTTCCAAATTCAAGTTGATCATTGTATCTTCGAAGATGACGAAAACCGCCACAGTAATTGAATATCACGAGCAAATTTGCAGGCCAAGCGAGATCCTGCCGCGGCGAGTTTTGATCTAGGCGCAATCCCAGGCAAATTAGATCAGCTTGCGTCTAGACCCGATGGGCTAGCGTTACGGGGGGCTAGGGAATCTGGAGCAAATTGGCGTTGAATTACCGATTCCACTCGGTGGAACAAGGTTGTTGATGTAAGTGTAGTTTCTATCAAAATTGTTAGTGTAATTTGAGACTAGGCATTTTCTAATGTAGGTGTTTTAATATACTGAGACGAAATTGGCGCCAAGAGAGATGCGTTAAAAGTAGACGCCACTAGCTCAGCCTATCCAGCAGTCACTGTAGCCGAAATCGGCTCAGAATCTATTATTATTATAATTAATATACTGTAAAAAAATTCTTTAATAAAAATTATACTTACATGAAAAAAAAAAAGAATACATAACTAAAACATGGTAAATACTTTTCGTAAAATAAAAACAGGCAAATTAGATCAGCCTGCGTCTAGACCCGATGGGCTAGCGTTACGGGGGCAAGCGAATCTGGAGCAAATTGGCGTTGAATTACCGATTCCACTCGGTGGAACAAGGTTGTAGATGTAAGTGTAGTTTCTATGAAAATTATGATGAAATTTGAGACTAGGCCTTTTTACCCGTCTGCGGTGAAGCCAAAAAAGGGTTATGTATTTTTTAATGTAGGTGTTTTAATATTCTTACTGTAAAAAAATATTTTTGACTAATAAGAACTATGCATGAAAAAATCGATGAAAAAATGAAATCATAACTTAAACATGGTAATACTTTCCGTAAAATAAAAACAGGCAAATTAGATAGCTGACAGCTGCTCTTTGCGGCGCTGAAATGAGGAGGCCTATATTCAGCTAGAGACTTGAATGATATCATGACCCCGTGACTACGGCCTTGCTAAAAATAACTAATAATCCAAAGTAAATAAAAAAAGTGTTACCAAAAATGATTAATACGCGTGAAAATCTAAGAAGTGAGAAATTAATTAACTTGTCAATTAAAAGTTATGAAATTTTTACGAAATAATATAGTTGATTGTAATTATTCTTGGTAAGTTTGCTTCAAATTTTTGAAGTAAAAACTTTTTTAGCGGCACGTTGGATGGGTAAAAAATGTTAACTCGCGTCAGGGGTCACGTGACCGTCAGATCGTCAGATCGGACACGAGACCCCTGTTACAATGTCATTAGAATACGAAGGCAAATTTCGCCACCGTTTCCAAAGTTGTAAAAGCTGAGCTAGAAAAAGAGCGGCTTATAAGCCAGAAGACCTCGGTTCCAAATCCAGTCCCTATTTTTTTTGTCAAATTCCTTTTTTTTTGTGAAAAAGTCTAGGGAGCCATCAATGCATCTAATTCATCTCTGTATATTTTCTAAAAATCAACGGGTAAAAAATTTTAAGAATTTTGAAAAATGCACCACGTTAATATTCAAGTTTTCACTTCTGCCGGCACTCCCGGAGTGCAAGCCGTTGTATTTTTAATGAATAACCTCCAAATACTTGGTTGATGGAAGGACTTGTTCTTAGTCCGCCTGGCTAGCTACCACCTTCTTATCTAACGGCCAGAATTAATAACCTATCCACAGATAGGGATAGGTGCAATCCAGATTCGTTGCTATGCAACGCTTGATATTAACATAGAATTAACGACAGTTGCTAGGGTATTGCTAGGTGTTGCCTAGCAACTAATCTGGATCGCACCTATCCCTATCTGTGGATAGGTTATTAATTCTGGCCGTAAGTCTCCAGCATTGTTGTGTTCCGGCAGTTAGAGATAGTAGTCCGCTTCCACCTTCAGCCGTATCTTCACCTAACATCACTCCTATTTTGAAATCGATTAAAAGAATACCACTTATACATTGTTTTGTTTTTTTTAAACAATTCTCGAGCGTGACAAGAAATACTTCTGTGAGGAAATTTTCCATAGACATAAAAGCCATACACAGATAATACTTATCAACGTTTCTTATGTAATTTGTCATATCAAGACATGCCTTGTATTACTTTTTAAGCTAGTTAGCAACTCCCTGCCCACTGGAAGAGGAGCGGAGGTTTTATGCAATTCTGTTGGTAGATTTTTATCTCGCTCACCGCTCCGCTACCTCGCACCGCTCCAGTGGACAGACAGCCTAACTATTTATTTATTATTAGCACGAAACAAGAAACGACGTATATTTCTGATAATAAAAAAGTTAAATATGGCGTACTACAAGGCAGCGTTCTAGGGCCATTATTGTTCTTAATTTATATAAATTACATTATTAATTGTACTCGACATCCCATGATTTTATTTGCTGATGACAGTACTGTTTTCATACAATGTGACAATAATTCTGACTATAAAAATGACATATCTAATACTGTGACAAATATAATTGATTGGTTAAATAATAATAATCTTAAAGTTAACTTAGAAAAGACAAATATCATGCATTTTTCTCAAAGAAAGCCCGTCCTTAGTTCTGAGATTGAAATAGAAGAAGGGACTGTTAATAGAACTGCTACTGCCCGATTTTTAGGAGTCCACATTGATAATAATATGTCCTGGGAGTCTCATTCCATAGATGTTTGTAAAAAAACTATATAAATTTTCATACGCACTATACATGTTGTCTAAATCTGTGGATAAAATAACATTACTAATGGCTTACCACGGCTATGTAGTTGCAACATTGCGGTATGGCATTATTTTCTGGGGCAATTCCTCTTACAGGGATCTTATATTTAGGGGTCAAAAGAAATGCATTCGAGCAATGTATGGATTAAAACCCACAGAAAGCTGCCAAACTTATTTTAAATCCAAGCACTTATTAACTTTTCCCAGCCTATACATCCTCGAATGCTGTGTGTTTGTCAGAAACAATCTGAATTTGTTTGAAGAGGTAAAGTGTGCAAAAGACTCTCGCCTTCGTCCTCGGAAGCCTTATATTCGTACTCTACCATGTAAAACTGCTATGATGGAAAAGAGTGTAGTTGTCATGGCTCCACGACTGTACAATAAACTACCCGAAAATATGAAAAATATAAGCACACGTAAATTTAAAGCAGTACTGACTAAGTTACTTATTGACAAATGCTATTATGACATTAAGGAATTCTATAACGAAAACATTGCTAATAATATTGACAAACTATTGTGTAATAAATAAATAATGAAAGTGACATTAGTTTTAATAATTAAATTAATAAATTAAATTAATTTTTTATACTTATTTATGTAGTAATTCTTATATAAACAGTTATAATTATCTTGATGTACTTAATAAAATTTATAATATTATAATGATAATAATTGATGTAATAGGTAATAATTATAATTGCAAGTTAAATAATTTAGTTTATATCAAATAATATTCATATACCTTCTGAAAAGGTGAAACATGGACAGCACTAAACATTATATTCAACATCATGTATATACCTATGTTTATGAATAAATGAATTCTATTCTATTCTATTCTATTATATTAAGCATCTGAACTGTAAAATTTTCTACACTTACCCTAGTTAGAAAACTCTGCCCTGCCATTTCTACTGTGACCAATTTCATAGCTCTATGGCCCCGGTACAAAACTAATAAGCGAACTAGCGGCTGTCTTCGGCCGCAGCAGCGTACTTGCGGCTACTTACCGTCCACAGCGCGGCAACTTGACCATACCGGCAACGATATTGCTGGCCAGGCTTTCGATACGGAATATGGGGGAATTTAAGTCGACAGTCAATATGTTTAGAATACCTAAGGCAGCCTACAGCTTTTTAGACCGTGGGAATATCGAATGTATCATTATGTCCAGGTACTAACCTGGGATCATGGATTTGATTAGGAGAATATTTTGCATACCAGATATGCAAAATTACAACAATATCCATTCAAATATTTTGCGCAGGAGTTACAATTTTTATTTTTTATATATTTGGAAACTCAACATCTTATTTACAAATTTTTGTTTATAAGTACTCTTAATTAAATAACTTCAGGTGGTTCGATCAGCTCAGTAGCGCCACTAATGGAAATTAATCAATTACGTTTTATTAAAGGCTTAGATTAAAAGTTTCGGTTATTTTGCGCAAATAAAAGAGTAAAATGCATTTTATAAATATACTTTTAAGAACTCAAACTTAAGCAATAAGTCGTGAATATCAATAGTGCCAAAAGTGGCCACATTTAGCAATATCGAGATCCATAACTTAATGCTCATATTTGAGGACATGAAAAGATACTTAAAAATTAAACTTTACTCTTCTATTTGCGCAAAATAACCGAAACTTTTATTCTAAACCCTTGATAAATCGTACATTATTTATTTCTATTGGTGGCGCTACTGAGCTGATCGAACCACCTTATGCTAATAACAGAGTTCCACCACTTAGAGCAAATGGATAAATATTGACGACCGATTTGACGCAGGGGTAGGCTACCCACCTTCTGCGCCAGTGGTCTCGGGTTCGATTCCCGAACAAGGCAAATTTTTGTGTGCATGAACATGTCTATTTGTCTTGGTCTGGGTGTTTACTATGTATATTAAGTATGTATTTACAAACAAAAAGTATTTAAGTATATATTTATCCGTTATCAAGTTTTCCATGATACAGTTTCTTAATGAAATTAAAATGAGCTTAGATAATTGGTGTGAATGTAAGAAGTTATTTATTTATTATTTATTATTATTATATTATTATATATTGTTACCCTCATAACTCTTATAAATCACTAACATTACCAGCCTTCTGACACCCACTGCTGGTCATAGGCCTTCTCAAGGATATCCACCTACACATAGGATAAAAAAAAACCCCCGATTCTTCATCAGGAACGACGAACGAAAGAAACATGCGGGTAAAACCGCGGCCAGTCACTAGTTTTGTTTAAATAAACTTCACTTTGTCACTATTAGATGTGTAATTTTCTTAGTGATTTCTGCTTAGTAGGCAGGCACCCAATAGGATCAAACAATTTAAATAGGTCCCGTATAAATCACGCTTCCGTGACTCATTCATACACGGGCCCACGTCCCACCCTTATAATGCTGTAATGTTACCTTCCCGTGCCTCTATCGTTTTGGTGGGATTATTCGATTTATCATCGTAATACATTAAAAGTTCCCACTGCTGAGGTACAGGCCTCGTCAGGCCATAGGGGGTGCTTAGCACCACGGCCCCCCCACAGTTGGTGTGCTTAAAACTGACGGCGGAGAGCAAGTAGTGAGGGGTTTAGTTGGTAGTGGTGCCTGCTCTCAACCGCCCCATCTGTCGTTATCATTCGATTGATTTCATAATAATAAATAGTATACCGACATTCGACGGGACATCATGTTTTACACGGCTACGCCATTTCTTCGTCCGTTTTTGCCAATGTAAGTTGTTGTAAAATGGCTGTCTAACTATGCTTCTACGTAATTTCAGTGCTGTTGAAGTTAATTTTGATGTCAAATGTGAAGTAGATGATGGGAGTATTCTTTGCATAAACAATGTTCTTTTTCGTTCATTAGGTACCATATCACCCCTAATACATATGAATATAGAGTAACTCGTGCAATTCTTTTAGGAGCCAGTAAGTATTATAAATTATTGGACACCATCGCATACATTGTTCCAATCAAAGAGTATATAATCTGATTCCAATACCACATTGCCACATACACCCAGACCCGATAAAATATTGAAAAGTTCGTTTTCAATATTCACCCAACCGGTAATCGAACCCGGGGGTTCTAGAGATAGCGGCACCTTGAAAACCGATGCGTACACCACTCGCCCACGGAGGTCGTCGGTGAGTATTGTCCGACAATATTAATACAGTTAAATGAAAGCCAAACAATCGTGAACTATTAATTTTAAGGTCTAAAAGCAATATTTTAACCCCACTGATTGAAATTTGGAGGTTGCCTATACCCATGTAATCTAAAGCGATAACTTTATAAAATAATGGCTACCCGTTACAACATAAATATACAATAGACCATACAAGAAATTTAACACTAGCAATAGGAAAATCACTCTTATGTTAAGGGCGGTAAGTGTGCACTCAGTCAACAAGTCAGGGTAAATATTGTGTTGATTGTATCGCGGACGAGGGTCGTAGCCGTTCCAAGGATTTTGTTTGTTCGTAATTATTTTAGGTATCCTCTTGTGGGCATTGAGCGATCCCGCGCTTTGGGATGCGTGGGATACGTATGGTTGCCTATTATAAATCCGAAAACTTGTTTACCATTTGAACAAAATGTTTTATTCCTAACACATTTTTTCAACATTCTCTAACCTAAGCCAACCTTTTCTACAGTAGTTTGCTTTGACATTATTTTATCTTTATTACTAGGGGCTTCGCATGGTTTTACCTTAACCCGTTTCCGTTGGAATATTGGTATAAGATATAGCCTTACTCTAATACGGTGCTACTACTGTAGAAAGCTTTCTTATGGTGCAAGAATTTTTAAAATCAGTCTAGTTGTTTTTGAGTTTATCCATTACAAACATATAAAAAATCAAATCTTTTCACTCCATAATATTAGTAGGTATATAATATAAGATATTAGACATTTTTATTTTTATTTCATCATCGTCAGCCATTCAATGTCCCCACTGGTGGGGCACTTGTCTTCCTTAATGGATAAGGAGCATGGGCCATGACCCACAACGCGGGCACAATGTGAACTAGCGAGTAATAACAACTGCAAATGAATAACGTGCCTTCCGAAGCACGGAGGAGATTGAGATAATTAATTTTTGGTCACCCATCCCGTGACCACCATTGCGAAAGTTGCTTATCTTCAACGATTGTAGGCTGAGAGCGCTAACTTTATGCCAGCTACCTATTTACTTTCGATCAAATGAAACATCTGAGATATAATATTCTATTGAATCAGGCAGGCGTCACTTGGCGGAAGTCCCTAACCATTGTGAAAAACTAATATATTTCGTTTCTCACAATATAATATTCTGTCAAATAAGTTTTCGGACTGGTGATATAATACCTATACGTATCCTGGTAGATGACTAATGGGCGGGATGCGCCTTTGAATTGTGTCTACTAGTGGTTTTGTTTAGCCTTAGTTGGATTTGGATGTAGAAATGATTAATGTTAAAAATATCACTATAATTATTATGAAAAACAGGATGCCTACCATGTGTTGACGAGTCCCCAATATGCACACGCCATGACCACGAAGTAAGTTACTCCATGGTAAAAAATCCCGTTTTTCATAATTTATAAGTAGTGAAATTGACTAATAGAAGTTTAAATCCTTATTTCGTTAAAAATGTCGTATGAAAATTTTAAGAAACGGTTTTGAATTTCAGAATTAGTGTACTAAATAATAATTGTTAAACGAAAACGCATAGGGACAAAGAATCACAAAAGAAATTTTACCCCACAAGGCTGATAAAAAATTAGTCACAATATATTTTTACACACACAAGCGTGCGCATGCCACATTGCCAGCTGGTGAGCGAGCAAACGAGGTGGGTGATCTGGATACGCGGCAGCGTATCAGCCAAGTTCAAAAGAAAACAGAACTGGCGAGCAGCACCGTGTGTATCTTAACACGAACCATTTGGAGCCACTTTTGACCCCCTCATAACTCAAAAACTATTACACAGAAACATGTCAAATTTGGCTTATGTATTGAGACTAGCGAGATAAATATGTGCTCCAAATTTTATATACACACCTCAAACAGTTATTTAGATATTTACGTCCAAAAATCGTTATTTTTATCACTGACTCACCTATAATCAAAACTAAAACCCACTTCCAGATGACCTAGAAAGCTGAAATTTGGCATGCAGACAGGTAATCTGGTGAATACAAAGGAAAAAATCCGAAACTAGTATTTTTTTTTAAATAAAACGTTGACAAACTTATATTTGCGTTCCCTATGCACTTATCCTGTATAAGATCTTGTATTAGATGAAGTACAAATATAAGTTTGTAATAGTTTTTATTCTGTTATATACCAATAATTCGTCATACCTCTTGAAGTTCGGCTAGCGCCAACGGCGTAGTGTCCATTCAATATTGAGGACTCGAGAGAACCAAGTTCGAACCCCAGATTACTCAAATACTTTTTTGTCCTCGCGTTAAATTAATTACAAACTTGCGCCGTCTAGCACGATATCCATATTATTATTTATTAATTAATAATATAAATTATAAAGTTATCGAAATATTTACTTTTTTGCATACACAATCCAATTTTTATTATTGAAAAATGCAAAATGAAGAATTTAGACAAAATCGATCCTCATCTCACAACCAGCTCCGATGGGACTCGAACCCACGACCTTTCACTTAAATTAATTATTAATATTAATATAAATTATAAAGTTATTTAAATTTTTACTTTTTTGCATTCACAGTCCAATTTTTATTATTGAAATATGGAAAATTAAGTATTTAGAAAAAATCGACCATCATCTCACAACCATCTCCGATGGGACTCGAACCCACGACCTTTCGCTTTCCGGGCGGCTGCTCTAACCACTGAGCTACGGAGTCGTAATGATAAATGTGAAAGTGTGTTTGTTTGTTTGTTTGTCCTTCTTTCACGTCAAAACGGAGCATAGTACTTTAACCCGACCACCAGGGGGCGCAATCTTCATACATTCAAACGAGAAGCCAAAAAATGCGAACGTTGCTATGTTCTCCCTGTAGGTGCACACTTTGCACATAAATAGTTCACTAAAGTCAACGATAGATGGCTCCAAGTTAATACACCCACCCACAGTATAGAAAAGAAGAGAAAAAACCTTTTTTTCTATACTATATTGTTGGAAGTTGGAATGGAAGGGTATTAACTTTAAAGAGATTAAAGTGTACTTATGGAAAATAATGTCAAATAATCTAAATTATACTTTTGTTTGTTAAATTTGTTATTTGCTATGTTCTGTTTCGTAAAGATCCGTAATTCCGTTAGCAATTATATAGTTTCGTTGCTCGGAGTACCTACCGTTTTTTGAGAAAAAGACTCGTTTGTGTTGAGTGTTATATAGAATTCTTTGGTGATGTGCTGTGTTTGAAAAAAAGACTTCTTTGAACATTTTTAATGCCTTTAGTGATGCATATTTGTTGTTTTATTGTTAATAAAGGGTGCAGTGTTAACCTATGTTTCATTTACACTGAGTTTCCTTATAAATAAATAATATGTATACTATGCCTATGTGTGTGTCTGTGTTTATATGCCTTTGTAATTTGCTTATGTGTGTGTTTATACACCAAATGGAGTGTGAACTGTGAGACTATAACTTCGATACAAAACTGCAAAACTGTCATCTCTTCCGTGGCCGCTTCCAAAGAGTATGTAATCACCGACGTCTGCGCGCGGTCAAAATCGAATACTAATCTTTTCCATAAGCTTAGCATAAATAATGTACTGTAACTAGCGCCAAAAATGCACCAGTCGCGCATGCGCGCAGAGTTATCTGACGCGCACTCTACTTTACAGAGTAATTTATATATGTAGGAAGTAGAGACCAATCTTGGCCCTTTCATTGGTAGTGTATACCTAACTAGCGCTATCTATCGTCTGGTGTAGGCAACTTTTGGTGTATAAACACACACACTAGACATAGTCTTCTTATTATTTATTCTACTTTAGTCCACTATAATTTATATGACAAAACAACGTTTACCGGGTCAGCTTAAGCTAGTTAGCAAATAAAGAATCAATAAGCAAGATTAGATGTCAACAAAAACGGCTACATCCATAAATTGTCAAGACATGGCGCTAAATGATAAATGTAAAAGACAAACTACTGCTATATACACTGACCTCTATTATTTACACACTGGACTGGCTGACATAAATATTGTCGACTGCGGTAATGATTGTGTCAAAATTAGTTCTCGGGACACTCGTAGTGGCGGCGCTTTAAATTGCCTCATAAAATTAGCTGTAATTTGTATGGAGACAGATTGTCCAGTGTATAAATAATAGAGGTCAGTGGCTACGTAGTAATAACTATATAGTAATCTTTGATACTGCCAAGGATTCTATATTAGTGCATTGTGCGGCAAAAGATACGAGTTTGTCCGGAAAGCTTTATCGCTTAATGAATCCAGAATCAAAACGCAAATGGAAATGCAATATCTGCTCAGGAACATTAAATACCTACTGCAACTTCGTCGAGCAAAACACCATACACTATTACGACTAAGAAAAAGAAATTGTTGGAAATAAGAAAATCTGTTAAAAATGATATTTCTACGTCCACACCAAACACGAGCATAAAATTAGTTTCATTGTCAGTAGCTGATACACAAGGGCAAAGTAATATAACTGGCCAAATAAAATATACTGAAACATTTGGTATTAATTTATTATGAATAAGTAGGTACCTACTAATAATTTCTCTACAAAAAGTAATGATATCTCATCAAAATCATAAAATATGTGAAGTGAGAGCCAACTTCAATATTAGGAAATATGCCTTGGTTGTTGACTTCAACGACAAAAGATGTGAGATCTAAATGGGTGCCAAGTTTAACGGTCAGTCCTGAAAATTTAGTACTTACATAAAATGTTTCATAACAACTTAAAATATAATTTCTTCTTATAACTTAGGATAATATATTGAAGCCTAAGGTCTGACTTGGCTAGTTTTCATATACGAATTATATATATATTATAGCCTTCGCCAGCTCTAAAGCCGAAGTTCTTATTGTATTCTTCCGAAAATTTGGCTTGCTGGTAGACTAGAAACTAGAGATGAACATAGGGCTCTTCCATGACTGTTTCAGTAAGTACCTAATAATAATTCGTATACAAGAACTAGCCAAGTCAGACCTTAGGCTTCAATATATTATCCTCAGTTATAAGAAGAAATTATATTTTAAGTTGTTATGAAACATTTTATGTAAGTACTAAATTTTCAGGACTGACCGTTAAACTTGGCACCCATTTAGATCTCACATCTTTTGTCGTTGAAGTCAACAACCAAGGCATATTTCCTAATATTGAAGTTGGCTCTCACTTCACATATTTTATGTTTTTGATGAGATACGACTTTTCACCTCTTCCCATACTTCGTTCACATCTGAAGCCACATCGCTCGCGTCTTTCTCCCTTTCCCTCTCTCTCTCTCTCACACACACACACACACACACACACACACACACACACACACACACACACACAGTATGAAAAGAGGTGAAACGACACATCGTTTGGCTCGCCAGCGAGATTAGCCGACAGTGTGACAGGGCTTTATGAGAACTAAGACCTAGACCGGAGTTCATCGGCTTCAGTATGGAAATCTATTGTGCACTGTAGCAACCTAACCATGAACCAAAATTAACTACGATTCAATCAAACACCTACTATTGTATTCATAGTTACCTATTTTGGTATTAGTATGTAGATGCTAGTGGCCGCCCGCGGTTTTACTTACGTCCATTTGATTCATCAGATTTGCGACGTTTAACACGATAACAGAACCTCAATTTCTATGTCTTAAGAGGTCAGAGAGCCTCCCTTATAAACGAAATACCAAAATAATTTACGAGTATTATTTTCTGTAGTTAGGTTGTTATTCAATCGAAGACAGCATTTATCAAGGTCCTCATTCAAAAAAATCTATACTGCACTATTTAGTATTCTGTGTCTATACTAATATTATAAAGCTGAAGAGTTTGTTTGTTTGGTTGAACGCGCTAATCTACTAACTGGGTGCCTTACCGCAGGTAAAATCTCATTCCCATACGAAAATCATTTTAAGCGCGGGCTAATTTGCGGCCAGAAATTGGTACGTATTTAAGTAAATAATTTGAGACCCTAGGAAGGATTATAATAGGCTGCCTCTACTTTTTACCAAAGGAAAGTATCATATTCCCACGGGAAAACCAATAGGTAGGTATTATTTGTTTGTCTTTCTTTCTTTCACGTCAAAACGGAGAAACGGATCAATGTGATTTTTGGTAGGTACGGGGATAGATTGGGAGCTGGAAAGTGACGTTTATCTCGGGAAATATCACATTCTCTGAGGATAATGTCGTGTAGTAAACGCGGGCGAAGCCGCGGGCGGAAAGCTAGTCAACTATAAGACAGCGATTCAAAACTAGCGCGATGCAGAATAGGTTCCTAAAATGAATCGCTTTCTTTCGTACTATGACCTTCTAAAAACTGGATCGCAAATGAATTGCTAAATGTAAATGACCGAACGATTTGTGTCCTTATTTCTTCTACCCGTCTCTTTCACTCGATTCTGTCATGCCCGGAGAGTGAGAGGGACGGGTATAACCAGCAGGTGTCATGTTAGCTTGGTCGAGTTATAAGTCAAATAAGAGTTCATGACAGCTTAGCGGCTGTGAAATGTCATTGAATGATCACTGAATCGCTGTCAGCAGATCAGTTTAGGTTCTAAACAAAACCGCAATAAGAGTTGATGGTAGGCACCCAGGAACTACCTACTGAACCGATTTAGAAAAATTCTTCCCGAGTGACATAGGTTTTATTTTATCCCAATAGTCCCACGGGAACGGGTGCCACGCGGGTAAAAGCCCGAAGATCTGCTATTATAAAGTAAGCCAATACAACGCTTCTACTCCCTGGAATAGTTTAGCCATTTTCACCAGCAACCACACAATCAATACGGGTTACACACATACAATAGTAGATTGTACAAAAAGTGCATAAAACGTATCATTTTACCCGAGACGTATTATATCCGTGGATAGTCAAGTCGAGGGTAAAATGGGTTTTATGTACGAGTTATACACTCTGATTTTCACTTTGAATGTGAGGAAAATAAATAGCAATATTGCAAAAAAGAAAAAATAAAGACTTCGCCATATTGGCGGGAAGACATTCTTTTTCTTTTTTTTATACGTGGCATTGGCAGCACAGTGACTTAAGCATAGATCGTTGTCCATAATGGTCTTGAAATACTTATTTCTTAGAAAACTCATTAATTTTGCCTAGTTTTATTAATTTAGTAATTTAACATGGATTATGTACAAAATTGAAACAAAATGAATGACATAAACATGAAAACAGAATGAAATAGTAAGTTTATTTGCGAAGTTTAATTGCGTGTGTGGCTGTTTACCTGACGACCTTTGTTTTAAAGTCTGAGACTTAGACGAACGTTTTACTTTATGCACTAGAGCATAAAAAGCGATTTTATGCAGCCTATACCCAACATAAACACGAACTTTACGAGCATGAGAAGTGAAAAATCATTAGCACTCCACTATCTAATTTATCAACCAATTGTTTCGCTTTAAAACAGATCACCGGATTAATTAACTAATTTATCACAAAGTAACGCACCGGAACGGGATTTGTATGTTTACCTTTTAATGTTACAAACAGAATCATGTTAGGAAACCACTGTAATTATTGGAGCAACAAGGGCTGTTTTTAGGGTTCCGTAGCCGATTGGCAAAAAACAAAACACTAATAGATTCGTCATGTCCTTTTGTCCGTATGTACACCAAAACTATAAAAACTCCACAATTTGAAACTTGGCAGGTATATGTATTCTCTGAACCGATTTACGGTTTTAATACAAAAAAATAAGAAATAAAGGGGGCTCCCCATACATGGAACTGAAACTGAAAATATTTTTTCATCAAACCTATTCGTCTATACTAATATTATAAAGAGGAAAGATTTGATTGTTTGTATGTTTGTTTGTTTGCATTGAATAGGCTCCGAAACTACTGGACCGATTTAGAAAATAATTTGACCATTAGAAAGCTACATTATTCCCGAGTAACATAGGCTATATTTTATCCCGGTATTCCTACGGGAACGGGTACCACGCGGGTTAAACTGCGAGGATCCGCTAGTAATATATTAAAAAAGGAAACATAGAAACACGGCCAGTTCGGTCAATTTTTGGAAAAGAAATCATGTTACCATTTTTTTTACTTTTAATAGGTATTTGCGCGCTCTGTGGAAGAGCAATAGATTTAACAATTACTTACCTAGTTTTTAATTATCTTGTTCATTAGGTTTCTTCTTACGTGTCCATTTACTTTGAAACTTATAATTGAGTTTTTGAATTTTAAATTGATTAGTTAAAAGAAAATGGCGAACTGTCAACATTTAGGATATTTTTATAAGAAAATGTTTTTCTACTTTAATTTATTGTCTGTTCTCTAGCAAGAGACCCTACACCCTTGTAGTAGCTTATGACGCCGTAGCTTCTATGTCGTTCACAAGTGTTTATTGCAACCTAGAATAGAACTCGGACTTAAGTATGCAAATGATTAAATCTGTGCCGGATTTCACACGGTCAAATATCTCCTAAAGATGCCCCAGGTTGAGGCGAAACACGTGTAGAGTACTGGGTGCATACCATCAACTCTTATTGCGGTTTTGTTTAGGACCTAAACTGATCTGCTTCGCTTATTCGTACCACGACAGCTTAATATCAATGACAGCGATTCAGTGATCATGCAATGACATTTCACAGCCGCTAAGCTGTCACATACTCTTATTTGACTTATAACTCGGCCAAGCTAACATGACACCTGCAGGTTATACCCGTCCCTCTCACTCTCCGGGCATGACAGAATCGAGTGAAAGAGACGGGTAGAAGAAATAAGGACACCAAATCGTTCGGTCATTCACATTTAGCAATTCATTTGCGATCCAGTTTTTAAAAGGTCATAGTACGAAAGAAAGCAATTCATTTTAGGAACCTATTCTGCATCGCGCTATTTTTGAATCGCTTTCTCAAAGTTGATGGTAGGCACCCTGTAGTGTAATCGGTGAAGGTGCATGTATTGTGACTTTTTGCGAAAGAAAGCTTTAAAAAAACATTAATATTTATTGTCCACAATTATTAAATCACAACGCATCCTAAACTCTAAACCACGTTACGATACATAAAGGCACGGTTTACCGTGCATATAATTATTCACCCGATCCACTCGGGGTATGGTAAATGATCGCCGGGCGCTTGGGACATCAAATATATTAATCGTTAGCGACCCTTGTCTACCTCGGCCTCATGGGTTTCTTACATGCATCCTGGTCGAACACAACAATGGTTCTTGAGCTTCCACGAAGTTACGACCATACGAGAGGTCATCGATTTGTCCTTTGAGCATAAGTTATGTAAGATCATTGCGTAAATAGCTTAATGGGTGTTAAGTTACTGTTGCGTTACACGTTAGTAAGATATAAATCTCTACTAATATTATAAATGCGAAAGTAACTCTGTCTATCTTCCTGCCTGATAAGCTTTCAAGCCTAAACTATTTAACTGGTTATAATGAAATTTGGTACAAATATATAGAGTTGACTTTGGGAAAGGAAATAAGCTAATTTTTATCCCGGAAAAAATCATATTCTCGCGGTATAACGACGCGTAGTCCACGCGGGCGAGGCCGCGGGCGGAAGGCTAGTATGATTATAATTTTGAGGTCGTCTGTCGCATCGTCGTCGGTTGATTGAATAACTTTTGTCATTGTCATAATATAAACTATTGTTTATGAGTATCTAAATACGATTGTCTGTATGGTGGTCATATCTGTGATGTGAGTCTGATTATAGTTCCCAACTCTCTACGTGAATCACGCTCACGAGTAATTTAATTAAAAATTAATAAAATTTCTATAAGTAATAGGTGGTAGCTCTCAATACACCAATTCCATTAGCAGAGACTCAAGAGACTTTTATTTTCATTCGTAAGGCGACGGCGACGTTTTTCCGTTTCCTACTTTTAATTAATGCCGAGCATTTCTATCGTTTAATCGACTCTCCAAAGTTGTAATTTGTTTTTTTTTTCTAATTACACTTGGGAGTTACTTGAACAGCTTAATATCTGTTTTTAAGTTTTTTTATGATGGAATTAGGGAAATTGATATAAAAGTTTAAATTGCCGTATTGACAGGTATTACAAATGTAAGGCAGTTCAAATTCAATAAACAATGTCATGACAGTCACTATTTTCAGTTTTAGTGAAGAACTGGCCGTCAGTGATTATTAATAACAAAGTTACTGAAATCTGCTACTTATGAAAACTTGAATTGAAGCGTAGGGTTTGCTCGTTTCTGCTTTATTTTTTTCCAATGCTCATTACTATACTCATAATTAACTATACCAGTTTTAAATTCGCTTCTCTAAGTGTGTGCAATTGAAACTCTTTCACAAATATTATTTATATAAATTCTATTTAGTAGAATTTAGCTGACTAAAGCAATTCGAGAATAAGCTCCAACTTGTAGGTAATTTGATCGCTTGTTTATGTTTACGAGTAGGTATGTAGGTAATACCTACCCACCGTCACCGGCTAAGTATTTAGTAACTAGATCCTCACGGGAACTCATTTTCGGTTACATAACATTAGTAATTTTTAAATTTTAAAATATAAAAGCATTTTTTTTTATTTTTGCAATTTTTAATATGCTATTTTATTTTGTAACTATCTTATATGCTACTTTGAGTGAGACTCTCTAAAATGCTATTTTAACTGTGACTCTCTAAAATGCTATTTTCACAGTAACTCTCGGCGTAATTCGTATAATTTGGCTGCCCGGTCCCGCGTCACTCGCATGGGCTACAAACATACAGCCAGCCAACATTAATCTCCGTCGCCGAGCGCTAATTACGAATTAAAAGTCAATGAGCCTGATGCCAATATGATAGTGATCATGAAAGTATGTGATATTGTATGCTAAGTATTTATGTGATATTTACTAACATAACCATAATCGATCCATTTCAATATAGTTTTGGTAACAATATTCACAGTAATTTTAAAAACAAATGAAAGAGCAACTTACCCTTAAATCTTGCAATCTTAAATGCTATTTTAACTGTGAATCTCTAAAATGCTATTTTAACTGTGACTCTCTAAAATGCTATTTTAACTGTGACTCTCTAAAATGCTATTTTAACTGTGACTCTCTAAAATGCTATTTTAACTATAATTCTCGGCGTAATTCGTATATTTGGCTACCCGGTCCCGTTTTACTCGCACGGGCTATAAACATACAACCAGCGAACATTAATCTCCATCGCCCAGTGCTAATTACGAATTTAAAGTCGATGAGCCCGATGGCAATATGATAGTGATCCAGCCTATAAAGCTATGACTCGGGAATTCGCTTCCCACCCAGTACTAAATTAAGCAACGCATCTCGGTGTCAGATCAATGTACGTATGCTAAGTATTTATGTGATATTTACTAACATAACCATAATCGATCCTACTCAATATAGTTTTGGTAACAATATTCACAGTATTTTTAAAAACAATGAAAAAACAACTTACCGTTAAATGTTGCAATCTAAAATGCTATTTAAACTGTGACTCTCTAAAATGCTATTTTAACAGTAATTCTCGGCGTAATTCATATCATTTGGCTGCCCGGTCCCGCGTCACTCGCATGGGCTACAAACACACAGCCAGCCAACATTAATCTCCGTCGCCGAGCGCTAATTACGAATTTAAAGTCGATAAGCACGATGGCAATATGATAGTGATCCAGTATATAGAGCCATGAGGCGGGAGTTCGCTTCCCACCCGGTAGGTAATAAATAAAGCTATTATCACGGTGTCAGATCAATGTAAGTATGTTATATTGTATGCTAAGTATTTATATGATATTTACTAACTTAATCAATCCTACTCTATATAGTATTGGTAACAATATTCACAGTAATTTTTAAACAAACGAAAAAGCAACTTACCAAATAATGTTATTTTAACTGTGACTCTCTAAAATGCTATTTTCACAGTAACTCTCAGCGTAATTCGTATAATTTGGCTGCCCGGTCCCGCGTCACTCGCATGGGCTACAAACACACAGCCAGCCAACATTAATCTCCGTCGCCGAGCGCTAATTACGAATTTAAAGTAGGACTCTACGAATTTGCTTAGTTGCTGATATTAGAAAGCTAAGGCATTATTAATGTGTGATATGTTGCTCGTATTTTAGAGTTAACTGGTCATATTTCATGTATAAGTGTGTACGGATATTGTAGTCGTGATTTATTTTGAGTTGAATGGCCTGTTTTGTCAGATTCTAGCGGATCCTCGCGGTTTTACCCACGTGGTACCCGTTCCCGTGGGAATATCGGGATAAAATATATCCAATGTCACTCGGGAATAATGTAGCTTTCTAATGGTGAAAGAATTTTCTAAATCGGTCTAGTAGTTTCAGAGCCTATTCGATGCAAACAAACAATCAAATCTTTCCTCTTTATTATATTTGTATAAATTATTAGCTTTCCGCCCTCGGCTTCGCCAGCGTGGACTACACGACGTTATCCCGCGGGAATGTGATATTTTTCCGGGATAAAAAGTAGCCTATGTTCCAGACCACAAAGTATCTGTGTCCCAAAATTCAGTCAAATCCGTTGAGCCGTTGTGGCATGATTGAGTAACATACAAACATCCAAACATCTAAACATCCGAACACCTAAACTTTCACATTTATAATATTAATAGGATAGTAAAGATTATAATAACAGGGTGCCTACCATCAACTCTTATTGCGGTTTTGTTTAGGACCTAAACTGATCTGCTTCGCTTATTCGTACCACGAGAGCTTAATATCAATGACAGCGATTCAGTGATCAGTGAGCTCAGCGGCTGTGAAATGTCATTACATTTCACAGCCGCTGAGCTGTCATCAACTCTTATTTAACTTATAACTCGGCCAAGCTAACATGACACCTGCAGGTTATACCCGTCCCTTTCACTCACCGGGCATGACAGAATCGAGTGAAAGAGACTGGTAGAAGAAATAAGGACACAAATCGTTCGGTCATTCATATTTAGCAATTCATTTGTGATCCAGTTTTTAGAAGGTCAGAGTACGAAAGAAAGCAATTCATTTTAAGGACCTATTCTGCATCGCGCTATTTTTGAATCGCTGTCTTAAAGTTGATGGTAGGCACCCTGTACTGATTTCTTTTCCCGTAACTAATTGGCACTCTTAAAGAGCCTATGGCGCAGTGGTTTGCGCTACTTTCGCAAAGGTCAATCACAGAATGGGTGACCAAAAATTTTCTCGAGCTTAGCCGTGCTTCAGATAGCACATTAAGCCGTTGGTCCCGGTTGCATTTACAGTCATTAATACCCACCAATCCGTATTTGACCAGCGTGGGGAGCACGGCCCATTCTCCTTATCCATCCATAAGGAAGGCCAATGTCCCAGCAGTGGGGACATTAAATGGCTGGTGATGATGATGATGATGATGATTGGCACTCGCAAACTCGCGTCGACCATTCGGCTTAATTACCTATTATACTTTTACGGACCAACACTGTGCCACTTGCATTATCGGTGGCGCTTTATAGGTCCTCAAGCGTGCAGGATGAAGGCACGCAGGGCAGGACAAAGGATGTGCCATTGTTTAGGGGGAGGCACCACATTCACAACACTATCGTCGTCAATATAACCCCACCGGCAGAGATTTTCCTTGCTTCGTCCGGTCTGAGTCCTCATTTGATAATATGAATATGAGCGTAAGGTTCATCTGAAAACAAAATATAAATTAACGCCTAGTTTGTCTCAGTCAAAAGGCTTCCCAGCAATCCGTTGGCGTTACAGTGTGCCACAGCGAGCCCATTGTGTTCAAAGTCGCATTTCGTATCAGCGCATGATTCCGACAATGAACACGCACCGTCGCCGGCAGCTGTCGCATTAATCATCGTCACGACCACTAATTAGTTGCGAATTTATTGCATAATGCGATCCCGGGATCGTTAAGGCTGGTTTCACAGCTCGCGGGCGCCCGCAACCGCCCGGAATGGAGACACACGGGAGGCGCTAGAACATCGTTTTACAGCGACGCGGCAGGCTTATTATCAATCTTACCGCCGGTTTCTGAAACGCCAATCAAAATTAAAATTAGCTAACAGACTGTCACAATTAATTCCCAATTAAAAGCACCTTGGGTTTCTGAAACGAAAATTATCTCACAATTAGGTTTAGATTTGTATGGGCACTGACAGACTGTTAACAAACTGTTGACAGTCTGTTACATTTTTCTTTTAGAAACCCAAGCTACAATTAATTGGAGATTAATTGGGAATTAGGTAATTTTAATTTTAATTGGCGTTTCGGAAACCGGCCGTTAAAGTGACAGTTGCAATCGCGACAATTTATCGGAACGTAGATCGCTATGATAGCGCCACATGCGAGCGATTTGTGAACTAAAATTGCATGAAAGGTACTGTACCGACCTGTACCGATTGCAAACCAGCCGCAACTAGTAGCAGTCGCGTTGCAATTCTACAATTAGCAACTGGTTGCTTGTTTTGGTAATAAGCCTGCCGGTCGGTCCACACGGCCCGACTATTGTTATTCTCCCGTATCCGGGCGCCCGCGCGTGCCGCCCGGAGAGCTTTGAAACCAGCCTAAGGTTTTACTGACAAAGTTTTGATTCGTTGGAAACACAAGAAAGTTTAGAAATCAGTTCTTAAACAGAAATCAACCAAAATGGGTACAAGTTTATGTCTTTTTTTTAATCCACAATGGGGTAGCACTTAGCCTTCATCACCCCTGATGTTAAATGGTGATGGAAGCGCACTACTCCCGAAATCCTCAATCATTGAGGAACTGGCTCTGCCGGAACATAATAATGCTGAAAAAATCATTGTTATGGCGTCAGACTTAGATAAGATGGTGGTAGCTAGCCAGGCGGACTAACAACAAGTCCTACCACCAACCAAACCAAATACGATATGTACCCCCACTGGGAATCGAATCCGGGACCAAGAGGTCCCGATCTCAGATCAATTGGTCTGAAATCGGTGGTGTAAACCACTAGACCACAGAGGCGGTTAATCGTTTTACTTAAGGCGAGGATTCCCGACAGAAATTGGCACGCTAAAGCTTGCTCGGCCGCGCTTGATACACTTCGCGCGGACTCAGCGGCAGCCGGCAGTGAACTGTGATCTCGCAAGCGCCCCGCCAATCGAAAATCGCTTAAAATTCAATTAAAAATTAGGTGATACAAAAATTAAATTTATGACGGCCGGAATCCCTCGGCTATTCAAATACAATTATTTTCTTATGTTTTTCATTGACTAAAACCAAATATACTGCAAGTAATATGATATCTAGATTATAATTAGACGGGTGTTTGGGATTTTATTTGATACAGTTAAATATCACTAATCGAAAAAGTACGGCCGGAAGCACTAGATAAATAGCTGTTCAATAACATATATTTTTTCCAAATTTTGAGTACTTGTGGTTTGCAAGTAATCCATAATTTAAAACACCCCATTTTCGGGAATCAGCGCCTTAAAGGTGTTTAAAAAAGTATTAAGTATTTTATTTTGGTACCTGTATATGTAGGTAAGTAGCTATGCAAGAAAAAAGATTTATTTATTACTAGCGGCCGCCCGCGGTTTCACCCGCGTGGTTCCTGTTCCCGTGGGAATATCGGGATAAAAGTATCCTATGTTACTCCTTATTACATCCGCTACCTGCCAGTGAAAGTCACGTCAAAATCAGTCCAGCCGTTCCAGAGATTAGCCGAAACAAATAGACAGACAAACAGACAGACAGACAAACAGACAAAAATTTAAAAAAAAATTATTTTGGTATATGTACCGTATATATAATCATGTGCATGTAGTAAAAAGCGGTTATTTTAATATTACAAACAGACACTCCAATTTTATTTATTTGTATAGAGTAGGTACAGATGTATAGATAAAACGTTTTTGAAAAAAAATGTAACCGCCTTCAAAACGGATCTTCAAACAAAAATTAACAAACACTATAAAACGAAAAAATAATAAGATTTTTTAATTTAAAGGACGATGATACGTGACTTTTTCTAATTTATCTTGGTACTTACTGAACTGTTTGAAGTCGGTGCCGTCTTATACGTATTGAGGTAATTACGTCCTCACGCTTGGGACCGGTTTATTTTTTATGTTAGTTATTTCACTCAGTATATTTCGTTCTTATTCTTTTTGGCTTGGCACCGACTTCAAACAGTTCAATAAGTACCAAGATAAATTAGAAAAAGTCACGTATCATCGTCCTTTAAATTAAAAAATCTTATTATTTTTTCGTTTTATAGTGTTTGTTAATTTTTGTTTGAAGATCCGTTTTGAAGGCGGTTACATTTTTTTTCAAAAACGTTTTATTTTTCGATTTTTAGTGAAGTAGCTTAAGAAACTACATAGTGATTATGATAAATTGTTGTAAATATCCTATCCGTTACGGAATTCAGCTTTCAATTTTTAGCTACTTAGATAACTTGAAGGAATACAACTGAAGGTCCATTCGTGCATATGGTATTTATAAAACATCATAGTATAACTCCTAACTGTTGAGGAGTTTCACCTCTCATCAGCAGCTCACCCTAATAACCTAAAAGAATATAACTATTGGCCCATACGTACGATTAATACTTAAAGAAATACTCTCCAGCTCCTAATATATTTGAGAATTTCTCTCAATTTTCCTGGGATTTGATCCCCTGGTCCTGACTTGGTGAAAGTAAGATCAGGTCAGAAGTACCAACTTTCGAAAAAAAATTATTTTGAAAATGATCCCCAATTTGATGCAACTATTAAATCGTCCATATACCCAAATAAAGTCTGAATACACATTATTCAGGATAACTCCTGAACTTCTTGCCAGTTCTTGATAAAATTTGAATGGGACCACACGAGAAGCGTCACCTTTTAAATAAAAAAAGAACTATCCAAATCGGTTCATTAACTAAAAAGTTCTGAGGTAACACACATAAAAAATTAAAAAAAAAAAAAAAAAAAAATATACAGTCGAATTGATAACCTCCTCCTTTTTTTGAAGTCGGTTAAAAAGGGGTAGTGATTAACCGATCGACTAAAATACTTTTATACTGACAAAAATACTACGTAGGACAAAGGTACTACTTAGTCGCCAATCTAAACTAACCTAAACCTATTTTTTCGCAACCGAACCTAGTATTTTAGAGTTTAGTCTGTAAGTTTAGTAATATTTCGTCGGTCGGTATATTATATTCCTAAAAAAGTAACGATAGGTTAAAAGTGAAGACGAAAGTTATCTTTTGTCTAAAAAATACAGGAGGGAATGAAATAAAAGTCAACCGATCGTACCTTCATAACAAGTAAACGCTTTGAAAGAGTAATGAGCATTTATAAACACGACATTATATTCATGTTAAGGTAAATTTACCAAATTAACTACCCCTCTATTCCCTTTGCTTCCCCATTCCAATATAAAACATTTGAAGGAGGCATCAAAAGACCCTTCTTATATCGAGAGCAACACGAGGAATATTAAATACCTCACATTTTCCACCGGATTCCACAAAATGTCATGACGACGACATTCCTACAGATTATTTCATTGTTCTTTTCATTTTTATATTATACTTACAAGCAGCCGCCCGCGGTTTCTCTCGCGTGGTTCCCGTTCCCGTGGGAATATCGGGATAAAAATTATCCTACGTGTTATTCCAGCGTAATCTATCTCTGTTGCAAATTACTTCCAGATTCCGTTTAGTAGTTTTTGCGTCAAAAGAGTAATCCAGCCATACATCCATACTCACAAACTTTCGCATTTATAATATTACTAGTGGCCGCCCGCGGTTTCACCCGCGTGGTTCTCGTTCCCGTGGGAATATCGGGATAACACTGCCTCCTTCCCCCGTTGTCGGGAAGGTTGTTGGACGTGCGATTATTTCAATAGGAAATGGTCGGACATTCAACGCAAAAAAAAATCTACCGCCGCGCCGTCAATCGTGTGAGTCGCTTTTCTGTAGTTTTCATACATTTTATATGAACGCCGACGCCTGGTAGTCCTCATTTGTTTCTTCTTCTAGCTTTAATCGAGTGAAGAAGTTTGAAAGACAGCACATAAACCTTCTGATGAAAACCCCATTAAACTCTGTCGCGTGTTTCGAAAGATCTAAGCATAACAACTGCGGGAAACCACCTGTTCCCCGTGGTACAACCGTTGCTTGGTCTAACTGGTAGTACCATGGGGAATTTTTTTCCCGATAGACTAACTCTTCCGTGGTACAACTAAAATCATTCCCTGTGGAACAACTAAACAAAGTCAATCAAAATAGACGAATGGTTATCCATAATATGGAATGGACGGAAGATTTTTTTCCCCATATTATTACTGCATTAAGGATATACCTCCATACCGTGTTTTCGCCGTAGACACATTGCACAAATGTATTTCGTTCGATTACTTTGGCTCCACCGGTGGATCCTGGCGGTGGATCCAAGTGGACAGAGGGATACTTTTTAGATAAAAAAAATATTAACTGAAAGTACCAGGGTTGCATAGCTAACCATGAGTTATTACGAGTATACCTACTTAAAATGCTGTTGCCTATAAAATCTCGAAAAATCTAAAATAACCTCTGGTTAGCTATGCAACCCTGGTATTTTCAGCTAATAACGTTTTACGAGTATACCTACTTAAAATGCTGCTGCCTATATAATCTCAAAATATCTAAAATAACTCCTGGTTAGCTATGCAACCCTGGTACAATCAGCAATTTTTTTTTTAATAATTATTCGTACTGTATAGGAAAAATGTAATAGTAAAAAACCACGAGCCCTATAAGTAGCTTTCAGGCGGGATTCGAACCCGCGCCTCCGGGAATCCGGCCCGATGCTCTGACCAACTAAGCTACCGAAAGGCTTACACGACTCGTCGAATTTTGCTATCACTTGTTACGCTGTAGGCCAGCGTTGCTTCATCAATGTGAGGAAACCCTCGCATCCGAAAGAAACATTTTTACAAATGTTTAACAGTCGATTAAGACGAAACAGCCATTAAATAAGATTTTAAATTATTTTTATGCATTCACAATCCAATTTTTGTAAGTATAGGAAAAATGTGATAGTAAAAAACCACGAGCCCTATAAGTAGCTTTCAGGCGGGATTCGAACCCGCGCCTCCGGGAATCCGGCCCGATGCTCTGACCAACTAAGCTACCGAAAGGCTTACACGACTCGTCGAATTTTGCTATCACTTGTTACGCTGTAGGCCAGCGTTGCTTCATCAATGTGAGGAAACCCTCGCATCCGAAAGAAACATTTTTACAAATGTTTAGCAGTCGATTAAGACGAAACAGCCATTAAATAAGATTTTAAATTATTTTTATGCATTCACAATGCAATTTTTGTAAGTATAGGAAAAATGTGATAGTAAAAAACCACGAGCCCTATAAGTAGCTTTCAGGCGGGATTCGAACCCGCGCCTCTGGGAATCCGGCCCGATGCTCTGACCAACTAAGCTACCGAAAGGCTTACACGACTCGTCGAATTTTGCTATCACTTGTTACGCTGTAGGCCAGCGTTGCTTCATCAATGTGAGGAAACCCTCGCATCCGAAAGAAACATTTTTACAAATGTTTAACAGCCGATTAAGACGAAACAGCCATTAAATAAGATTTTAAATTATTTTTATGCATTCACAATGCAATTTTTGTAAGTATAGGAAAAATGTGATAGTAAAAAACCACGAGCCCTATAAGTAGCTTTCAGGCGGGATTCGAACCCGCGCCTCCGGGAATCCGGCCCGATGCTCTGACCAACTGATGAAGCAACGCTGGCCTACAGCGTAACAAGTGATAGCAAAATTCGACGAGTCGTGTAAGCCTTTCGGTAGCTTAGTTGGTCACTACTTATAGGGCTCGTGGTTTTTTACTATCACATTTTTCCTATACTTACAAAAATTGCATTGTGAATGCATAAAAATAATTTAAAATCTTATTTAATGGCTGTTTCGTCTTAATCGACTGTTAAACATTTGTAAAAATGTTTCTTTCGGATGCGAGGGTTTCCTCACATTGATGAAGCAACGCTGGCCTACAGCGTAACAAGTGATAGCAAAATTCGACGAGTCGTGTAAGCCTTTCGGTAGCTTAGTTGGTCAGAGCATCGGGCCGGATTCCCGGAGGCGCGGGTTCGAATCCCGCCTGAAAGCTACTTATAGGGCTCGTGGTTTTTTACTATCACATTTTTCCTATACTTACAAAAATTGCATTGTGAATGCATAAAAATAATTTAAAATCTTATTTAATGGCTGTTTCGTCTTAATCGACTGTTAAACATTTGTAAAAATGTTTCTTTCGGATGCGAGGGTTTCCTCACATTGATGAAGCAACGCTGGCCTACAGCGTAACAAGTGATAGCAAAATTCGACGAGTCGTGTAAGCCTTTCGGTAGCTTAGTTGGTCAGAGCATCGGGCCGGATTCCCGGAGGCGCGGGTTCGAATCCCGCCTGAAAGCTACTTATAGGGCTCGTGGTTTTTTACTATCACATTTTTCCTATACTTACAAAAATTGCATTGTGAATGCATAAAAATAATTTAAAATCTTATTTAATGGCTGTTTCGTCTTAATCGACTGTTAAACATTTGTAAAAATGTTTCTTTCGGATGCGAGGGTTTCCTCACATTGATGAAGCAACGCTGGCCTACAGCGTAACAAGTGATAGCAAAATTCGACGAGTCGTGTAAGCCTTTCGGTAGCTTAGTTGGTCAGAGCATCGGGCCGGATTCCCGGAGGCGCGGGTTCGAATCCCGCCTGAAAGCTACTTATAGGGCTCGTGGTTTTTTACTATCACATTTTTCCTATACTTACAAAAATTGCATTGTGAATGCATAAAAATAATTTAAAATCTTAATTATTCGTACTGTCGAGGAAGACATTTCTTGTGCGGTGGGTCTATGGGGAAAACATGGTTTATGCATATTCTCTATGCAGTAGCGTTAGTATATATTCTGTGGCAGTAGTAATATCGGAAATAAACATCTCCCGTCCATTCCATAATAAGGATAACGAGTCGTCTATTTTGATGATTGACTTTGTTTAGTTGTTCCACAGGGAATGATTTTAGTTGTATCACGGAAGAGTTAGTCTATCGGGAAAAGAAAATCCCCGTGGTACTACCAGTTAGACCAACGGTTGTTCCACGGGGAACTCGTGCGGGAAACGACTTTTTTATAAATACTACCTATGTAGCGATGTAAACGAAAGTTTAACACTCAATAAATTTTCTAAGAAATATTCTGAGACAGGTCGATTTTTTCTAAATACTTCATTTTCCATTTTTCAAATATTTAACGGTATATTTGGTGATCGTACAACCTGTTTTGCATTCACAATGAAAATATTGAAAATTGAGTACTTATTAGAAAAAAAAAGCCTCCGTAGCTCACTGGTTAGGCAAAAAACGACTCCATAGCTCAGTGGTTAAAGCATTCGCCCGGACAGTGAAAGGTCATGGGTTCGAGTCCCACCGGAGATAGTTGTGGGACGTGTTGATTTTCTCTAATTCTTACTTCATTTTTAATAATCAATAATAATAATATAATAAATATTTTAAAGAGGAAAGATTTGTATTTTTGTATGTAACGAATAAACTCAAAAAGTACTGGACCGATTTCGAAAATTCTTTCACCGTTAGAAATCTACAGTCTTCCCAAGTGACATAGGTTATATTTTATCCCGATATTCCCACGGGAACGGGTACCACGCGGGTAAAACCGCGAGGATCCGCTAGTTTTCAATATATTCACTGACTAGCGCGCGCGTGGTACCCGTTCCCGTGGGAATATCGGGATAAAATATAACCTATGTCACTCGGGAAGATTGTAGCTTTCTAATGGTGAAAGAATTTTCTAAATCGGTCCAGTAGTTTCGGAGCCTATTCGATGCAAGCAAACAAACAAACAATTAAATCTTTCCTCTTTATAATATTAGTATAGATAATGTTGATAATGCATTTCGTCTTAAAAGTCAAGTCAAGTTGCCATTTTAATCTATATATATAAAATCGAGGGGACATAACTCACTCATCACGAAATCTCGAAAACTACTGTACCAACTAAGATGTAATTTGGCAGGAAGGTATATTATGACTAGGAGACGTCCGCTAAGAACGGATTTTGGGAAACTCCCCCCCTGAAGGGGTAAAATGGGGGGATTAACGTTATATGGAACTTCCTCATTTATGGATTTAGAAGCATGAAAATTGGTACCTTGAATATTGGTTACGATTGAAAATGATTGGCGTAAGCGAAGTTAAAAAACCTCCCCCCGAAGGGGTAAAATGGGGGGTTAAAGTTTATATGGAACTTCCTCATTTCTGAACTTAGAAGTATGAAAATTGCTATATTGGATACTAATCACGATTGAAAATGATCCGCGCCGGGGAAGTTAAAAAATCTCCCCCTAAATGGGGTAAAAAGTGGGTTCCAAGTTTATATGGAACTTCCTCATTTCTGAACTTAGAAGGATGAAAATTGATATGTTGGATACTGGTTACGATTGAAAATGTTCTGCGTAGGCGAAGTTAACAAAAGTCCCCCCTAATGGGGTAAAATGGGGAGATTAAGCTTATTTGGAACTTCCTTATTTCTGAAATTAGAAGTATGAAAATTGGTATGTTGGATACTGGTCAGGATTAAAATGATCTGCGTAGGCGAAGTTAAAAAACCCTCCCCTAATGGGGTAGATAGGGGGGTTGAAGATTATATGGAAACTTCCTCATTTCTGGGCTAAGGGGTATGGAAATTGATATTTAGGATAATGGTCCGGATTTTAAATGATCCGCGCAGGCGAAGTTAAAAAACCCCTCAATGGGGTAGAAAGGAGGGATTAAGGCTTATATAAAGACTTCCTCATTTCGGACTTCGGAGTATGGAAATTAGTACGAAGGATACTGGTCATGATTAAAAATTATCTGCGAGTCAAAGTTAAAAAAACCCTAATAAGGTAGAAAAGGGGGGTTAAAGTTTATATGGAGGGGTTTATATTAAAGATACGGAGTTTGGATGTTTGTGGCTCAATTACAACAAAACGATAAATTGCGCTCTGGCCTGGAAAATTTCATACGGTTTTGTAACTCGGAAAAAAGTACGATTCCCGTGGGATACAGGTTTTTTCTCACTTTTCTTTGTTCAATGTAGCATGGGTTTTATGCAAGTCATTTTCGTGCAAAGCAAAATGTTCTCAATAAGAAATAAGGTCTAACTTTCTAGCCTAAACCGCATAAAAAATGTGTAATACTGATTTTCTTGAGTTTTATTTCAACGCATAAAGAACTTTTTGCTTTGCACGAATGAGCTGTCAGAGGACCCATGCTGAGTTCAAGAGTAGGAGAATATCCGAATATTATTCATGCGCAAGTAGCTCAGTCCTATCTGTTTGTCTAGATATCGTTACCTTTTCATGCCTAAACCACTGATCTGACTTTCATGAAATTTGCTACCTATATAGAGCAGTGGGTGTAGGGAAGCGTGCTCGGCCTGCGATCGCTGAGCTTATGTGACTTTTGCAATGGTTTATCACGGGATGGCTGTTCAAAAATAGATGGTGCTTCGGTAGACACGATAAGCCGAAGGTTTTGGCTGCATTTGGATTGGTTTAGAAAATAAGTTTTAGCGCGGGCAAAGCTGTGGAATGGAATTGGTATTTAAGGTGAAAGTTTGAGTTCATGGGAAGGGTTATATTTAGAATAAAGACAGTTTAAGGCTCTGGGAAGGACAAAAATTACTTTTTACCGCGGGAAAAATCTCATTCCCATTGGAAAATCACTTTAAGCGCGGGTCAATTTGCGGGCAGAAATTGGTATTTGAATAAATAATTTGCACCCTGCTGGGATAATAAGCTACTTTTACTTTTTACCACAGGAAAGTATCATATTCCCACGAGAAAATCAGTAGGTATTAAATTGTTTGTCCGTCTTTCACGTCAAAACAACGGTGCAACGGAACAATGTGATTTTTGGTGCGGCGGGGGTAGATTGGCAGCTGGAGAGTGACATAGGCTACTGTTTATCCCGTAAAAATATCACATTCCCTCAGGATAATGTCGTGTAGTACCTACACGCGGGCGAAGCCGCGGGCGGAAAGCTAGTATTCAATAAAATGAACAATTCCTATGACTTGTTTTCCAGAAAAGCTTTCCAGATGGACAGATGCTGCATAAACACACTGCAAATCAGCTCGGTGGAAGCATTAGCCCGACAAAAAGCGCAAACGGCTGACATTTAACGGTTCGTCGGAGCGCTTCCATCGCGGCGCCCATTATGAGAGCATCCATCCATCCATCCATCATTGTGTCGGCGATCAATCCGCGCGATGTGTGAAGGTCGCCGCTAATTAAAATGACGATTCTTTGACGCTTTTATTTCACAGAGGGCGTTTAAAGAGCATTAAAATAGTTGAATAGTTGATAGTTTTGAATTTTGCATGCTGTTTTGGGTTTAGGCTAAGATGTATTTTTTAAAGGGAATATAATAAACCGACAGACTAAAAATTAGTAAATTTACCGACTAAAATACTAGGTTTGGTTGCGGAAAAATAGGTTTAGGTTAGGTTAGATTGGCGACTCAGTCGCTCACCTAATATTTTTAACCGACTTCAAAAATTGAAAAGGAAGAGGTTATCTATTCGTCGCGTTTTTTTTTATATGTATTTACACCGATTACTCGAAGACGGCTGAACCGATTAAAATGATTCAAACGTTATAACATCAGGTTTTTTCCCAAGTTGGTCCCATTTTGTGAAATTTTGAAATCGGTTCAGTAGTTTTCAGGAAATCTTGAAAATACTGTCGTTTTCGTTAACACTTCATGTGAATTTATTACGTATCTTTAGGCATAACTCCTTTGTTTATAAACCGATTTAGATAATTCTAGTTTTATTGGAAAGGGGATACCAAAAGGGATCAAGGTATTTTAACCGACTTCAAAAAAGGAGGTTTTCAGTTTGATCACATACCTATTTACTAGAATACACATAAATTGCTTGCATGATGCGCTAAAAAGAGTGAAATAAAAATTATTTTTATAAAAAAATAAAACCGCCTTCAAAAAAATGTCATAAAAAAGTAAGAAATAATCCCTCACCAAATAACGTAAGTACTTTGAAGTCGGGCGGGTTTTAACAAAAACAACAAAAAATTGTACATGTTCCACGCCTGACTTCAAAGTACTTAGGTACTGTGGTATTATATTGTCAGGATATGATACCTCCTTGCGTTGTCTATGGTCGATTTATGTTTTTTAGAGTATTCAAAATATCGAATGCATTGTCATTACGCGAGTAATTTGTTTCAGTCCAGAAGGGGTCACAACAGGTTTATGAAGTTCCAAGCTTGTTGTCGGGCACCTTTTGAGATGAGGGGTTATTATTGGGTAATTTTCTCGTAGTCAATATATTATTGGTGCTTGTCCGACATGTTTGATCTTGGAATTTCGACTTAGTTATTGCTTAAGTGAGCTAGGGTTAGCTTTGACTGTAACTGTAATTGTAATAAAGTTAGGTTGAAGGCTGGGCAGACCTTTTCCCTTGGTTTTGGTATGTCAAGCCAATGCAATGGTTGGTTTGTTTAGATTGACAGGAAATAAATAATTATATCGACCATTGTCCTGGCTGTCCGTTAGTGAGGACCAGTCTCATTGATGTGATATCGTTCCGAGGTAGGCAGGGCCTTCGCTTTAGGGTAATCCATGTAAAAAAAAAACATTTCTTTAGTAACAAAGGTTTTTTTGTTGCGGCGGCGGCATGTGGTGTTATAATATTGTCAGGATATGATACCTCCTTGCGTTGTCTATGGTCGATTTATGTTTTTTAGAGTATTCAAAATATCGAATGCATTGTCATTACGCGAGTAATTTGTTTCAGTCCAGAACGATTCCGCGCTTGCGTTACATATATTATTCTGTGCTTGCGTGTTGTAGTAGATAGTTTATATCGGCCATGGTGCCGCAGTAAAAGATTTATCGCTAATCAATTCCATTTCTTTGTATTAATTCACATACGTGAACCCTACAGTACTTATGTTATTTGGTGAGGGATAATTTCTTACTTTTTTATGTCATTTTAATGATGGCGGTTTAATTTTTATAAAAAAATAATTGTCGGTAAAGAAGTAATTTAGTCGATCGGTTAATTTTAAACCACGTCCCTAACATTAGCTTGCTATGACTTTTCGAGATAATAGATTATCTCTAAGCTCCTACATACTACTAGCACGTTACCGACTAAATCATCAGTGGCATCATTGGATGGATCGACTAAAACCTTAACTTTGACGTTCTTGTTTCAGTGATCTTTGGAGGTTTCGACGACCTCCGAGGCCAAGTGGTGTATGCACCGGTTTTTAAGGTGCCACTATCTGTAGAGGTCCTGGGTTCGATTCACGGTCGGGTCACTATTGAAAACGAACTTTTCAATATTTCCTCGGGTCTGGGTGTATGTCGTTTTTTTCCAATTATGGATACTAGTGCTCAAGCTTCTATAGTTTGGTCACATGAACTTTGTGGTTTGGTATTGGAACATAGTACCTATGTGGATGGTGTCCAATATTTATTATTATTTGTCGTTCAGGCGATACTCAGAAAAAAATGTGCTGAAGCGAGATAGCAATGAGAAAACGACGCGCGCGGGAGCGAGACCGACTTTGCAGATTATACAAAAAAAAAACACAAAATCACTTCGTATTAAAAAACTACAGCGATTTTTAAAAAAATGCTTCTATACGATCCTCAATATTATTGGTGTCCACTAATTAAACCAATTTCCAATAGTGTAAGTAACCCCATTTAAGAATAATCTTGACTTTTCGTATTTTTAGAGGTCTTTTTGAAAAGAAAAAGTGTCCAGGCAGAATCATAAAATCGTGTTTTTGAAACTATACGAATCTGGATAAAGGTATGAAGAAATATATATCTTATTACAAAATTTGTAACAACTGTAACCGTCCTATAGTTTTAAATCAAAAAGTCCATATTTTTCCGAGTAGCGCCTTCAGTGGTGATAAAAATAGGTGAAAACGTTCTGAAATTTGAAAGATTCTCGATTAAGGGAATGCAAATTATAAAAGCGGATTATGAAAGTGGTGGTAAAAGGTGCTGGAAAAAGCTAGTTCTATTATAAGCACGATAAAGAAATCGCTAACCTTTAACTTTGCCGCTTGTCTCGGTCTCAGTTGAGGCTCTAGACACGTCACCGGCGATTTTGTCTCGTTACTATCACTAAATATACCCCGGGGACTTACCACTGGGGATTTGCTTCAGCGCTGGAAATAAAAGAGTTGTTAAAAGAGAAGCTAGAACTAAAATGCCCCTACATAACTTTAGAAGACTTCACTACAATATCTCGTCACCTGTGACAACTTATGAAAAGTTGAAATCATCAGGGTAAGGCACAGATAACCACCAATAGATACCACATTTTGGTCATCCGATCTTCGTAAATAAATAAATAAAAAGTGTGCCCAGCAAATTTGACATTTAACTACGTCGTGGCTGTCTGTTGTCTCATATGAACATACGTTTTGTTTCAAAGTATAGGAATATTATTCTGTGGTATAGGTGAGACGGAAGACAGCCACAGTCTACAAAAAAGTGTACTACTATCTCCAGTTTTCTTGGTTAAATCTCCTTGTTTATCATTGATAAATGACAATGCTTGTCACGTATCAGTTCTGACCATGGAGCTCGACTTCATTCTGAGGTAACTGGAGAGTGCAGTAGTGTAGGTGTCTTCCGTCTCACCTACACTTTAGAAAAATACGTATGGTCATATGAGACAACTGACAGCCACTACATACATAAATGTCAAATTTGCTAGTTACACTTTTTTATTCAGGGTGAGAACTCCAGTTACCTCAGACAGAATTAAGTCGAGCTCCATGGTTCTGACCAATTAGGTAGGTATATCGTAAAAGTTATTGTCATTGTCATAGTCATTGAAGTAGCCAATCACGTGTCCGGTGTAACGTCTCTCGCCCCCTCTTCCCCCCTCCAAAAATTGTGATATTGAAACCTGTGCGCTCGGATTAGGCACACATACGTCCTATAAATTTTATCGCAAAAACTCGGATGAGGCGTACCTCGTACCGCGCTGAGGCACGCGGTACCTCGTGCCGTACCGCGTGCCTCAGCTAACCACTCGAAAAATGCTGTTAAAGTGTAAATTGATACAGTTTAAATTTCGATTTCCGCCATTATAAGGTCGTGACTCACGTTACATCAAATCTCCGAGCGTACAGGTTAGAACAATATTATTTGTCTTGCGGTATCTATGTAGTTGGCTACATACAGGTGATCAGTGGGGTAAATAAGGCTTACCATCATTATCTCTGTTAACACCACACTTTCAAAGATTTTTGTTTTGAATATCGCTCCTGCACAACTAAAAAAAGCGAAAGAAAATTCATCGCGTCGTAGTTTCCAATAAAGGGTGTTTCTCCAAAAAATAAGTCATCTATCAAGCGAATGACTCTTTTGTTTCTCCGATATCCGCTGTAGAGGTTATATGAGCCATCTGTCATTGTCGATGGGCTGCCGGCCGGCATGTTTTATTTATTGGCCCCATTATGGACCCATCGAAATATATGGCCGGGGAATGGACCAGCGGCGAATGGACCATTTAAGTTCATTTTATTGTTTACAGCGCCATCTAGCGGCGGTGGGAGGTTGGCGTTAAGGGAATGAGGGTAATTATTGTTTCACTGATTTTTAAAAGGAGGAAACAATGTAACAGCTATTGAAGCTTTAAAGTTAGATGCAATACGATGACGTGGGGGCTAACATGAGCCAACTAGCGCCGATTTTAATTTATTTCTTCTAAACAAGACTAATTTAAAAAAAAAGGAGTCAGTCATGGTCTTTTGAATAACGTCTAATATTTATTGAATAACTTTACACGATATGAAAAGCATTTAAACAGTTTTAAAACTAATGTGTAAAAAAAACTACATCTGAACTACAATTGAAATACGATTGAGATACGATTGTGACTTAACGTTAGCAGACTTGGCCCCCTGGATATTGTTAAAAGTGGCCACTTTTGTTTTAAACCCGTTTTTAAACTATTGAACTTATAATATAGTAAAGTTATTTAATAAATATTAGGCGTCACTCAAACGAGCTTGACTGTTCCCTTTCTTTAGAAATTGGGCTTATTTAGAAGAAATAAAATAAAATCGAAATTGGCGGCGCTAGTTGGCTCATGTCAGCCTCTTAAGCAGTGATATTAGGGCAGGGCAGGTAGTGATCTTGAGTACGACCCCTTTGGGTCATTCACAAATGTTTTTTTTTGTGACAAGATTATATTACAAGCTTTTTACAAGCCTTTTATTAGGTAACTTGCCATGTTAGTTAGTTTGTTTGTTTGTAAGTTAGTGGGGGACAAATCTTGCAAGCTTAATTTGACCCACTTCCCAGTGTCCGATGAAGCTGAAATTTAATATACCTACAGGTTTGGTTTAGATGACAATACAATATTAAAGTAGAGTCAGCATAAAAGCTTGTCATAAAAATGAAATTTTACCAAAACTTATTATTAACTTGCCATGTTAGTTAGTTTGTTTGTTTGTAAGTTAGTGGGGGACAAATCTTGCAAGCTTAATTTGACCCACTTCCCAGTGTCCGATGAAGCTGAAATTTAATATACCTACAGGTTTGGTTTAGATGACAATACAATATTAAAGTAGAGTCAGCATAAAAGCTTGTCATAAAAATGAAATTTTACCAAAACTTATTATTAACTTGCCATGTTAGTTAGTTTGTTTGTTTGTTAGTTAGTGGGGGACAAATCTTGCAAGCTTAATTTGACCCACTTCCCAGTGTCCGATGAAGCTGAAATTTAGTATACCTACAGGTTTGATTTAGATGACAATACAATATTAAAGTAGAGTCAGCAAAAAAGCTTGTCATAAAAATGAAATTTTACCAAAACTTATTATTAACTTGCCATGTTAGTTAGTTAGTTTGTTAGTTAGTGGGGGACAAATCTTGCAAGCTTAGTTTGACCCACTTCCCATTGTCCGATGGAGCTGAAATTTTGTATACAGGTTTGGTTTAGACGACAATCAGCAAAAAAGCTTGTCATAAAAATGAAATTTTTACTAAAACTTATTTGTTTTTACACGACTGCCCAAGGAGTGTAATAAGTATTGTTGTTTAGGGTTAATGAATGCACCAATGTATGTAAATGTATGAACGGATTTTAATGTATGAGGTATCGTTAGAAACGTTATGGCTCTATATTCTTTTAAATATTCAATATGGCGGCCACACGTCCGCCATAAAAAAATTAAGCGTATCCGCACACAAGCAACTTAAAAACACCGCCACCGACCACTTTTCTATAGTTTTCATACATAGTCGTCACTTGTTTCATGCACCGTGTGATTTTTTTTGCAATATGGGTTTCAAATGAAAGTCCGTGGCGAGAACACTTTAAAATATATAAGTTGTATACATAATAACTAAAAGGTATAAAATAAAAACTTATAATTTTAAAATTAAAAAACACGATTGCCAAAATCGTGCTAAAAGGTGAAAAACAAGCTCTCATTACAGTTAAGTACTTACACCTTTTGAATCTATGTGGTTCACAGAATGTTACCCCGACTGCAATGCTAGCTGGTTTTTCACTTGTTACTTCGAATTTAGTAGTTGTGTTTTTTTAATTTATGAGCAATAAATTTTTTATGCCTTCATTTACATGTAGTTGCCCGTTCTAAGAATCAGAATAATGTAAAGTCGACCAGCCCCCTTCACAAAGCGTCGGAAACGTTATCGGATTCGAATTCTGTGCTTTGTCTTTGTCTATTCTATAGTGAGTGACAGAGACAGGGCATACATTCCGCTGTCGGGAGCGTTTCTGACGGTTCATGAATCAGGGGGCAGGAAAGTGCTTTCTCAGTTTCGTTGACAACTCCCATTCAGAAAAAAATCGACCTGTCTCACAACCAGCTCCGATGGGACTCGAACCCACGACCTTTCGCTATCCGGGCGACTGCTCTCACCATTGAGCTACGGAGTCGTTAAAATAAAAAAATAACAAAAAAAATGAATGGGATTCATTTAAAATTTCGCTAAAGCTCAGATCAGAAAGCCATTTCAATAGCGTCATGCACTATGACTCAACGACACCAATAGCACTTCGAACTTTCAAAGGAAATCAGACCTTATCGATTTCAAGAATTTCAACTGAAGGTGCAATAAAGCAATTTCTTGCTCGAGTCATAACGGTCTACATAAGTTTCTTAGAGCAAGAATCGGTATCGAAGGGCACTAATTGTCGCTGTAAAGTCAGAACACAAAAAAAAACTAATATAACGAAGAAGACCGAAAAACCGTAACAATTAAAACACCTCACGAGAAAGAATTCAAATTAAATCAAAGAACCTTCTCATGCCAATTCCCTTACTTTGGAAAGTGTAAAACAATTAAAATTCACCAGCAACATTGGTTTACGAATCACAGCTCCCACCGGCTGTAGAGGTCTCCTGTGACTCATCAACAATACGAAATTTAGCGTCAATTAACGAGACCTCACCATAAAAAGTCGCTCCAGAAGTCCTATTTTTAATTTTATTACGTTTCAATTGAATGGGGAGAATGGTTCCGCTAATTTACAGTCCCAGTTTTATTTTAGGGATTAAAGCGTACGTAGTGTAACTAATTATTTATTTTTATGTAACTATTAAACGTAATGCAACTAATAAGCGTAGAAAAACTTTCATAGTTTCTAGCTAAGTGTAACTATCAAGCGTATTGTAACAATTAGGCGTAACTATTAAATTGTAGTGCAACTAATAAGCATAATTGTGAAACTATTAATGCTAATATTACACGGTTCAACCAAATTGAATCACTTTGGTTAAAAGGCGCAGAAATACAGGCGCACATTGACATTGAATGATTCACATCCAAATTGAAAGGCAAAAGTGAACCGTGTATTTCCGCTATAAGCTAAGTGTAACTATTAAGCGTATTGTAACAGTTAAGCGTATTGTAACTATTCAGGTAATTATAATTATTAAACGTATTGTAACTTTTAATTTGTAGTGCAACTTATAAGCACTGTGAAACTATTACCTAAGCGAAGTGCTATTAAGCGTAGTGTAACTATTAAGCGTATTGTAACTATTCAGTTAATTATAATTACTAAACGTATTGTAACTTTTAATTTGTAGTGCAACTTATAAGCATTGTGAAACTATTACCTAAGCGAAGTGCTATTAAGCGTAGTGTAACTATTAAGCGTATTGTAACAGTTAAGCGTATTGTAACTATTCAGGGTATTATAATTATTAAGCGTATTGTAACTTTTAATTGTAGTGCAACTTATAAGCATTTTGAAACTATTACCTAAGCGAAGTGCTATTAAGCGTAGTGTAACTATTAAGCGTATTGTAACAGTTAAGCGTATTGTAACTATTCAGGGTATTATAATTATTAAGCGTATTGTAACTTTTAATTGTAGTGCAACTTATAAGCATTGTGAAACTATTACCTAAGCGAAGTGCTATCAAGCGTAGTGTAACTATTAAATGTATTGTAACAGTTAAGCGTATTGTAACTATTCAGGGTATTATAATTATTAAGCGTATTGTAACTTTTAATTTGTAGTGCAACTAATAAGCATTGTAAAACTATTAAGCGAAGTGCTATCAAGCGTAGTGTAACTATTAAATGTATTGTAACAGTTAAGCGTATTGTAACTATTCAGGGTATTATAATTATTAAGCGTATTGTAACTTTTAATTTGTAGTGCAACTTATAAGCATTGTGCAACTATTACCTTTTTTTTTTTTTTTTTTTTTTTTATAGTGAGGGCAAATACTGTCTTTACGTATACCACACGGCATGTTGGACTCGGTCAGACTCGGGGCCTGTCCCTCGCCGCGCCCAGCCCTCCCACCAAGCCTAATAGGCTTCGCGTCAGGGCTGGGCGGTTCTAACCCCTGCTCCGGCCCCCTATCGAGCTCGAAAGCTCGAGAGGGGGCAGGACAGAGGGAGGGAGCCTCCTCACAATCTCCCCATAAGGTTACCCACTCAAGGTGGGCTGACCAGATGGGGCGATCGAGAGCAGGCACCACTACCAACTAAACCCCTCACTACTTGCTCTCCGCCGTCAGTTTTTGGTACACCGACTGTGGGGGGGTCGTGGTGAGAAGCACCCCCTGCGGACTGACGGGTGGTCCGTTTCCGGGCCCCTGCGCGGCGGGAGATGGCCGAGCAAGCGGGGCCAACTCCCCTAGACTACCGGGGGGGGACTGTGTGATCCGGGCGACGGCCAAGTCGCTGTCGCCCGAACCGCACCGCCCCGCTAAGGGGGGATAAGGCGCGCAAAGCGCAGATACCTCCGCCCCGGCCGCCTGCGTCCAAGCCGATCCGCATGAGCCTCCTGCTCGCGGATCCGCTCAGACGCTTCCTTCTGCGAGATGACATCCTCGCAGAAGGAGACTGCCGCATCCCAGGACCTGTCGCTACTAAGCATGGCGCGGGCCACGCTCGGCAGCGAGAGGTCCCTCCCTATCACGGCGCCCAGACTACGGCGCTGCGAAGACCAGGCAGGGCACTCCTGTAAGGTGTGCTCCGCACTGTCCACCCCAGCGCCGCAGTCATGGCACCGTGTGGTCGCCTCCCTTCCAATCCGACACAGGTACTTTCCGAAGCATCCATGCCCGGAAAGCACCTGCGTCAGTCTAAAGGTCAGCGACCCATACTTTCGGTTACACCACTCGCGGAGGAGAGGGCGGACGGCATCAATAGTCCGCCTCCCAGCTGGTTCCCCTTCCAGCCTCTCCTCCCACACGTCCATTAGCCCCTCCTCGGCTATGCGTCTAGCAGCGGCCATCTCCTCGGGGGCCACCCTGTCCCCCCCTGCGAGCAGCGCTCGGCGCTCAAGGTACAACTCCCTGAGTACCTGAGCGTCTAGCTCCCAGGGGGGCGTACCGGCAAGCGCGCAAGCCGCTGCGAACGACATCGTTTTGTAGCCGCGGACAATCCTCGTGGCTACGGCTCTTTGCGGGCGACGAAGAAAGCGGCGATTTTCGACGTTCAGTTTGTCGGCCCACACCGGTGCTCCGTAGAGAGCCATGCTACGGAGCACCCCCGCAAAGAGTCTCCGACACTTATCCCCCGGCCCCCAAGATTCGGCAAAAGACGCCCAAGTGCGCCTGCTGCCTTCGTCACCTTTGGGACTAGTTCTCTGAAATGTGCCCTAAACGACCAACGGCCGTCGAGCTCTAGTCCCAAGTATTTTATAGACAGCTGCAGCGGCATCCGCGCGCCATCCACCACCAGACTCGCCCCCGCCGGAGGGCCCCTACGAGGACCGTGAAACAGGATGGCTTCTGTCTTTTCTAGGGCCACATTTAGCCCTAGAATTCGGATTCTCTCGATAACCAGAGAGGTTCCCACACCAGCGAGTCTGCTAGCCTCCTCAAAAGTTTTGCCCCGGGCAGTGACTAACGTGTCGTCTGCATAGCAGATTATCTGCATCCGGGGCAAAAGGACTCCCCTCAGGAGCCAGTCGTAGCCGATGTTCCACAGGAGCGGTCCTAAGACCGAGCCCTGTGGAACACCGCACGACATCTCCTTCTCCTCTAGACCTCCCTCGCTTGACGGGTATATCACCCTCCGGCCTTCCAGGTAGCTCTCTACTATTGCTATCAGGTACGGTGGCAACCCGTGATAGCGAAGTCCGTCCCTAATGACGCTGAAGGGAAGCGAATTGAAGGCGTTTCTTATATCTAAAGAGACCGCCACAACCACTTCCCTTCGATCTGCCGCCCGCTCACAGAGCTCTCGTAATGCTAGGAGGGCGTCCACTGTACAGCGACCCCTCCTGAACCCGTACTGGTTTTCCGCTAGGTTGGGGCCCACCGTCTCAAGATGCTGGACTATCCTGTCTGCGATGATTCGCTCTAGCATTTTGGCAGTCTCGTCAAGGAGTACCACTGGACGATACGCTGACGGGGAACTCAAGGGCCGTCCATCCTTCAGGAGCAGGCAAAGCCGTCCCCTCTTCCACTGCTCCGGGAACTCTCCCGACTGCAGACAGTCGGTGAAAAGCTTTCGTAGGGCCTCGCCCAGATGCTTAAAAGCAGTGGGCAGGATGCGGCCTGGAACGCCATCGGGGCCCGGCGCCTTTTTCTTGTGCCGCAGGCGGTCAACCACACTCTCCATTTCAGCTTCCGTCACCGGCGTGAAGCCCGACTCGGTTTCCCGATGGCTTTGGGAGGCTACCAGAGGGGGGGGGCATCGAGGGATATGCCGGGAAAAGGCTATCCACGACTCTCACCAGGAGCTCTGGCTCCATGTCGTCCATGGGTGGTGCCTGATGGCGGAGCTTGCTCCTAACCATTTTAAATGGGCGACCCCATGGGTCCGCGTCAAGGCTGGCCAAGAAGTCATCCCAAGCTTGGGACTTGGCCCTTATTATGCCAACCTTGAAGGCCTCCTTTGCCTCACGGTATGCCGTCAGGAGGTCTTGCTCCACTTCCGGTGGGCCTCTGCGGCGTCTTCGACAGCGTTGCAGCGCGCGTCTAGCCCTCAAGGTGGAGGCCCGGAGGGACTCCATTTCCTCCGACCACCAATAAACCGAGCTCTTCCTCGGAGGCCCTCGTGACCTAGGCATCGCGGCGTCGCAAACGGCAGTAAGAGCACGAGTCATACGCCTGGCTCTCTCCGATGTATCACCCTGCCTGAAACGCGCTTCGTTAGTCCAAGCCTGCGTGGCTGCCTCTTCCTCAGCTCTCTCCAGGTTAAGGTGGGTGACAGACCACCTAGGGAAGTGTGTGCCTGCCGGACGTGGCCTCGCCGTGGGGTTGTCATCGCGGGGCCTCACCCTAAAAACAATGTAGCGATGGTCCGACATGGTCAGGGGCTCCGTTAAAACAGTCCACCCTTCTACTCTCAGGGCTAGGGCGGGTGTGGCCCAGGTGATGTCAACCCTAGATCCCCCCGTTCCCCGCACACAGGTGTATACGGTCCCCCTGTTCAGGCACTCGAGGCCCTCCGAAACGGCCCACTCCAGAACAGCCGTGCCCTTACGATCGGTGATGCGGGAGCCCCAAGCCTGATGCTTGGCGTTAAAATCTCCGGCCACGAGGACCTGCATCGGCGCCAACCGCCGGAGTGCCCCTCCAACGAGGTTCAACCAACTCTCCAGCTGGTCTACTCGTCTATTTGGGGAGAAGTAACAGCCAAGAATGGCAATATCTCCCCAGACTGCAGCCACATAACCCGGTCCTCTCTCCCTAAACGAGAGAGAAGGGGAGTGGCTAGTCTTTTGCGGGACCATTAGGGCGACGGTTTCATCCTCGTCTCGCAGCCAGTTCCGACGCTCCGGCACGCAATAGGGCTCAGACATGATGACAAAATCGGAGTCCAGCTCCACAGCCTGCTGCATCAAAAGATCTTGCGACGCAGCTGCGTGGTTAATATTCGCCTGGAGGTAGCTGAGTGTCCGTCTAGACATTAGGCGTTGTCTCAGCTACCTCCATGGTCGTGGCCCCTGCTTCTGTCCCCTGTGGCTTAGGGGGCTGTTTAGCTCTAACCGCCGGCGGGCGGCAACTTTTCCCCCCCATCACGTGCGCAGCTGGCAGTTTCGCCGCCAGACAAACTGCGCACTTGGGATCCCCCTTGCAGTCTGCCGCCTTGTGGCCATCTTTGCCGCACTTGTAGCAGGCGGTAGAACGGTCCACTTCTGCCGGGCAAAATCGACTCATATGCCCTGGCGCCATGCATTTGTAGCACCGGAGTGGTCGCGTTTCCAACGCCTTGATTTGGACACTGCTCCAGCCCACCAAAACCCGGGACTCCACCAGCACCCTTGCCGCCGTTACCGGGCATTTCACCAGCACACTGCGCTGACCCCACTGACCCTGACGAATAGGGCCCACCTTGATGTATTCTTGTGCGCAAGTCCCTTTCTTTGCGAGAGCGGCTTGTATATCCTCGGTGGTGATGGATTCGTCAAGTCCGGAGACGCGCAGATCCACGCATTTGACTGGTCTGGAGACCGTCGCGAAACCATCCAACACCGTCTTGAGCTTTTCGGCCATAGCATCCGCTTTTTCACCGCCCTTAGCGCCGGGGATTTCAATTTTCCGCGCGCCGGTTTGCGTCTCCTTCACTTGGAGGCGATCTATGCCCAATGCCTCGAGGTCGATGGCCCTTCTAGCTCGGGCAATCACCTCGGCGTATGTGGCGCCATTCGCCGCAGCCTCCTCCGAGATGGACAAAACCACCGCCGCAGACTTGGGAGGAGATAGCTTTGGTCCCTTTTTGCTCTTTGCCGCCGATTTTGATTTCGGTGGCGGAGCGGGTGGGGCATTTTTCTTCTGCTTCTTTGTCGGCTTCACCGGCTTACCGTTCTTCCCAATGTCCTGCCAGGGAGCCTCCTGCTGTTCGGCTGGCTCCTGAGATTTTGAAGCTGAGGGCACCTCACCCGATCGAGAGGGTCCAGCCACCGCGTTAGCATATGTCTGCTGTGCCCTCTTCTCTGTTTCTACAGCCGCCTTTCTTCTATCCGCCTGTAATAGCGGCCGATGGTTGCGGGCCGGGAGCAATCTCTCCTCGAGACCCTCTAACTTGGCCTGGATCATGAACCCGACCGACTCCAAGACATCTCTTTTAAACTCCTCCAGGGTGTCTCCTGCGCTTGGGGATGACACCACCACCTGTTGCTTGCCATGCGATCGTTTTAGCGCGGCTGCCTCCGTGCTTTTGTCTTGAAAGCCCTCCCTGTAGGCTCTCATCTCTGCTTTAACACTTGCCAGCTCCTTATGCAGCCTGGCATTATCTGCAGTCAACCGCTCGATATGCTGGCTGAGGCTTGTCTCGCCAAACCGACTGACCACCTCACTAACTCTAAGAGCATTCCGCTTAATGGCGTCCCTCTTTTGTTTACTCAGGGTTTTACTGACATAGACTGTATCCCAGATGGTTTGCAGGTCATTTCTCGCCATCCTCGCCATCTCCTGTGGGGATAATTCAGGCTGCAGCGACGACTCCGTCGGATTATAGTGCAAAAACTGTGCGCTCCCTGACCCTGTATCTTCATCCTCGGGGTTGTACTCCTCCGAACTAGGACCCCGATCGCGTAGGCGTTTTTTCGCGCTTGAAAGACCTACAGTTGTGTTGGCTGCTAGACCTTTGTTTTTGGACTTGGGCTTCGCGCCAGTCTTTCCTCTACGTGTTGAGCTCAGGGTTTGGTCGGAGTCAGAATCCTCCCTAGCCACATTGCTCTTATCGACATTGGTCTTGCTCTCGCCATAAGCCAACCGCGCCGCCGTAGCAGACCTTGTAAGCGGTCCCGCACGGCCCTTAGCGAGCTCTTGCTCGCTCAAGCCCTCGTCTGCTCCGTTATCCGATTTGGCCGAGCCCATCGGTGTGTTATAGGCACTGTTTATACCTGGACCCTGTGCGCTGTCCTGCTGCTCTGCGTCAAAAAGATTTTTATTATTGTTAAATTTTTCCATATCTCGTCCCACGATTATGGGGGAAAAAACGGTCCACCCGGGCAGAGACCCCTGTACCCGGGTAACCCTACATACGCCTGGGGGGGCGGGAGGTACCCCAGGGGTGCTCGGTAGCAGGTTAGCAACTCTGCTAACCACCTTTAGGCGGTCCGACGCCCACGTCCCCGACGCCGGACCTTTGAGGATTGTTTATAGTGGTTTACTCCACGCGGCCCCCGTGTTAGTACAACGACGGCCCCCGTTCCTGCGAAACGTACAGGGTTACGGTTTGATTTTGCATTTTTTTAAGGGGTTTCGCTCCCCGCGGTCCCCGTGACAGAACACGGCGGCCCCCGTTCCTGTACTATGTACAGGGTTACGGTATAAACTCTGGTTTTGGTTCGCGCCGGCCGAAGCCGGTAACCCCCACTGGAGGCCGTTCCCCTATCCACCACCTGGGGACGCGCCCGGTCTCGGATCCAGAAACCGCATCACTCGCGTGAGGCCGAGGTGCAACTATTACCTAAGCGAACTGCTATTAAGCGTAGTGTAACTATTAAGCGTATTGTAACTATTCAGGGTATTATAATTGTTATTGTAACTTTTAATTGTAGTGCAACTAATAAGCATTGTGAAACTATTAAGCGAAGTGCTATCAAGCGTAGTGTAACTATTAAACGTAGTAAAACTATTAATCGCATTGTGTATACCCATTTAATTTAGTGTAACTATAAACGTAGTGACAAGATTAATCATAGTGTAATATTTAATCGTATTCAAACTATTAAGCGTAGTGTAACTGTAACTTAAGCGTTTTAAGTTTGATATGCCGTCAGCTGTTTAAGCTGATTCTACTTTTACTTGCTTTTTTGTGCAGAGCCTTCTGGCTAATGATTCTTAATATTTTACTGTTAGCTAAAGTTCGTCATAATTAACTTACAAAAAAAATAGCTGTAAAACCTTCTGAAAAATCTGTTTCATATGACTGTGTAAAATTAATTTTCGTTATATTTAATTTGTAATTTTGGTATTGCATTTATTATACTCGATTGTACTTATTATCTACTTCATACATTTTTAACGTATAATAAATGTACTTACCTAATGTACTACCTTACGAATTATTTTGCATAAACTTTACAGCTGAAACCAAATTCAGGGCAGCTTCCGTAACGAGTTTAAAAAACTACACTTAAAAGTTGTCCGTCGACACGTGAAGCGGTCAAACTAAATGGTTACGGGACCCAGCTGAATTTAGTGGCTGTAAGATTAAACCTTAGCTTGGTTTAGTCAGTCATAGCACACCTATGGACACTCCATACTACCGCCCCCGCTTTTAAACCTTCTACTACTAGGTGGAGGTGAGTGTCGCTTCTTTACGTAGCAATATAATAGTATTTGGACAGATATGAAAAAAATTGCTCTCGCTCTGAAATTACGAGAAAGTAAGATTTTTTTTATGATTTCAAGATCGATTCCTTAGGAAACTGTTACTTGGGCAGCTGAATGTAAATTGACATGAATATCTATAAACGGAAACCATTTTTAAGGATTCCGTACCTAAAGGGTAAAAAAGTACCCTATTACTTAAGACTCCACTGTCCGTCTGTCTGTCTGTCACCAGGCAGTACCTCATGCATGCACCGTGATAGCTAGACAGTTGAAATTTTCACAGATGATGTATTTCTATTGCCGCTATAATAACAAATACTAAAAAGATAGAATAAATAAATATTTAAAGGAGCTTCCATACAACAAACTTGATTTTTCTGGCGTTTTTTGCTTGATGTTAATAACGGCAACACGTAAGTAGACGCTTGAAATATTCACAAAATATTTAGTTGTTTATTCACTTTGGTACGGAACCCTTCGTGCGCGAGTCCGACTCACACTTGGCCGGTTTTTTTGCTTCACAATTACATAATACACTACAAGGTTCGTCACCGTAAGGTCTATTTTCCTTTGCTCACAATAAGTCTGCTTTACCGTTTGCGAATGACATACTATAGCGATTAGTCATCCTTTACGCAACACGTCAATTCTGTCCTTCAGTTTGTCAACAAATTTTAAATTATTTTAATAATTAGTTATTGAAAAAAAAAAAAGCTTTCGATTGTCAAATATCTGGAAAGGTATTTCTTTCGATTGCGAGGGTAGTAATATCTTCACATTGATGTACTGAACGCTGGCTAACAGCGAGTTAGAAGTATTGGATAATTTCGACGCTTCTCCCAGCGACACCGTAGCTCAGTGGTTAGAGCATTCGCCCAGACAGTTTTTTCTAATACTTCGTTTTCAATATTTTCTACCACTCTTTGTGACGGTACCAGCTGCTTTATTGAAACCCTAAAAATGTGTAGAAGTGTCAAAATGTATTAACAATTTTGTCAAAACTTTACGGCGAAACCCAAATTCAGAACAGCTCCCGTAACGAGTTTAAAAAACTACACTTAAAAGTTGCCCGTGGCAAAGCCGGAACATAGCGCAAATCGTCCAAACTATCAGCGGGCCAATCGCCGTAATTCTATGCAGCGCGTCTTCATCGCGTTTGGGTCTTGACGTTTGATTTCGTATTGCCGTAATGACATAACGACGCACACGTCACGCAAACCTATTGTCCTACAATCCTGTCTGATCCGGTGACATCCGTGACAGAGGAACCACTTGCAATACGAAATTAGCTGTCAAAATAGACTGTCGTATGAAAACTGTTTTAGTTCCAAAGATTATCACCGGAACAGAAAACGTTGTCGCACTAGCCGCGCGTTATAAAAACGGTTTTGCACGTCAACTGCACTGGGTCCCAGCAGTGGGGACTTATAATGGCTGATTATGATGATGACACAATGCACTGATATACCTACCTACATGATTATAAATTAGTTTTGTGAAAAAATCCGTGATAGTATTTTATTTAGATGAACAGTTCGCGCAGAAATCTATAAGATGTGTTTATATAAATTTGTTTTTGCCTCATCAGTTAAATTCAAAACCGAGCTTTTATTAACGAAATTAATTTTTCAAACCTCCTGAGCGCATAATTCCCACACCGCGCCTCGCGAAACCTATATTTTTAATTATCATATTCCATTCGAGCAAAAATCTCATCACGGCACTGAATAATATCGAGGATTCGAGATTAAAGGGAATTCTCTCAGTTTCACGTCCGAGATTCGATTCTGCGAGTTTTTGTACAGTATACATTTTTGTTCAAAACCAATCGCATTATTCAGGCTTCAAAGGAAACGCGAAGACGATACCTCTCTCGAATGTCCTTTCATTACTAAAATTGCATAGACCTTTTGTTGTGCGATTTTATTGAAGTTGTAAGTAATATTTGGGAGTTAGGAAATTTGCCTTTACAATGTTTTGTTTGTGAAAGATGGGTTTGCATTTTAGGTTGGGTGCGGTGGCGTTCTTTTGAAAAGGGATAAGGCGTTATTATCTGTGAAATTCGGTAAATTCGAATAAAAGAGCTGAAAGGCACTCTTCCTTGTTCATTTACATTGGTTGTTACTACGAGTAGAAGAAGAAGTCTAAATTACAATAATAAATGTTTTCATCATCAGTGATTTACTGACCCTATCGCTGTAGCACTGACCTTCCTTGTGGATGGATAAGAAAAGTGAATCATGACCCACCACGTGAACTCAATGCGGATTGGTGGTTATTAACGCCTGCAAATACAGCCAGTATCATATCAACGGCTAACGTGTAATTCCGGTTGCTCGTACATTACAGTAAAGTAAAAGTTAAAATTTAACTGTTGTCAATTTTGACCTCGGTTAAAGAAAAATACGTTGGGTTAAAAGTGTTGTCTATACTATTTCATTAACCTTCCTTCGAAAAGGACCTAGACTGTATCCAGTGGAAGACCATCAACAATCTTGAAACCGTCGACGCTCTGGCTGAGGCACTTGTTTCTAGTGTGAGATTGCTCTTTGACCTACATGCTCCATTAAAAAGAAAAAAGTTTAAATATCCACCCCATCCATGGATAACAGACACGGTGAGAGTTATGATGAGGACAAGAGACAGCTTTCATGAAAGATACAAAAAGTTATGTAAATTAAAAAAGGTAGATGAAGCAAACAAAATGAAAGAAAATTACAAAACAATGAAAAAATTAGTGCTTACTGCTATCGAGACTGAGAAGAGATGTTACTTTAATAACCACATAAATAAAAATATATACAACTCAAAGAAATTATGGAAGAACCTCAAAAATAATATAATACCAAATAAAAAAGAACAATCTGACCTCCCACCTTTTTTAGATAACCCTAACAATATCAACGCTCATTTCCTCAACGTCCCTGGCGAAAACAAAATATCAATATCCCAACTTACTTTTTTGGAGCACCACAGAATCGGAGATGCATCCTTCTCCTTACAGCCAGTTAGCGAAGACACTGTACTAAAAACTATCATGGGTTTCAAGTCTAACGCTCAAGGTGTTGATGGTATTTCACTTGAAATGTTACAGCTCACACTACCTCAATCACTGTCAACAATCACTACACTCATTAACCGCTCAATCGAAGAGAGTGTTTTTCCGATGATATGGAAAACTGCGGTAGTCAAACCACTACCAAAGAGCAACCAGCCTGAATCTGTGCAGGACCTCCGACCCATTAGCTTGCTGTCTTGCTTGTCTAAGGTGTTGGAAAGGATCGCTTGTGAACAACTGACCAAATATTTAGAGGACAATGACATCCTTCCTCACACTCAATCTGGGTTTCGTAAAGGCTATGGTACTGCCACTGCTTTGGCAGATGTTGTGGACAATATCCTTGCAGACCAAGACCAGGGTAGGATCTGTGCCATGCTCTTATTGGACTACTCACGCGCCTTTGACGCAATAAACACAAGTTTACTTTTATCCAAGCTGGCTTATTATGGTGTTGATGCCAAGTCAGTTAGATGGTTTCATAGTTACCTGTCAGATAGGTTTCAATATGTTGAGACTTCTAAAGTAGACGGTGTCAAAACCCAGTCAACAAAACTTCCAGTGTCACGAGGCGTCCCGCAGGGATCTATTTTAGGGCCGATCCTCTACATTCTCTACTCTGCTGATGTCACTGTAAAAATAAAAAACTGCCATCACCACCTCTATGCAGATGATTTGCAAATTTATATTTCTTTTCCACCATCTGACTATGCCACGGCTGAGGGTAAACTAAATGAAGATCTGTCCCGGGTAGCTACATGGTCCGAGTCTAACTGCTTGACCCTGAACCCCAAAAAGTCAAAGTTAATAGTGTTTGGAAGTAGGAAGAATATAAAAAATTTTAAAAATTACCCTTTCAATATAACACTCAATGGTGAATCAATTGAGCGTGTGGACAAGGTCAGAAACCTGGGGCTTGTCATGGAAAGCGGGCTCACTTTTGAGACTCATGTAGCCGAATGTGCACGTAACAGCTTTTACCGTCTTAAATTGCTATATAGAATCAGACCCTATCTGTGTGAAGAGCTCAGGATCAGACTGTGTGAATCATTGGTACTTTCTGGGCTCAACTACTGTGACACAGTGTATGGCCCACGGCTTCTGGCTAGGTCCAAACAGCTGATTCAGCGGGTGCAAAACTCATGTGCCCGGTTTTGCTTTAGTGTTCCACCACGCGCACACGTCACACCATTCCTTAACTCAGCCAGCTTGCTCAAGATGGAAGCTCGCAGAAAATTACACCTTGCTTGTTTATTGTTTGAAATTATCCACACAAAAAAACCACAATATCTTTACGACAAGCTGGTTTGGGCTGGAGAGCGACAACTTTACCTGAAGAGGGCCTGCACTCACATCTTCTCCACCCCCAAACACCGGACTGTGGCCTTCCGCGGGTCTTTCAGATTTGCTGCCACTCAGTGTTGGAACGCTCTTGACCCTCCCCTGCGTGTGCTGAGGACAAGGCGCACATTTAAAAATCACTTTAAAAACTATCTACTAAACACGCAACGCCTCACATGACTGTTAAAAGTACTAACCTTAAGTTTTTTCACAACACGCTCACACGAAATGGCGACCGCGTCCAACAACTGGGATGGCAAGCTTTGATTTTCGGACGGATCTTTTATTCCTTTATATATTCTAATTCTTTATTGTTGTTTAGATTTACTCCGAAATGGTTTCTCCTTCTTCTTAGATGTAATGATGTTTGGTGGTCTTTTATGTATCTCGCCAACATTTGGGCCCCATACTGGGTCGCTCTGATTGACGAATGTATGTATGTATAGGTATTTTTACTTATAATTATTATGATCGAACTTTTTCATTGTGCTCTGCGAGATTGCTTTGTTTGTTTTGCGTTTTTTTTGCTTGCGCGGCTTGCGCCTCACTTCACTCTCACTGCACTGACAGCTGCTGACAATTGACATTGACAAGGACCCGGATGACATATACTTCGTATTCAAAGTGACACTAGGCAATCAACCTACAACTATACTGCCTTATTCATATAATATATATATTTAATATCTTTTATTTATTTATTCATTTGTATCTCGCTGGCTCACTGATTAGTTCTAAATAATCGTCCCTGTCAGAATGAACAGCGCTTCTTCGTCACTCCGCCCACCTGTGTGTGACTAAGAAGCATCTCGCTGAGACAGGGTTCTTTGGCCACACACACCTCCTTACACCAACTTTTCTAAATTTTTTTTTTTTTCTCTTCCACACCTGTCTTTGTCTGCGTACCTTGTTGTCCTGTCTTTAAATTATTATTTTTTATATGTGTGTGTGTGTGTGTCAATAAATCTATTTCTTTCTTTCTTTCTTTCTTCCTTAAATTACTAATGTCAAAATTTTAACCACCCCCACCCTGTCGGTTATTTTGACTGCCGTTACATGTGTAATTTGACTGCTCGTTAAAGTAACCGCTTCTTCAACAACGCTTTTTAAATTTGACCGCCCCGGTTAATTTTACTTTAACCATAATTTAACCCTAAAGTTAACGTAACCAAGCTTCGAGCAACCGGACCGTACGGAGAAGCTCGAGTTTATTTTTTAACAGCTCAGTATCTATTATACTTAATATTATAAATGTGGAAGTGTGTTTGTTTGTCCGTATTTCACGTCAAAACGGAGCAACAGATCTACGTGATTTTTGGTATCGGGATAGTTTGGGAGCTGGAGAGTGACATAGGCTACCTTTTATCCCGAAAACACATCACATTCCCTCTAGTTAATGTCGTGTAGGTAGATCCAGAGAAAGTAAGTATAAGCATGTCGTATTCGGTCATGAGTACGGACACTGAACGAAACGCAAGCGCGAGCGCCACCTATCTGCAGGACGGGTGCAACTACGTTTTCCCGCGCTTCGACAGAATCGCGACGTTACGAGTGGCGGGCTCAGCGGGCGGAGACTCATTCTTGATCGAGTCGTCTCCGAATGAAGTCAAGTCAAGTCGTAGTCGTCCCGGGACTGTCCCACGTTTCGCTTAGTGTTTAAAGTTTGTTGTAAAGCATTGTAAAGTTAGTGTTAAAGTTGTCATTTGTTGCAAAGTAAAGATTGTTGTAATTGTGAACCTATTGTAATAAAAACTGGAAATTATAATATCTCCTTCTCATTGCACGATTTCCTACGTCTGCCCACATGATGTTAGATGGTTTAGCTCTAACCTTCTAGGCGACAAGCAGAAATTACTTTCTGCTCGAAGTAATTTTCTCTTCCCCATAAAATATAGGTACATACCACATACCTAGTTATTTACCTACTGAAAATGCAAAGTGAATTAAGCCAAATCCATGAGTATTGTTTAGTTCTCTCGATCTGCCCAATACTTGCTAACAGCAAAAGGGCGGGCGGTAAGAAATCAACTCTGAGCTCGCTAACTTACAGCGCTCTAAATTAAACGGAAACGGAAGCTATTTTATTTTAAACTAGTTGCCGATCGCGAGTTTGCTTGCATAAATTTATTCAGGGAAGGCTAGCACAAGCACTTGTGAATGTTAAATAAGCTACCACGTTTTTGACGCTTTCCCAGGGGTCGTGGTCAGGTCAGGCGTGACGAATCATGAAAACAACAACCCAAATAATATTTACTAAAGCGACAATTAAACGCTCCGTTAATAATCCGTATAGTTTTTTTTTCAATGAACAGAGCGGATTGTACCGGTAGAGATCATAGTGATACCTACTAATATTATGTATCAATAAGATTTTTGTAAAAATATTGTAATGTCATCCAAACCAAACCTGTATACAAAATTTCAGATCGATTGGACACTGGGAAGTGGGTCAAATTTAGCTTGCAAGATTTGACGCGAACGGACATACCTACATTGCATACATACGCACGAAGATGATTAATTGTAAATTGAAAGTGAGTGTAATTTTCAACATCCCTTGAGACAAACTTAGGACAGAATTTTCCCAGTTTATCACATTCACATAGCTAGCACATTTCTCAGAACATAGTTTAGATATATAAAGCGTCTTAGCTCAGTGGTTGACATGATAATCGAGATTCGAGCGCGCCATCCGAGCATGTAACCCTCAAGCCGAGGCATAAACTCCGAGGGAAATGCCAGAGACACCGCCACTGGTCTACTGACCTGGATGCGAGGCGAACTCGAAAGTAATACTTAGTCTATTTAGACGATATCGCTCAAGAAGCTAGTTAATATTAGGTGTATTAAAAATTCTGATAAACTAGCACATAGCGTAACATAGCTTACATACCTAACCTAACACGCCTTAGCTTAGTGGTTGTCTTGTTAATCGAGATTCGAGCATGTAATGTAACCCTCAAGCCGAGACATAAACTCCGAGGGAAATGTCCACTGGTGACACCTCCACTGGTCTACTGACCTCGATGCGAGGCGAACCTCAAGCTGTCTCGTGTGGCATATAAAACAAAAGAACTTATTGTAAAGATTTCAAAAATATTTTTATTCTAATTATTTAGATCTACAGTAGATAGTTTAAAAGTTATTCGAGAAAAACGACAAAACTTGACCATTCCCCCCTTATCTATGAAACTACTGAGGCTAAAGTTTGAAAAAAAAAATGTTATTACCCTCTTTATCTGACCTCTGAGATCTCGGATGGGCAGCGTTCGGGAAGCTCCGGAATATATTCGCGTCTGAAATACTTCAATGTCTCAAGACGAAAGTCTTTAACCAGTGTTTGTTGCCAGTAATGACCTATGGAAGTGAGACGTGGTCTTTTGCTATGGGTCTCATAAGAAGGCTCAAGGTCACCTTGCGAGCAATGAAGAGAGCCTTTGCTTGGTATTTCCCTGTACGATCGGATCGATGAGATCCGTAGGAGAACTAAAAGAACCGTCATCGCTCGAAGGATTGCATCTTTGAAGTGGCAGTGGGCAGGACCCAAAAGAGGGAGCTATATACTGTGTATAGTGCCATCTCTTTCACAATCTTACTTTGACAATGCTCTAACTGTTCACATACAGTAAGGCCCCAGCTTACAGCAGAGTAATGACGACACAGACGTACGGACTATCATTATAACATTTTAGGCAACGATTTAGGAGGTTCGCAGCGTTTTAATTCGAATTGCTGCCTGGTAAAGAACGCCGGAAACTAAATTATAATAAAATATTGTCAAATTCAATATTGGTACCTTCATACATTGAAAATAAAATATGGATCGTTGCTTTATATTCCATTATTTACATTTTTTTAAATAAAAAAGATACTTACTGAAAACGAGACAGTTAAAAAATACCAACCTTAAGAAATGATGAAAGAAATTATAATTCAAAATCTCAAAAATACTTTTCATAGCTCTTGGTGTAAAAGGTATTGAAAAAAGTCGACCGAATTTTAAGGGGTCAATGTACTCCTGCATACAAACAACTTTTCTATGGACCAACATTGAAATCGCGAACGAAATGTCGCGTGACCGCTAATGTCAATCCCATACATTTTCTTTCTATTCTACTGGCGATATTGATAATAGAAAGCCACTTGTCTAGGCCCTCAGATGTTCCATACATGTTGATCTACTCGATTTAAAATTTTCCACGACTTTTTTTACAACATCTTATATAAGAGGCTATTTGACATCACGCTACAGCCTTTAATCCATTGCAACCGCTAATCGTAAGTTTTATTTAACTAGCTTTGTATGAAAACCAGAGCAGCAGCTTTTCGGCCGTTTATATTTATTTTTATTTATTTATGGACAACCAACAAGTTCATTCACTTAAAACTAAACATAGTTATATTATCTAAGGGATACAATTCTAAGTGATGTCTTATTTATAGGCTGCTACGGCATGTGGAAATTGCATTCAACTTACGGACTAAGCAGAACATGCAAACTAATAACAAAGGACATGGCTAAGAAACTGCCCTAAGCATGTATATAAATATCGCACTAGCCAGTAACACTCAAATATTCGTTAATTAATTATTCCGTATTTATTTTTCTCCTAACAGCTGCGTGAAATAATTAAATATTTAAAAGTTGACTTCTTGTTTCCCTTGAGCTTCCCTTGAGCAACGAAAACGTTCCGTTTCAGAAAAAAATGTTGACAATAAATAAAGTTATTTCGTTTTAAGGAAATAAACAATATTAATTAAGTACAAGCTCCTATTAAATAATAAATACTTATTATTGTCTTTTTACCGAAGCCGTTAAATAATAGTTGTGATTTGACTGATATAATATGAGACAAGGCTGTATGAGTGCTAAAACTTAACTTTTTGCAAATGACGTAAATGAACAAACCAAAACGTCACAGTCTTCACAGATATCTTGTAGGGATGGGCGATTTTTTTACGAAAAAATAGTTTCATGCATCGATTTGAATTGAAGTTAACAAATCGATTCACTAAAAAATCGAGGCCAAAAAATCGATTTTCCGAAAATCGATCTATTTCGATTGAGTTCGTATTTTCAATATAAATACAAACCTAATCGTAGAAAACACAAAAAGGCTCTTATAGTAATCGATCTTTTACAATTTTAAACTAACAGCGTTTGTTTTACGTTTATTTTGTCCTTAAATAGGACATAATATGGGCTTCAAATGTCAAAGGAAGCCCATATCTATATTTTTGAGCCGGTAGCCCCCCAGATTAGGAATGGTAATTATTTCAGAAAAAAATATCGATCTGCTGTAAGTATTTCCCAGTGCTTTTTATGAGCAACAGTCTGTCCTTTTATAAGCAGTCTGTCCTTTCTACTAGGGTCCAAGCGATTCAAAATCAATAAATTGTTATTTCTTTTAAATGTGTTTGGGTAGTACATTCAATTAATAGTAAATATTTTATGGTTGTTATCGAAACAGAAAAATCTAATCTCTATTTGCTAGGGCGAAATATCGATTCACTGGATCGATTCAGTGCTAGATATTGATTTTAAAATTGTTTTTTTTTGTATGAGAAATCGGTTTTTCGATTTCAGATCGCCATCCCTAGTATAATATCTAGTCTGTCACAGTGATGTGCCGAGTCGCTATTCGGGAAACAAGAAGTCAACTTTTAAATATTTGATTATTTCACGCAACTCTTAGGAGAATAATAAATACGGAATAATTAATTAACGAATATTTGAGTGTTACTGGCTAGTGCGATATTTATATACATGGTTAGGGCAGTCGCCCATACTAAATTTAGCCATCTCCTTTATCTTTAAACGAAAATAAAAAAGAATGAAATATACATACGTATGAAAACATGTAAATGTGCAAGTTCATAAAGCACATAGACACCAATATGGCCAAAAGTATATTTCACCCTATCTTGGGAGTTTACAATTAACGAAAGTTCCATATTTACTAAATATGTCGTTTAATATAAACTGAAATTCAATACATATTTGACAGCAGCACTTTGAGAGCTTTTGAAGGACATACAGTTTACTATTCGATTACCATAATGATAGTTTTCATGCTAGGGGTACTGTTATGTTTTAACAGATATCTGCCTCACCGCTGTAATTTTCGCCGCTATCCTCTCTTAAAAAACTGTAAAAGTTCTCCGAAAAGAGTACAGTCACCGAGTCTGAGCCGAAATATGCTAACTTGGACATCGTCACGAGCTTAATCCAAAGAACCACCGCGCACCGGTGGCCGCACGATTACACTTGCAAATCCCATCTCTAATTCGACCTCGACAGAGGCGGCCTTAAAAAGCGAGGCTTTAATTACTTTTGCGGCATCCCTACCTGCAGGATTAAGCATCCGATGTCGCCGTAATGAGCACTAGTTCTAAAATTAACTCCCTGAGCTTGGCCATGCGAATAATTTGCGAATTTTATGCAGTTACTTAGGTACTTTGTCTTTAATATATGCTTGTATGCTGGGTGGGATGTTTTAATAAATAACTGCAGGCTGGAAAGGATTACGACTAGATTTATATACCTACTATTAAACCGCCTCGGATTCGATAGGATGCTGTTATCCATGAAGAAAACTACAAAATGCATAAAGGCAATCAAGTTTCGAATTAAAGTTCACAGTTTTTGAAGTGAAAACTTCTTTAACTTTCTTTGCTAGTTGTGCACTTTTTGTGATGGGTAAAACTCGCGTCAGAATCACGGCGGCGTGACCGTCAGATCGTAAAACGGACACGTGACCTGATCGAAAAGCTGTTACAATGTCATTAGAATACGAAGGCAAATTTCGCCACCATTTCCAAAGTCGTGATAGCACAAGTTAGAAAACGGGCGGCATTCAAGCCAGAAGACCTCGGTTCAAATCTAGTCCGTAATTTTTCCTTTTTTTTGTCAAATTCCTTTTTTTTTGTGAAAAAGTCTAGGGAGCCCTTTTCACTTCTGCTGGCACTCCCGGAGTGCAACGCGTTGTTTTTTTTTTTACATTTTCCTAAATGTCTCGCCACTTAACATAAATACCTGCATAACAAAAAAAGTGACAAACTTATTGCCAAGGTTACAATCGAAAGATGCAATAAAATTAAAAAAAATGTAAGAAACTTAGAAACTACAAGTAGGTATGTGTAGGATATAAACAATTTCTATTTCCCAGACTTCCCAGTTACATGTTTACAAATCGCCAACAATCTACAACGATATTTTGACGTACGGTAGAAAAACCAACAGTTCAGAATAGGGTCGCGTATGAACTCGCTGCATCGAGTTATGTTTGCGGAATAATACTGCAGACTGGCTGCCGAGTGACGACCCCAGCTATAGGTAGACGAGTGGTCCTAGATATGGCATTTTTATTATTGATATTTTACAACACTCAAGTCATATTGAGAATACTATGAGGTTGCTAGTTATTCTACACAGTTAAGGTTTGGAGGAATGGGCTATCACCTGGCGTAAGTCCCTATCTACCGCATCTGTGTCTGAGTTAGCACTCGGTGCTTGGTCTTGAGGATAGTATGGTTGCCGTTTATTGGCAAAATAATCGAGTGTTATACAATAGCACAAAATAAAGAGTTTACAGAAGGACCGCTCTCACCGTTTTTGAAAATCTATACCTATCCTTGTCTGACTCACTAGGGTTGCTTCTGTATTGATTCTGAATTTAAAAAGGAGTAGGTAATATAAGTTAACAATCATACATACATCAATTCGTTTATACATACATCTTAAACATGTTTACATGCCTTAGAGGCTGCTTAGATGGTAAACTAAATGGTGGTCTAATATCCATTTAAAGTCCTATATTATGTTGTAATGTATTCCAATCCAATCCTTTATGTTATAATGTACTCTATGAACAATATATAAATATGGTGTAATAGTTAGGTATCTCACTAAAAACATAAACGTGAAAAACGTTTTTGAAAAAAAAAATAGTAACCGCCTTCAAAACGGATCTTCAAACAAAAATTAACAAACACTAAAAAACGAAAAAAATAATAAGATTTTTTAATTTAAAGGACGATGATACGTGACTTTTTCTAATTTATCTTGGTACTTACTGGACTGTTTGAAGTCGGTGCCATCTTATACGTATTGAGGTAATACGTCCTACACCTCACGCTTGGGACCGGGTTTTTTTTATATGTTAGTTATTTCACTCAGTATATTTCGTTCTTATTCTTTTTGGCTTGGCACCGACTTCAAACAGTCCAGTAAGTACCAAGATAAATTAGAAAAAGTCACGTATCATCGTCCTTTAAATTAAAAAATCTTATTATTTTTTTCGTTTTTTAGTGTTTGTTAATTTTTGTTTGAAGATCCGTTTTGAAGGCGGTTACTATTTTTTTTTTCAAAAACGTTTTATTTTTCGATTTTTAGTGAAGTAGCTTTTTTAAGAAACTACATGGTGATTATGAAAAATTGTTGTAAATATCCTATCCGTTACGGAATTCAGCTTTCCATCTTTAGCTACTTAGATAACTTGAAGGAACACAACTGAAGGTCCATTCATGCGTATGGTATTTATAAAACATCATAATATAACTCCTAACTGTTGAGGAGTTTCACCTCTCATCAGCAGCTCACCCTAATAACCTGAAAGAATATAACTATTGGCCCATACGTACGATTAATACTTAAAGAAATATTCTCCAGCTCCTAACCGTTAAGGAGTTGTAGCTTCCATCACCAGCTCATCACTATGAGATGATGACTACCAGATGCAAATACTTGACTAACTTCAAAATAAATGGAACGCATAAGACTTGCCTATATTTGAGAATTTCTCTCAATTTTCCTGGAATTTGATCCCCTGGTCCTGACTTGGTGAAAGTAAGATCAGGTCTGAAGTACTTACCAACTTTCGAAAAAAAATATATTTTGAAAATGATCCCCAATTTGATGAAACTATGAAATCGTCCATATACCCAAATAAAGTCTGAATACACATTATTCAGGATAACTCCTGAACTTCTGGCCAGTTCTTGATAAAATTTGAATGGGACCACACGAGAAGCATCACCTTTTAAATAAAAAAAGAATTATCCAAATCGGTTTATTAACTAAAAGTTCTGAGGTAACACACATAAAAAAAAAAAAAATACAGTCGAATTGATAACCTCCTCCTTTTTTTGAAGTCGGTTAAAAAGGCACTAAGTTCGACGAATACATAAATGTAAAAAGGGTGCCAAGTTCAGCGAAAAATAGTTGAAATCTAAATGGGTTACAAGTTCCATAAATTTTTTCGTTCATGAACTTCAAATAATTAATTTTCTTAAATGTTGAATTTATAACTTGTCATCTTCAAAAATTTAAAAACCTTTATAACGCAAGAACTATATCAAGCAATAGTGGTTATTATTTTCAAAACAAGAAAGTGTATTTAAATACCTATGTTGAGTGTTTTTATCGTTTATAGGTAAATAAAAAAATATAGTTTAATAGTCAAAGTCAAATTTGTTTATTCAACTTAGATTGGTTTTTACAATACTTGTGAACGTCATAGAAGCTACGCTATCGGTTCGCAAACCCTACAGCGGGAGAACAGCGAGATGAAAACAGGTTCATATTTGTTTCTGGCGCAGCTGTTCTTTTTAGCCTTTTCTTGCACTCAAGAATATCGTTTTTCCGCTTTCTTTTTCTGGGAGAATTTGCAGAAAGGTGAGCTGCTTTTTGTGAATTTGAGTCACATTTAAGTTTTCATATTGTGTACAAGATTCATTAGTCTCCACAGTTGCTTGCGATTCTTTATTTTCATTTTTTTTACAGGTAGCTACAGTTTGGGATTAGTGCCTTTTTCAGGACAGTTCGGTTCGATGTCTTGATTATAGAATTGGTTTCATAATGGGCCTCACAAACTCGGTGATATGTTGACCATATGTTGTGTACATCTTCTCGATCAATTAAACTTAACCATAAGGTTCGTCTGAAATGAAATCATTTGATTTTTAAAATGAACTAGTTATTTTTGCAACGAAAATAGCCTATGGCACTTCTACGATTAAGACGTTAAAATAAATAGGTAAACGCATAATCGTGCGTGTTCCGTTCTCTCCCAAACTTGGCAGGCACACTGCCGTGCGCCTAGATAAAGAAAACTTTACTGCAAGTGAAATCTTATTTGGGATTTAATGATTGGCGTCCTTTCCTGAACTTGGCTGGCACACTGCCGTTCGCTTAGATGAAAAAAAATAACTGCAAGTAAAATGTTACAAACATGTTACAATGACTGAAGTCTCTAAAATGTAAGTAGGATCTCTTAACACTGCTAAAATAAAAGAAAATTCAACGACAACTTTTACTTGAAAATTCGTCAACATGACTTGTGGCTGTGCTCGCTGAACCGCCAAGAAGTTTTGAGAATACTATAACATCTAAATAAGGACCAGCGTCATCATCATGTCAGCCGAACGACGCCCACTGCTGGGAATAGGCCTCCCCCAAGGATCTCCACAACTATCGGTCTAATTAGATTACCTATGCGTGACCCGCTACGAGTTGTGATTGTGACCGGGCGGCGGCGGGCGGCGGTCGAGCGCCAACAAAGAATATATTATCTAGGTACCTACTTAACTAAACCATAGAACCCAAATAGGTACTGGCGTTTTACCAGCGAACGATAAGATGAATGTGTATGGTTGATCGTCGTTATCAAAGCGGCTAGTTCCAAAAGTACCTAGGTATACTCACCTACCAACAAGAGAAAACAGTTTGGCATAACTTACCTTTCAATATCGTTTGGAAATTTAATGAACGTGTATGCACAGTTTTTAGTCGTATTTAGACAACCAAATACACTGTAACTGTAATAATATTGGTTAGTAATTTTGTTAATTATTGGTAAAATAGGTATATAAATGTCACAGTGACACGTAGCGGCGCGGACGTGAAGTGATCAATTAAATGCTCTTTGGAGCTTGCGATCACTGACCTCTTTGCGATACTCGCGACTGAGTACTGTCCCAAACTGCCCCATTTTGCCTGTATATGTGACGTCTATGTGTGCGTGACGAAAATGGCACCTTGTTCTAAGCGGACTCTCTGCTAGGGCGACCGCCCGCATAGTTACTTTGTGACAATAGCCTCCTTTCACGCTTGGTGCTAAGGATGCTGTCTGAAGGGTAATATAGCGTCAAGAAAAGAGAAATATTACGATAGTCTCTTGTTTCGCGTGAAAATAGTATAGACGTGCTATAACAAAGGAAAGGGATGTTTTGCGAACGAGGTAGATACATTTTGCGTAAGGTACATTCTGCGACTGAAGGGATTTTTTCCTTGAATTGTATCTAAGTAGGTATATAAATTTAAATGAAGAAGAAAAATTTGATTTTTTGTTTGTTTGTATGTTTATGAATAGACTCAAAAACTACCGAACCGATTAAAAAAACACACTATATAAAGAGAGCTACATTGTTCCCGAGTGACATATTATGCAATATTTAACCCCACGGGAATCACGCAGGTTAACCGGGGGGTTTGTAAATACATAAACAGAGCTATCTGTCGCTTGCTTTTTCTGGCTTTGGAGAGATATTTTGTTTGTTTGATTATATTGGAACGATTCTAATTTCAGACGAAATATCACCGAACTTCCAGGGAGGCTCACCTCCATGGTCGCATACATTTGCCGCAAAACGGGCGCAGGCATTTTGCACGGAAACATTGAATAATTTTACACTAAGAACTCTGCGAAATGAATTCTTAAGAGAGAGACTAAACTATTGTAGATTTCGACGGTACGGTCAACGGCACATAAATGACTGCATTTACTGCATTTACGAGCAAAATGTGAACTTAAGTGCATGCTTTTATAGTCCAATTTGAGAATTTGTCTTTAATGGGTGCTTTATTTCTGCAGACACGCTCGGTTTTATTGCGTCAAGTCGTATGGAGATTTACGGGCATTGAGCTTGTTTATTCGCTACTGCTGGTTCACCCTTGTTTGGTAGAACAACGTTTCGTCGAAAATCGGTTCGACTAATTTTAGTTACAATAAAGTCATTTCACAGAATTATTCATTTGATCGAATGTTTATTTGTCATAATTTTATTTCGTATAATTATTTATTTGGTCGAATGTCATTTTACCGAATTTTCGATTGCGCTAATTTTATTTAGACGAATGTCATTTTACCGAATTTTCAATTGCGCTAATTTTATTTAAACGAATGTTTAACTAGTCTAATAATGATGATTTAGTCGAAAGATCGTTAATATTTGAGTGGCTCGGAAGTCCTGTAGAACACGTGATAGGTTAGAAATTTAAGGCGATCGCGAAGCGCAGCGAAGCGATCGCCTTAAATTTCGTGGTTATTTTTTTTTGTGAAACAATTCATAAGTAATTTGTATTAAAACAAAAAAATAACCACGAAATTTAAGGCGATCGCTTCGCTGCGCTTCGCGATCGCCTTAAATTTCTAACCTATCACGTGTTCTACAGGACTTCCGAGGAGTCGGCTTTTCTTCCAAACGTTTTTATACCAAACGATTATTATATCAAATGAATATTCGATGAAATGAACATTCTATTTTACGATCATTAGCGCAAACGTTGTTATCGCAAATGAATATTCGATGAAATGAAAATTATGTCAATCGATATTATACAAAGTGATTATTTTCTCAAACGTTGTTCGAATTATTGAAATTCGATCAAACGTTGTTCTGCCAAACAAGGGTGAACCGCTACTGCTACGTGGTAGTCATGCAATCTTATATTTAAGCTTATGATTGTTATAATTCTAATATTCCAACATGGTTGAGCAGCTTACTCACCGGTGATCAACCACTATTTCTCAGATAACGGGTTCAATTCCCGGAAATTGGAGCAAAATATGCGATGATTACAAAATGAAAGAAAATTTTCGCAGTAGTTGGTCAACGGATACGCGACTAAAACGTTTATTTTCGAGATATTCTATGTTTGGCTAAGCACTTTCAGCCATGTGCCGGGTGATGAATAATACGGTATTTTACTGATTTTTTTTTATTTCTTTAAAATGTATTTCGAAATATTAGCTACACAAAACAAGTTTTCATTTTGAATTATCTTGAATATTTTCAAAAATATAGGTCTTCAAACTTTATAATTAGACAAGGACAGGATGCTATCTTAGTGACGTCAGTGGGTTAGTAGCGTCATAGTCACGCCATAGAAGATTTCGTTTTAGAAAGAGACAGCTATAGTCAAAATCAAACAGACTATAATTCTTTTATTATAAAACAGATTCAAATTATTTTTTCACATTTGGTATTCTTAATTGCAATATTTTTTAACGTCATCATTAAATATCTACATTTCAACAACAGTAAAATACCCTATTATTGTCCATTCTTTATTTTATTTTTTTTATTTTATTTTATCTTTATTGGGAAACAAACAGCGTTCTTTACACATTTCAATTAACAAATAATAGAATCTTACATTTGCCAATGAAGTTTCCACTTAAATATAATACAATAGGGTTGAGTAAACATTAAACTTGTGCGCAATAGGTATACATTACAAAGTTATTAATTTTAGTAAGTATTTAATTTAAAAACACTTGACTGAAATTTTTATCTTAGACAATTTATAATTTGGATTTTACCTTTAATAACAATTTAAATTTTGATAGTTTAAGACTAAATATATCGATGTGACTATAATTAACGTTATATTCTTTCATGGCTCTACGGATAAAACTATTTTTCGCATAGTTTGTCCTGCTGGCAGGAACATGAAAAGTATCGCGAGGGCGCAAACTCAGTCTTGGGCATTTGAATAAAATTTTGCTTAGTAAATAAGGCGAATCAATACTACCGTTAATCATTTTATAGAGTTGAATTACATCTCTGTGCCCCCTTCGTAGTTGTAAGGAAAACACACTTTGGTTGTTAAAATTTTTGAATTTGTATTTTAAGCGTTTTAAGAATTTATTCTGAATTCTTTCAATCGCGTCAATATAAACTGTATACTGCGGATTCCAAGCAGTAGAGGCGTATTCTAGTTGAGACCTTACAAAGCTGTTATACAATAGTATGAGTGTATGAACATTTGTGAATTCAGAACTTTGACGAAAAATGAAGCCCAATAATTTATATGCATTTGTAGTAATTTTGTTAATATGGGATGAAAATAAAAGTTCACTATCCAGTGTCACACCCAGGTCTCTCACCTCGGACACTTTAGTTATGTTTTCGCCAAATAGTTGATAGTTAAACGCAATTGGATTTTTCTTTCTAGAATATGAGATTGAATAACATTTATTGATATTAAGCGATAGTCTATTATTATGGCAATATTGGCTCAACCGGTCTAAGTCTTTTTGCAACGTGACGCAGTCTTCTACGGATTTTATAAAAGAAAAGATTTTAGTGTCGTCGGCAAATAAAAGAAATTTAGAATTTAGAAAACACTCAGAAACATCGTTTATAAAAATGTTAAATAGCAAAGGTCCGAGGTGGGAGCCCTGGGGAACTCCTGAAGAAACTGGTATATAACTAGACATAAAGCCCTTAACGGTAACCGCCTGGGTCCTATTATGAAGGTAAGATTGTAACCATCTCAGGAGGTCGCCGTGTATACCAATGTACTCTAATTTCTTAAGTAAAAGTGGATGCGATATTTTGTCAAAACACTTAGAGTAATCAGTATACAAAGCGTCCACCTGGAAACCGCCCTCCATGCCATTTACCACCTGGTCCAAGAATTCACACAGGTTTGTCTCTGTGGAGCGTCCATTAATAAAACCATGCTGCTGTAACATTAAGAAAGGCCTAATAACTGGAAATAAAGAATCGTATATTATTTTTTCAAAAAGTTTAGGAATTACCGAAAGTTTCGAGATTCCTCTGTAATTACGGATATTATGTTTATCCCCATTTTTAAAAATAGGAACAACAATCGACTTTTTCCACAGCGTAGGCATCACTCCACAGGACATAGAAAATTGAAATAGAAAAGAAATGGGGACCGCTAGCTGCTCCCGGCACATTTTAAGAAAATATGGATGAATGCCGTCAGGTCCAGATCCCTTCCCTGTGTCCAATCGAGAAAGGTATTTCTCGACAACGCCTTCCGAAATCTCGATATTTTGAATGATACAGTTGTTCGATTCACGGCATGAACGATTATCCAAAACTGGGCTCGGGTCTTGAACAAAAACAGACTGGAAAAAAGAGTTGAACATTGTTGCAATTGTTGATCCATCAGAACCAACCGATGTATCCAAAAAAAGCGTGTCCGGGATAGTGTTGGAATCCCTCTTGGACCCGATGAACGACCAAAAGTTTTTACTATTTTTCCTAATATTATTTTCAGCGGTGGAAATAAAGGATCGATAGCATGATTTCTGTAATGCCTTAATATCTTTTCGTAATTGAGAAAAGTATAAATAATCAGAACGTCTGCCATACGTTTTCCATTTTCTATGAACTTTTTGCTTTTTTTTAATCAGATATATCAGTGAACACGAGTACCAAGAGGGATAACGAACACCATTAAAAACTTTCTTCTTGGGAACATGAAGCTCTATGACATTATTAATAATTTTATAAAAAATTTCAATTGCAACATCTATGTCGCGAACATTTAGTTGTCGCTTCCAATCGACTAGAGATAACTCGTTCTTTATCGCTTCGTAGTCCGCTGCATAAAAACAATAGGCGGTACGGGGCGCGGGGCGCAGGCACGAGTCGCCGTCGAACTCACACTTAAAACGAAGCGATGGGTGGTGCTTGTCCTCTGGAAGCGACAGCGGCTCCGCTCGAGTAACACTACATCTGGTACTAGAAATAACAAGGTCCAAACATCGGTTGTTGTGGTTTTTAATATTGTTAAACTGAGACCAACCTGTAAAGCTAAGAAATGTATGAAGTTGTGAAACAAGAATATTGACATAAGGGTTAATTAAACAAATATTTGAGTTGGTATCCGTATCCCAAATGGCATCAGAAATATTAAAATTCTTCTTATCAATAGATATGTTATCCTAATCTATACTTATATTATAAAGAGGAAAGATTTGATTGTTTGTTTGCATCGAATAGGCTCCGAAACTACTGGACCGATTTAGAAAATTCTTTCACCATTAGAAAGCTACATTCTTCCCGAGTGACATAGGCTATATTTTGTCCCGATATTCCCACGGGAAAGGGTACCACGCGTGTGAAACCGCGAGGATCCTCTAGTCCAAAATAATGAGGTACATTATTGTTCTGTAAAAATTGAGACATTTAAAATGACTGCTGATGATATGGCAGAACGATTATTAAGTTAAAAACATAAAACAGTTTTCAGCAAAGACACTAACACTTAAAATGGTAAACCTTACAATATCCTTGTAAGTTTGTTGCCGCTTGTACGGCTCTCTTGTAACGGCTGCCATTTTTACTTACTTCTTTCATTGTTTTATCCATAATAATCGCACCAACTATTAATTTTATGAAAAAATCATTACAATTATAAACAAATATGGTCTATTCAGTTCTATTGTATTTATGTGATAGGAGCTGTCAATGTCAGATGCCACTCAGCTGTCTGTTTGTTTGCGATGTTCCGAAGTAACATAGCTATAAACCGCCGCGCGTTCCGTGGCAGACTGTGATCTGTATGCGAAATACTTTGATTGTAGTTTCGTGCATATTTATATTGCATTTCTTAACGTAACAACATAAATAGTCTATTGGAAGCAATTTTGTCTTACGCGCGCCATAGATTTTACTAAATTAATCTTCCAGATAATTCTGAAATCTTCGCGACGTAATTAGTCGGTGCCTTGGCTGTATGATTAAAATCCAATGACAAGTTGAATCTATCTATGCAAAAAAATTATAACCCTACTTACAGCCAGAATGTTCTGGAAGATTTTTAATATATAAAGGAGAATTCGCTAAAGATTTCTCCTTTTTCTGGTTTCTCGCCCCAACATAATTGGGTGAGTGTTTTGTGCGCGTTTTATTTTCGTGATAAATAAATTATATTCTCGGTGCTATAACCTCAAACAGCCGTTCATCAATTCTATTCTTTTACATATTGTTTTCGATGAGATGTTTATTTCGTCATCGAATTTATACTAATATAAACTGCAATTGCCACACGGTGAACGGAATACTAAATATTCCGGGATCCAAAAGCAATTTACAGCCTAATATTTCCTTGTAACCTTGTCGTGACCGGTACCTAGAAGAGTGGGTTGTCTTTATTCAAATACATTTTAACTTACACCTTTAAATTGTCCCTCTTGTTCTGTAACTTTTAATTAGTATAACAATAGCCGCTGACATGAAAGTTAATGTGCTCCTCTTTCCTAATAGTAACCTAATTTAAATGACAATATTCCTATCTCAATTGTAGCCCAGTGTCATACCCACTCATACACAGCGGTCGGATTTAGTGAACACATGTTCATACCTGTTATCGTAACATTTCAGGGTCGTATCTCCGGGCAACATCTCCCCGAGTCTCACCGGTACCTACCTGCTGTACCTGCACCAGTACCTGCCTACTTCGTGCCGCTCTCCACCTGCTCCTGCGCGCCTAACCGCCAGGACCCTGCTCTGCTCCGGCCTACCCCGGACCAGACCCCGCTGCCTCTAGGCTACAGCGACTTCTCCCCTCTTTAGGAAGTCCCTAAGTTAAGTCCTCCCAACTTGTTCTTTGCACTGATCCCCGAGCGACAGAACCCACGGTCTAATTGTGGAAAATAAAATACACTTAATTTCATATACCCTCTTTTATTTCTGACTCGTGCTCTCCGGCTCCTCCAGCCAGGAGCGTTTCAGTGGCGCCCAGCTCATTCAGGCTCGCTTGGTGATCAGTGCTTTATTAATTTATTTATTTTTGTGCTTCGTATGTGGGTACCTATTTTTTTTATCCGAGTTGTGTAACGAACGGCTAACCGTGGTGATTTAACTGTAATATTTTCTTTAAATATCAGCCTTTCCTTGGTTCTAAACCAGGAAGCCTGTGATTTTTATTTTAACCGACTTAAAAAAAAAGGTTACTTACCTTTCCTTAATAAATATTTTTTTTTTTTTTTACTTTTTAACTTAAAGCCATTGATATTCATTTAACCTACTTCAAACAAGGAGGTTATTTACTTTCTTCATTTAAATTGTAATTTTTTTAAATTGAACTTACAACTGTTATAGTTACCCACATACCCCTTTTGTTACTTCAGTAGTGGTTGCACTTGAGTAGGCTCGTCGCGCAAAAGACTCACCTAACGTACTTAAATATGGCTGTGCGTAAGATAAATTTTCTTTCCTTACAAAAGTCGGAACTTGAATACGAAGTCGGACTTCGCGGAGAAACACCGGCTGATAACGTGGCCGATTTAAGGAAGCAAATTACAAAGATCTCTAAAGAACTTCCTTCTGAGGAGATTTTAGCCTCGCATTTGTCTTCTGCTGACGACTTAGACGGCATCTCAGCCGCATTAAACAAATCTAATAAAAACCTTGAATTATTAAAATCTAAATTTGATAGAGGTGTTTATTTGAGAACGGAGGTTATTCTTAACCACGTTTTTCATCGGCTCGGTAGAGTTGATGCAGCCGAGGACGCGTTATTATTGGGTGCCCTTGCTGAATGCAAGCGCGGCTTGAGGGCCCAGGACAGGGAACTGTCCACTTTAAAGCCTAGGGAGACGCCTGTCTCAGGCGCGAATGCGGGTGACCCTTTGCTCCCCGGTCCTTCTACTTCCAGCCGAGAGCAAGTCAACGCGACGGAGTCTATTATTAATGTTACTATCGATCGGGCTCTTTCCGATTTCACTAAACTTAAATTCAACGGGAAAACTTGTGTTGTTTCCTTTATTCAAAAGGTTGACGAGTTTGTCACAGCTAGGGGCATAGATTATAGTAGGGTTTTGTCGTTTGGTTACGAATTTTTTACCGACGACGCCTTGTATTGGTTTCGTTGTGCCAGGCCAAAAGTAAATACCTGGGGAGAGTTAGTAGCCTTGCTGAAGGCTGATTTTCTTCCGAAAAACTATGACTCTCAATTTAAATCTGATATTAGAGCTCGTACCCAGGGTGTTAACGAACCAATTGCTATATATCTTTCCGTAATGGAGGTTATGTTTTCTCGCCTCACGAAACCAATATCAGAGGAAGATAAATTAGAAATTTTACTTACTAATATTAGGCCTTGCTACGCTAATGCTCTTACTCCGTCTTCGGTGATAAACTCCATCGACGATCTTAAAGCTATTTGTCAACACGTTGAAAAAATACAGTGTCAAGTGGCAAATTTTGTTGAGCCTTCTGCTTCTAATATGTCGAACTTAGCTACGGAGTTCGTTTACCGCGGTGCTACTAGCACTCCGGTTGTTAATAAACCTTTTACTAAAACTAATAAGTCATTTGTTTCAGCTGTGAACAATGATAATATATATTGTCCTAGATGTCGTTCTAACACGCATAATTTGAAAAACTGTACTCAACCACGAACAATAGTTTGTTTTAAGTGTGGCAAAGATGGTGTTCGCACCCCCGAATGTCCGGATTGCAATAAGCCCACCAATCAAAAAAACTAATTGATCGGGATTGTGAAACTAGGCAGCTTCGCTCGAGATTCTCTAGTCGTTGCGATGAAGCTGAATGGAAAGAATGGTTATCTATTATATCTAATCTATCTCATAGTCATTCTGAGTCTCCAATCCCGGAATCTGAAATTAATTTTTCTCGACCGTATATTTCTGTTATTATTGGTGATAATCATGTCGTTGGTCTTTTAGATACCGGTTCCGGCATATCCTTACTTGGGAATAATTATCAGGGAAATATATTAAATCCTAATAATAAACTTTATTCTTGTGACCCGTTACAGCTTTCTGCAGCTGGCGGTCAAACTTTTACTGCCTCTAAATATGTTATTCTACCTTTAAATTTTAAAAATAAAACTATTCATATTAAATTATTTGTTGTGCCGGAAATTAAAAACAAATTAATTCTTGGTATGGATTTCTGGAGGAAGTTCGAGTTGTTTCCGAGTGAACTCGATAGCCTTTTGCTGGATGAGTCTAACGAATTTAATATATCTAATATTGCTCTTGACGATCCTAAACAAATTTGTTCGTACGCTCAACTTAACAACGAACAAAAGGAAAACGCTGATAATATTATTTCTCAATTTCGTAGCATTTCCTATGAAAAATGTGGTTTAGGTCGTACTTCGTTGATCACTCACGCTATAGATACAGGTGACTCTGTTCCCATTCGACAACGTTACTATAGAATGTCCCCTCAGAAGCAACAAATTCTCTCCGATCAACTGGACGAGATGTTGAAAGAAGATGTTGTCGAACCATGTGAGAGCCCTTGGTCTAATCCCGTGCTTCTTACTCCCAAAAAGAATGGCGAGTATAGATTCTGTCTCGACAGTAGGAAACTAAACTCTGTCACTCGCAAAGATGCTTACAGCTTACCTTATATAACTGAAATCCTAGATAACCTTAGGGATGCTAAGTATCTATCTAGTATAGACCTATCTAAATCGTTCTGGCAGGTATTAATTAAGCCTGAAGACCGATGTAAGACTGCATTCTATATTCCCTCTAGAGGAACCTTCCAATTTAAGTCTATGCCTTTTGGGTTGACCAATGCACCTGCCACGCAGCAAAGATTGGTAGATTTGCTGTTTTATGGTCCTGAATTCGAAAATAAGGTCTATGTATTTGTTGATGACGTAGTAATTGTGTCTAATTCCTTTCAGGAGCACATTTCTTTACTTTTACGAGTTTTGGAGAAACTAAAGTTCGCAAATTTAACTATAAATTTCGAAAAATGTCAATTTTTCAGAGAAAAATTAAAATATTTGGGTTATATGGTCGATTCGAATGGGCTACACGCCGATCCGGAGAAAATTGAGGTCATTGTGAATTATCCTACTCCTACTAACAGGAAGGAAGTTCGTCGTTTCTTAGGTACTGCTTCTTGGTATCGTCGTTTTATTCCCAATTTTAGTTCATTGGCTGCACCATTGAACAAACTTACCTCTCAGGGTAAGAATGCAATTCCTTTTGCCTGGTCACCAGAAGCAGAAACTGCCTTCAAGAAGCTCAAAGAGTGTTTAACGTCCCCTCCGATTTTATCTTGTCCGGATTATTCTGAACCGTTTCAAGTCCATACCGACGCTAGTGATTACGGGATTGGAGCTATACTAACTCAAATTTTAAATGGCGAAGAGAAAGTTATAGCCTATATGAGCAAGTCCTTGTCGGCACAAGAACAAAACTATAGCGCTACGGAGCGGGAAGCGCTCGCAGTAATTGTGTCTATAGAACATTGGCGCTGTTATTTGGATAATGGCCGTAAATTTACCGTTTTTACTGATCATTCGTCTTTAAAATGGTTTCTAAATATTAATAACCCTACAGGTCGACTTGCCAGATGGGGAGTACGTCTTTCTGCGTTCAACTTCGACATCAAACATAGACGTGGCAAGGATAATGTCGTTCCAGATTCGTTGTCCCGTGCGGTGCCTGTAGCGGCTATAGATAGCGTCAACCGATCTTCTTCACCTCCTGTACTTGATCCCTGGTATTTGGAGCTATTTGCCGGTTGTCAAAATTCCCCTACCTCTTTTACCAATTATAAAATAAATAATAATAAGTTATATCGCTTCATAAAAACTATAAATCCCTTAACTAGAGAATTTGAATGGAAGGAAGTTGTTCCTAAAGAATCTAGAATTGATATACTTAAAGACTACCATGATAATCCTACTTCTGGACATTTAGGGATATTTAAAACTTTTAAAAGAATTTCTTTAAATTACTTCTGGCCTGGCATGCATAAAGATGTCGTAAAATTTGTTAATGAGTGCGATGCTTGTAACTCTCACAAACATGCAAATCATCCTACCTTAGGATTTATGGGACGACCTAAGGAATGTTCTAGACCATTCCAAATGATTAGTGTGGACTTGGTTGGTCCCTTACCTATATCTAGAAAACAGAATACTATGCTACTTGTAGTCACTTGTTGTTTTTCGAAATACTCGCTTTTGTTTCCTATCCGTCGTGCTACTGCCGACATTATAACTAGTTTAATTGAAGAGAAAGTCTTTCTTGTTCATGGCATTCCTAGTACTGTTTTGATGGACAACGGTAAGCAGTTTGTCAGTCAAAAGCTTAATCACATGTTTTCTCAATATAAAATACCAAACGTACGCTTTACTCCTAAATATACTCCACAGGTAAACACGGTTGAGCGTTATAATAAAACCATCATGACTGCTGTTTCCACCTTTATTGAAGAGGACCACAGGTCCTGGGATAACAACATTCCCAAAATACAATTCGCACTTAATACAGCCGTCAGTGAAGTCACAGGTTATACTCCGTCATTTCTGGTTTACGGGAGAGAGTTAGTGCCGTGCGGTTCTCACTATCTTGATGTTGATCTATCCGATGAAATTGTTTTTGCGCCTAGGGATGTGTATGCTGAAAACACTGGTAAACTTAGAAAAATTATGGACCAAGTGCAAAGTTCTCTTATCAAGTCTCATTCCCGAAACTCTGGGCATTACAATCTTCGTCGCAAAAACTATAACTTTAACGTTGGTGATACTGTTTGGAGAAAAACTTATTATCAAAGTGATAAGGATAAGCAGTTTTCTAAAAAACTTGCTCCTAAATATATAAAATGTCTCATTAAATCTAAACTATCTCCTCTAGTTTATGAACTTGAAGATATGAATGGGAAAAATCTAGGTTCCTGGCATATTAAAGATTTTAAAATAAATAACTATTCCTAAATTAAATAAATTTTTTAAATAGAAATTCTACAAAGTATTAGTCTTCGTCGTTATTTTTACCTTTTTATAGCAAAATTTTGTTTTAGATGTATTGAATAAATTGTTGGTCATCGTTTTTTACTTTTTAATCTGATTATTTTTAGCTAGGGCTTTTATTGCATAAAATTATACATAAATATAATTTTAATTAAATACATTTATAGCTAGGGAACCTGTTCGTTTGAATTGTGTCTGCATGAAGTTTATCTCTCGACTATTTTATTTTTAATTTCGCATTGTTTTAACATTAGCATTCTCAACGGGAATGTTGATTCAGTTACACTAAATAACTGGAATTCTTCTCCTGTCTTGCGATTCTTGGTCCTTGTACCGTTCTATTCGATTAGTCTTGAACTGGTTGTCGATACCTCTCGTCAATTTTATGGTGTTACTTTTACTGTCGATAACGTACAGTTAGCTTATCTTATTGTATACTGCTACTCTAAACCTTAGTTTTGTATTCGGTGGTTTTGTGTTTCTTAGTGGATTTTTCCCAGGCAAAATCCTTCTCTAAAAAGGGGGATATGTAACGGCTGCCATTTTTACTTACTTCTTTCATTGTTTTATCCATAATAATCGCACCAACTATTAATTTTATGAAAAAATCATTACAATTATAAACAAATATGGTCTATTCAGTTCTATTGTATTTATGTGATAGGAGCTGTCAATGTCAGATGCCACTCAGCTGTCTGTTTGTTTGCGATGTTCCGAAGTAACATAGCTATAAACCGCCGCGCGTTCCGTGGCAGACTGTGATCTGTATGCGAAATACTTTGATTGTAGTTTCGTGCATATTTATATTGCATTTCTTAACGTAACAACATAAATAGTCTATTGGAAGCAATTTTGTCTTACGCGCGCCATAGATTTTACTAAATTAATCTTCCAGATAATTCTGAAATCTTCGCGACGTAATTAGTCGGTGCCTTGGCTGTATGATTAAAATCCAATGACAAGTTGAATCTATCTATGCAAAAAAATTATAACCCTACTTACAGCCAGAATGTTCTGGAAGATTTTTAATATATAAAGGAGAATTCGCTAAAGATTTCTCCTTTTTCTGGTTTCTCGCCCCAACATAATTGGGTGAGTGTTTTGTGCGCGTTTTATTTTCGTGATAAATAAATTATATTCTCGGTGCTATAACCTCAAACAGCCGTTCATCAATTCTATTCTTTTACATATTGTTTTCGATGAGATGTTTATTTCGTCATCGAATTTATACTAATATAAACTGCAATTGCCACACGGTGAACGGAATACTAAATATTCCGGGATCCAAAAGCAATTTACAGCCTAATATTTCCTTGTAACCTTGTCGTGACCGGTACCTAGAAGAGTGGGTTGTCTTTATTCAAATACATTTTAACTTACACCTTTAAATTGTCCCTCTTGTTCTGTAACTTTTAATTAGTATAACAATAGCCGCTGACATGAAAGTTAATGTGCTCCTCTTTCCTAATAGTAACCTAATTTAAATGACAATATTCCTATCTCAATTGTAGCCCAGTGTCATACCCACTCATACACAGCGGTCGGATTTAGTGAACACATGTTCATACCTGTTATCGTAACATTTCAGGGTCGTATCTCCGGGCAACATCTCCCCGAGTCTCACCGGTACCTACCTGCTGTACCTGCACCAGTACCTGCCTACTTCGTGCCGCTCTCCACCTGCTCCTGCGCGCCTAACCGCCAGGACCCTGCTCTGCTCCGGCCTACCCCGGACCAGACCCCGCTGCCTCTAGGCTACAGCGACTTCTCCCCTCTTTAGGAAGTCCCTAAGTTAAGTCCTCCCAACTTGTTCTTTGCACTGATCCCCGAGCGACAGAACCCACGGTCTAATTGTGGAAAATAAAATACACTTAATTTCATATACCCTCTTTTATTTCTGACTCGTGCTCTCCGGCTCCTCCAGCCAGGAGCGTTTCACTCTGTTCAAACATATAATGTAACTAGCTGTGCCCGCGACTTCGTTCGCGTGGAATAGTGACTTTCGGCAGCATTTTTCATTTTTTTAGCTAATAAGGTTTTTCGTTTTTTGTGTATTTATTTTATATATATTAGTATAGCGCTATGATACATATTAACACATTAAAATAAAAAAAATATTTCACATAGCCTTCCGCCCGCGGTTTTGCCCGCCTGTACTACACGACGTTATCTCGAGGGAAAGTTATATTTTCCCGGGATATCAATTAGTCTTTGTCACTCTCTAGCTCCTAAAATATCCACATACTAAAGAAACACGCCGATCCGTTGCTCCGTTTTGACGTGAAAGACGGATATACAAACAATACAAACAGTATGTCTAAAGAAAGAACTTATCACGATGAACAACTTTTCTTAAGATGCTATTCTCATATAGTTTAACCTGGCTGCTAGGGTTCTACATCAGCTGGCCTAGCATGAACGGCTTTTATCATGCGATATGATATAGCACGTCATGCTGTCTTGCTTACCTACCCCACTAAGGTGGAAGCAAGACAGCAAGACGTGCTATATCATAACGCGTGATATAATGATGGTAATGCTAGCCAGGCAGGTTATCACGCTGAACAACTTCTCTTAAGATGCTATCTCATATAGTTTAACCTGGCTGCTAGGGTTCTACATCAGCTGGCCTAGCATGAACGGCTTTTATCATGCGATATGATATAGCACGTCATGCTGTCTTGCTTACCTACCCCACTAAGGTGGAAGCAAGACAGCAAGACGTGCTATATCATATCGCGTGATATAATGATGGTAAAGCTAGCCAGGCAGGTGTATCAAGACCTTCAAACTTTGTACGTCAATAGAAAATGCTCATCACATTTAACAATTTTCCATAAGACGGTATTTTTATATCTCTCATAGTTTGGCTGGACTGCTATGGTTCCACATCGGCCATTTCGATCTTTCAAATAAATTATAGCCTACCTATAAGTTGGCGACAACTAATAGCTATATAACAAAAAAAAGTTTCATTAAAATCCGTTCAGTAGTTTTTGCCTGAAACAGACAGACAAAAAATTCAAAAACTATATTTTTGGTACCTATCTGTTCCGTTTAAGAAGACCCTTGGTGGTATTTTTTTCTATTTCTTTTCAATGTATACAGCCCCTGTACCGGCAAAAAAATATGGATATGGACATGGGCTTCATTTGACATTTGATGTCCATATTTTGTGCTTTTAAGGGCATAATATGGGCTTCAAATGTCTAATGAAGCCCATGTCCCTACCCATATTTTTTAGCCCGTAGCCCCCTGATTAGAATCGCATACAGTTTTATAATAAGTATGAATTATTTTATTTATTTACTTAATATACACAGTAATTTTTTTATCACCCCGGATAAAATTAAAAGGAAATAGAAATAGAAAAAATACAGCTATTCCATACAAAAGTGCAAAAATATTTAATCAAAATGTATGGAACAGCTGATATTTTTTCGCGATTTCAGTGTTGGTCCTATAATAAAAGTTGTTTGTTTTCATGAGTAAAATAATCCCTAAAAATATCCGGGGTGATAAAAAAATACCGTGTATAATGCATAAACAGTACCTACGTATTAACACATTAAAAAATTATATCACATAGCCTTCCGCCCGCGGTTTTGCCGCGTGTACTACACGACGTTTTTCCGAGGGAATGTGATATTTTTCCGGGATAAAATTAGCCTATGGGACTCTCTAGCTCCTAAACTATCCACATACTAAAAAAAACAGGTCGATCCGTTACTCCGTTTTGAAGTGAAAGACGGACATACAAACAAACTCACTTTCACATTTATAATATTAGTATATATTGTATGTCAAAAGAAAATACTTATCACGCTGAACAACTTCTCTTAAGATGCTGTATTTGTATCTCTTATAGTTAAGCTGGGCTGCAAGGGTTCCAAATCAGGAGTACCTGACCTTCGATATTTTTCCGTCAATAGAAAATGTCCATGACGTTAAACAACTTTTCTTAAGACGCTATGTTTGTATCTCATATAGTTTAATCTGGCTGCTAGGGTTCCACATCAGGTGTACCAGACCTTCAAAATTTGTACGTCAATAGAAAGTGCTCATCACGTTTAACAACTTTCCTTAAAACGGTATTTTTATATCTCTCATAGTTTGGCTGGACTGCTATGGTTCCAAATCAGAAATTGCGATCTTCAAATAAATTATAGCTATATGTTGGCAAGGACCAATAGCTGTATAACAAAAAAACTTTCATCAAAATCCGTTCCGTAAACTTTTTTGCCGACGTCATCACACGAAAAAATTCATCCCCTGTTTTCACCCTCTTTAGGGTAGTTATTTTTACAAACTTTGAATGTCGTATTTATTTATCTAATCAAAAGCCTATAAAATAATTTTGAAGCTTCTAGCTTTAAAAATGACGTAATTTCTATACAAACTTTCATCCCCTATTTCAACCCCTTACAGCCCTTTGTTCACATAAAAAAGTAGCCTATGTCCTTTCTCAGGCTCTAGACTATCTCTGTACCGATTTTTATTCAAATCGGTTCCGTAGTTTAGGCGTGATTGTGTAACACACAGACAGACAGATTCGCATTTTCGCATTTATAATATATGTAAGGATGTAAGGATGTAAGGATGTAAGGATGTAAGGATGTAAGGATGTAAGGATGTAAGGATGTAAGTGCAATAAATAACTCTATGCACTTGCACCTGCGGACAGTTTATTATTTAATTAATGTTTAAGCATGTGCAGACGAAGAAGACTTCATTCCTTTCTGCTTTGGTTTCATGAATAAAGTGCTTATTTACTGTTGCACTATAAATATATACAAGACTGTGCATGAAATAGTGATATAGTGATATAATATATACTAAACTGAATAAATTCGAATTTCCTTGCTCTACCTTTGGCACACATTATAAACTTAAGTATTAGACACGGTGTATTTCCTACAGATTGTAAGACCTCAATTATTAAACCAGTCTACAAGAAGGGAGAAAAGACAAAGGTTCAAAACTTTAGACCTATTGCCCAACTACCAGTCTTTTCTAAAATATTTGAGAGAATATATCATGACTCTATCTATAATTTTTGTGAAAAGTATACAATTTTTGCAAAGGAACAGTTTGGTTTTCGCAAAAATAGAAATACAGAAAAGGCAATTTATAGTTTACTTGACTTAATTAAGAATTCTACTGACAAAAGACAACATATATGTGCTATTTTTATGGATATGACTTGTGCCTTCGATCATGTCGATCATAACTTGTTATTGGCTAAACTTTATGCATATGGCATAAGAGGTATATCTCTTAAATTGATCAAATCATATCTAAGCCAAAGAAAACAATACACTGTTATTACCCAACTTTGCAGAAAAACAAAATCTATTAAAGAATACATGTCTCTATGTAGAGATGTAGAGACTGGGGTACCTCAAGGTAGCATTCTAGGACCGCTACTCTTTAATTTATACATTAATGACTTGCCAAAATCTATCGATCATCCTACTATATTATTTGCCGATGACAGCACGGCTATAATTAAATGTAATAATAATGTAACATACGAAAATGAAATTAATAGAGTTATGGAAAATATCAATAGTTGGTTGGTTAAAAACAATCTGTGTCTAAACAGCAAAAAGACCAAAATTGTACATTTTCGACAAATGACTGAAATGCCTAAAGTGGCTTTAGTGTGCAATGGGGATGAAATTGAGTCCGTCACCGATACAAAGTTCTTGGGCCTACACATAGATTACCAAAATAATTGGAAAGTACACACTGAGAATCTTTGTAAAAAAATCAATAGCTCAGTTTATGCTCTCTACAGACTCTCCAGAGTGACAAATAGAGACACTGTCCTAATTGCCTATCGTGGATACGTCGAATCCACATTGCGTTATGGAGTTATATTCTGGGGGAATTCCGTGGGTAAGAGTCTAGTGTTTAAGTATCAAAAAAGATGTTTGAGAGCGATTACTGGTATTAAGTCAATTGACAGTTGTAAACCATATTTCCGACAATTAAAAATACTGACCCTGGCATCGTTATACATCTGCGAAGTGGCAGTATTCGTTAAGTGTAACGACCACCTCTTTAGTACATTTGCAGAAAAGAATCAAACGAAGAGTCACCGCAATGGGAGTAGAGTATGTGCACCGAAATTCAAAACCAAACACGTCAGTTGTAGTTTTTTTGGAATGGCTCATAAAATCTTTAACAAAATACCCATTGAGGTTAAAAGCCTGCCAATAAAAAAATTTAAAAAAAGTCTGGTGACATTACTTGTGGACAAAGCTTATTACTCAGTAGATGAATTTCTTGATGACAAAACCCTAAGTTAAGTTCTTTATGAAAATGTAATTGTTTGACATTGTATGACTGTATTGCGCTTTTATGACCTTAATATTTGTATACCTTATCGTTTAAGGTGGAAATGTAGTGATACACTAACAAAATTGACAAATTCCATCATTGTAACACTAACACCTACATTTCGCAAATAAATCATTCTATTCTATTCTATTCTATTCTAAAAATGATACTGAATAACCGCAAATCTGAACCAATAAAGCAGTAAAATGGAATCTTATTTTGAATCCTACTAATATTATATGTGAAAGTTTAGATGTTTGGATGTTTGTATGTTTGTTACTCACTCACGCCAAAACGGCTGAACGAATTTGGCTGAAATTTGGGACACAGATACTTTGTAGCCTGGAGAGGAACATAGGCTACTTTTTATCCCGGAAAACCATCACATTCCCGCGGGATAACGCCGTATAATCCACGCGGGCGAAGCCGCGGGTGGAAAGCTAGTTGTTAATATGTATGCAGTCAACTAATCTTGCCTTTTAACAAAAAAACTACTGATAATTTTATTTTTTAGTTTTGATGGTTATAAAATGTAGTACTTATTCCTAAATGGCTTCTTTAGTAGGTACATAACAGTCTAAAAAAGGGAATAAAGCTCATGATTGCTCCGCTAAGAGTTAACTGTAACTGTACCTCGAAGAGTTTAATCGTTTTCGTTGTTACTACGACGTTAATATTTGTAACTCTTGATGTAAAGATCTCCTCAAATTCGTGTCTCGATAAACGTTCCCAAATTAGGGTGGGAGGCGCGTGGGCGGCCAAAGTTTCGCTTTTGAGCCGAACTTCACTGATCCACGTTACGCTAATCGGTTCCTAAAATAAAATACGAAATAAAATTTGCAAATTTACAATATTATACTCAGGAAAAAGGATGCTTAACAATAATAACTTTTCAACCTCTATGGGTAACAATAAACTTAATCTCATTAAGGCTGGCATTCCCCAAAAAAGGGGTTTTTTAAACTATGGATAACTCGCAAATCACAAGTACTTAAAACTTGGAAAAAATATATGTTATTTTACAGTTATTTATCTAGTGCTTCCGGCCGTTTTTTTTTTTGATTGGTGATATTATACTAAGTCAAATAAAATTCCAAACATCCATCTAATCGTAATCCAAATATCATATTACTTGCAGTATACTTGGTTTTAGTTAATGAAAAATATACGAAAATAATTGTCTTCGATTAGCCGAGGGATTCCGGCCGTTATAAGTTTAAATTTTTTAATATTTGATTTTTAATTGAATTTTAGTGAGATTTTATATTATTTTTATGCATTCACAATGCAATTTTGTAAGTATAGGAAAAATGTGATAGTAAAAAACCACGAGCCCCATGAGTAGCTTTCAGGCGGGATTCGAACCCGCGCCTCCGGGAATCCGGCCCGATGCTCTGACCAACTAAGCTACCGAAAGGCTTACACGACTCGTCGAATTTTGCTATCACTTGTTACGCTGTAGGCCAGCGTTGCTTCATCAATGTGAGGAAACCCTCGCATCCGAAAGAAACATTTTTACAAATGTTTAACAATCGATTAAGATGAAACAGCCATATTGAGATTTTATATTATTTTTATGCATTCACAATGCAATTTTGTAAGTATAGGAAAAATGTGATAGTAAAAAACCACGAGCCCCATGAGTAGCTTTCAGGCGGGATTCGAACCCGCGCCTCCGGGAATCCGGCCCGATGCTCTGACCAACTAAGCTACCGAAAGGCTTACACGACTCGTCGAATTTTGCTATCACTTGTTACGCTGTAGGCCAGCGTTGCTTCATCAATGTGAGGAAACCCTCGCATCCGAAAGAAACATTTTTACAAATGTTTAACAATCGATTAAGATGAAACAGCCATATTGAGATTTTATATTATTTTTATGCATTCACAATGCAATTTTGTAAGTATAGGAAAAATGTGATAGTAAAAAACCACGAGCCCCATGAGTAGCTTTCAGGCGGGATTCGAACCCGCGCCTCCGGGAATCCGGCCCGATGCTCTGACCAACTAAGCTACCGAAAGGCTTACACGACTCGTCGAATTTTGCTATCACTTGTTACGCTGTAGGCGAGCGTTGCTTCATCAATGTGAGGAAACCCTCGCATCCGAAAGAAACATTTTTACAAATGTTTAACAATCGATTAAGATGAAACAGCCATATTGAGATTTTATATTATTTTTATGCATTCACAATGCAATTTTGTAAGTATAGGAAAAATGTGATAGTAAAAAACCACGAGCCCCATGAGTAGCTTTCAGGCGGGATTCGAACCCGCGCCTCCGGGAATCCGGCCCGATGCTCTGACCAACTAAGCTACCGAAAGGCTTACACGACTCGTCGAATTTTGCTATCACTTGTTACGCTGTAGGCCAGCGTTGCTTCATCAATGTGAGGAAACCCTCGCATCCGAAAGAAACATTTTTACAAATGTTTAACAATCGATTAAGATGAAACAGCCATATTGAGATTTTATATTATTTTTATGCATTCACAATGCAATTTTGTAAGTATAGGAATGGCTGTTTCATCTTAATCGATTGTTAAACATTTGTAAAAATGTTTCTTTCGGATGCGAGGGTTTCCTCACATTGATGAAGCAACGCTGGCCTACAGCGTAACAAGTGATAGCAAAATTCGACGAGTCGTGTAAGCCTTTCGGTAGCTTAGTTGGTCAGAGCATCGGGCCGGATTCCCGGAGGCGCGGGTTCGAATCCCGCCTGAAAGCTACTCATGGGGCTCGTGGTTTTTTACTATCACATTTTTCCTATACTTACAAAATTGCATTGTGAATGCATAAAAATAATATAAAATCTCAATATGGCTGTTTCATCTTAATCGATTGTTAAACATTTGTAAAAATGTTCTTTCGGATGCGAGGGTTTCCTCACATTGATGAAGCAACGCTGGCCTACAGCGTAACAAGTGATAGCAAAATTCGACGAGTCGTGTAAGCCTTTCGGTAGCTTAGTTGGTCAGAGCATCGGGCCGGATTCCCGGAGGCGCGGGTTCGAATCCCGCCTGAAAGCTACTCATGGGGCTCGTGGTTTTTTACTATCACATTTTTCCTATACTTACAAAATTGCATTGTGAATGCATAAAAATAATATAAAATCTCAATATGGCTGTTTCATCTTAATCGATTGTTAAACATTTGTAAAAATGTTTCTTTCGGATGCGAGGGTTTCCTCACATTGATGAAGCAACGCTGGCCTACAGCGTAACAAGTGATAGCAAAATTCGACGAGTCGTGTAAGCCTTTCGGTAGCTTAGTTGGTCAGAGCATCGGGCCGGATTCCCGGAGGCGCGGGTTCGAATCCCGCCTGAAAGCTACTCATGGGGCTCGTGGTTTTTTACTATCACATTTTTCCTATGAATTTTAGTGATTTTCGATTTGCGGGGCGCTCGCGAGTTCACAGTTCTCTTCCGGCTGCCGCTGCGTCCGGGTGAAGTGTATCGCGCGCGGCCGAGCAAGCGTTAGCATGCCTATTTCGGTCGGGAATCATCGCCTTAAAGTGATAAGTATTAACAAAGAAGATGAAAAACAAGCAGCCTACATTACGAGCAGCCAGCACTACGATCTGTCGTCCTATGGGTGTCGTTAAAGCCGATAGTCTTCAGAGCTACCACAGACTATAGTCCGCCTGTTGGCAATGGCCTGTCAGCTAGCCGCAACAGGCCACACACTCACAGTTCTCTTTAAGGTTTAGGACTGACGGCTAATGCGCAGGTATAGTGTGCGGCCGTTGGGTGGCGCGGACCAACGTCGACAGTTATCGGCCGGACTAAAACTGACGAATGTCAACTGCTAGTGTGCCTCATAGCCGATTTTCCGACAATGCAATGAGGCAATGATCGGTCTAGTGTGTCGATTGAGGTCTCGACCGGCAGATGGCCTATCTGATCTAGTACTGCAAGTGATCTGAGGGGCCCTAAAAGGCACCGTCAGACAGACAGAAAGCGGGATGGAACTGGGTTTAGCAAGCCAAGGCCCTACAATAGCTGTATACGAGTCTAGTATAAGGTATGAGGAATGCCAGAAGCTTTGTGTGTGTTGTTAGGTAGGTGATCAGTAGCGTATGTTAAGATCATTGTTGCGATATACAATTGGAGAGGCCAAAATAATACCCAGTAGGCATGTATACTAAAAATATTTCAATTATTAAACAGCAAATAAGCATGCACAGGCATCAAGTAAAAAACACTTTTCGAAAATTAACAGGTTTTGATATTAAGTATTATCGCGAAGGTTAAATGTTTACGCAAAATAACACAATTAGTTACATTACTCAATATCTGTTTTATAATGAATTTCATCTGAGCAAGCGTCCTGTACATAATATTGTATTCCAGAAGGCAAAGTACAGGAAATTAAAGCATGTACAAAGGGGTTCATTAATTGCCTTTTACCAAGAAGGTCGATTTCTTTGCGCTGTTTGACGATGTGGAATTCAACCCGTTGAGTTTAGCTGTAGCAAAAGGACTCTATTCATTAATTGCATTGCAGTGGAATTTATAAAATCTCCTACACCGCTGTTATAAAATGTATACAAACTTATTTTTGTAACCCGTTATTAGTTTATAATTTTGACTAAATGTTTCTGTAGAAAAGGTTTTACAATGTGTCTAAAGGTCACAGCACATACATCAACTCGGAAAGGGATCGTAAACGTATCAACTCGAGCGGTTCAGTATTCTTTGTATGAAACCCCCTACTGCAAAGCACACTAATCGGAATCGTAACGTAATCGCCTCGCCTCGGGACCAGCTCACGAACCGCTTTGCGGGTCGCTCAACTTGCTATCCCCGCGCTTACCGCTAGTCGTCCACGCGCTCACGTCTCTCCGTAACCGAGCTTACGGCTCTACGCACAGTGGTCTGAAAATGAAAATGAACATCAATTTTTTTTTTAATTTTTTTCTCTTTTTTTTGACATGTTTTTTTCATTGTTTTGTCTTTTTTTATTTATTTTTTTTTCTTTTTTTTCTCTCATTCTTTTTTTTTATATATATGGAACCACTGTGCGGCGAGCCGTAAGCGCGGCGTCGCCTAGCCGTAAGCGCGGCTTCGTCGCCTAGCCGTAGCCGAGCCGACGTACCGACGCTGATCCGGTTTGGTTACGTGCTTGCGTTAGGTTGACGCCTGGTTGACGGCGAGGCGAAAGACGATACGGTGTCGATCCCTTTCCGAGTTGATGTAATGTGCTATTGCCCGAATACTCGTACGCTACTTATCTTTGGGAGCGTCTCAAACATCGCCCTGTCACTTTAAATGTCAAACGTATGAAAGAGATGCCATGATGTTTGAGACGCTCCCAAAGATGATTAGCGTTCGAGAATTCGGGCGTATGTCCTTTACCATTTTCTGACAGCAGTGTGGGACCACCATTAATATAGCATTGCTATAAATAATTACCTAATAAATAAATATTGGATACCATCACATACATTGTTCCAATACCAAAGTATTAGCTTAAGCAACTTAACCCGTCGTTGTTTCCAATTTCCATGTGCACTAGGCACATGGAAATTGGAAACAACGACGGGTATATTACCACATACACCCAGACCCGAGGAAATACTGAAAAGTTTGACTGAAGAATTTGACTGACATTTGGGTACACAGATACTTTGTAGACTGGAGAGAAACATAGGCTACTTTTTATCCCCGAAAAATATCACATTCCCGCGGGATAACTTCGTGAAGTCCACGCGGGCGAAGCCGCGGGCGGAAAGCTAGTCATATATGTATAAGGCGACAAAATTTCCCATAACGCCCGTTCCTCCTATCTCTTGAATTTTACCTGATTAAAGTATTTTTTGCATCTGAGACAAGCTTAGCCTCAGCTTGAAGTGTTACGAATTCCTATAGAATATCGCTTCCTTGTCGGGGAGTTTTGTTGGATATTTTTTAAGCAGGTATTTTGAGCATCTCGGCTTATTTTGCTTGATGTTAAAACAATTTATAAGCGAAAAATGTTTTTCTTAATATGAATTTTAGTGCAATTTTTAACTACCTATGTGAAGTGTTTTAAAGCAGACAATAAAGATTTTAAGTGGAACTAGAAGTCGACGGACTTTCATAGCATTCATTTTATTGCTCATAGAACAGACACGATACAGAGAAAATACAAACAAAAAGTAAACACACAATAGACGGCCTTATTGCTACATAGCAATCTCTTCCATGTAACCTTTAAATAAATATAATAATAGAGGCATGGGTGCAAAAAAAACAGTAAGTACAAATTAATACATGAATACTGACAGATTTTACTGTGGGAAAAAGATATATTTTAAATATTTTTATCAAAACCGAAAACTATTCAGCATTATCAAGTACTTACCTAACTTTTCTTCCTTATAAAGCCCATTGTTTCGATAAAGTAGGTAAGGCATGTTCACAAAAAAAAACCAAGACGTTTTTTCCCGTCTTAGTAATTAGCGTCAGAGAGTTCCGTTCTTATCGGCGTCACACTTGACGTCCCTTGCCATCGCAGCTTTATAAAACGTCTGGGAAACTGATGCGTCATTCCTGAAAGCATCGAGGGGTTGAAAGTCGGGAAAAATAAACATGGTTTTCTTAAATAGGTATGTGTGGAAACAAAGTGAGGAAAAATGCTTGACATCCTACTTCCTACTATATTATATATTATATCCTACTAATCCTACTAATATTATAAATGTGAAAGTTTAGATGTTTGGATGTTTGGATGTTTGTTACTCAATCACGCCAAAACGGCTGAACGGATTTGGCTGAAATTTGGAACACAGATACTTTGTAGCCTGGAGAGGAACATAGACTTTTTATCCCGAAAAAATATCACATTCCCGCGGGATAACGTAGTGTAGTCCACGCGGGCAAAGCCGCGGGTGGAAAGCTAGTTTTTTAAATATGTGTATTAAGCCTGCCAAGAGGGTTAAAGGGCACAGAAGATGCTGCTACTCGCATTTTTATCGCTGTACTTTTGTCTGAGTGCTCAAAACGGACTCATACACACATGTTTCCATATTACGTAGTAAGAAAACCTACTCAATACATTGAAGCTACGAAGAGATTAGAAGATACCTCTAATCCTACTAATATTATAAATGTGAAAGTTTAGATGTTTGGATGTTTGGATGTTTGTTACTCAATCACGCCAAAACGGCTGAACAGATTTGGCTGAAATTTGGAACACAGATACTTTGTAGCCTGGAGAGGAACATAGGCTACTTTTTATCCCGAAAAATATCACATTCCCGCGGGATAACGTAGTGTAGTCCACGCGGGCAAATCCGCGGGTGGAAAGCTAGTTTTTTAAATATGTGTATTAAGCCTGCCAAGAGGGTTAAAGGGCACAGAAGATGCTGCTACTCGCATTTTTATCGCTGTAGTTTTGTCTGAGTGCTCAAAACGGACTCATACACACATGTTTCCATATTACGTAGTAAGAAAACCTACTCAATACATTGAAGCTACGAAGAGATTAGAAGATACCTCTAATTTCGAGTCTTTACAGTTCTTTTGGCTATCAAAGTATTTTTTTTTATTAAATTAATTTTTTTTTTTATTTAATTAAAATTCGAACATATTGAAAATGAAAATATTAGAAAAAAACGACCCATCCTCCAAGTAGCTCCGCCAGGAATCGAACACGGGACCTTTCACTGTCCGAGCGAATGCTGTGAACCGCTCCCTGTAACAAAATTAAAAAAAAATTAAATTCAAATGAAGCGCTTTTATTATTTTATTAGCGGGTCCTCGCGGTTTCACCCGCGTGGTAAGTACCCGTTTCCGTCGAAATATCGGGATAAAATATAGCCTATGTCACTCAGGAAGAATGTAGCTTTCTAATCGTGAAAGAATTTTCTAAATCGGTCTAGTAGTTTCGGAGCCTATTCGATGCCAACAAACAAACAAACAATCAAATCTTTCCTCTTTATAATATTAGTATAGACTGGCGGATCCTCGCGGTTTCACCCGCGTGGTAAGTACCCGTTCCCGTGGGAATATCGGGATAAAATATAGCCTATGTTACTCGGAAAGAACGTAGCTTTCTAATGGTCAAAGAGTTTTCTAAATCGGTCCAGTAGTTTCGGAGCCTATTCGATGCAAACAAACGAACAATAAAATCTATTATATATATTATACTAGCTTTCCGCCCGCGGCTTCGCCCGCGTGTACTACATGACGTTATCCCGCGGGAAGGTGATATTTTTCAGGAATAAAAAGTAGCCTATGTCCTTTCTCAGGCTCTAGACTATCTCTGTACCAAAATTCATTCAAATCGGTTCAGTAGTTTAGGTGTCATTGTGTAACACACAGACAGACAGAGACGCATTTATAATATAAGTAAGGATTAGTATTAGTATAGATTAGTTATCCATATCCCTAGAAAGCATTACTTTGTATTCTTTTGTTTCTATAAAATTTTCTAAAACGATGAAAATTATATATCGTTTTGTAAGAGTTGTTGTCCATCGTACCTACATAGTTTTTATAGGAAAAATGTGATAGTAAAAAACCACGAGCCCTATAAGTAGCTTTCAGGCGGGATCCCGCCTGAAAGCTACTTATAGATAGATAGATAAGCATAATATTAAGTAGGTCGTGTCTTTGACGCCGCGATTCGTAAACGCGTGCAATTTGTAAATTACTAAATTTTTATAATGCAACTAGCTTTCCGCCCGCGGCTTCGCCCGCGTGAACTACATGACGTTATCCCGCGGGAATGTAATTTTTTTCCGGGATAAAAAGTAGCCTATGTTCCTCTCCAGGCTACAAAGTATCTGTGTTCCAAATTTCAGCCAAATCCGTTCAGCCGTTATGGCGTGATTGAGTAACAAACATCCAAACATCCAAACATCTAAACATCCAAACATCTAAACTTTCGCATTTATAATATTAGTAGGATAAATTAGTGTCAATTTAACACTCTAACGGAGCGGTTCTATTTATCATATCATCATTGTTCCATCATATCATCCTACTTCCTACTAATATTATAAATGTGAAAGTTTAGATGTTTGGATGTTTGGATGTTTGTTACTTAATCACGCCAAAACGGCGGAACGGATTTGGCTGAAATTTGGCACACAGATACTTTGTAGCCTGGAGAGGAACATAGGCTACTTTTATCCCGGAAAAACATCACATTCCCGCGGGATAACGTCGTGTAGACCACGCGGGCGAAGCCGCGGGCGGAAATCTAGTTTATCATAAACTTATAAGTGTGAGACGGCTTAAGTATAGCCCCTTACACGTTTTTAACCGCCTCTGTGGTCTAGTGGTTCACACCACCGACTTCAGACCCAGAGGTCCCGGGTTCGATTCCCAGCGGGGGTACATATTGTATTTGGTTTGGTTGGTGGTAGGACTTGTTCTTAGTCCGCCCGGCTAGCTACCACCATCTTATCTAAGTCTGACGCCATAACAATGATGTTTTCAGCATTATTGTGTTCCGGCAGTTAAAGATAAGATATAGCCAGTTCTTCAGTGAGGATTCCGGGAGTAGTGCGCTTCCACCTTCAGCCTTATCAACACTTAACATCAGGTGTGATGAAGGCTAAGTGCTACCCCGTAGTAGATAAAAAAAAATTATATATTAGTAACATAAGAGAAATAGTTAATCGATCCCTAATGAAAACCATTGACTAAAAACAAAAGCCGATACTTTTGTTTATAGGAAATTAATATCTGACTGTCTTTCAGAACTCTGATAACTCGGTTTCAATAACTGAATCTGTAGTATTATCGATTTTATTAGATCGGTATTAACAGGATTAAACCAATTTAATTCGGCGAGAGCAAAACTAACTGAATCTCATTAAGGCTTTATTGGAGTCAATATCGGATTGTTTAATTGTGTATGGATACAATAGAACGTTTTGTTTTACACGCTCTTTAATAAACACTGGTAATATCATTTTCACACTTATGCTCTGAAATGTTAATATTATATTTGAGAAAAGAATGCAGTACGTGGCACTTTTCCGAGGTAAACATTCTAAATTTAAAAATCACTGCAGTAATGAATTTCAGTACTTACTTACTGCACTGATTTTAGTGCAGTAAGTAAGTACTGAAATTCATTACTGCAGTGATTTTCAAATTTAGAATGTTTACCTCGGAAAAGGTACTACCCAAAGATATTATTACCAACTTTTTTCTTTATTTTTTCTTTCGTTATTCCTGTGTATAAAAACAGAAAAGGCAAAGGGACATTTGCACCATACAGCCACATTATTATTATTATTATATAGATAATTATTATATCATAATTAGGTTAACTTTTTTAAAATATGGTGCGCACAGAGTATATTACTTCGTATTGTACCACAAGCACTATGTACCCTAAGCACGAACATCAATCGAAAAAACAAAATGAGATTTATCATAGACAAAATATCCTTTACGAGCATGGAAGTATAACCTAAATAATACTTCCATGTTTACGAGTAATTTTGTATGGGAAATATGTACAGCGCCATCTACCGCCCAGAAGCGGGTATTGAAGTTGCGCATTTTAGTAGCAAGTAGTAAGTATTAATAGGCTGTATGACCGTTCCACATGGTCTCACAAGCCAATATAAAAAAAAACGGCGGGAATGATTTTCAGCGATTGATTTGATATCAATACAGTTTATATTGTGTAATAAATTATCAAAATGAGTTCTGCCAATGAAACATATACAGACATCGTATGTACCTACTCCACCAAATATGAGAGCAGAAGCAAAATTAATTACAGAAAACTTAGGTACTGCCAGCAAAATCAAAAGAAAGATATAAGTATGAAAACCTACGATCTGATTTGGAAAAGTAAAAAAAGGCGCATAAGTTTTCGGAATCTGTGTTGTTGGCGTATTTTAATGATACATCATTAAAATAATATTATTATGGGCGATTTATACATAAGTGTGCCCGGGAAAACAATAACATTTACATTTAATAATTGCCCGAACATGTGTGATATAAATTTTAATAAATATTATTTAGTTTAACAGTTTTTTTTATTTCCTCGCATTTCTTGAGAAAAGCACTATACAAGCCTTGTACGGTAAGCAAATTACCTTGCCTCGAATGATTAAAGCCCTCGCCTGCGGCTCGTGCTTCAAACCATCCTCGACAATGTAATTTCTTACTTACCTGTCCTCGGCTGTAATGTACTATTTCAACACACTTGCTCATAAAGTGAGCCTTATTACATCGATCTTAGGGCCATAAACCGAACTATAACCCACGCGTGCATAATAATATTACAGTACTAGTTGCGTAATAGAATTATCCCTACAAAGTTAAGTAAGTACCTAACTGCAAATTATATGCGAGTAAACAGAGACTTTTCAATTTAACCGGGTAATACAGTATCCCTACAAAGTTAAGTTAGTACCTAAGTGCAAGTTATATGCGAGTCAACAGAGCATTTTCAATTTCAGCGGGTAATAGACACAGTTCTTTTTTTGTAACAACAAAGAGGTTTTATACGGCTGAAAATCCATTTACGTTTTTAGAATAAATAAATGTGTCCCTAAGACAAAAAACATAAATAAGTATATTATTATCAAATTATTTATAATTCTCAATAATTTGTTATAAAACATTTGCATTTTATCACTATTATTATACTTAATTATTTTGAAGTAGGCTGTATGGCTGTATGTAATCAATCACCTCACATTTGGCGCGTGCAAAAAAAAAACTTAGTTAATATTAGGTTAATACAATAATTACCTATGTATGCAATAAATGTTTGTTTTTCCTCGCAAGTGTGTTGAAAAAGTGCGTATGAAACTCGTGAGCAACTTACTCACTAGACACTCGGCTGATTTACGCCCTCGCCTGCGGCTCGGGCTGCAACCCACAGCCTCGTGTATAATGAGCAACCTAAGCTCACTTGTATCATAATATACTATTAAATTAGTAACTCACAAATTAATTAAGAAGAATGGAATGAAGGGAAGAATGTCGATCTACTTTCAATAAACATTGGGCCAGGAAATTTAAAGATTTTAGCATTTTTTACAGTTTGATGTACATTATTTTAAAGAAAATAATTACTTACATTGCCGCCACATTGAAACACAAGACAACATGTAACTTGTTGTCGATAAAAAACATGCTGTTTTGAAAATGGTGATAATATATCACCATTTCCAAAACCAATATTAAACTTGTATTAAGACACAAAACTCTTGAGATTTTAAATAATGTTTATGCATTCACAATGATATTCTGTAAGTGTAAATGAAACATTGTGATAGTAAACTAGTACCTGCAGGGCGTGGTTTTTTAAAATCTCAATTCAATGGCTGTTTCAGCTAAGCCCATCGATGGGTCCTTCCAGCGCCCCGATCGCGGTAATCTTATGACGTATTAGTCAGGTGTACGTGCAGTTGACGTTCACGCGACGTGCAATACCGTCTTTGATACGCGCGGCGTTTACAGTGCGACAACGTTTTCTGTTTCGGTGATAATCCTTGGAACTAAAACAGTTTTCATACGACAGTCTATTTTGACAGCTAATTTCATATTGCAAGTGGCTCGTCTGTCACGGATGTCACCGGAACACACAGGAGTGTGGGACTATAGGTTTGCGTGACGTGTGTGTCGTTATGTCATTACGGCAATACGAAGTCAAACGTCATGACGTAAACGTGGTCAAGACGCGCTGCATAGAATTACGGCGATCGGCCCACTGGTCCTTCCACATTCTACCGGCGGGTTTTTTCGAACTCGTGAGTGCTGCCTTGTAAGCCTTTCGGTAGATTAGTTGGTCAGAGCATCGGGCCGGATGGCGATCCTGGAGGGGCGCGGGTTCGTATCCCGCCTGAAAGATACTTGTAGGGCTGGTGGATTTTTACTATCACAATTTTTCATTTAGATATTTATTTTTAGAAAAATGGAAAATGAAGTATTTAGAAAAATATTTATTTTTACTTTTTTTTACATTCACAATGCAATCTTTATTATTGAAAATTAAGTATTAGAAAAAATCGACCAGTCTCACAAGTAGCTTCGATGGGATTCGAACCCACGACCTTTCGCCATCCGGGTACGGAGTACGATGAGTCTACGACTTTCTAATATACTTCATTTTAAATCATAACAAACTGACTAATTGTACCACAGATTGTACACATTACACAAGGACGGCAGTATCTCAACAGTCGTAACTCATTGATTTGTAGCGAGAATAAATCGCGCGTATTATGTCCCGGACGGACCTTGAATCCCAATGGGATACCAGATAAATAAGGCTGGCCAATAACAATATTGCTCACGATTGATTAGCACCATGTATTCATCTCGGATTGTTTATCATTTTTATGGGTGTTGTCATAATGAATGTAAAGGAGGGTACTCACCGAGCTGTGTAACACGTAACGTATTTGCTACTGTATCAAGTGAGTACGTAGGCACGATCTTGCTGCGAGCCGCTCGCGTGTGGTTCGCAGTCAGGGTTACCATATCTCACGATTTGGCCTGAGATCTCAGGATTTTTGGACTCATCTCAGGATTGCGGCCGGATTTTGCAAAACTCATGAAATCTCAGGATTTTTAGAATTTCCAATAAAATACAAAAGAAATAGTAAAATAAATGCTTAGTTTAAAAGATCTTTATAGATCTTTTAGAATAAACTAACTTCCTTTGGTAATAATTAATTGATAAGTACTAATTATCTTAGTAGATACACATTCTTTCATTATTGATTTATTGCCGCCCCCCCCCCCCCCCGCTCTCAAACTCAGGCTTTTTCAATGGAAATCAGGCCTATTGTAGTAAATAAACTTTTTATCTATCTATCTATCTATCTCTATTCTCAGGACTTTTGTTTTTTTCATCTGGTAACCCTATTCGCAGTAAGCTTGCAGTGACCCGTCGAGTGGCAGTTTCACTGCGAACACAAAGGCGGATTCGGGAGCTCGTAACTGGATTCGCGGTGACCGTGGACGAGCCGTACTCACTTGCAGGTTGATAGAGTAGCAGATACGTAACGTGCTACGCAGCTAGGTGAGTACCCTGCTTAAGAGTCCAACCAAAGTAGGTATTAAAAGCCAATCTAGAAAAACTTTTGCGACTTAGCGCTTGTCTGCTTGTTGCTGCAGTATTGTGCAGCTTGTACTTTCTTTAATTGATCATAGTTTTGATTAAATCTAGTAGTATCTTGTATTATTACTATTTTTGTAAGTACTAATTTTAATGTGTTTAATTTTAGATTGATAACAAAAAATTTGTGCCGTTAAATGTTGTAAATTGATTATAATCAAAGTTTTAAGCATATTTTTTCAATTTAAGTAGTTTTAGTTTTTGCGATATAATTACTATTTATAATTTCCACGTTCTAACCTCTTTTTTGTGATCTTTGCGCTACTTTGCTTGAAAAGATGTTAAACCTGATAAAATGCTCTTCCAACGCTGCAGATTGGTGCGGTTAAACAAAAAATATATACTAAACTGAGTCTCTATTTCCCGTTAGGTACCTACAATCTGGGGGCCTACAACTACAAGTCGCGAGTGAACCGGTACCTTTTAGGCAAGCGCGATTCAACGTAGATCGCATCAATGCTTACCATCAGGCGTGATAGCGGACGAGCGCTTGCCTATCAATAAAAAAATAAAAAAAGAACTGACAGATTAATTTAATACTGAATCACTCCACCGAGCACCAAACCGGTGTGACATCATCAATACCAGTGAATTATTTTTCCCTGGCGTCTGCTCCTGTGAGAAATAATGCAAAGTGCATCGGATTGCAACACAAAACGACTTGCTTCTCATCTTCACAGGGAACTTTTAAAAAAACTTGCGCACTTCAAGGGTGGCACACAAGAGAAATAAATATAATTTTTTATACATGAGAAGTTTATTGTGACTCAATCACGAGTAAACAACTGAACAGATTTAGATGAAAATGTGCAGAAATAGGTCATTTCAGGAAAAATTGCGGGCGGCTACTATTTTATAATACCTACAAGAAAAATACACTTTCAATGTAGTATATGTATATGTTACAGTCAAAACCCTTATCCAGTCAAAAACCTTATCCAGTTAAGCTAACCGTTTTCTACTCTTTTTTAGGGAACATAGTCGATTTGAAATCCAAGCAAAGTTGTTATTTTAAGAACTGCACAATACAAAATGTTCGGAAAAGATCGACACTTCTGAACGCATCCCTAATGTCACGTCAAATTGACATTGGCTGTCACTTGAAGTTGACAGTGACACTTGATTGGAATTCTTCTTGAAAAAAAAAATGTCGGAATAATTTTGCTGAATTTGTTAAAAATCGCTCGCGTTGAATGTGCCTGGCATATCGAGTTTGAATACATCTTAAATTATCTATGTGATCCCGTTTTGTACGACCAAGGTTTTGATGCCATCTCTGGAGTGGCCGGTCGCGGATGCTTTGAAAGATAACCTTTTCTACCACACGCGTTTGTTGTCGGGACAATCTATCGTAATAAAAAAGGCTCCCACGTGTGTGTCTTTGTGTATCTATTGTTGAAACGCCCAGTGTCTTGTGAACGCTGTTATTTGTGTTGTGAGTGAGGTCACTAATTGGTAAGGTCTGCAGAAGAAGACGAAGAAAGGACCCCAGGGGGCGCGCGCGCTCCCTTACACCACCTCTGTCTCCACTGCCCAGGACCACAGACAGTATGTAAAATCCTCCTTACTTCACAATATAGATCAAGCGCTGTGTATCGCAGTCCTATTGTTCAGTTACATCCCGGCTGAAACCAAGATTTGTCCGGAGTCTATACTCATGATAGCCTTCCACTGCGCCAATGCTGACTCCGCGGTCTAGGCAGGGGTGTACTGAACATTTTTTGGTAGCCAAGAGCGTAGCTTGAAGGCCTGAGAGGCCCACGCCAAAACTTTGTATTAATCAGTGCCGTTTGATGACCCAGTCTGGTCCGGACTAGATTAATTTGTACTTGTAAATGGTAATTAACTTGCATTTGAAAAGTAAAGGGCATTCCTTTGTTATTGGTTCCATGTCTTGTAATTAATTGTCATGTATTGAAGTTCCAAAATGTAAACAGATACCTTTCTTTGTTCATAATAATTATTATTTAGTTTTGTCAGCAAACTTGAGTTGTGAATATTGACAAGTTTGTTGCTAAAATAATAGCTAATAAAAGGTCAGCTAATAAGTTTGCACTCAATACTTAGTGAAACTTAAATGATTTGGGACATTGTTTACACATTGAAACTCATTGAAACTTGTGCTTTGAAATAATTGAAATTAACTTGTTGTTGTGTAACAGTATGTTGTGTTGATATCCAAGTGAATTTCAATAGTCAGTGAGTTTTGTTGTTTTCTGATAACCTCCAGATATTTAAGAGTTTGTGTCATTATAAATACTTTGTTGTTGTAATATTGGAATTTTGTGGTTAGTAATAACCTCCAAATATTGGAGATTTTGTGTTATAGTGAATATTTTGAATTTGTTGTTTTTGTTGATAAATTTGTGACGTTACAATGACGGCCTCCTCTGCTAAAGCCAAAATACGTTCTGAGTTACGGTGGTTGGCTTCTGCGGTCGCGTTGTTGGATCGACCGGATAGAACGGAGGCCTTGTTGAACAGATACGTAGATCTGCCCATACGTTTGGCTGTTGTTGATGAGCAGTATGCCTTATTTTTGGAAAGGACTGTTGAGGCCGAGGTGGAAATGCGACAAGAAGTCGGTTTGGATGTGGACCAGTGTTATGATTTTGCGGACAGAATTACCCAGGTAGCTCGACCTTTGCAAGTGGCAAGAGAGAATGAACCGAGCCCGTCCCCGGTCACATCTAAAAGTATGCCCCCTCTCTTTGCTAGATTGGCCCCCTTAGACTTAAGGCGCTTTGCTGGTCGTCTAGAGGACTGGGAGGGCTTTATTAATATTTTTGATAGTCTTGTACATGCCCGGGACGATTTGACCCAGGGCCAGAAGTTAGCTTATTTGTTATCCGTGTTGGAAGGGGAGGCCCTTGAATCGGTTCAACATTTGGCCCCCTCGGATGAAAACTACCCTATTGCCAGGGATTTGATTGCCCGTCGGTACCAGAACGTACGACGTCTGGCGGACAACCATGTTGCCGCCATTTTGAATTTACCCCGCGTTGCCAGCGTGATGCACTTGAGAGTGGCTTTGTTGAATCCGCTGTTGGTTGCCTACAACGCATTGAAAAACTTAAAACTCCCAGTGGAGCAGTGGTCGTTTTTGTTACTGCACATTGTCCTGGGAAAGTTGCCGGACTCTGTTAAGGTCCGTTTTGAGCAGCAGTATGGTGGGGATAGTGCGACTTATCTGCCACCCTTCTCGGACCTCTTGACGTTCCTGGAAGGAGAAAGTAGACTGGCAGATAATTCCTCTCTGGCCGGTCCTATGGGACCCGAACGACCTGTGCCACAGAGTGGATCCCCCACCGGACCCCCCCGTAGGGGGCGTATGGCCCCTCGCGCGCCCGGCCGCTATGCCGCCGTCCAGGAGACCGCCCGCTGCTTGTACTGTCGGGAACCGGGTCACAGCACGACCCGTTGTGATAAGTTCCTCGACCAGCGCGTCCAAGGCCGTCGAGCGATCGCGCGACAACGGACATGGTGCTACTCGTGCTTGGGCCTGCACATGCAGCGCGAATGTACCCAAGCGCACCCATGCCGCTTTTGTAAGGGCAACCACCATCCCCTCCTCTGCATGAACAGCCCAGAGGGCGGCGGAGCGCCGCAGCGCGTCGCTGCAGGATCACCTCGTATGGGTGGGGGGCTCGGACCCCCCGCGGTGTTTGCATCCCGCAGCAGTTCTAGTGGCCACCAGAGTGGCCCCAGACGCTCTCCGCCACGTTTGGACCCTCAAACGGGCGGGGGTCCCAGGGACCCCCCCATGGGAAACCGATCCCCAAGGATGGGGATGAGTTACGCGAGCGTTGCCGGAGGTCGTAGAGGCCCCCCGCGACGTTTTGAGCCTCGCACGGGCGGGGGTCCCACGGACCCCCCAATGGGAAACCGATCCCCAAGGATGGGGATGAATTATGCGGGCGTTGCCGGAGGTCGTAGAGGCCCCCCGCGACGTTTTGAGCCTCGCACGGGCGGGGGTCCCACGGACCCCCCCATGGGAAATCGGTCCCCAACTAGGGGGTTCGATTTTGCGAGCGTTGCGGGAGGTCGTAGAAGCCCCCCGCAACGTGTTGAGCCTCGCACAGCCGGGGGTCCCCGGGACCCCCCCTCTGAAAATCGGTCACCGTGCCCCCGCGACTATGGGGCGACGTACACGGTGGATGATAGGCACCGATTCTCGCCGCCGCTCGCCGAATACCCGCGTTTGGAGCGGCGCCCGCCCCGTCTTCAAGGGGCCGGGAGATATAACCCGCCTGATACCGGGCGATTTGGACGTAGGCAGTATGTGGGAGAATGGGACCCACTGGATCGCTATGAGCGACCCCCTTACCATGGGGGGACGTCTGGGGACCCCACATACTAGCAATCAACGTGTTTACGGTCGATTGTAGCCACCCCTCCAGAGACCGTTTTGTTGCCCACGGCCTCTGTGCTTGTCAGGGGATTGAATGGCGACCTTGTGGAAGTTCGCGCCTTGTTGGATTCCGGTGCTCAGGGGTGTGTTGTGTCATCTTGGTTAGTTAGGCGGTTGGGCCTCAAGGTGCACCCCCACACGGAAGGCGTGAGAGGTGTTGGCGATGTGAAAGTCCCCGGGTTGTTAGGGCATGTTGACTTCACATTTACATCACGTAATAAGTCCACGCCAGGCATTAAGACCTCGGCGATTGTGTTGGACACAGTTGTTGGCCGTCAACCTTCAGTTGACTTGGGACCGAGTATGTTGTCTTTGGTGTCTGATTCCCCACTCGCCGATCCAAATTTCTTCCGCCCAGGCCCGATTGATGCTCTCCTTGGAGCCGATGTCCTGGGGCGAGTTTTGTTGACGGGGAAGCGAGTTTTGCAGCAAGATGGCTTGGTAGCTCTGCAGACGACACTCGGTACAGTTGTGATGGGCCCTGCTCGCCGCGTTTTGGATTCCCATGATGAGGATCGCGGTCTTGTTTTTAATGTGTCTCTCTCCGAAGTGGTGCAGAAGTTTTGGGAGGTTGAGGAACCTCCACCAGCCCCGCGGGTCGACCCAGTAGCGGATGAATGCGAGTTGTATTACCAGAATAACACTGGTCGCCTCCGCTCTGGTCGTTTGATCACCCGTCTCCCCTTTCGTGCCGGCCGACCTCCTCTGGGCGAATCCCGACCGCTAGCGGAACGTAGGCTAGTGGCGATGGAGCGTCGCATGAGCAAGGATCCGGTCTTCCGCCAGAAGTATGTTGAATTCATGCGGGAGTATGAGAAGTTAGGGCACATGTCCGTGAGCGATTTGGATTGGCGCTCCGTTGAGCACTTCTTTTTGCCGCACCACGCCGTTTTGAAATCCGGAAAGATTCGGGTGGTCTTTGACGGTTCGGCTCCCACCTCTACTGGAGCGTCCTTGAACCAGTGTCTGCATGTAGGTCCCAAGCTGCACACGGAGATCTCAGACATTTTGACCAACTTCCGGCGGCACCAAATTGTATTTATGACTGACATCCGGATGATGTTCAGACAAACGGTCATCCATCCAGAGGATAGGAGGTACCAATTGATTTTGTGGAGAGAGAGTCCTAGGGACCCCTTGTTGATTTATGAATTGAATACGAATACGTACGGTTTGGCTTCGAGCCCGTTTGTTGCGATTCGTTCTTTGTTGGAGTTGGCCGAGAAGGAGCGCTTGAGATACCCTCGCGCCTCCGCCATTTTGGCCAGTGACGTCTATGTGGATGACATTTGCACGGGCGCCTCATCTGTCTCAGAGGCGATTGTCCTGAGAGACGAACTCACCGCCCTTTTGAAGTCGGGAGGTTACGAGTTGAGGAAATGGATATCCAACTCGCCTGATGTACTGGTAGGTTTGCCCGAGGAGCACCAGCAGGACCCCCACCTATTCGAAAATGTTGATAATCCCCATGTGGTGACCGTCCTTGGCGTACAGTACAAACCGGTCTCTGACACGTTCACTTATTGTGTGGATTTACGACCACCGAAAGTCTGGACCAAGCGTTTAGTATTGTCTACTGTCGCACGTACCTTTGACCCCAATGGATGGATTTGCCCCGTGCTGTTTATGGCCAAGTGTTTCTTGCAACGGTTATGGGCTTCGGGTGTGTCGTGGGATGAACCCCTCTCGGACGAGTTACTCCGAGATTGGTCGAGCTTCGTTTCATCCCTCCCCGAGATTAATGAAGTGCATTTGCCGAGGCTATTCCTCCCTTCTGAAAATTGTAAAGTTACTCTTCACGGCTTTTCCGATGCCTCCGAACGTGGATTTGCTGCGGCCGTGTACCTCCGCACCGTTACTGTTGACGGAGTTGTTGCTGTGCATCTGGTGATAGCGAAAAGCAAAGTCGCTCCCCTTCGGACTCGTCATACGATCCCGAGGTTGGAATTGTGTGGAGCTGCCCTCCTAATGCGTTTGTTGAACCACGTATGGCTCACTTTAGGTCGATCTATTGCAATACAAGAGGTTTATGCTTGGACGGACAGTCAGGTCGTCCTTTGTTGGTTGAAGGCTCCGGCGCACACCTTGGACGTGTTTGTGGCCAATCGAGTGTCGCAGATTTGTAATTCCGACATCGAGTTGATTTGGAGACACGTGCCGGGAACCATGAATCCCGCGGATTGTGCGTCTCGGGGTTGTGTAGCCCCAACCCTAATTAACCACCCCCTCTGGTGGGGCCCACAGTGGTTGATGCGGCCTGAGTCGGAGTGGCCGCCCTCTCCAGCGTTGTCGAACGTAGCCGTTCCTGATATGCGGGCATGCGTCCTGGAGACTAACCCCGCCGGGGAAAAGGATTTGTTGTTGGATCGGTACAGCTCCTTACAGAAGCTGCTTGGTGTTACCGCTTGGATCAGACGTTTTGCGTACAATTGCAGAAACCCACGCGCGAGGCGTGATTCGTCGGTTCTCACTCCGGACGAGCGTAGGGACGCGCTCTTGTTTTGGGTCCGGAGAGTACAAGCTGATAGTTTTGAGTCCGAGATTGAAATTTTGCGTTTAGGCCGTCGCAAGTTGAAGGGCGCGGTATCGCGATTGAATCCCTTCCTGGACGAGAGTGGGCTTTTGCGAGTCGGCGGAAGACTTCGAAATGCGAACCTGCCGTATGGAGCTCGTCACCCCCTTTTGTTACCTAAAGCCGGACATTTGACTCAACTGATAATAACAGATCGCCATGTGAATGCACAACATGCTGGCTGTAATGCTTTGTTGGCCATTTTGCAGCGTGAATTTTGGATTTTGTCTGCTCGTCGAGCCATTCGCACTGTGGTTTTCCGTTGCCTGCCTTGTTATCGATTGAAGGCCGCGACCATGCAGCCCCAGATGGGTGATTTGCCTGCTGATCGCGTCACGGAATGTAGAGCTTTTGCCGGAGTCGCCACCGACTTCGCCGGTCCCTTTACTGTAAAGGCTTCGAGACTGCGTAATGCTAAAACCTATAAGGCGTACTTGTGCGTGTTTGTGTGTTTGTCCACCAAGGCTGTCCATTTGGAAATTGTCTCGGAATTGTCTACCGAAGCCTTTGTCGCCGCCTTGAGCAGATTTGTTTCCCGTAGAGGACTGCCGTCATTGATACGTTCCGATTGTGGTACTAATTATAAGGGAACGTGTAATTATCTTAAGGAAGTAGTTAAGTTTTTTGTTGATAATAAAATAGACATTGGAACCACCCTCTCCCGGCGTGGGATAATCTGGAAGTTTAGCCCTCCAGCTTGTCCGACCTGGGGAGGAATTTTTGAAGCTTGTGTAAAGGCTGCCAAGACACACTTGCGTCGCGTGATTGGAGAAACTATTCTCACGTTTGAGGAACTTGATACGGTATTTTGTAAAATTGAGGCCGTCCTCAACTCGCGACCCTTGTGCCCGTTGTCTTCGGACCCGAATGACCTGGAAGCGTTGACGCCAGGTCATTTCTTGATCGGACAGCCCCTTTTGGCGCTGCCTGAATATCCGATTCAGGATGTAGGATCCCATCGTTTGTCGCGATACCAACTTTTGAAACAGATGTCCCAAAACTTCTGGGCACGTTGGTCGATGGAGTATTTGCATATCCTACAACAGCGCGTGAAGTGGACAGATAAAACCACCCCACCCCAGACTGGCGACCTCGTGTTGATTAAGGATGCTAACCTGCCGCCCCTATGTTGGCGAAGGGGGCGCATTGTTAAACTCTACCCCGGAACTGACGGAGTTCCTCGTTTTGCTGAGGTTTTGGTTCGAGATTCGGTTTTGAAGAGAGCAGTTAGTGGGCTCTCCCGATTACCCGTAGATTGACGTACCGTTCTTAACGGTCCGGGGCGGGGGGATGTTCGGAAAAGATCGACACTTCTGAACGCATCCCTAATGTCACGTCAAATTGACATTGGCTGTCACTTGAAGTTGACAGTGACACTTGATTGGAATTCTTCTTGAAAAAAAAAATGTCGGAATAATTTTGCTGAATTTGTTAAAAATCGCTCGCGTTGAATGTGCCTGGCATATCGAGTTTGAATACATCTTAAATTATCTATGTGATCCCGTTTTGTACGACCAAGGTTTTGATGCCATCTCTGGAGTGGCCGGTCGCGGATGCTTTGAAAGATAACCTTTTCTACCACACGCGTTTGTTGTCGGGACAATCTATCGTAATAAAAAAGGCTCCCACGTGTGTGTCTTTGTGTATCTATTGTTGAAACGCCCAGTGTCTTGTGAACGCTGTTATTTGTGTTGTGAGTGAGGTCACTAATTGGTAAGGTCTGCAGAAGAAGACGAAGAAAGGACCCCAGGGGGCGCGCGCGCTCCCTTACACCACCTCTGTCTCCACTGCCCAGGACCACAGACAGTATGTAAAATCCTCCTTACTTCACAATATAGATCAAGCGCTGTGTATCGCAGTCCTATTGTTCAGTTACATCCCGGCTGAAACCAAGATTTGTCCGGAGTCTATACTCATGATAGCCTTCCACTGCGCCAATGCTGACTCCGCGGTCTAGGCAGGGGTGTACTGAACACAAAATAATGAGATTTTTTTACATTCACACCAATTATCTAAGCCCATTTTAATTTCATAGAAACTGTCATGCTTAATATACATAGTAAACACCCAGACCAAGACAAATAGACATGTTCATGCACACAAATATTTGTCTTGTTCGGGAATCGAACCCGAGAACACTGGCGCAGAAGGCGGGTAGCCTACCCCTGCGCCAAATCGGTCGTTATTTCTAAAACCACTTTCACTCTATATAGGTACTCAAATATCAAATGAGGTTAGAGGCAAATAATGATTGACTTTCCTAGAAATTCTCATTATCAGGAATCCTGATTGAATGTCAAGCCATACAATGCATCGCATTGCATTGTGAGAATTGTGACACTCTCATGAATAGTATGTGCCAATTATGAACCAGCGTTCAGACTATTTCGACGTGGAATACGGTACTTAATCGTATTACAAAAAAATCGGCCAAGTGCGAGTTGGACTCGCCCATGAAGGGTTCCGTACACACTTAACGTACCGATTGCCTATACCTTGCCAAAATTCCAACATATTTTTTTGTCAGCAAAATATAACTTTGTTTTTCATAGTGTTTGTATGAATGACAAAGTTACATTTGCGTTTTTTGAAAATGTGTTATATCTCAAAAAGTACTCACTATGTATCGTTCAAACTAATTTTCGTTGAAAGTTTTTATTAAAATCTACAGCATATATTTTTTCTAGATTTTTCACGCTTTTATTTCAAAAGTTAGAGGGGGGGGGGGGGGGACACATTTTACCACTTTGGAAGGCTTTATCTTTCAAAATATAGAGTTTGAGAAAAAAATATTCGAGAAACCTCCATGTTATTTTCAAAGACCTATCTATAGACACCCCACACGAGTATATTGGATAAAAAAAAATTTTTTCAGTTTCAGTTCTATGTATGGGGAGCCCCCCTTAATTTGTTTTTATTTTTTATTTTTGTATTAAAATCGTAAAGCGGTTCACAGAATACATCTACCTACCAAGTATCAACTGTGTAGTTTTTATAGTTTTGGAATAAAGTGGCTGTGACATACGGACGGACGGACAGACAGACAGACAGACAGACATGACGAATCTATAAGGGTTCCGTTTTTTGCCATTCGGCTACGGAACCCTAAAAAATACCAATTACCAAATTACCTTTTGCAAAGTCTAAACTATTTCAATGCAAAACTCTTAAAACTTAGTTTAATTTAGTTACTGAAAAGGTCGCCTATCTGTGAAGGAACAGCTGATGAGAACTTACTTAGACATTGTGAAACAGGCCGTAAGAGACGTCATTCAGATTTAAAGAAAAATATGTTTGAAATATGTTTATAAAGAGTAACTTTTAGAGCTTAGTACTTAGAAAATGAAGGAAATATTTTTAATTGGCGTTATGTGAGTTCTGCGAAAACTAAAAAAAATAAATATTATTTTTACTTTTTTGCATTCACAATACTACAGTATTTTTATTTTTAATAATATTGAAAATGAAGTATTTAAAAAAACGACCTGGCTTAAATCCAGCTCCGATGGGATTCGCACCCACGACCTTACACTGCCCGGGCGAATGCTCCAACCACTGAGCAACGGAGTCGTCAAACGAAGCCAAGGTGAGACGGGTTTCGAATTCTTAATACTTCATTTTTAATTAAAATAAAATATATTTCTAGGTTCCGAGACAACCATGCCGAGTGAAATCACCGCGCGGTTTGCACAGACACTGATATTAATTTCCAACGGTTTCATTTCGCCGCTTTGAGCGCCATTGTTTGTGCATTTTTTCCCGTTGCAGCGTCTTCAAGCAAACGCTAAGTTAACTCTTGTTTATTACTTCTAAAGTCTTCTTTATGCTTCGTGCCACGTATTCCAATGCGCTGCTCAGGCGCTTTCGTAACAATATCGATGTCTTGAGAGCTCGCACACCGAACGCGGTGCGGCGCTAGCTCGAATGTGTGATTGCTAAAATAATAAACAAAATACCCTGTGTAACTAATCACCTCTGCTACTCAACTTTCAAAATTATAAATAATTTCCATCTAATATATAAAATTCTCGTGTCACAGTGTTAGTTGCCATACTCCTCCGAAATGGCTTGACCGATTTTGATTAAATTTAATATGTACATTCGGTAGGTCTGAGAGTAGGTTGCTATCAATTCTTTATCCCGAAATTGCACGAAGCGCAGCTAGTAGACGCATACACGTAATACATTTTGACGGACATTCATGAAAAATACAATGATAAGATAACTGATCCTTCGCTATCTAAAGCAATCTAAATGATGGCATATAACATATTAACATACGTCTATCTCGGAAATCTCCCCTTTCTACGTCGATTAATTTTCTATTCCGAAATTACTAGCAATTATTTTCAACCAAAGAAACAAAATGTTTTTTTAGGTAGATTTACAAAATAGACCATACGAAGTTTAAAAGATTGGAATATTCTCAATCCCACACGATTAAACAATAATGTACAAGACATCACACCAAGTTTCAGTGTTAACCTTAAGAATCTTTATCCTCAAGGTCATAAGGGTGGGTTTGGTCTTGCAACTGTTTATTTTGATGTGTTGTCAATTGTACTAAATAGCACAGTCCCAGGCTCGCAATATCGTTTACTTATTGGAGATGGAATGGCACAGGCTTAGCTGCCCTACTGCCAATATCAGTCTGCATGTAAATATAAAGCGAGTTACATTAGCTACTAACAATTTTTAAACTTGAATAATATTAACATTGGGCCTCCGTGATACAGGCCACGACTGGTCGGATACCCGTCTGTCCACAATCTTGTGTTTTTAACCGACTTCAAAAAAGGAGGAGGTTATCAATTCGACTGTATATATTATTTTTTTATGTTTGTTACCTCAGAACTTTTTAGTTAATGAACCGATTTGGATAATTCTTTTTTTAATTGAATTTATTTACTAGGTACCTCTAAAACTCTAAATCATGTCATTTTACTGATGAATTTTGGCACGTCTCTCGTCTTGAAGCTTACTCGAGACTAGTGAGTGCTTGCCAGCGCCATCAAAAGCCTAATTATTTAAAGCTTAACCGTCTTTGTGGTCTAGTGGTTCACACCACTGATTTCAGACCAAGAGGTTCCGGGTTCGATTCCCAGTGGGGGTGTATATTGTATTCGGTTCGGTCGGTGGTAGGACTTGTTATAAGTCTGCCTATGGCTAGCTACCACCATCTTATCTAAGTCTGACGCCATAACAACAATGTTTTCAGCATTGTTGTGTTCCGGCAGTTAGAATAAGATAGCCAGTTCCTACAGTAAGTGAGGATTCCGGGAGTAGTGCGCTTCTACCTTCAGCCTTATCACCACTTAACATCAGGTGTGATGAAGGCTAAGTGCTACCCCGTTGAGGATAAAAAAATCTTGTTACAAAATTACATCCTCCCAAGTAGCATTTTACTCCATTTAAGAGTACACATTTAGTTCCCAGGTGTACTTGAAGCATTATTACAGTTCACTCGTGATGTATAAGCTGCATTATTGCGATTAATAACACCTATACCTGTCTAAGGGACTTATAGGAGTGTAGAGTTATACTTTTATACGATTATTGGTGTTATAATACTCTAACAACTATCCTTTAGTCAGCCGTCTGCCTAAGAGCATTATAGGAGGGTAGAGATACGGCAACCGCTGTTTAGCGGCCTACTTGTACGATGTTATAGAGCTAGCATTTTAATAGAACACACGTGGTCATTTATAAAGCCAAAGGCTGTTATGTTTACTTGTTTTAGACTGTTATACAGCTAGTAGCTGTAGTAGGACTTGTTTGTAATCATTAAAATAACCCTTTTTTACTATCTGTACAGAAGTGTTTTAATGGTTTGCATGTGCACTGTAGGCTGTTAAAAGGAGGATATGTCTTGTCCATTAACATCAATAGCAGTTTATTTGTCCACAAGTACTACTCTTATTTGCTGTTAGCTGAACATGAATGTGAATGTGATATTCTATTACACTTATCCCACAGCTGTGTGTTTATTACGTCGCGTGCAAAAATGTGTGATATTGAAAGAATAAACGATGATACACAATTGACCTGAACTACATCTTAAAGCTGTACATAAGTTCACATAAGAATAAATTTATAGACATTGGCTCTGTAGTAGTACAAATGTGGGACTTCATATAGATAACAGCATTCTAACAGAACACAATGTGAACCTATATACGCTCACCGCATTAAATTGGAGTTATAACAGTTCACATAGCCGTATTTCATTACCACCATTTTGTTCTACGTAACCTAAAATAATTACCAGATAAATCTCCAAAATTATCATGCAGATTTATCACAAAATACGATAGAGCGATTGAGTTTTGGTTTCATGTTATAATTAATTACCGTAGTATAATTATAATGCCAATATAATATCAAAAACTGAAAATTGTAGATTTCCTCTCAGCCAGTTTTAAATATTTTAAAATGAATATCGCGTTTTTACAGAGGCGCGTGAGAATTTTAACTGTAAATATGTATACATTTCACGATAAAGTTGCATTCCCATGGCATTAACATTATTAAGTATTTAAAACATAGCTGGATAAAAATTTATGATAACTAGGTAGCCCTAGTTATCATAAATTTTTATCCAATTGATATCCGCCGGCCGGAGCTAATGTGTATTCTGATGGCACACACAAAACCAAACATTAGTAAAATAAAGAAATAATTTATGACACACGTGAATTTTAGGTAGCACTGGAGTACTTTTGACGGATTTTATAACTGTGAAGGCTGTGTATTTAGCAACTTGTTACTCATTATTACACTCATGTACGTTGTATGGTTCACACTGTGTCCCATATAGTGCCGTAAGTCAGCCTTAAGTCCGATGTTACTACTTAAACTGCTATTATAATGCTATTATACTGCTAATGTACAGCCATAGTGAACTTAAGGCTGTCTAATTTGTGCCCAAACTGGTTCTACAAGAGCATTATAGCAAGCTATACAGCTCTTAGACAGCTGACTTACACAGCTTGTGGAGTACATGTGAACGACTAGACATCTTATATAGAACCCCGAATGCTACTTGGATCACAAAACTCAAAGCAAGATTCATCGAATGCCTGCCGAAGTGCCTGATCGCGTCTACCTAACTCCAGATATTCCGGTTATAAATCGCGCATAGTATTCCGACCGCCTAATCTGCTCCTGAATAATGTTCCGGCTGGAAGACATTTAAATCAATGCTGGCAAGAGACTCAAGGACACAGCACATTACATCAACTCGGAAAGGGATCGACACCGTATCGCCTCTCGCCTCGCCGTCAACCAGGCGTCAACCTAACGCAAGCACGTAACCAAACCGGATCAGCGTCGGTACGTCGGCTCGGCTACGGCTAGGCGACGCCGCGCTTACGGCTAGACGACGCCGCGCTTACGGCTCGCCGCACAGTGGTTCCATATAAAAAAAATGAGAAAAAAAATTATAAAAAAAAATATTTGATGTTCATTTTCATTTTCTGACCACTGTGCGTAGAGCCGTAAGCTCGGGTACGGAGAGACGTGAGCGCGTGGACGACTAGCGGTAAGCGCGGGGATAGCAAGTTGAGCGACCCGCAAAGCGGTTCGTGAGCTGGTCCCGAGGCGAGGCGATTACGTTACGAATCTGATTAGTGTGCTTTACATTAGGGGGTTTCATACAAAGAATACTGAACCGCTCGAGTTGATACGTTTACGATCCCTTTCCGAATTGATGTATGTGCTGTGACCTTTATGCTAAAATACAGCTGTTTGGAAGAAATCGACTAGCTTGATGGCGAAACTGGTAACTAGTTTTAAGTCAGGGTTAAAAGGCAAATAAACAACAACAATAAGTAAATAAGTGATACACAAATGTGTATTTATAACGTGTCTGGGTGTTGTTATCCATTGACGGATGATGTTTGAAATTTTATTTGATGCAGTAAAGTATCACTAATAGAGTATTGAATGGTCGGAATCACTAGATAAAAGAATGTAAAATAACATTAAATTTTTTCTAGATTTTGATTACTTGTGATTAGCGAGTAATCCATAATTTGAAATACCCTATTTTCAGGAAAAATTCTTAATCCGATACTTTACTGTACTTAAAAACACAGTCATTTGTTACTTATGAAAATAAAGATAATATGTACTCGTATTATTGTTATTATTCTTCATTCCTAACGTTAAATCTCCGAGGAGAAACTAAAAGCAGATTTAAACTGTTAAAATTAAACAAACTATGAGCAAACAAAGGCAGTCTCGACAGAGATTAACGAGAGCGTGTACTATCGACAACAAATATAATTGGGACATTTTCTGCCAGTAATTAGGGTCAGCATCCATTCTAAAATTATAAATGTGAAAGTGTGTTTGTTTGTTTGTTTATTTGTTTGTTTGTTTGTCCTTCTTTCACGTCAAACAGAGCAACGGATCGACGTGATATTTGGTAGGTATGGGGATAGTTTCGGAGCTGGAGAGTAACAATGGCTACTTATTATACCGGAATATTGAGTAAAAAATGAAATTTTCTATGAAAAATCGTTTAACTGTCCTACCTTCGATACAAAACTGTCATTTCTTCCATTGCCGTTTCCAAAGAGTATGTAATCACTGACGTCGGCGCGGTCAAAATCGAATACTAATCTTTTCCATAAGCTTAGAATAAAAAAATGTACTGTAACTAGCGCCAAAAATGCCCCAGTCGCGCATGCGCGCAGAGTTATCTGACACTCACTCTACTTCACAGACTATTTTTTTATATGTAGGAAATAGAGACCAAGCTTGGGCCCCTTTATTGGTAGTGTCATGTAGTGTGTAGCTAGCGCTATTTGTTGTCTGGTGTATTTCAATTCATTTCATTGCCGACCCGCCCGCCTTGGGCGTCGGTATTTTTGTTTTTGATTTCAGATATGACCAGTCACCTCCTTTGGATGCTGGTCATCATCAGTGTGCACTTCGCCTAGGCGGGTGACGCCCTGCGCCACGGCCCTCCAGGGACGTGGTCGCCACAGATATGCTGAAATACCCGTCCAGGTAACAGCAGTTTTCAGGCAGTGTTTAGTCGGTAAGAGTCCGACATAACCATTACAGCCGGCTGTAATGGTATCCATGAGGATTCACTGCCTCCTTCCCCCGTAGTCCGGAAGGTTGCCGGATGAGCGATTGTTTCAATAGGAAACGATCGGTCGTTCGACGCAAAAAAAAAAAAAAAAAAAAAATGTCTGGTGTAGGCAACTTTTGGTGTATAAACACACACACAGGAAGTTGGTGACCGGGTCCACTATTATATGGCAAAACAACGTTTGCCGGGCCAGCTAGTATTGTAATAAAACGCTCATTTGACGACTGATTTGGCGCAGGGGTAGAATGCCTGCCTTCTGCGCTAGAGGTCTCGGGTTCGATTCCCGAACAAGACAATTATTTGTGTGCATAAACATGTCTATTTGTGGGTGTAATCTATGTATATTAAGTATGTATTTACAAAAAAATAATATTTAAATATATATTTATCCGTTATCAAGTTTCCGTAACACAGTTTCTTAATGAAAACTACTTATGAGCTAGATAATTGGTGTGATTGTTCGAAATTTATTTATTTATTTAATGTTTACTAAAAACCTAAATACGATTTCTAGAACTTATCAGTAAATACTTATTACTACTGTTACACTGCTAAAACGTATAAAGCAGCTATTTATTACGCGATTCCAGGATTGCTTGCATCCAAAAAAAAATTTTACAACAAAAAAACTAAAAGTAAATAAATTAAATTTCTGTCTCGGTCGGGGGACTCCCTACATATATGCTACAAAATTAAAATTGTCGCATATTGTGGCAAGAGTCGTGCGGCATGGCAACACCTTGCGTCATGTGGAAGACTGTCGCAGCTTCCAAAATGGCACGATGTTGCCTCGGCGTAAAATAGGCTGCTGCATGCCGCAAATGTTGGATATGTTGCATACCACAAGATAACACATGTCATAATATGTTGCATGCGGCAATGTCGCACAGTGTTGCTCCGGCGTAAAAGAGCCTAAGGCTGCGTTTCCACCAGAGATATGCGATGGAAATTACGTGTCGTACAAGGATGTCTAGCTGTGCTGTGAAAATGTGTGGGTGTTTCCACCAAAGCTGTGCGATGAAAATCTGCCTACGAGGATGTGTATCGGAGCTGTGAAAATGCGCATCAATGTGTGGTGCGAGGATTATTGACTGGCTGGTACAGTATGCGCAAACCTTCTCAACACACATGCCTCGCAACACATCCCTCGCACCCATCCTTCGTACACATCCCTCGCACACATCCCTCGCTTGTTTTGTATGCGCAAAAATCTAGCTCCGCTGAGCCGTTTCCACCAGAGCTGTGCTGACCGAGGCGAGGGAAATGAAGCGATTCTATTGGTTCTTTACAAACACATCTCTCGCTACGCATCCTCGCACATCTTTGGTGGATAAGCAGCCTTAACGCAATATAGCGAGGTCGGCCGAGGCAGCAACGCGGCAGAGATAGGCGATTAGAATTTTATTATTTTGACAACGTTAACGGTCGATGGATTATCAATTTGCACATTGACATGACGATAGCAATAACTTGAAACTACCGTGTGCGTTTTAGTTATCTTATCATTCACTATTCTGTCGGAAAACTCCAATTCACGATGGCAAATAAAACCGAATGTTCAAAATATTAAGAGATAAAAAAAAATATCACCGACACTGATAAAACGTTTGCTTATATAAGACCCTTGTATTTTCGGAGCCTCACAAAACGGACACGATACAAAATATGAGTTTTGCTGGGAAAGTTGTGATAGTGACTGGTGCGAGCTCCGGCATCGGCGCGAAGACTGCGGAGTTTTTCTGTAGAGAGGGCGCTCACGTCGCTCTAATCGCCAGAAACGAGACAAAACTTAAGAATATCTCCTCAAAATGTTCGTCAACTGGAGGGAAGCACATCATCGTGAAAGCCGACGTTTCCTCCGACAACAATGCTAAAAGAATCATCAATGATACCGTAGACAAGTTCGGGAAAATAGATGTCTTAGTCAATAATGTAGCTTCAGCTTTCTACGGCAACATTTTAGACGGTACCTTCATGGAATCGTACGATCGACAAGTGAACATCAACCTCCGTGCTGTTATGCAACTGACGAGTTTGGCTGCTCCCCACTTAGTGAAAACGAAAGGGAATATAGTGAACATCTCAAGTGTAGCAGGAATCCAAGCTCCCCGCATTATCGGAGCATACGCAGTTGTCAAAGCTGCCATGAACCATTTTTCAAGAGTAGCAGCTTTAGAACTAGCGTCATCTGGAGTAAGAGTTAACACCATCTCTCCAGGGCCGGTTTACACAGATCTTATTGAGAATAGTAGCGGCCCCGTAACATTTGATCAAATGGGAAATAAAACCGCCTTGAAGAGAGTGTCTGAACCTGATGAGGTCGCAGATCTCATTTTATATTTGGCCAGTGATAAAGCCAGAGGCATAACAGGTTCCAACTATGTAATCGACAATGGAATGCTATTAAAATAATAAAAGTAACCTATTGAATTTTTATAACTGTAGTTTATTTTTTTGTTTACAAAATGATGTGCCATGCCATGGCTAGTGTTGTATAAAGAGATGGTCCGAAAAAACCCAGTATCTATATGGACTAAATGGGTACCAATATTTTTATTGTAATGCACAATATACCCCACTGAAAGGGTACTGTCGAAATCGATGGGGAAGGTATAGGTCGTCAATGTTTGTATGAAATTTTTTTGACTAATTTGTTAGTCAAGATTTTTTGGTTTATTTTAAGGTTTATTTTTTTAAACACATATTTTAAGCACATCTAAGATTTCTGCGCGAACATCTCGATAACACAACCAATCACTAAATAATGTGTTAAATAAAGCGTGAAAATATCCGTGAAAAAGTTGTTTTATTTAGGCTGCATTCGACCAAACTTTTATTCCGAGAATATCACTTATTGTCGGATACTAATGTCAAACTACATAGTATGGAGTTTTGACATTACTATCCGAAAGTAAGCGTTATTCTTGGAATAAAAGTTTGGTCAATTGCAGCCTTAAACACTTATTTTACACTTTTTTTACCATTTGGGCCCCACCTGAAAATCAGTAGGGGCCATTTCGGCTAAATAATATTTTTGTTACTTTCACTGTATTTTGTGAATAAGTGTGTTTTTAGTCGAATAAATTTTATTTATTTCTAAATCTAAATCGATGGGGTATGGGAGGATGACGTTTCGGCTGTAGCAACACAGCCCAAACGTCAAGCTGTAAGTACATAATAATTATGTACCTTCTACTAAATGTCGCGTTGAGTCCCGTTACTCTTGTTTATAACCACTTAGACATATCCCGCACAGTTACTTTTATAACACCATTAAATCATACGAAGGTAAGTACATCGGGATTAAGAAATCGAAAAAGAAAAATATAAAGAACTAGCTTTCTGCCCGCGGCTTCGCCCGCGTAGACTACACGACGTTATCCCGCGGGAATATGATATTTTTCCGGGATAAAAAGTAGCCTATGTTCCTCTCCAGGCTACTTAGTATCTATGCCCCAAATTTCAGCCAAATCCGTTCAGCCGTTTTGGCGTGATTGAGTAACAAACATCCAAACATCTAAACATCCAAACATCTACACTTTTACATTTATAATATTAGTAGGATATATCCTTGAACCAATAAGCTACACCATCTATACGCAAAGTGGAAACCGGGAGACTTTGTGGACAAACAACCACCTGCAACCTTGGTGATCCATTGCAATGCTCTCCCAATTTCTCCCAATTCAGCTACCGAGAAACATCGAATTTGTTTATACTCTACTAGTTACCCTTGACACTGTATGTAAAGTATTGTAATTAAACTCGGAGCAATAGAGACATCTCGCGACACTGGTAAAGGTCCTACTCAACAACTATACTAATTCCTCCTGTCCATAGAGATAGCACAAAAGTCTACCTCCCACCAGCTCTAATAAAGCTGGGGCACGGTGACGTCAGCGAACTTCTCGGCTAAGGTGTCGATAGGAAAACCAAGCTTCACACTAATTGATTTGGGTCTGCACTGGGCAAATATCGACGGGGGGCCGCGGGGGAACTGAGTCATAGGCTTAAGCGATTTATGCGAAAACTAGACGTATTATTTTTACTGTTTCATTTCATTCACAAAGCAATTTGTATTATTAAAAAAATCGACTCGTCTCACAACTACCTCCATGATCTCACAGTTAGGGACGTGAACTCGAGTTCCATCGGAACTAGTTGTGAGACGGGTCGATTTTTTCTAATACTTCATTTTCAATCAAAACTAGACGAAATTAGGTTACCAAATTACCTAGCGCCCTGTAGTACGCCTATATGAACTAGGTTCTCCTTTTATTTCTTGTAGAAAACGCGTTAAGGCTCTCATTGTGATGTCATGGCACTGACGAACGCCAGCAGTGCCAGCACTCCAAACAATGCAAAGTTGTATTATATCATGCCTTCATTTAGTGACGACTTGGCATCGAGACGCCGCCAGTTTGGCAACCCTAGCTCTAGCACGAAAAACTGTCATCGTGAACCTATTATTTTGTATGAAACCTAGAGCAGCGCCTCTTTCGGTCGTATAAGGAACTGAAATTCAATACATATTTGACGGCAGCAATTAGCTTTTGAAGGACAGTATAGTTTACTATTCGATTATCATAATGATATTTTTCATGCTAGGAATACTGTTGTGTTCGCTCTGGTCGTTGTTTAATTTGTAAAAAATAAGATAAATAAACTATTATACGAATCAAAACCAGCTATAAGTCATTTGACCAAGGGGTCTATTTTTTATTTCGCCACTCGTGTCGAGCGCTCGCTTAGTACTTATATTTTACTAATATTTGACATGAAAATGAGTACTAAGCGAGCGCTCGACGCGAGTGGCGAAATTTAAAAATAAATCCCCAGTCGGAAAACTAGACACAAAATTGTCGCACTTGTTCTTGTTCCATATTGGTAAAGCACTAATTCGACACAACTAATTAATTTTAAAATCGTCTCAGCTCCCAACTCGCGGCACACCGTGGCCGCCGTAATTAACGTTAGACAACTATCCGGCCTCCAATTCGGTCTGACGGACGTTTCCAAGTCGATTACAAATGTACTTTAACCGGAATTAAACACAAATTATCCGGCTCGTGTATACTGCTAATCTAGTAAGCCATTACAGCTTATTTTTGGTACATAGTACCTATTAAGGCGATACTCGGAAAAAATGTGCTGAAGCGAGATATCAATGAGAAAACGACGCGCGCGGGAGCGAGACCGATTTTGCAGATTAGGCAAAAAAAACACAAAATAACTTCGTATTAAAAAACTACAGTAATTTAAAAAAAAATGCTTCTATACGATCCTAAATATTATTGGTGTCCACTAATTAGACCAATTTCCTATAGTGTAGTAAGTAACCCTATTTAAGAATAATCTGCACTTTTCGTATTTTTTAGAGGTCATTTCGAAAAGAAAAAGTATCGAGGCAAAATCATAAAATCGTGTTTTTGAAACTATACGAATCTAGATAAAGGTATGAAGAAATATATATCTTATTACCAGATTTGTAACAACTGTAACCGTCCTATAGTTTTAAATCAAAAAGTCCATATTTTTCCGAGTAGCGCCTTAAATAGCCCTTGGCGAGTTTCTTGCCGGTTTTTCTCGTTACAAAGCCTCCCGCCGTAGGATTTGCTAACCGATAGCGTAGCTTCATTGAAGTTCATTAATGCTGTATCAGCATAATATGAATAAATGATTTTGATTTTTATTAGAACAAAACACGCCCATTTTGTAAAAAAACAAACCTCCAATGCCTTCCGAAGACCACACGTACATGATATCGCTATCTCTAGAGGTTTCGATTGCCGGTCGGGTAAATATTGAAAATAAACTTTTCAACACACTTGCTCATAAAGTGAGCCTTATAACATCGATCCTAGGACCATAAACCGAACTATAACACACGCGTGCATAATAATATTACAGTACTAGTTGCGTAATACAATTATCCCTACAAAGTTAAGTAAGTACCTAACTGCAAATAATATGCGAGTAAACAGAGACTTTTAAATTTAACCGGGTAATACAGTATCCCTACAAAGTTAAGTTAGTACCTAACTGCAAGTTATATGCGAGTCAACAGAGCATTTTCGATTTCACCGGGTAATAGATACAGTTCTTTTTTTGTAACAACAAAGAGGTTTTATACGGCTGAAAATCCATTTACGTTTTTAGAATAAATAAATGTGTCCCTAATTAAGACAAAAAACATAACTAAGTATATTATTATCAAATTATATTTTATACCTAATTATTATCAAATTATCCTACTAATATTATAAATGTGAAAGTTTAGATGTTTGGATGTTTAGATGTTTGGATGTTTGTTGCTCAATCACGCCAAAACGGCTGAACGCATTTGGCTGAAATTTGGAACAAAGATACTTTGTAGCCTGGAGAGGAACATAGGCTACTTGTTATCCCGGAAAAATATCACATTCCCGCGGGATAACGTCGTGTAGTCCACGCGGGCGAAGCCGCGGGCGGAAAGCTAGTATTTTATAACTACTAATATTATAAATGTGAAAGTTTAGATGTTTGGATGTTTAGATGTTTGGATGTTTGTTGCTCAATCACGCCAAAACGGCTGAAAGCATTTGGCTGAAATTTGGAACAAAGATACTTTGTAGCCTGGAGAGGAACATAGGCTACTTGTTATCCCGGAAAAATATCACATTCTCGCGGGATAACGTCGTGTAGTCCACGCGGGCGAAGCCGCGGGCGGAAAGCTAGTATTTTATAACTACTTAATATTATAAATGTGAAAGTTTAGATGTTTGGATGTTTAGATGTTTGGATGTTTGTTGCTCAATCACGCCAAAACGGCTGAACGCATTTGGCTGAAATTTGGAACAAAGATACTTTGTAGCCTGGAGAGGAACATAGGCTACTTGTTATCCCGGAAAAATATCACATTCTCGCGGGATAACGTCGTGTAGTCCACGCGGGCGAAGCCGCGGGCGGAAAGCTAGTATTTTATAATTCACAATAATTTGTTATAAAACATTTGCTTTTTTATCACTATTATTATAATTATTTTGAAGTAGGCTGTATGGCTGTATGTACCTTATCAATCACCTTAAATTTGGCGCGTGCAAAAAAAAAACTGCGCGCTTTTTCCCTTAGCTAATATTAAGTTATAATTATGTTATGTATTCAATAAATGTTTGTTTTTCCTCGCAAGTGTGTTGAAAAAGTGCGTATGAAACTCGTGAGCAACTTACTCATTAGACACTCGGCTGATTTACGCCCTCGCCTGCGGCACGGGCTGCAACCCTCAGCCTCGTGTATAATGAGCAACCTTAGCACACTTGTATCATAATATACTATTTCAATATTTCCTTGGGTCTGGGTGTATGTGGTAATACGCGTCGTTGTTTCATAATGAATAGGGTTCCGGTTAAACCAAAAAAAATGTGAAAACGCGGACAATCCCAAATAACGCATACATAAGTCAAAACTTACTTGTGATGTAAGTAAAAAATCAACTTAAAATACTTGAAGTTCAAATTCAACTCAGACCAGTTGGCTATCAAGTCTGCTGAGTGAATTTATAATTAATCAAAAACTAATTTGATTGCAAAACTTAACGATGAAGGAGTCAATGATAGATTAAAAACTTTATAAATTACCAAAGCCCGAGTGGTAATTAACCGATAATGAAACTTTTATGAAGCGACTCTGATAATATCAATCAATCATTAAATTAAAAGATCCTCTGGGGCGCTTTGATCGCGCTTGTGTTTTCAAAGCATTATTCATTTTCATTAATTTTCTTTTATGAGAAAAAGAAGTCGGCCACTTGACTTTATTTACCTATTGATTTTCTAAATACCTTTTTACCTTTAAAATTGAGGTAACATTTAAGAATTAGTATATTTTTGTCTAAGTACAGCTGCCATTGTGTTTGCAAAGTAGTTTTTGCGTGAAAAGTGAACACACAAACGGACGAAAAATGTTCTAAGCACAGATTTGGCTTTGAACTATTGTATAATACCTACACTACAAATTTTTAAATTGTACCTATACATATTTCCAGTGATAAATAGGTACCTACATGATTTCGTGGAATAGAAAAATTAGTTTATAACGAGAGACACTTTAATACCCTGACATATGGTCCCACACTTAAATCTGTTCCATGGAAAGCCATGAAGGTGGAGCCACTCGCATAATACAAAATTAGCTATCAAACGGACAACAATATGAAAAATTTTTTGTTCCACAAAATGGCCACCGGAACAGAAAAGTCATAGAAAATTTGTGGTGTATAGCTATAAATAGACGTCATTAAGTAAATTTTTGTTTGTCCCATCATCCAATCAAAGCTCGTTCTCTTCCAGCTGACGACTCAAGTCAATACTAACGACTAGTCTTATTAGAAGTGCGTTAAACTGCACTCATGCACTGAAATCATTAGCCGTGTAACGAGTCCGCACTTAGCCGCTCCTAACGACCACATCATGACTGAGACTACAAGCTGTTTGTTGTTAGGTTAAATGGTTTAGAAATTGTTTTGTATGGCTAGTTAGACATCTATCTACATACAACGTGTTAATGCAATAACCAAAAAGCCCATACAACCGTAACTAATTTATTTTATACTAAACTAGCGGTCGCCCGCGGTTTCACCCGCGTGGTTCCCGTTCCCGTGGGAGTATCGGGATAAAAAGTACCCTATGTGTTATTCCAGACTATAATCTATATCTGTTGCAAATTTCACCCAGATCCTTTCAGTAGTTTTTGCGTGAAAGAGTAACAAACATCCATACATCCATACCCACAAACTTTCACGTTTATAATAAATATTACAAGATGCTATCCCGAGGGAATGTGATATTTTTCCGGGATAAAAAGTAGCTAATGTTACTCCTTATTACATCCGCTACCTGCCAGTGAAAGTCCCGTCACAATCGGTCCAGCCGTTCCAGAGATTAGCCGGAACAGACAGACAGATAGACAGACAAAAATTGTAAAAAATGTTAATTCGGTATATGTACCGTATATTTAATCATGTGCATGTAGTAAAAAGCGGTTATTTTAATATTACAAACAGACACTCCAATTTTATTTATTTGTATATAGATGGACAACCAACAAGTTCATTCACTTAAAACTAAACATTATTACCTATAATTATTACCAATAATATTAAACGTTTAAATGAAAGTATATTTTTATACCCTACTACACCTGACGAAATATTTAAAATCATAAGGTCACTTAAAAACACAAAATCAGTCGGTTACGATGAACTACCCACCAAAATTATTAAGTACTGTGCCCTTGTTCTTTGTGACATCCTAAGTTATTTAATAAATCTGTCCATGACGGAGGGCACATTCCCTGAAGCCCTTAAACTTTCTATTATAAAACCTGTACTAAAAAAAGGTGAGTCAGATGTAATGGATAATTACAGGCCCATTGCCCTTATATCTATACATGCAAAAATTTTTGAAAAGGCAATGTATGAGAGGATTTATAAATTTTTAGAAAAATATAATGTTCTAGCTAAAGAACAAAATGGTTTCCGAAAAGGCAAATCGACCTCATTAGCAGCTTTTAACCTAATAAAAAATGTTACTGAAAATATAGACAAGAATATAGAAACTGTAGCCATATTCTTTGATATGAGCAAAGCATTTGACTTTGTGTCACATGATATTCTGTTATGTAAATGTGAGAAGTATGGTCTAAGAGGAAATGCACTTAAATGGTTACAAACATATCTACAGAATCGCTCGCAATATGTTGAAATTAAATACGTTAATAGCAGTAAGGAAGAGATCACGTCAAAGTCTCCACCAACACAAACCAATATAGGTATACCACAAGGTACGATACTAGGCCCACTATTATTTATAATTTATATAAACGACCTACCTTGTGTAACTAGTTACCAATGCAATTTATTCGCCGACGATATATCTGTTGTGATACCAAAAAGTCCGAATATAATGTTTGATGAAACTATTAATGCTACCATAACTCTCATAGCAAAATGGCTGACAGCTAACAATTTAAATATTAATGTAGGTAAAACTAAGTTGATAAGATTCTATAACAGAAAACCTATAGATAATGAAATAAATATTCACATTAACAATGAACCCATAGTGGAGTCGGATGAAGCACTATTTTTGGGCATAGTAATAGATAACCAGTGTTCGTGGAAAAAACATATAAGTAAAATATGCGCAAAAATAAATAGATTCGCCTATGCACTCTGGAGACTAGCGACACTAGTCAATCAAAAAGCAGCTTTAATGGCGTACCATGGGTATGTGGCATCGAACCTTAAATACGGCCTAATTCTTTGGGGAAATTCAACGGCCATTAATAAAGCCTTCATATCTCAAAAACAATGTGTACGAGCCATGTGCAATGCTCCGCCTATGACATCGTGCAAGCAATTGTTTCCAAAATTAAATCTTTTAACCCTCCCTTCCTTATATATTTTTGAATGTTGCATTTTCGTAAAAACCCATCCTCATCTATTTTTACAAAAAGACAATCAAACTATTAGAAGTATTAGGTATCCTGGAAAGTTATTGCTACCCAAAATGCAGACTACTTTATATAAGAATAACTGTTACCCAAGCTGCATACAAATTTATAATAAGTTGCCACATTCCTTGACTGAAGTAAACTTAGTTATATTTCGAAGAAAATTGTTTGACTGGCTTAAAGTGAAGTGTTTCTATTCAGTCAAGGAATATTTTAGTTGCAAAATTGACATTTAATATTACATACATACCTAATAATGACCATTTTCTAAAGACAAATTATATTATTCATAAGCATCAATAATTATGTGAAATTGATTTGTATTTTGATAAATTATAATTGTAAAGTTAAGTTCATTGATTTATATTCATTAAAATATGTCACACGCCCTTAGTTGGCAAAATAGACGCACATTATAAAACTTAACATCTTATCTTATCTCTATTTTGTGAATAAAGACTATTTCATTTCATTTCATTTCATTTCATTTCATTTCATTTCATTTCATTTCATTTCATTTCATTTATATTATCTAATGCCCGAATTCTCGAACGCAAATCATCTTTGGGAGCGTCTCAAACATCATGGCATCTCTTTCATACGTTTGACATTTAAAGTGGCAGGGCGATGTGTGAGACGTTCCCAAAGATAAGTAGCGTACGAGTATTCGGGCATAAGGGATACAATTCTAAGTGATGTCTTATTTATAGGCTGCCACGGCATGTGTAAATTCCATTTGCATATGCAAATTTAACCTATCTACCTTTCTTCTGCCACAGATATCATAAAAGCAATTAAGTTCTACTTTTTATTTAGGAAAAAGTCGTAACTAACGGGCGTCCCAAAAGTAGGTATAGGATGATTTGTCTCAATAAAACGCGAATGGATTGGAATTTCTTCGTAGTTTTATTTTATTTTAAAGAAGAGACTTGTACAATTTTATCTGAATAGAATATCTGCTAAATGGCCGCCACGGGCATTTTTGCTGTGTGCAAGTTTTACATGACACTTTCACACATTTCACTGCTAATTTCACATATTTCGCTACTTATTTCACCAATAACTCGGCGAATATTTTGTTTATATTGTCTATGTTTTGTGGATCGCTGGTGTAGAAAAAAAAAGACTTTATCTTTGACGTAGCCCCAAAGAAAAGAATCCAGTGACATCAGATGGCAAGATCTCGGTGGCCATTTGAAATCACCTTTTCTTGAAATTTCGAGATTTTTCGACCTTTCGACGAGTGTTTGTAGTTGATCGTGAATTTTCGTTAAAGATTTGTAAAAGTTCTATGCGCTGTTTTATTGTGAAATGCTCCACGATTAATTTTACATGTGTCAAGATGAAGTATGTCAAATTTCAACCCGCCATCTTGAATATTTCGGAAATAGCGCGAAATTCAAATCCTATACGTACTTTTGAGACACCCTTTATAACATCAACAAAATCCCAAAGAAGTCGATAGTCCAAAGAGGTTTACTTATCCCGCGTGATTTTCATCGCCATTTTTTTCACGCTACATATTTTGTCGCCGAACCAGGTCGCGCCTGATCATCGGACCGACGCTGACCTCTTTCACATGACCGGCCTTGTAACACGTGCCCTTACACAACCTTTCTAAAAAGCAAAAATAACATGTTTTTTTTCTTTGACATAATACGGGAATAGGCTGGGAATAATCCCGTACATAAAGCCTTATTATATCATAGTGTTGATACAAAAATTTGGAGTTTTCTTGATTATGCTAAGCTGTGGTTACCGTGTACCCACACTGACCCCATTGATAGTATCTAATAGGTGCATAAAACTTTTTCCATAAAATGCCTTAGCGTAAATAGTGGATTCGGATAGTTGAATTTAAAAATTCACTTTAAAAAAATGCTCTCAGGCCCCAGGAGGATAAATATGATTATTTATTTAAAGACAGGATGATTTCAGTTGTTAAAAACTTAAAAAACAATTAATTTTAAGGGACTCTTTTTGCTTGCAGTTCATTTATTTTCTTTATTTCTTCAAAATTTGAATCAAATTCTCAGTACCTACGTGCAGGCCTGCTGCAATCCCACTAAACCACAATCTACTACTAATGATAGCTTCCTGCACAACGTCTGTCGTAACGACTAGTCGTAGAAGGATTCTCGTCCGCGTCGTTGTTCGAGTGAGACGTGTGTTATTACAAAATACTAAATAAAAATAAAAATATTAGTTTTAACTCTTAATCATACTAAAATAAAGCTTATTTTCGTCTGGTGCCGACAATCCGCAGACGCGTTAAAACATTGTTGCTGCTTGAGCTTGTCATAGTATAGGCAAAGAAGGCAGATAAAATGCATCGCACACCAACATCTGGACAGACTATTAAGTTCTCATCTCAACCGGACCTTTCCGCTCCAATGGAAGATCAAGATATAATCCGAAATATTAACTTGAGAAAACGGAAAAATCCAGAGCAGGAGCAGTTGATAGATCTAAAGGAAGAACTTATGCTATCTCTTAAGGACATGATGCAGACTGAATTGACTGAAATTAAAAACCAGAATAGTAAAATTCTCGAGTCCAATTCGCAAATTATTAAACTTCTGGAAATCAATACTGCAAACTATCAGGAAATATGTACCAAGATGCAAACCCTTGAAAGTAAATATGAAGCAGCAAATGAACGTATTTATGATTTAGAAAACCAGCTCAATGGAATCCAAAAGCTACTTGTTAAAAATACCGTCGAAATAAGGAACATTCCACGAGAGGAAAAAGAAAATGTTATAGATATAGTAAACACTATATATAAAACCTTCAGTCTAGAGCCTATTGACGCCGCTGCTAATATATTTAGAAAAGGTAGAACAAATGGACCAATTGTTATTGAGTTTCAAAACACGCAAAAAAAGGGACTACTGTTAAAAGCCGCAAGAAAATACAATTCTGAAAATAAAGAAAAACCATTGTGCACCGATAAACTTGGAATCAGCGGAAATATTGCTCGGGTATACATTTCCGAACCTCTGACACCATTAGCAAAAAAGATACTAGCGGCTGGTCGAGAACTTGTCAAAAATGGAGCATACAAGTATTGCTGGGCATCGCAAGGGAATATCTTGCTGCGAAAAGAAGAAGGTCAACAGGCTGTTCTCGTCACATCTCTGGGGCAAATCAATGATTTAGTCGCAATCGCAATGTGACTATTTCAAGAGAAGTATTTTGAAAAATCTTGGTTTATTTTTCTTTGTATTTTTATAACGATGTGTGTATACTGTCTCTTTATTTGTGAGACTTTTCTTACTGTAATAGGCTTAACCTTAACATTTTGTAAAACACACATAATAATTATCTTAATAATATTTTTTATCTATTATCATATATATAAGTTTGTATTATGTTATTTATTATATTTCTATCAATTTATGGTATTCATATATTTTATTATCAACATGTCCGCCAACAAACTAAAAACTCAAAATGCTCAAAGGCTTGCACCTCAACCAAAAGAATTTATTTTAACTATTACTGTCAACCAATTATGTTGCAATGGCTAATGACATTGAAACAGTACTCGCCGAGGTTGACAATGATGTCAGCGTTGGTGATTCTTATTTGGTTGAGGATTTTGAAGCTTTTGATGATTACAAACTCAATACTGAAAAGTCTCTTAAAATAATCGTGCAGAATATAAGAAGTATACATAAGAATTTTGAAAACTTCATGGTCTCGCTATCTAGGAGTAAACAGGAATATGACATTATTATTCTAACTGAATGCTGGTTACAAAATTCCGATACAATACCGAAACTGGATCTATATGATAACTTTCAAACCCAGAAACATATAAACCAAAATAGCGGAGTGGTAGTATATATAAAGAAAAACCTGAAAAATGTATGTGTTTATGAGCCAAATTTTACTGACGCTGACTGTTTAGTAGTAGAAATCGATAAAAACTATGCATTCATTTGTATTTACAGATCGCCGTCGTTTTCCAATCTAACTAATTTTATCAGATCTTTAGATGAGTTACTGACAGATATTAAGCAGGTGCCCAATATTTATCTTACTGGGGATATCAATATCGACATCCGCTCCGATAATACTGACACCAATTCTGATGAGTATTTGGATCTACTTGCCACTCATTGTTTACTACCCAGTCATCTTCTTCCTACCCGTCTCAAAAAATGTCTCGATCATTGCTTTGTGAAATCATACGCTAAAATATTAACAATAGTTTGTGGTTCCTCTAATTTTGATCATAGCAGTGTTTATTGCGTTATACCTATGGATAACAAACATTTTAACATAAAACAAAAAAAGACGCTTCAAAGGCTTAATTATGAGAAAGCACGCGAACTGATAGAAGATACTGATTGGAAGAATATTGTATCAATGAATGACCCTAATCAAGCAACTGAAAGCTTTATAAATACGTTGTCAGAAATAATCAAGATGAGTACAAAAACTGTTGCGGTAAGTAATAGAAAGCGAACCTACCAGCCTTGGATCACCCCTGGCTTGTTACGTTGCATGCGATTTAGAGATACACTACATAGAAAACACCTAAAAATGCCTAACGATAAAGACTTAGAAATTACTTACAAACGATATAGAAATCATTGCAACAATATTTTGCATAAACTTAAGAATGAATATGACAGATCAGACCTAAATACTAATAAAAATGACATTAAAAAAACTTGGAATGTTATAAAACGAGTATGCAACTTAAATAATTTAGACAAATCTCAAGCTACGAGTGAATTACTAAATATAAAATCAACACCACAAGAATCAATAAACCACGTAAACGATTATTTTAACAGTGTAGGAACTAAACTTTCGGCTCAAATATTGGAAAAGTTAAAACTGACAGAAAATGATCTTGTTAAGGAATATACATGTAAAACTGAGCAATTGAACTCATTTATGATGCTGGAAACTGATGAATTAGAGATATGTAAAATCGTAAAGTCACTAAAAAATACTTACTCTACAGGTTGGGATGGTATATCATCGCTATTTATTAAAACTTGTCTAAATGGTCTTGTGAAACCTTTAACACACATAATTAATTTATGCTTGTCATCTGGTAGGTTTCCGAATGTGCTTAAGAAGTCAATTATTGTGCCAGTCTATAAGTCCGGGGAGAAGGACAATGTTGCTAATTATCGTCCAATTTCACTGTTGCCTACGATTGCCAAAATTTTAGAAAAAATTATGAATGAAAGGCTTGTGAACTACCTAGATCATAACAACATCATTTCAAAAAATCAATATGGATTTAGAAAGAAAAAATCCACTTCGGATGCTATCGATGATTTAGTGACTAGTGTAGTGGGAAAGCTTGACAATAGGAAAAAATGCATTGGAATATTCCTTGATATATCAAAAGCATTTGATACAGTTTCCATTCCGTTACTACTACGAAAGCTTGAGTCAATCGGAATAAGGGGTATCCCACTTGATCTTTTTAAAGATTATCTCAGTAACAGGACACAATCTGTAAAAATGGGAGACATATTGAGTTCTGAATTAAATGTTAATTATGGGGTTCCTCAAGGTTCTGTACTCGGACCAACGCTCTTTTTAATTTATGTGAATAATCTTTGTGATGTTGAAATACCTGACTCGAAAGTTATTACTTTCGCTGATGATACTGTTATCTTATTTCAGCATTCAACCTGGTCCCTCGTTAAAAAGTCAGCTGAAATAGGTTTCAAAAATATTATTAAATGGCTTGACCTCAATTTACTTACGTTGAACCTAAATAAAACAAAATACATTACATTTAGCATCAAAGAAAACATGGAGCCCGAGTCCAACTTTGTTTTAAAAGCACATTCAATAACTTGTGTAAGTCCAATATGTTGTAATTGTTTGAATTTAATTAGAAGCAATAGTATTAAATATCTTGGAGTAGAAATTGATAAAAATTTAAATTGGAAGCAACACATTAGTAACCTAAAATCTCGGATCCGTAAGCTTATACCTATTTTTAAAAAGATTAGAAATTTAAGAGATAATAAAACAAATAAAGTTGTATATATAACACTATGTCAATCAATACTTACGTATGGCATCTCTGCTTGGGGTGGTGCCAGAAAAACAACGCTTATAAAAATAGAAAGGGCACAACGATGTATTTTAAAGGTTTTAGGTTTTAAGCAATTCAGATATAGCACAACTGAACTATACAAGGATTTCGAGGTCTTAACAATCCGACAACTTTATATTAATTGCATTGTTTTAAAACAACACATACGTGAACAACCTCATATTAAATCTACCAGAAGGATACATGATGTTTATGAAGTTCCTGCATGTAAAACTTCCTTTGCACAGGGATTTTTTTACTTCTTGGCTCCAATTCTGTACAATCGTATAAGCAAGATAAAACCTATTAAAGACTTGACGAGATTTGTTTGTAGAAAGACACTGTATGAGTTTTTAAGTAGTTTGGACTATGAACGGACTGAAAATATTTTAAATATAAATACATAGTTTATAAGTACCTAAATTATAAAAAAACTTATATATTTATAAATTGTAAACAAATATATAAATAGTATCTCTTAAATAACTTAAATACAGCACATATAATATTTATAATTATTTTATACAAATTATATTTATCTTTTATATTTAATGTTTAAATAAAATATTATACACCTATAAAACATATCTTAAACAATATACACAAGTAAGAAAAGCTAGTATAATATAATAAAGAGAGTTTTTTGTTTTATATAATAAACTAGTATAGTGCCTAATGCTGCATTATCTGTTAGATTTGCGAATACTACTTGTTTACGCTAGTTTACTTTACATGCTGCGCGGCATCAGTCGCGCAATGTTGAATAGATTTAGATTTGTTTAATAGATATAGTTTAAGCTTTAAGTCCGCTAGCAATAGGTTGTTATTACTAGGGCGAGAATCATACCTTGCCGTAACTCAGTCTCTGACTACCACGGAAGGTAAAAAACGTTATTTCTGGATACCGCCAATGGACAATTAATACGGTTTAAGTGTTAAGTGTGTTTGATTTGCTCATCATTTTATTGTGCTAATATATTATTGTACTTACTAGTAACAAATTGGGAGTGTTAAGTATGTTCAACGGATTTATAACTGTAAGTACTTACATGCGAATACTAAGTTAAGTCAACATAACCTAGTGACTAAGTTGTGGTATACTTATACTGTAATTATGAAATAAAGATTTATTATTATTATTATTATTATTATTATTATACTAGTCGCCGACGCAAGCGACAGCTCCGCGTCTAGACGTGACGACAAGACGCCAGATGTAAACGACAACGCCGCGACAAGACAGCTACCTGACCCGGCGACAAGTCGTCCAGTTTGTAATGGCTCTAAGAAAACGAGAGTTGTTTGTGCTAGGAGTACAGATAACTACAGTCTGTAGCAGATGTCTGACACTCCATGGTACAAACGCAACTATAAGCTAAGTGTTAGCAGATATTGGTATTATCTGCATTCTAACACTGTGAAGAAATCGCTCTGACATTTGGGAAATACAAGTTGAGAAGCATCCAAATGAACAGCTCTATCTTCATTTTAAAACAGGAATGTTGCGATGATTAGGTATACTGTGACTAAAATCAAAATAAAAGAAAGGGTATGCAATGCTTTCCACGCAAGACGGTTCGGGCTGCTAACTATCTCCATCTTCCCTGTATTCTGCGGTTTTGAATAACATTCCATTCTCGTTAGATACGTCAAGTGTTCGGCTTATCGCATTACGACGCGTCGGGGCTTTTTTCCTTCGTTAACTTTTGAGGAGGCTTTTTTCCTTTAATGAGGGATGAGTCCCGAGTGTCAACACTGGAAGGATTAGCAGCCTCCCGGCGTGTTATTATCGGAGGGAATTTATCTTGTGGCAGTTCGCTTTTTTTTTCAAGATAATGAATGGCTGTCGATAAAATTATTCTTGAGAAAATGTTCAAGAAATGAATTTTCATTTCGAAATGTCAAATGTAATGTATTGGGCGTTTCTGAAAATATTGAAAATGAAGTATTAGAAAAATCTACCTGTCTCACAGCTAGCTCTGTGTTGGGTTCGATCCCATCCGTTTTATCCGATTCGACCGACGGGTTGGTTTTTTCTAAATACTTACTTAATTTTCCATTTTTCAATAATAAAAATTGCATTGTGAATGCAAAAAATACATGCCCGCACCCCCGCCCCCGCCACCCGCGCCGAGGAAAAACCAACGCCAGAGACATAAGTGTATATGTCGCAGGGATTTTGTCAAAGTCGTGGTATTATAATTCCACTAGTGAACTTATAATTTCGCGTGATATTATGAATAGACATTACGAGACAGTATGCACACGGCTGCGAGCCTCGGAAGTCATATAGAACACGTGATAGGTTAGAAATTTAAGGCGATCGCTTCGCTGTATCAATACAACTAATGGATTGTTTCATTGTCTTTTCATAATTTAACTAGTGGAATTATAATATCACGCGAAATTATAATTTCACTAGTGGAATTATAATATCACGACTTTGACAAAATCCCTGCGACATATATATTCTTTGCCAGAGGTAAGGCTTCATTCCATGTCACGCGCTATAATTACCTATAGCTCAGGACTCAGGAGCCGCATTGAAAGCCACAATTTTTTATTTCCTTATCTAGGTATACCTACATTCTTTGTTACTAACACTTTTATAAGTTTGTCATGTTACTAACACCTTTGGATTGCAAAATCTGATAATAAATGATTAATAATACCTAATAATAAAAAGGAAAAATTTTAATAACAGGCAGTCGGTAGTTCAATACGATTGGTCATTATTATTTATTTGATTGTTATACAATTTAAGTTATTGTTATACAACCAAGTCAACCGCGCGACTGTCGCTCCCGCTTCACTGACGCTTGTTACGCAGATCTTTAACAATTAAATGAGCATTCCAGCTCCCATTGTTTATTCTATAAAAAAAAACACAAAAACAACCTATAATTAGCGCAAACACAACCCATACAAACACAGCTACTCATTAGTTGTTACCAAGTTCGCAGAACGCGAACATAAATATGCGATTATTCAAACCGGCGCGCTAATCCCCATAAATAACCAGGATAATGTGATTTATTTGGATTTCAACCTGACAAATTGCCTAACATCATTCGGATGAGTGACTGGAATTCAGATGTTTAATTAAATTTATGGCACTGTTGGCCAGACATGATATAGCCATAGGAGGAATGAGGAACATTCGTTTACGTATCCGGTAAAGCAGGGTGAATAATTGAAATTGTTTTGTTTAAGCCACAGTTAAAGCCTGTCAGGATAAGCAATTGAAAGTTCAATAAATAACAAAAAGGATGACACCAAAATTGTAAAGTACAATTAAAGTACAATAGAGAGCTCATCAGCTATACATACAAACGACGCAATATACAGGGCGTCCCAAAGTTATGGGACATGAAGGGAAAGTACTCCAAATAGTGGAGACGGCAAAATTCACTGAAAGTAAACATTCTTCTATTTTTGGCAAGAAATGAATCTGCATTCAATAGTAGATTGTATTACAAGGGAGCGAAATAATATTTTTACTGCGAGGACGCTATTTTAAATACAGAGCGCACTGAAGGATTCTAGAGTAGAATCTCGAGTGCAAATGGCTTTGGGAGTCGGGTCATTTATGCAACTGCACGGGCGTCCGCGTTACACAGCACTGGCCTTGAGGCCGTAGAAGTGACGAAAATAATAAACAAAGTTTTTTTCTCATACGTTAATATAGGGTATAGATACCTATATAAAATACTATAGAAATAGACGAAGTCGCAAGCGCCCGCAAGGTTTTTTTATTTAGCAACGTAACTCGGTTATCGGAGCCATGCAGCGTTGAGCAGACGTGATATTAATTCATGGCCACTTCCCGGACGAAACTTGCCTTTGATGTATATCTCCTATTTTTATTACTTTCCCGAAGTTACGGCTATTTTAGTACACGCGGTGGCGACACGATTATTGCCGATACGATTTTTAGGATCCGTTCTTTACGAGTCCTCGTTTTATTTAAAACTACTGCCGTAGAAATATTGCGATAACTACATAGTATGCAATGTCCCATTAAGCATCATGGCTTCTATATATGCAAAGTTAATTTGTCCAAATCCATTAGCCGTAAAAATTTTAGGATCTGGGTGCCTGCCGTCAACTCTTATTGCGGTTTTGTTTAGGACCTAAACTGATCTGCTTCGCTTATTCGTACCACGACAGCTTAATATCAATGACAGCGATTCAGTGATCATTCAATGACATTTCACAGCCGCTGAGCTGTCATCAACTCTTATTTGACTTATAACTCGGCCAAGCTAACATGACACCTGCAGGTTATACCCGTCCCTTTCACTCTCCGGGCATGACAGAATCGAGTGAAAGAGACGGGTAGAAGAAATAAGGACACAAATCGTTCGGTCATTCACATTTAGCAATTCATTTGCGATCCAGTTTTTAGAAGATCAGAGTACGAAAGAAAGCAATTCATTTTAGGAACCTATTCTGCATCGCGCTATTTTTGAATCGCTGTCTTAAAGTTGATGGTAGGCACCCTGTTCCTTACTCAGTCCAACTAAGTTAAAAGTATCCTATATTTCATATTTAATGGTATATCTGTATGCAAAGTTATTTTATCTAAATCCGTTCGCGTTTTACGCGCGTTTAACAAACAAACTTACAAACTTTCCCATTTATACTCATAGTACTTACAATACCAATCTGCAATGTCAACTACAGTTTGGAAGACATTTTATGTGATGGTAAAACACAAAATAACAAAGGCATATTATATGTAGCCTCTCTCTCAGAGAAAATACCTATGTGTCTAAAAGCACCATAAGGAGACATCAAACAGCATCCGCAGAATTCAGAATTTAACGATGCCGCGTGCCACCCTGCCTCCTTATTCCACATATTATTTATAGATCACAAAAGAAAATAAGCACATACATAGTTCATTCCGAAACCAAAGACACCCGCAATCATTAAATCATTCATTACCTTAGACCGATAACTCATTGAGAACAATGCTGGTAATTCGCAGTTCTTTCTGCGCGTTTTCCGTTCATCAATTAGCAATCTGCTTTGTCACTCCTGTCGAATGCTTGGGGGGGTTTTTCGATAATTACTGGCCGCCTTGATTTATGGAGTGCTGACCTGAAGGCAGTCGGCCGAGTGACAGGACGAACTATGATTTAGGCTCAGAGGACGTGAGAGGGCGTGAGTGGCAATCGATTAAACACTGCGACTACAAGTGGCATTCGTTTAAACACTGACGTAAAGTCACGTGGTGTAAAAATAATTTCAAATTGATTTTTAAATAATAATCTAAACCTTACGAAAATTACGGTCGCTTCCCAGTGTTTGCACCTTTTCTACGCCCCCTTTACAGGATATCTTACGAAAAGAAGTAAAAAGTGTACTTTTTTTATTCAGCGTTTGTAAAAGTCAAACGGTCAATATTGTTTTTCTGTTTTAGGGTTCTTCGTTATTTATGGAAAGTGAGTGACAGCAGGAACTATGAAGGCATAGAGGGCGCGATGCAAACGCCTATGAAGCAATCTGGGGGCCGATTCTCAGGCAATCGAGAAAAGTTCACATTTATAGCTCGAAATTCAAATATAACACAGTTTTTGTATTGTCAGAATTTCACAATCGAAAAAGTTCGATCGAAAACCAGTCGAACGCTACGAGTGGTAAAAACCAATAGATGTTCGTATACGAACTTAGCTGTCAAAATGAATTTGTTGACATGTGAGACAGCTTAGTTTGTTTGAAACGTTCTAACTTTTCAATAGAAACCACAAACAAAATGTTCGACATACGAATTACCACACTGAAAAAGTTCGAATGCCTGAGAATCGGGCCCCTGATCTTTTACTTTATTTCACTATATACGAGTGGCATTCGATGATAAGATAAATCGAGTGTACGTTATATGTAGCTAGGTATAAAACTAACGTGGTCGGTGAAGGAATATAGAAATCGCATTACAAATCGCTGATGATAAATAAGTTTGCCAGCTGCGTTTGGTTGAGTTTTGTAGTACCTAAGTTATATTTTCAGTCTAACATTTTCATTTAAAAAAGTATATATCGGTCGTATGGCCTAAAAACATCTGTAAGTAGTTCGTAATATGACAAGCGAAGCTTCCGCACTCCAACACTTACAACGTAATATAGATAGCTGTTGAAACGAAATAATGGCTGCGTTGAGTCGAGTTTTGTAGTATTATCTTCAATATTTAACGTGTAAAGGGTGGTGATTGATGGGCCTCAATATTGGGGAAGCAACAGTTTGTTTGCAGCTAAAGTGAATCTGTTTGAATGATGACCAATGACATGGAAAGTTCAAAATTTGTTAAAATAAATCTCAAAACTCCCCGAAAACAATTAGTTAGTGAGATTTTGTATGAGGATTGTAACTGCAGTGGAAGCAAGATAGTTAAGTAAGATTCAAAGCAAGGATAAAGAAGATATCTGCTCGAAAGGCAGGCACAGGATCATTTGGACCCGGACCCAGTTCCTTTCTTCCTTTGGACCCAGTTAGAGTACTTGTACACAGTGCATGTAGCTTGCGCATGTTGAGGCACTTGCGCGCGTCATATGCATCGTAAACTTACCGTTTATAAACATGTGTGAGTCTAGCGACTCAAGCTTATACCAAAGCGAGCCACCCGCGCAACTAACCCGCGTGCTCTGCGGCGCGCGCGGGTCACTCGTGCGGATTACTCGCGCATGTTACTTTAGCAGGTTCAAATCACGAATAGCATGCACTTATAGCTCTTGACCACGAGCAAATAACTTTGTGCGTACTGCTTGCGCAAGTAGCCCGTGGCTTTACTTGCTCCAGTTATTTGCACCATGTACAAGTACAAGTGACTAACTTGAACAAGTAGTTTGCGCATATTACTCACGCGTGTAACCCGCATCTTTACTAGCTCCATCTACTAGCTCCGTGTACAAGCACACTTATGCCCGAGCTTCACCTGCGTGTAATGCCATTAATTAGCGCGCTATTTGATGTAATACGCAGGTCTAGCCGGGTCTTAGCGCACTAATTTGATACAAAAAGCGCGCTAAGACGCTTCTGGTTTATAATGACTATGAAGCAGTGAACACGTCCTACACTTGTATTGTATTTCCTTTAATATTACCTAATAGCAACATTACCAACCCACTGTAGCCAAAAACCTGACCATAAAAATATAGAAGTGTGTCTAAAAGGTTTACATTACGGTCGTTTAATTCTAAGTACAGTTTTAATGTTGTCCAAACTCATATCCGACACATGCTGACACGGGGCTGGTGTCATTTTACCATAGATTAAAGAAGACACAGAAAGGCTTTCACGTAATAAACGTTTCAGACTATGCTTCGGAGAGTGTGCTCAGGAGCTGCATGAGCTCTTAACTCCACCCCCCTTCTTACATCGGACATCTAGACGCACAGCGGGCTACCACCCATTCTTGATTGATAATCCTAAATGTGACATCAAGCGCTACTCAACACCTTTTATATTGCGCACAGCAAAGGAGTGGAACTCCCTCCCTGCATCTGTATGCCCGAGTACTTATAACCCGACCACCAAAGCAAGGGTGAATAAGCACCTTCTGGGTTAGTTCGCTCTATCGTAGATCCTGAGCTTTCATGGGCTAAGACATTTTTTTTTCTTAAGCGATTGCGATCAAGAGCAAACCCATTCAAAGTAAAAAAAATGGATTGTACAAATCACATCCACTCTCTTTTAAAAAAAAATAATTGTTGTTGGCACTGGCATGAAATTAGCTAAATATTTTTGCCCCGGTCGAGAGTCGAAAGATATTTACCGCCTCTGATGTCACAGATAGAGCGATGTGGTGAAGAATGATATAAACCACCATAAAGGATACCTACATACCCAAAAAAAGAAAGAGAGACTATTCCTTGGATATAAAAACACCACTACCATAATCTCAAAGCCTGGAAAGCGGGAACACAGCTAATGGTAATACCGAGAAGACCCGACAAAGGCCGTAAAACACCGATAACTATAGAGTATGTCAGATAACTCTGCGCGCGACTGGGATGTTTTTGGCGCTCGTAACAGTACATTTTTTTAGCAATGTTATGGTAAATGATTAGTAATCGATTTCGACCGCGCGCAGACTTATCCGGCGTGCACTCTACTAAGACTGTCGTCCGTCGAGAGATTGCCAGTTCCACAGCTGTCAAACCCATAGAAAATGTACCGTTTCATTTAAAATGTCGTCTAATTTTTTCTAAAATAACTATATATTTCTTTAAATTGGAAGTCTTTGAGTCGCCTCAGTATAACACCGTTAGGTGAAAGTATTTTTCTTTTATTTGTCGACTCAGGTTAAAACATGGTTAAAAAAGATAGTCCTTGTCCGTTCTTCTCGTTGCAAATCTATTCCGCCATAAGAATTACGAACCGATGGCGTAACTTCTTTGACAGTCATAAATTCTGTATCAGCTTAATTTGTTTAAAACTATGTTTGACTTTTACTTTGACTTGCTCCCCGCTAGGCATTAAACCACAAAACTCCTCGCCATCTGCGACCAACTACTCTTTCTTTGAGTGTTCGTTTCGAGGCCTCATTTTCATGTAAACAAGCATTGCGTTAGCATCGGTTATTAAAGGCCCCGGCCCCAGTTAATTTGAATTTCACGCCTGCGACACTCTCGATTAATAAAATTAATTAAACGCCGCACAGTCACGTAGTGTTCCTGCTAATCGCGTAAAGACAACCTAATTAGCGGGAGTCGATGAGGTAAATAACCTTCGTGGGGGCTGTCTGCCTCGTGCTCGTCTCTGCGTTCTATTTTTAATAGACTAAAAACTTATTCTAGGTTGTTCTTGTACTATAACATAATTATTTCGAAAAATATCTGGTTTTAATGAACTTCATTGAAGAAAACAACATCAATAGCACAGAGTTTTAATATTGGTAAACCAATCTAATAAAATACATTAATTCAGTCCAGGCTGATATGATACTTACAGCACGTGTGCTTGTGAACGTCCATTGTCTAACTGCAAGCAAATAGTACGGCGGGAGGTAAGGTTATTGTAACCAGTTGAACCGGCCAAAAATTCGTCAACGGCTGTTTTTTCTCCTGTCTCTCAAACAGAGTCGTCTAATTCAAAAGATAGCAAAAGAATTTACTTTTAGTTTGAAAATTCAGATGGTCTAGAACACTTTATCCGTCGTTAAGTGGTATAGTCTGGCTGAAAGTCTAACGATAGTCAAACATTAAACACTAAAGAGTGTTTTATTGGCCAGATATCTTCGAATGGACAGCAAATTGACCTTCTTGATTAATGTCTATTGTTTTATTGTACAAGCTTAGGCCTTTCAAGCTGCCTGAATTATTCTATCTGATGGTAACGGTTTACAAAAAACCAGCTGCTTATCCCATCTTCCTATTGAAAGTTTTGATTATCAAAATAATTAATAATTGTTATGATCAATATTATGTTATATTACATAATGCTTACGTTAAAAATCACAATCTCCTTTCAAAAGTTTGAACACGAGCAAATCAAATTCATATTATGTTTATGCAAAATTAGCAAACAACATATTACCTATTGCAACTTATTATTTTTTGTAGCAAAATCTCAATTCCATGTTTATCCTCTAATATCCTTAGAAAATCTTATTGCACAACGTATGAAAAATTTCAAAAGAAAATAGTTAGGCACTCAAACTCTAATTATTTGCACTTCAACAAAAACTTGTCTGTCCAAACAATTGAATCAAACAAACGTCGCCATCAACTGTATAACTAAATGTTGGCGACAATGACAGATAGCGTCGTCTAGACACATTTTTATGTCGCGTGCTATTCTTCATGTTGTGTCAAAATGTCTGTTGAACTCGATTCCGAGGTACTATCAAACATTGTAGTGTTGCGACAGTGCAACGGTCGACTTGCACCACTTAAAATGCATTTTTAATTTATTTTTTATCTGTGAGTCTGTCGCTTGGACTTCAGACTTGTTGTTAAATTCAAGTAGACACACTCCTTTGATGTTTTATATCACTGTGACCGTATTTTTGAATTTTCGAATGAATTCAAAATATTGTATAAATTAGTAGGTAAGTTATATGATCTAACAAATAGTTTAAATCCGTTCAGTGCCCGTAGTGTAAGTTTTTATGTCAAAAAACGCAAACTATTTCGAATGCGTATTAATGTCAATTTGTATGAAAACTGTATAAACGCCTCTAGCGGCGAGTAGCGCGCTTATATAGTTTTCATACAAATTGACATTAATACGCATTCGAAATAGTTTGCGTTTGCTTGACATAAAAACTTACACTAGGGGTACAGTACCTGTAACATTCAATAGTATCAATAGTTTGTACCTACAACCCTTAGAAGTCTGTATCATAATTATATTATTTACTAGCGGCTGCCCGCGGTTTCACCCGCGTGGTAGCCGTTCCCGTGGGAATATCGGGATCAAATATAGCCTATGTCACTCGGGAGGACTGTAGCTTTCTAACGGTGAAAGAATTTTCTAAATCGGTCCAGTACTTTTTGAGTTTATTCGTTACATACAAAAATACAAATCTTTCCTCTTTATAATATAAGTATAGACTAGTATGTATAGATAGTTATCTAAGTAACAACCATTAAGGCCCGATTTCACCACTGATATTTAAACGCGATTAACGCTAAACGTGTTTAAATCGTATTTCTGTCTCTGTCACATTCAAACAAAGGACAGAGACAGAACTATGTTTTAAACACATTTAGCGTTAATCACGTTTAAATATGAGTGGTGAAAGTCAGCCTAAGACTTCGAGAGTAGGTGTTTTTTTAAATTAAAATTATTATTCATAACATATTGATTACTAATTTTAATTTGATTTAAAATCATAGTAGGAAAGGCTCCGGTACTTTTAATTGCACTTAGTGTAGATATAGCGAAAAACACATGAAACTATATTATAGAGTAGTGAAGTGAGGGAAGAGCCATCAAAAATAAACTCGACGGTAATAAAGTGAGCATGGCTCGCAGCCGGCTAATGTATCAAATAAATCTGCTAGCGAGAGAGAGACAAATATATTATGTTACTTCTATTGGCGACTTCCTTTATGTGATGTCACAATTTTCGAGAAAGGCTCAATAAAATTTACTGTAGACTACGAATTTCCTGAAAATTTAACAATAACTAAGCCCTGATTACGAAGCTTTACCGTCCGGGTGAATGCTCTAACCACTGAGCTACGGAGTCGTCCATCGGAGCTAGTTGTGAGACGAGTTGATTTTTTCTAAAACCTACCTACCTACTTCATTTTCAATATTTTCAATAATAAAAAAATTGTATTGTGAATGCAAAAAAAAATAAAAAAAATATATACAAAGCGTTATGTAGTAACTAGCGGCTTCGCGTGGTTTTATTCGTGTGGTATCCGTTCCCGTGGGAATATCGGGATATAGCCTTTGCCAAACATATATAGCTTTTCTTTTGCTGAAAGAATCTTCAAATCAGTTTTTTTAGATTTTGCGTTTATCTTCCTAGTAATATTATAAATGCGAAAGTTTGTGAGTATGGATGTATGGATGTTTGTTTCGCGCAAAAATTACTGAACGGATCTGGATGAAATTTGCAACAGAGATAGATTATAGTCTTGAATAACACCTAGGATACTTTTTATCCCGATATTCCCACGGAAACGGGAACCACGCGGGTGAAAACGCGGGCGGCCGCTAGTTACAAATAAACAAACAAATATTCAGCTTTCCTTTTTATAAAGATCGTCATAGATCTGAAAGTCACTAACTCTATAAATGAGAAATTATTAACAGTTAAATCACTTTTATTGAATAACCATTCTAAGAAACAAGCTTAACAACCTTATCATCATGATTACGCGGATTTGGCGCAGGGGTAGGCTTCCCACCTTCTGCGCCAGTGGTCTCGGGTTCGATTCCCGAACAAGACAAATATTTGTGTGCATGAACATGTCTATTTGTCTTGGTCTGGGTGTTTACTATGTATATTAAGTATGTATTTACAAACAAAAAGTATTTAATTATATATTTTATCCGTTATCAAGTTTTCCATGATACAGTTTCTTAATGAAATTAAAGTAGGCTTAGATAATTGGTGTGAATGTAAGAACTTATTTTTTTATTTATTATTTATCATGAACATCTTTCTAGTTTTAAGAACGAAGATAATTAATCGTAAAATATTTCAAACAAAATAAGAATAACTTTATAAAAGGTCCAAAAAAGTTTACATACCTACCTATACATTATTTGGGAATATCGGGATAAAATATATCCTATGTCACTCGGGAAGAATGTAGCTTTCTACTGTTCAATGAATTTTCTAAATCGGTCTAGTAGTTCCTAAGTCCTGAGATTAGAGCGTTCAAACAAACTCTTCAGCTTTATAATATTAGTATAGATTACTGTATCAATCATCAATCATCATCAGCCATTTTAATGTCCCACTGGCCTTCCTTATGGATGGATAAGGAGAATGAGCCATGACCCACCACGCGGGCTCAGTGCGGATTGGTGGTTATTAACGACTGCAAGTGCAGCCGGGACCAACGGCTTAACGTGCCTTCCGAAGCACGGAGGAGCTCGAGATGAAAAGTTTTTGGTCACCCATCCCGTGACCGACCATTGCGAACGTTGCTTAACCTCAACGATCGCAGGCCAAGCGCGCTATCCACTGCGCCACGGGCTCCTCATTATTAGGATTCCGGGATTACTGTATAATTACTGTATATTACAAAAAGTTAGACATGTATAACGTAATAAGTTCAATTAACTAAAAATCCTTAAGTATTCAAATTAAATTGCGAAACTGGCACATAGATAACCACACTAAATGTGTTGTTAAAAACTAAATCCCGAAACTAACACGGCATTTGTCAAATAAAATTAGGTCATATTATACATTTGCCGAATAATTTAACATGCTAATACATTATTTCCATGTAAGCATACTGAAGTATGATTGCAACATATTACACAAACAAGATGTTTGCATTATCGCGCATTTACAGAAAATTGGAACACACGCGTAGCATTCTCAGCAATCTAGAATAAGATCGCTTACTAAGATAATGTATCTTTAATTGTACTCAATATTATTATCTCAATATACATCTTGACACCGAACAAGTCACATCTCTTTTATTACCTTAGCCTCGGTAAAGCGTCATACCTCTTCATGGCGACCCTTTGCCAACCGAACTTATAAATTTTTGCGGGAAAATCATTACTACATGGAGCAGCAAAGCAAAATTTTCAACACCATACTAGCAGCAGTCTTCGTTGCGGTGCTATTTGGCTCTACACTTCTGTTCATCGCATTACTTGGGAAGACAAAACAATAATATGGGAGCACCACAAAGTAAAGAAGAAGTTATCATCGCACAAACCGCCAGCGGCGACGCCCAAGCAACGCAGAAAACTTCAAGCCAGCTCACTACAACAGAAATTTTACTATCCGTCATACTGCTTCTCATCGTTATACTCATCATTTACGCCTGCATCCGGAAAATTTGGGACCGAATTGTCAACCGACTCCGTAGAGAATTCAACAGCGCAGTTCTAAGAAACACAATATCTTCCGTGGAACTGGCAACGACGTCGACTCAACCATCAACGTAGACCAGGAGGTGTCCAGGGTAGAAACCCGGCCCATTGTACGAGGGGCAAGGGAAATCCCAGCCCGATCTTCAGTTAGCTGTTTCAAGCGGTCCAGGAACCCATCTTAGAAGTCTGAAGATCCTACACACTCAAGGAGCATGAGAAAACCCCCAGCCCGCAGCCCCAGCCCCCACACGCCACGCCGGTCACCACATACCTACTCATCGTGCAGAGACGTAATTATTTTATTCGCGCGCTATAATGCCACCGTAAGTCGTAAGTTATTTTATACCTAAACGTTTTAAATAATATGTAGGATTACATTTTTTTTTCTTATTAGATAATGTCATTTATTATTTCCGATTTAAATGAATTGCATAAGAAACTATTGTATATTAAAGATAATTTAGTAAAACTAGGACCAGATAGACGTCAAAAAGAGTTAGGTTTTACGAAATTTAATGAAGCGAAACTTGAATACGCGAAATTAGAGTATATTTTAGCTCAAGTACATAATTTAGTTGAAAAATCGGAGGTATCAACTAAAGATATAACTTTAATTAATAAAATAGCAAATGACATTCAGATCATTTATGACAAAATTATTTCTTTAGAGACTTTAAGTGTTAGTAGTATTTCAAAAATGGCAGAAAAAGATAAATTTGACTTGAAGACAGCCATTGCACTTTTACCAACGATGACAGGTCAAGAACACGTCACTAAATCTCTAATTGATGGTATACAATTATATAGTTCAATGATCAGCGATGCTACTCATGGGTTACTTATTGATTTTGTGATTAAAACTAGGCTCTCTCCTAGCGCAAAATTACGTTTAAAAAGTAGTTATCCAACTATTAAAGATTTAATTAGAGATATGAATACGCATTTGATTCAGAAAAAATCTGCTGTTGCTATCCAACACAAATTACAAAACTGTCGTCAAGGTCATAGGTCGATCGAGTCATTCGGCTCGGAACTAGAACAACTTTTTGTGAATTTAACCATAGCACAAGCGGATGACGACGCTACTAAGTTTGAAGTATTGCGTCCCATTAATGAAAAGGTTGCAATCAAGCGCTTTTCAGATGGATTAGTGAATCAAAAGCTTAGTACTATCATAGCATCACGTCACTTTGATTCTTTACCAGAGGCTATAAGAACTGCCCTAGACGAGCAGTCAATGTCTACCAGACACGAGGAAGTTATGAACATTAAAAAGTTTCATACTCGTAATTTCTCACGCACACCTACTAATTATCCGCGTCAGCCAAGTAATTATTCTAATAAATATAGTTACTATAATAGATTTAGCGCAAACAATAGGTACGCTGCCGGAAACACGAGACCACAACAAGGTAAGTACATGTCGCGAGACTCCCGCGCCGCGCAAGGAACACAATCACGTTCACGTGACCGCGGTCGGCCGAGCCCGCGCCCGCCGCGCTCAGCTGTGCCTTTTCAACGTGTGCAGTACGCTAGCCACGAGCAATCGACCAATAGTGAGTCACAAGCGCGTTCTGAGCCCCAGAACGATAATAATTTAGATTTTTTTCGTTCCTACTGAAAATTATGTTTTAAACTACAATAATAGTAGTACCGTAACTTTTAACGTAAGTAATAGCAATATCGATCTTTTAGTCGATAGCGGAGCAAGCCTTTGTGTTTTAAAATACGAATGGTTATGCGATTATCCGAAGTTATTGAATTTAATTACATTTGAGAAGTTAGTTATAAAAGGTGTTAGCGGTAAACTAGTATCTGAAGGATATATTTACTTAGATTTGTCTTATAATGGGTTAGTTTTTAGAGAAAAAATGTATGTGTTTAAAAATATGTCTTGTTCTGCAAATGGTATTTTAGGTGATAATTTTTTGAAACGCTATCAAGCTATAATTAACTATAAAGAAAATACTTTGCTTTTAACTAAAGATAGTAATTATGTGTCTATACCTATATTGAGTCACTATAGACATTTGATACCGCCACGATGTGAGGTAATAAAATATATACCTACATCGTTAGGCGACGATTGTGTTTGTTTATCTAAAGAGATACAGAAAGGAGTTTTTATAGGAAGTATAATAGCGAAACCTTGTAATGGTCGCATGCCAGTAAGGATATTAAACACCACTGAGAAAGAAGTTGATCTAGATCTTACCGATTTAGAGACTTTTTCATTGAATGATTTTGAAGTCTGTAATTTTGAAAAAGAGGAGGTTTCTGTCGATCGTGTAAAAACATTATTAGGATTATTAAATTTACCTGAACTGAATTTAGAAGAAAAACGAAGTATTGAAAGTATTTGCGCTAAGTACGCAGATGTTTTTCATCTGCCAGGCGACAAACTCTCTTGTACAAACCTAATGACCCATAATATAACTTTAAAACCTAATGTCTCGCCAGTTTATGTCAAGCCACATAGATTACCGTTCGCACTAAGGAAGGAAGTTCAGAAACAGATAGATATTATGCTCGAAAATGATATTATAGAAGAGGCTACGTCAGAGTGGTCTAGTCCCGTCTTGCTTGTACCAAAAAAAACAAATAGGTCAAACGAGAAACAATGGCGATTAGTTATAGATTACAGGCAGTTAAATAATCGTATTGAGGACGACAAATTCCCTTTGCCTAATATAACTGATATCTTAGATTCGCTTGCAAATAACATTTATTTTTCAAAATTAGACCTTTCGCAAAGCTATTATCAGTTATCTTTAAGCGAAGATTCACGAAAGTACACAGCTTTCACTGCTGGTGATAAAATTTTTCAGATGAAACGCTGTCCCATGGGTCTCCGGACATCTGCGAGTGTATTTTCACGTCTTATGACTATTGCAATGTCAGGCTTAAATTATAAAAAGGCTTTTATTTATTTAGATGATTGCGTAATTTTCGGGAAATCTATAGAAAACCACAATAAAAACTTAATTAGTATACTAGAGAGATTTAGAAAAGTTAACTTAAAATTAAATCCTATGAAGTGTGAATTTTTGCGAAACGAAATAATATATCTAGGACACAAAATAACTTCTGATGGAATTTTACCAGATGAAAGTAAAATTGCAACCATGCAAAACTATCCAGTGCCGATGAACTGCGACGATGTCAATCGTTTTGTCGCGTTTGCAAATTACTACAGACGATTCATACCGAACTTTGCAAACATTGTTTATCCTTTAAATCAATTAAGAAAAAAGAATGTACAGTTTCTATGGTCATCAGAGTGTCAAACGGCATTTGAAAAATTAAAATCAGCATTAATTCAACCCCCTATTTTATCTTATCCAGATTTTTCAGAAAGTAACATTTTTCGGCTACAAACAGATGCTTGTAAGACAGGTTTAGGATCTGTTTTATCTAACATGAACGGTCAAGTAGTCGCGTATGCGAGTAGAAACCTGAAACCCGCCGAGACGAGATATCCCATCATAGAATTAGAACTTTTAGCAATTGTTTGGTCTGTGAGACATTTTCGCCCTTATTTATATGGACGTAAATTTAAAATTATAACAGACCACAAACCGTTAATTTATTTATTTAACTTGAAAGACCCAACAAGCAGACTTACTAAATTCCGATTATTCCTAGAGGAGTATGATTTTGAAATAGAGTATGTTCCAGGACGAAACAATGCAGCTGCAGACGCATTGAGTCGCATACCTATTACATCTTCTACTTTAAAATCATTACATCAAAACACAGTATCAGTTTTAACTAGAGCACAAAGTAAAAATTTAAAAACCCCCACTGATTCTTCTTCAGAGAGCTCCACCAGCACTAGGCCTGATCAACCTATTGCGGTAGAACTTCTCAAGAAACCCGATGACGTAACTGAATTAAGTTTTAATCAATTAAAGTTTGACAATTATTCAAAGTCTAAAGATAGCATTATTTCTAATGCAAGTTGTTACGTTTACGTACCTTCGCAATCAGCGATATATCTGAGTACCCGATCGTCATCTACCCCAGAGGTGTTAGCGAGGGACTTAGAGTCATTATGTCAAAAAATAGGCATACATGAGGTACTTATTATTAAAGAAAAATGTAACGAGAGTAAAATCAAAAGTCTTGTACAAGCAACAAAAAGAATTAACTCTGTTACCCCGCGCTTTCTCATAACAAAAAATATATTAAGAATATATGATAGTGAACAAAAAAGAGTAATACTAAATGATTTCCATCTATTACCTACCAGCGGACACGCAGGAGTTAATAGAATGATGAACAACATTAAGCAATATTATTTTTGGCCAGGTTTGAGTAATGATGTAAAACTTTTTGTTAAAAATTGCCATCAATGTCAATATCATAAGCATAGTAATAAACATATTAAGCAGCCCTTAACCATAACATCAACAGCCCACTCATCATTCGAAAGAATTAGTTTGGATATAATGGGTCCACTCGATGTTGATGACTATAATAATAAATATGTATTGACATTACAATGCGATTTAACCAAATTCGTTGAAGCGTATCCATTACCTAGTAAAGACTCGGTCACAGTTGCTCAATCTTTTACCAATAATTTCATTTTACGTTATGGTATTCCTAGAGAAATATTGACTGACCAGGGAACCGAATTCATGTCATCAGTGATGTCCGAAACATGTTCTCTATTACATATTAAAAAATTAAATTCTACGGCGTACCATCACGAAACTGTAGGCGCTTTAGAAAATACTCATAAAACCCTAGGAGCTTTTCTGAGAATCCAGTGTAATAATTATAAACATAACTGGAGCACCTGGATTCCATATTGGTGTTTTTCTTTTAATACCACAGTGCATAGTGAAACTAAATATACGCCTTTCGAATTAGTTTTTGGAAAAATTTGTAACCTTCCAAATAATTTACAATCAGAAATCGACCCCTTATATAACTATGACAGTTATCCCCGAGAACTTAAGTATCGTTTACAACAAGCGCAATCCGACGCACGACGTAACTTGATACAATCTAAAGAGAAAAGAAAATTATTGTATGATAAAACTAGCAATAATGTTACCTATCAGTTAGGCGATTTGTTATTATTAAAGAACCAAGTAGGAAATAAATTAGATAGTATTTACAATGGCCCTTATAAAGTTTTAAGAGATATGACGTCTAATGTAGAAATTTTAAAAGAAAATAAAGCTATAATTGTGCATAAGAATAATACCAAACCATTCAATAAATAACTATTTTATTTGATACGTAATTATAAGTATAGGTACTTAATTACATACCATGTTACTTAACACTTTGTTATTGTTATGATTAAGTGTAAAATGTGAAGCTTCCGTTTTAATTCAATACCATTTCAATTCGATACCATTTTAATTAGATACAATTTTAATTAGGTATATTGTTTATATTGTAAAACGTTTTTGTATTAGTACGATTTAATAAATGAAATAGTTTTAACTTTGCTATGTTGATAATGTTTAAATTTTGTTTACTTATTTTACTTAAGTAATTAAATTTTGGTTAAGTTCGTTAAAGTCAATGTTACGAGTCTGTTCCTTTTTGCAGGGAGGGGATGATCCTTCCACTTTTTCAGGGGAGATGAAGTATGATTGCAACATATTACACAAACAAGATGTTTGCATTATCGCGCATTTACAGAAAATTGGAACACACGCGTAGCATTCTCAGCAATCTAGAATAAGATCGCTTACTAAGATAATGTATCTTTAATTGTACTCAATATTATTATCTCAATATACATCTTGACACCGAACAAGTCACATCTCTTTTATTACCTTAGCCTCGGTAAAGCGTCATACCTCTTCAATACCATGAATTTTCATAGAGAATTGTTTCAGGTGGGGTAAATCTGCATAATTGGCGATGTTGGGCTAATTTGGGTTGCCGCTGTTATTGTAGGTTATTATTGCAGTCCCGGGCCGGAATCATCCGGAATGATGTGATAGGACAAGGGTTGAACGCTCTTCGAATACAATTTATAGTAATTATTTTAATTCATCATTTAAATAAAAGGTGCGAAGAGGTACTTTTCATTTGTCGTTAAGGCGATAGATTAGCCGAAAGTGGCGCCCTCATAGGTTTTCATTTCATCATGTCAGCCGAACGACGCCCACTGCTGGGCATAGGCCTCCCCCAAGGATCTCCACAACGATCGGTCCTGCGCTGCCCGCATCCAGCGGCTTCCCGCGACTTTGACCTGGGGGGCAATTGCGTAAGGTAATCGTATTGATTTGACAGTTCATATCGTATTCAATCCTACACTAACCTAAAGTTAAGTTATCCTACCTAAAGTTTGTATGGGAAAAGAAAAGTGTGGTTTTTACTATTTACCACGCAATTTTAATGTTTTTTCTCTTCATGAAAACCTTCCGTGGGACTGGAAGAACATATACATATACATAATAAAAAGATTGCCGAATTGGTCCAGCCGTTCTTGAGTTTTGCGACCGAATTGAAAAATTCGTTTTGTGTTGGATAGTCCATTTATCGAGGAAGGCTGTAGTATTATTATAAGACAATATAAAGATATTTGGTTTAACGCGCTAATCTCATGAACTACTGGATCAATTTAGAAAATTCTTTGACCATTAGGAAGCTACATTCTTTCCGAGTGACATAGGCTATATTTTATCCTAATATTACCACGGAAACGGGTACCACGCGGGTAAAACCGCGAGGATCCGCTAGTGGGGTAAATTTTACAGTTTAGTGGCCGTTCATGATGACAAAAAACATTTATCTGCTTGACTGTACTTTGTCATGAATTCGGATAAAATGCGAACGTGTGTCCAGTTGGGGAAAACATAAAAGTGATTTAAGTAAATTAAGTTTCACTATCTGGACACGCGTGAAAATCTTGGCGTGTCCGGATGACGAAATAATAAGTGATACTGATTTTGAGATTCACCAACTGGACACACGTGTGCCCAGTCTCTCGTGTCGAGTTGGTGAATAACCCGGCCAAAGGTTTTCATTTAATAAGTTGCTAATGAAAAAGAATTTTAATAAAACTTTACATGTATTTATTAAATAACGCCACTTTCGCCTAGCCTATAGCCTTAATGTAAAATCACCTCCTATAGGGTAGCACTTGGCCTTCATCACACCTGATGTTAAGTGGTGATAAGGCTGAAGGTGGAAGTACACTGCTCCCGGAATCCTCAACCACTGAGGCACTGGCTAACCTATCTCTAACTGGCGGAACACGACAATGCTGAAAACATCGTTGTTATGACGTCAGACTTAGATAAGATGGTGGCACTGGCACCAAGCCAGGCGAACTTAGAACAAGTTCTAACACCAACCAAATCGAATACAATACTTATGTATTACCACTGGGAATCGAACCTGGGGTCTCTGGGTCTGATACCGGTGATGTGTACCACTAGACCACAGAGGCAGTTAACCGCAGAAACCTTAAGCTCAATTTTTTTTCTCTACTCCAAGGACAGGAGCGTCACATAGCCAAATTACCGAGTTTCAGTCACCGTCGGCTGTGGTTACAACGTTCAACAGCGTTCCTATACGGCTGTATGCCCGCAAAAAAGTCGTGTAAAACGAACCGATGCAAATTTAATAGACAGGCGAGTTTGTTTTCAGTCGCGTAAAGAGCGAGGTTTACAGGCCGAAACGCGATTCGCAATTTACGGCGAGTAATGTATCGCATCCTGTGATGGTGATACGACTCTGAAATACTTACTACTTTTACGGAGCCTAACGCGTATTTTCAGATACGATCACATAATATGTAGGTAAAGGCTTGTAACACTACCGTAGACCGTAGATTGGGGTTAGGTACTTTTAGGAAAAAATAAGGCTACTTTGATAAATTTATAATTTAGTATAAAAACAGTATTATTCGTAATAAAGTAAAAAAAAATGCATTCTATCTATAGTTTAATTTAGGCTACCAAAGGTCAGTTGAAAGAACTATGCAAAACAATAATAATGCAGTTTATGCAGTCAAAAAAGCGTTGTCAACAAAGTAACCCCAGTTTACCAGTACCTACTTGAGCTTATATTTCAGATATTAAATTATCTTCCCAAATGGTTGACGAAATTCCTTAACTAATTAATGGTATTATACAATACCTACTAGTGATGGGCAGTGGATAAATACTCAAAGAGTAAATACTCGGATATTTATCGAAAATGGATAAATACTCGTTTTTATCCGTTTTTATCTGATATTTACTCAAAATCACGGATAAATATCTTTTTAGCTGTATCCACGCACAACTTTTGTTTTGCTGGACTAGATTTGACGAATGTGGGCCGCTTTTTATGGAACTCGGTTTTTGAAACTATTTTGACAAGAAAACAGCAACGCAATGTTAAAAATATTAAATAATCCAAGATATCGGCCAACTTTTTTGTTAGTGGGCTGATTTTGATGAAACTCGGTTTTAGGTACTATTTTGACAAGAAAACAGCAACGCAATGTCAAAAAAGACAAAAGGTCGAGTTTCATCAAAATCAGCCCACAAACAAAGAATTTGGCTGCCATCTTGGATTTTTTAATATTTTTGACATTGCGTTGCTGTTTTCTTGTCGAAATAGTACCAAAATCCAAAACCAAAGTACCTAAATCTAGTCGTAATAGAGTCGGGTATACCACAATTTTTTTAACCAGCGAAAAATAACTTTGTTTTTCATACTGTCCTTTATTTTCGATTTTTCAATAATGAAAATTGCATCGTGAATGCAAGAAGAAAAAATATAAATAACTTGAAATATTAGATAGTTCTTTTGCTATTCTTCATTATTTGTAATTTAAAAACGCAGAAACACATATTTTATCTTAAAAATACTAATTACCTACATTCTAATTTCAAAATTTACGTTAAATAGAAATAAAAATGTTCAAAGAGTATTTATCCGCCTTTTTGGATAAATACTCGAGTAAAAATGGATATTTATGAGTATTTATCCATTTTGAGTATTTATCTGGATAAAAACCCATCACTAATACCTACACATTTCCTGAACTTTTCATTTTTCTCTGTTAACATGACTAGCATAATTAAGCTCCATTGTTCGAATCATTTTTATTGTTTTAATATAAAGGTAATTGATTAAATATAACAAATGTGTTAATTATGATAAATTAAAAAGTTCCCGATACGTAATTTACTTTATTTCTCACTGCCATTGTTTAAAAAATAAAACTTTTTGTCAACTTTCCCAGCTTGTAACTACGAGTCCAACTTTTAAAATTCGTATTCATTAAAATATTCATTATTCTACAATAAGATTGGTATCAACGACTTTATCGTATCGTTTATCGAACGTAACATACGGGGAGGGGTATGGTCCCATACAAAATTACATATAATGTCCTTTAAGATGTGCAAACAAAATAACAAATATTTTTAATATAGAAAAATGGAAAATGAAGTATTTAGAAAAAATCGACCCGTCTCACAACTAGCTCCGATGGGACTCGAACCCACGACCTTTCGCTTTCCGGGCGACTGCTCTAACCACTGAGCTACGGAGTCGTTAGAGCAGTCGCCCGGAAAGCGAAAGGTCGTGGGTTCGAGTCCCATCGGAGCTAGTTGTGAGACGGGTCGATTTTTTCTAAATACTTCATTTTCCATTTTTCTATATTAAAAATTGCATTGTGAGTGCAAAAATCTAAAAATTAAAATAACTAACAAATATTTTATATGAAAATATTGAAAATGAAGTACTGGAAAACGACTCCGTAGCTCAGTAGCTAAAGCATTCAGCCTGATATTGAAAGGTCTTGGGTTTGAGTCCTATCGAAGGTAGTTGTGAGACGGGTTCAAAATTCCTAATACTTAACTTTCAATATTTCCAATAATATTGCATTGTGATGTTATTTTTGATCGAAGATTGTAAATGAAATTTAATTGTCAAAAAAAGTAAAAACTACCAAATGCTAATATTTCATCGGTTTTAGTTTATTAATTTGAAATCGATCAAAATAATTTCTCAGTAAGTATAGGTATTCAAGACTAACCGCCGGTTTCTGAAACGCCAATCAAAATTAAAATTACCTAATTCCCAATTAATCTCCAATTAATTGTAGTTTGGGTTTCTGAAAGAAAAATGTGACAGACTGTCAACAGTCTGTTAACAGTCTGTCAGTGCCCATACAAATCTAAACCTAATTGTCAGATAATTTTCGTTTCAGAAACCCAAGGTGCTTTTAATTGGGAATTAATTGTGACAATCTGTTAGCTAATTTTAATTTTGATTGGCGTTTCAGAAACCGGCGGTAAGTAAGTGTTACGTAAAGGATAATAACATGTACTTTATTATTACCATAAATTATCTGCGTATTAAAAGGTTTAGTGACTAGGTTATTTTACGGTAATTTAACAAAACAGTTTCATTATAAAACACAATTAACAATTAATTTTGGAATAATCAACAGTCTGTTGCCGACGTAATTACAATATCATTAATTCGATTTTGATTATCACCCAACAGTGATATTGAAAAGCAACAATTTTCCCATGCTAGTTAAACTGGAAAATATACATAAAGAAGCGATCACGCTGCACTTTAGAATCGTAATATAATGACTTCCTTTGTTGGCAGTCTGCCTAAGGATTTGAGCAAAACAACCGACCGCCCGCTGCTTCGTTCATGCATTCTTGAGGTCGTAGCGTATTTATGAACGTTTTCAAGAAATGATCTCTACATTTTTTGTGTTCTTTTGTCTTGTATTTCTGAAAGTTCTCACCGTAACTCACTTTTATCTTGTCTCGCGTGAACTGCTTAAAAAATTTCGATGAGTTTAGGTAAATATAAATAAATTCTTTCAGTTCTTAAAAATGTATATATTTGTCACAAAATTTTTAACCGGAAGCGCTCTATAACTTTTTCTCCGCGGACGAATCTACGGGCAAAATGCTATGTGCTAGTTCTATATTTCTATACATTTCTATACAAATAAATAAAATTGGAGTGTCTGTTTGTAATATTAAAATAACCGCTTTTTACTACATGCATATGAATATATATACGGTACACATAAAAAAATTTCATTTTTTCCAATTCTGTCTGTCTGTTTGTTCCGGCTAATCTCTGAAACGGCTGGACAGATTTTGACGGAACTTTCACTGGCAGGTAGTTAGTGTAATAAGGAGTAACTTAGGCTACTTTTTATCCCGGAAAAATATCAAATTCCCTCGGGATAGCGCCGTGTAGTCCTACTAATATTATAAATGTGAAAGTTTAGATGTTTGGATGTTTGGATGTTTGTTACTCAATCACGCCAAAACGGCTGAACGGATTTGGCTGAAATTTGGCACAGAGATACTTTGTAGCCTGGAGAGGAACATAGGCTACTTTTTATCCCGGAAAAATATCACATTCCCGCGGGATAACGTCGTGTAGTCCACGCGGGCGAAGCCGCGGGCGGAAAGCTAGTTTATTATAAATGCGAAAGTTTGTCGGTATGGATGTTTGTTACTCTTTCACGCAATAACTACTGAAAGGATCTGGGTGAAATTTGCAACAGATATAGATTATAGCCTGGAATAACACATAGGGTACTTTTTATCCCGATATTCCCACGGGGACGGGAACCACGCGGGTGAAACCGTGGGCGGCCGCTAGTTAAGGTAAACGGCCCATTACTCGTCAGATTCTGAAAAAAGTTGACTTTGCAGCCCTCTCCTGTAAAAACTAGTTGACTTAGAAAAAAAATAATTTCATGGCGAGGTAAACAATTTATTCGTCTTTTTAGAAAATATTGCATTATTATCGTTGAAACACAGCAAAAAATTAGATATTTAATCAATTAAAAAATGACCTCTATGTACCATTAGTCGACAGATTTGTCCCAATAATCGTCAAAATAGCCTAAAACTCGTCAATTTTAATCACCAATTTGAACTCTATGACTTTAAACTTAAAGTTCATATTTTTTTCCTTTTTTAACCGACTTCACGACGAATCGAGGAGGAGGTTCCTTCTTCTCAATTCGTCGGAATCTATTTTTTTAATGTATGCTACTCGATTCGGTGCTTGGTGTTTCCCTACTCGATGGAATCAGAAATGATGAGATCCGCAGGAGAACTAAAACAACCGACAGACCCCCTCCAAGGTGGACCGACGATGTAGTCAAGGTCGCAAGAAGCCGCTGAATGCGGGCGGCGCTAGACCGATCGTTGTGGAGATCCTTGGGAGAGGCCTATGCCCAGCAGTGGGCGTCGTTCGGCTGAGTATTGAGTATTGACATGATGACTCGATTACTCAAAGACGGCTTGACCGATTTCAAATAATTTTTTTTTGTTTGAAAGGGTGTACTTCCTAGTTGGACATGTCAGGATCTGATGATGGGATTCTGAAGAAATCAAGGAAACACTTCAAATATTATAGGCACTCCTATAGGGACTTGGGAGTTTTCTTTAGTAACTCATGCATTTGCACTTGGTAAGCACCATTTGGTGAAGTGGAACTGATGATGAAGACCACAGATAGTCTTCGAAAATATTAATTAAATACAAAATATTTGACTGGCGCGATACGTACGATTACCTTAATAATGGTTCATAAGCAATTTTCAAGTATTTGCATCTGGTAGTCATTATCTCACGATGAGGAGCTGGTGATGGAAGGTACAACTCCTCAATGGTGAGGAGTTGGAGGATAATTCTTTAAATATCGTTGAAAGGTAAACATTTGTAGTTCTTATCTTTCAGGTAATTAAGGTAAGCTGCTGATGGAAGGTAAAACTCTTTATCGCTTAGGAGTTAAAAATATATACTCCCGGACAATCAAATCGGCCCACTGGACCTTTTTCATACAAACATGCTCAGTTTAGCGTCCCGTAGATAGGGAACTATTTGCATCTGTGCGATGATTTTTTACGTCAATAAAGAGACAAAACGCCCAAATAACGAATCACAGTCTTAGAAATTTACAAAAAGCGCTGAATTTTCACAAAAATTAAAAACAATAAGTCAAACTTTATCTCCCATATAACGTTAATATGGAGCGATAAGTTCGATTTATTCTTTTTCGCAAAATTGAAAACAGTTTGAAGATATTTGAAAGTGTGATTCGACAATTAGGCGTTTTGTCTCTTCATTGACGTAAAAATTATAGCACTGATGCAAATAGTTTCCTATCTTTGAGACGCTAAAGTGAGCATGTTTGTATCAAGAAAGTCCAGTGGGCCGATATGATTGTCCGGGAGTGTATAATAGTATTTGGATATTTCTTCTGATACAAGTAATGGCCTTTTTCTATCCTGTTCTTCATCAGTGACTTCTTACTCAAGCTTCCAAAGCATCGATCGTCCTTTGAGTGAGATTCTTGAAGATACTTTTCTGGACGTTTCTAAGAACTTTAATGTTGTTCATATAAATGCACAAAGCATCCCTGCCCACTTACCTGATTTTCTAGCGTCTTGTTTCGAGACTTTCCTTCATCCCAAACTTCCTTCTATCTCATATTCCTTGTCTGGATTCCAATTACTGATCCGAAACGACCATATAAGTTCCTCACATAAGGGGTGGCAGGTTATGTGCGTTCACATATCCCTTTTACTATTCTTAGCCGCTCTCCACAACCACCACCTACCAATAGCGCCGGACATCTCTTCCTTAAGATATCTCTGTCCCATTCTAAAGTACTTCTTGGTGTCTACTATAGCCCTTCTCTCCGCGTTGACAATTTCGAGTCGTTCGAACAGCCCTTAGACAACTTTAGTCCTTATTACTCTAATACCATAATTATGGGTGATTTTAACACTTGCCTCATTAAAGAAGACACTCGTGCTCAAAACATCTTTAGTTAAATCCTCTAATTTGCACATTTTACCCTCACAGGCAACTCGTCACTTTCCCAACTGCTCTCCTTTCCTTCTTTTTTTTCATTTACAGCGGGTAGCACTTAGCCTTCTTTACACCTGATGTTAAGTGGTGATAAGGCTGAAGCTGGAAGCGCACTACTCCCGGAATCCCCAATGACTGAGGAACTGGCTATCTTATCTGTAACTGCCGGAACAAAATAATGCTGAAAACATAATTTTTATGGCGTCTGACTTAGATAAGACGGTGGTAGCTAGCCAGGCGGACTAAGAACTAGTCCTACCACCAACCAAACCCAATACAATATGTACCCCTACTGGGAATCGAACCCGGGACCTCTTGGTCTGAAATTGGTGGTGTAAACCACTTTACCACAGAAGCGGTTAAATCTTGATCTTACAATCGACTTTTCTCCTGTACGTACATGCTGTTACATGGTAAGATTTCTGCAGGTGCCTTTTCCTATCACGACCCGATTTATCTCTCATACCGTGTTCGCCCCCCCTAAGTTGAAACCTACTGTGCAGCTTCAGCGTAGCTTTAACCACATTGACCAGGACCAACTACTTGCTGATGCTGCTAAATTGGACTGGTCGGCAATTTATATATCTGATTCTGTGGATGAGCAGATTAAAATTTTTAATAAACTTATTATCGAGCTCTACGACGTACACGCTCCTATTAAACCTGTTAAAATTAAGCATCTTCCAGCGCCATGGTTAATTAGTGAGATACGGATGCTTATGAACAAAAAGAACAGAACAAAAGTTTTAAATTTGATCCCTCAGAAGGAAATGAAAAAATAATAATAATTCTTGCTCGAAATCTGTGCAATATGGTGATAAAGGACGCTCAAAGACGCTACATTCATAAGTCTATCGAAAGTGGAGATCCAGCAAAAGTAAGGAAATTTTTAAAAACTCTTGGTGTTGGTAAAACTCACATCAATGTCTCCAAAAATAACATCGACTTCAACCGACTTATGGCCTACACAGACTAAAACTGGGGTATCCCTTTCGATGCCACGGCATCATTTTAAAGCATATCAATTTATGTCGTATTTCTATACCGATACGTTTGAATGTCCATTAGTAAAAATATAAATCCCTTGCCATGCCGTCCCGGTCTGCGTAGGCCTTTAATAGTCATTTCACATCTTCAGTGCCTATCGATGGCACCAAAAAACTAAAACTTCGGATTATCTTTCTAACCTGCCAACCCATGAATCCTCTTTTTGTTTTAATCTATTTGCAGATTGTGATGTTAAGAGAACTATCACGTCTATCAACTCCAGTGCTGTAGGTGCCAAGACCTAATCACTCCTGTTATTACCCATATCTTAAATACATAGATTTCCTCTGGTACTTTTCCTTCAGCTTGAAGAATGCCAATGTTATTCCTCTCCCTAAAAAATCTAAACCTTGTTTTCAGATTTCCTTCCCATTTCGATCCTCCTTCCTTTTCAAAGTCCCTGAAGAACTCATTCATCGACAGCATACTGACCATCTCCATTTACATCATCTCCTTAATCCCTTTCAGTCTGGCCTTCGCAAGGGCCACAGCAACTCCACAGTACTTGTGAAAATTACTGATGCCATACGCCTTGCTATGGAAAATCGTCAGCTTACGGTAATGACATTACTTGATTTCAGTAATGCATTCAACTCGGTTGACTTTGACATTCTGGTGTTCCTCAGGGTGGCGTCTTATATCCACTTCTCTTTTCGATATTTTTAAATTCAATCACACAATCCCTTTCTAGTTCCTTTCACCTTTACGCTGATGATTTACAGATATACTCTCACGCACCTTTGTCTGACCGCTCTCGTGCTATCACTACCACAAACTTAGAACTAGCACTAATAACTTAGGTCTGACCTTAAATCCGTCGAAAACACAGTGCATTGTCATAGGTATTCCAGTCCTCATTTTATTTCAAGGATCGATCTTGAACAAATTCCTATGGTTTCTTTGGACGAAACCGACATCCCTTTCTCAACAACTGTCAGGAACCTCGGAGATATTCTAGACCAATGTTTATCATGGAGACCCAATGTAGAAGGAGTAAGAAAAAAGGTGTTTGCTGCGTATAGTTCGTTGAATCGACTACGCAATTTCTTGCCGACGAGTACCAAAATCACTCTGGCACAGTTCCGTTTATTGTCCATTATTGACTACGCTGATGTCTTCTACACAGATCCGTCTGAGAAGTTACATGATAAATTAGAGCACCTGCAAAACCTTTGTATCAGGTTTATCTTCACTCTACGAAAATATGACCACGTGTCCTCATTCCGTAGTAAACTCAATTGGCTCCCTATTCGCCGGCGCAGGGACTTGCATACTCTTAAACTTCTCTACTCCATACTTTTCTTACCCTCTACCCTTCGTTATCTTAAAAAATGATTTTCTTATCGATCGATAAAGGTAAGAGTAAGCATAGAACACTGCATGGATCCTCATCCATGCAGTGTTCTATGCTTACTCTTACCCTCGTAAGGATCTGTGTAGCAGATATCAGCGTAGTCAATAATGGACCTTATGGACGTAGTCAATAAAACACTGTGACGATAGTAGGTGCAGTTTGTCATGCGTGTCCCAATTATCGTCAAATTAGTAGTAATTTTGTCGAGTACTGGGTCAAACAGGATTTATGAAGAACCAGTAAATGTCACACACAAAATAATAATATCTAACATTAAATCAAGACTTTTTATAGATTATAATCGTTAGAAAAATTACTTAACTATTTTACAAAACAATCACACTTACCACACAGCTAATAGTTTCTTAAAATAAGTGAAGTCAAACTGGACTACTGGCAGGGGGGTGTCACTCCGCAGTTTAGGTACGTTCGGCCGGCGCGCCTGCCGGGCAGGCGTATGGCAGAAGGATGCCGCTCGGCTCGTAAGCTCCACGTTCGCGCGTAAAACGATCGATCATTTCTGTGATTTTTGTGCACCGGACAATGACTACTAAACGTTCTTATAATCCGTATATACGATACTGTTGTGTTTACGAGTATCTAAATAAAAGAAAGAACAAAAGAAACAACAAAACCGAACTCGCAAGTCGCTCGCAACCCTAATCAGCGAGCGAGCTGTTTGAGACATTCATAGAAATAGAAACGCTCGCGCGTAGATATTGGGTACAGTTTTGCTTGCATGCGCGAACTCTAGGTTATTATAACAGTAGGCAAGCGATGACAAAGCAACCGGAATTGGACTTTATTACCACGCAGAAAGATTTATTTTTATTTGAATGAGCTTGCAGAGTGATCCTTCTGTGCCTTAGCACTATTATTTATTCTGTGCTACTGGGTCACACTTTTAGGAGCTGAATTTTGATTATTTACTAAATAAGGCGTCCTCAACTTTTCAAAAATTTTTTGTTGGTCGCTATTGCAGTTTATAGCTAAGTATTGTCATTTTGATTGTGCATTAGATTACCATGAATATGTTGCCATAAAAAACGTTTAATAATGTGTGGTAGATAAATATTACCAAGCCTTTTTTAAAAAAATGACGAGTATTGGGGCGCTGTCGACATTACCAGCGTTTACCTTACTAAATAAAATATCAGTTTCAATAAAACGTAAGCGGTTTATGAGTTTTCTATTAAAAGAGCTGCGAGAATAACTGGAAACTTTTTTTTTATACCTTCATCCGCATTTAATTTTAGCGACAATTTTTTTTTATTTCTGTTGTGCTCTTTTTATGTAACTTTTATTAGGATTGGAAAATTAACTTTCTTTTAAAGATTTGACGATTCATTTTAATCGTTGTTTTTCACTGAAATCGTTTTTCGGTTGAATTATAAGATTTCTCAGCGACAAGATTATGATTATGGATAACATTTTTTAACATTTTAAATATATCTACTACCTACTATTTAAAAGTATTTTGTTTTCTAAGTAAAGGATATGGACACTTATAGACATGTTAATATAATAACCATTGCATAACTTACGTACTAGGAAAATTATAAGTATTAGCTACTGAAATTAAGTTCAGACACTAGTAAAAAATGTATACACTAATAAAGAAACTATATCCATAATATATTATGGAGTATAATTATAATTAGCTGCACCCCATAAGTTTAAGTAACATGATGAGTAAAGTTAGTAGCTTTCCCATCATCTGAGTTAAAAGTGCATGCACTATTTTCCGCCCGGCTTGCCTCAATCACGGTCTATGAACCATTCAGTAACGTTGACGAAAATTACATAGTAAAAGCATCTCAAAACTTTAACACCTTGTCTACTGACTGGAATTATATATACAGGGTGTTAGGGGCACCCTTGCAAAAACTTTAACCATGGCTTCAGTTCAAGCCTTCATGCTGAACAGCGCACAGCAAGATTTTTCGTCAGAAATGAAAAAAAAAATGTCGACTCTCCACACAAAATGTCCCGATAAGTTTCTAAATTTGTATGAAAAGTCCAATATATTTTTTGATTTCCGATAAAAAATTCCTGCTGTACGTTGTTCAGCATGATGGTCTGAAGCCATGGTTAAAGTTTTTGCAAGGGTGCCCCTAACACCCTGTATTTGACTGTTGTTGACCAGATACCCAGGAAAAAATTAACATTATGAGCATTAAATTATGTCATATGTGAGTTAATGTAATTATATATAGATGTATGAGTATGCTTATAATACATTTAGGTACATACGTACATTTATTGAAACATCATCATCATCATCATCATCATCAGCCATTTAATGTCCCCACTGCTGGGGCACTGGCCTTCCTTATGGATGAATAAGGAGAATGAGCCATGACCCACCACGCGGGCTCAGTGCGGATTGGTGGGTATTAACGACTGCAAGTGCAGCCGGGACCAACGGCTTAACGTGCCTTCCGAAGCACGGAGGAGCTCGAGATGAAAAGTTTTTGGTCACCCATCCCGTGACCGACCATTGCGAACGTTGCTTAACCTCAACGATCGCAGGCCGAGCGCGCTATCCACTGCGCCACGGGCTCCTCGAAACGGGCTATTGAAACATATACTCGTATAAAAGACGCGTTTCTTTTTGATACCCGTAATTTAAGATGATGGTATCATTCGAAATACCAATCACTATTAATTTTCATACGAGTTCCTTTAGTTTAATGTTTGTACCAACCCAAATTCGCATTTAAAAAACAATTTCTAGCAAGAAAAATGGAAAATGAAGCATTTAGAAAAAATCGACCCGTCTCACTACCAACTCCGATGGGACTCGAACCCACGACCTTTCGCTTTCCGGGCGACTGCTCTAACCACTGAGCTACGGAGTCGTTACCATCGGAGCTGGTTGTGAGACAGGTCGATTTTTTCTAAATACTTTATTTTCCATTTTTCAGTAATAAAAATTGCATTGTGAATGCAAAAAACTAAAAATTCAAATAATTTCTAGCAAATTACAAGCCGTCGTTAGTTTCCTCATAATTTCGTTACATTTCCGCGTAGTTTAACTGTACAAACACCGGGTTTCTCATTTGCGTCCAACTGAAATCTTTAGTTGATGTCTGTAAGCTGGGGGTTAATCTGGCCCGCCGGCGGACGGAGGGTTGACAGTAGATTTGGTCCCGTCACGCCTATAATATGAACTAGCGGGAAAATCTCGCTGGGACGTAGGTAATTAAAATAAGAACTATGGTATAATGTTATAAATGTTGTGTTTTTTTTAATACAACGGGGTAGCACTTAGCCTTCATCACACCTGATGTTAAGTGGGGATAAGGCTGAAGTTGGAAGCGCACTACTCCCGGATTCCTCAATCACTGAGGAACTGGCTATCTTATCTCTAACTGCCGGATAACAATAATGCTGAAAACACCATTGTTATGGCGTCAGACTTAGATAAGATGGTGGTAGCTATCCAGGCGGTCTAAAAACAAGTCCTACCACCAACCAAACCGAATACAATATGTACTCCCACTGGGAATCGAACCCGGGACCTCTCGGTCTGAAATCGGTGTCGTGAACCACTAGACCACAGAGAGGTAATGTTATGAATGTAGACACGATGCAAAAAGGATTTTAGAAATAATCGGTGTACATACATATAAATAAAAAAAAATAAACGCGACGAATAGATAACCTCCTCCTTTTAAATTTTTGAAGTCGATTAAAAATGAACGCTATAGCACAGATTACTAAATAGTTACTACGTAAGCTCTATAGCCCGAATCTATAAACCCTTCAAACTTCCTTTCAATATCCAACAACAGAGTTCCCTGGATGGCAGTAATGGCAGCATGTACTTGACTTGGCTTCTTGGTGTCGCAACCCAGCTAGAGTGTTGTAAAACAATTTGGCATGTTTTTTGGCGCCGGCGGTTGGCGGTGCTGCCATATTGAGAATGAGATAGAGCCCTTATGCCGCGTACAAGGACGCGCGGCACTTTACGCGCTGATAGCAGAAGCCGCGACGGCAGTCAAATGTCAAATTCAATCTCTCTATATCTAATCTATCTGTCGCCTCCCGGACTATAATCCAAAAAAATATAGACCGGGAGGCGACCGACGGTAACCTTACCCGATCAAGTATAGACTATATTCTATCCCGATATTCCCACGGCAACAGGTACAACGCGGGCATAACCGCGAGAATCCGCTAGTATTACTATAACATTGTGTGGCAGTTCGTAGTAAGGCCTTTGATATAGGTCTTTAGTGTAATAATGTACAGTACATTATTACAAACACAGATAAAGTAATAGAATAGAACAACAACCTCTTTACATAAATGTTATATCGGTGCTTAACACCATTCTCAAGAACAGTGTCCACCAACATCTCTATCGCCGGCGCGTCAAGGGCCGACCTATGTCAAACAATTGTTTCGTATTTTTGTGCTAATTCTACAAAATACTAGTGACGTTTTATTAGCTCTCGGCTGCTCTGGGCCCCTTCTGACGAGGGTACCGGCTGGACGGAGCCACAGTAGCGTGGAAACGCTCTCAGTAGAGTGTTACGAAAATTTATGTGCATCTTTTTTGACAATAGGTTTTTACCAAATTCCATTTCATAACCAAAACAAATAGTAGTAGTAGTAGTAACATTATTACACACTCGCACATACATTATTATGCCTTTCTCTCGCAAAAGAAAGCACAAATTACATATTTTTTTATACAATATGAAAAAAAATTTACAATGTGACATGCACAGTATATCCAATTACCGTTAACACAAGGGCCAAGTGGGCAACTAATCTTGGAATCAGACCAAATATAAGTACACCACAATTTTTTTATTAGTACAAAGATTTTAGGGGATGATAGTGTCCACCAATACGAACAATTCGCGAAAAATAGCACAAATAAGCAGCTGTTCCATACACTTTCGCATAAAACTCCATCCCGTTCAAGTTTTCCAAGTCTATCTATCACACTGCCAAATTTAATCAAGACCCGTTCAGTCGTTTAGACGCGAAAAGGTAACAGACAAAATAACTTTTGCATTATTAAAATTTTTACTTTTTTGCATTCACAATGCAATTTCCATCGGAGCTAGTTGTGAGACGGGTCGATTTTTTTCTAAATATCATTTTCCTTTCTTCAACTTTTGCATTTATAATATTAGAATAGATAGATTATGTCTGACAGTTATTTATATTTTCACAATCAACGACTTTCAAACCCATGTTACTGAGTTTTCGTGCGAGTACGCGCGGCGCGTGACCGTCGGCCGCCATTAATTTCCATTTATTCGCACTGACAGCGGATCGGCCGAGCCCGACGGTTTAGGAGCCCTGGAGCCCTGGACCGAGCCCGTGGTGTGTTCACAACAACCAAGATACAATAGTTCTATTGATAAATAAACTTTGTAACTTTTTAATAGAACACCCTGTACAACCCGAGAGAAAAGTTGGTAAAAGTGTGTCGATGAATTTGCATTCCGTCAGTGACCAAGCTTTAGGAGCCTTGAAGTCCTGCCCCTTGATTTACGAACATCGGAAACGTTCCCGATAGCCCTGTCTCTGTCACTCACAATAGAATAGACAAAGACAGAGCACATAATTCGAATCCGATTCCGTTTCCAACGGTTCGTGAAACAGGGAGCTGAACTGAGTCTGTGGTGTGTTTACATATCCCACGATCATAATGTCAAGTAACAAAGTAACATTGTTACCAACATAACAATCCCGGTAACAACAGGGTAGCGGCAACTTTTGTGGCGCGAGCTGTCATTGATATTTGTCGGGAACCACAGAATTTTCCACTTACGCACATCATTAATATGTAAATTCGAACAACCCCAAACAACTGGGGATATTAACCGTTCGTTGTAAACAGAGTAAATAATATACTTCAACATCTTTTATGAACTGTAAATTTTACAGTTTTTTGGTAGGTGGTTTTTTAGGCTGTGTCCGCTGAAAATGCACCATAGGATTTACGGTCGAAAAGATTGAATTTAATGAAGTATATTATGTAAATGAGATGGTTTGCTGCGGATACGTGTGCTAAAAAGAGGTCAGATTTAAGCGCAAATCTACGAATAAAACAAAAGTATTTCAGACAAAACATGGTGAACGATTGATTATAATATTATAATAGTTACATAAAATTATATTATAATAGATACCTACATAAAATATTCAAGTGATATAATATTTTTATGGACTCAGTAAACACTTTTTGTGATTTCGAGTGACAACGTTTTATTTGCATTTATTTAAGTATTTTATTTGCTACGTTTAAACACTTATCATAGTGGTCAACAATGTGGTTGTTGACCACTATGTTTACCTAGGACAGACGGTCCAGTTAGGTAAGTCCAAATTTGAGAAAGAGATCTCTCGTCGAATCCAGCTCGGATTGGCAGCGTTTGGGAAGCTCCGGCATATATTCGCGTCCGAAATACCTCAATGTCTCAAGACGAAAGTCTTTGACCAGTGGGTGTTGCCAGTAATGACCTATGGAAGTGAGACGTGGTCTTTTACTATGGGTCTCATAAGAAGGCTCAAAGTCACCCAGCGAGCAATGGAGAGAGCGATGCTTGGTATTTCCCTGCTCGATCGAATCAGAAATGATGAGATCCGCAGGAGAACTAAAACAACCAACATCGCTCAAAGGATTGCATCATAGAAGTGGTAGTGGGCGGGACACATAGCGCGAAGAACCGATGGCCGTTGGGGCGGAAATGTTCTCGAATGGCGACCGCGTACCGGACGACGTTCCGTGGGCAGGCCCCCTACAAGGTGGACCGACGATCTGGTCAAGGTCGCGGGAAGCCGCTGGATGCGGGCAGCGCAGGACCGATCGTTTTGGAGATCCTTGGGGGAGGCCTATGCTATACCCAGCAGTGGGCGTCGTTCGACTGACATGATGAAACACTTATCTAGTTGGTTGGTGTGTATTTTAAAGAAACTCCCTTTTAGATGTCTAGTTCCGAAGTTATTGAAAATTATTTACGCTATGATTACATACCGGGTTTTTTTTTAAATTAAGAAATATTTGTGATGGAAGGTGACCTTATCTTACAAATCCTTACAAGCCACTTTTCAATTTGACATGTTTGTATGAAATACACAAACAAAAAAATGAAACCGCCTTCTAAAAAACCACATCAAAAAAGTAAGAAATAATTCCTCACCAAATAAATAACGTAAGTACTTTGAAGTCGGGCGGGTTTTAACAAAAACAACAAAAAATTGCACATGTTTCACGCCCGACTTCAAAGTACTTACGTTATTTATTTGGTGAGGAATTATTTCTTACTTTTTTGATGTGGTTTTTTAGAAGGCGGTTTCATTTTTTTATAAAAATAATTTTTATTTCACTCTTTTTAGTGCATCGTGCAGGCAATTTACGTGTTTTCTGGTAAATAGGTATGTGATCAAACTCAAAACCTCCTTTTTCGGTTAAAATACCTTGAGGTATCCCCTTATATACAAAACAAGAATCATCTAAATCGGTTTATAAACAAAGGAGTTATGCCTAAAGATACGTATTAAATTCACATAAAGTGGTAACGAAAACGACAGTATTTTCAAGATTTCCTGAAAACTACTGAACCGATTTCGAAATTTCAAAAAATGGGACCAACTTGGAAACCAACCTAATGTAATAACGTTTGAACCATTTCAATCGGTTCAGCCGTCTTCGAGTAATCGGTGGACATACATTAAAAAAAAAAAAAAAAAAAAAACATACATACAGACGAATAGAGAACCTCCTCCTTTTTGATTTAGAAGTCGGTTAAAAATACCCTATTTTCGGGAATCCTCTCCTTAAATTATAGTTGCTACTATTGATAAAGCATAGACCTTGTCCGAGGCCCGGGCGCCGCCAATCCGCGCCACACACACTCTGATCCCTTCATACACTTAGAGCCAAATCAAGTTTCCGCTAATTGCGAAAGCCGCCCGCCCTAAGGCCGCGTTAGGGCTGACCTAAATATATTCGTCAAGCCAAATTATTATTTAACCCTTAGTCGGATACGAGCTAATAGTGCCGATATAGCGGGTTGTTCGGTTAATTGTGGTTAATTATATTCTAAACTAGAGGATCCTCGCGGTTTCACCCGCGTGGTACCCGTTCCCATGGGAATATCGGGATTAAATATAGCCTATGTCACTCGGGAAGAATGTAGCTTTCTAATGGTGAAAGAATTTTCTAAATCGGTCCAGTAGTTTCGGAGCCTATTCGATGCAAACAAACAAACAATTAAATCTTTCCTCTTTATAATATTATAGTATAGATAAGATGTCCAAATGTAAACAAAGAAGATGATGAAATGACAACAAACGACATAAGTTTAAAAAACAAAAATAGTTTCGTTCACATACTATTGTTTTTATACCAAAACAAATCTACAAATCGGATGTGGCACGTATACTGATTAAGAGCATTGACGCGGTCGAACGCCGTTTTGCCTCAAAATAGGCAGTTTTGAACGAGATATTTTCTATGAAAACGTAATCTTAGAAACATGCTAATTTCAAATTATTGTAAACAGTATCTTTGTCTAAAAAGTTAGTAAAAAACATTTTTCTTTTTATAGAGTATTTGTGAATACTGACAATTTTCCCGAACAGTGTTTTATAAACTTCACTTTTAACATCAATTTTGAAGCTCTAATTTTTTAATACCATTGAAAAAAATAGGAAACAAAAATTTCTATGTATATCTACATATCATTACGCAAATAGTTAGTAAGGAAATTAGTTTAATTTGTGATTATTTTCATTCGAAATTAAAATCCAAACAAAGTGAAATTATAAAGAAATCACTGGTGGTAAACATGCAACATTTATCAATAAATTACTTTATTTTACAAAAAGTTATAGTCTAACGTAAAATAAGAACATATTATCTAAAGTTTGAATACAAAAAACCTATATAATGATGCATAATTTATTTTATATATATTTTTTTAAAGTGCTATAAAACACTCTGCGCAAAACATTTCAAATTAGTCCGCCGCTAGGCTCTTCAGAGGGAGGACGTATCGCTCGGTGCTCTGCCGTCTGCCGTTCGCTGACCTTTGCAGTGTGCTGCGTGGTGTGGTATAGTTTATAGTGCAACCGACACGTCTTAGTACTTTCGTCTTAGTACACTCATTAGATAGGTAATTGAAAATTGTTTACTTCTGTGATCGTTAGTTCACTCACACACCTAATTGTATTTATCATAATTGAATACGTATTTGTTATAGAAACTGACACTGAAAATGATCTAACAAATAGTAATTTGTAAGGTCATTTTTTAATTTGACGACTCTGTATGAAGTAAATCAGGAGGAAAAAAATTAACCTTGACGAGTTTCTTGCCGGTACTTCTTCAAGGTCTCCTGTTCTAGGGTTTGCGAACCCATGGCGTAAATGACTGAATTATCCAAATGGGATGTTGACCTTTAAAACGGTGTATAGGCACATGAACATGAGTACTATCAGAGTGTTGACTTCATAGAGCGTGCAAAATTTTGGTAGGGTTGTTACAAGAAGTTAAAATTGTTAGCTTTCTATTAGTTAACTATTATGAAATATTTATTTACAAATTACTTACTCTAATGTTTCTCTTTATACATTTTATTTTTATAATTATATTTTATTGGTACTATTTTAATAGAAAACAGCGACGCAATATCAAAAATGTTAAAAAAATCCAAGATAGCGGCCAACTTTTTTGTCTGTTGGCCGATTTCGATGAAACTCGATTTGTAGTACTATTTTGACAAGAAAACAGTAACGCAATGTAAAAAATATAAAAAATCCAAGATGGCGGCCAACTTTTTTGATTGTGGGCCGATTTCGATGAAACTCGGTTTTTAGTACTATTTTGACAAGAAAATAGAAACGCAATGTCAAAAATGTAAAAAATCTAAGATGGCGCCAAATTTTTTGTTTGTTGGCCGATTTCGATGAAACTCGATTTCTAGTACTATTTTGACAAGAAAACAGCAAAGCAATGTTAAAAATAATAATAAATTCAAGATGGCGACCAACTTTTTTGTTTATTGGCCGATTTCGATGTAACTTAGTTTTTGGTACTATTTTGACAAGAAAATAGCAATGCAATATCAAAAATGTAAAAAAATTCAAGACGGCGCCCAAATTTTTTGTTTGTTGGCTGATTTCGATAAAACTCGATTTCTAGTACTATTTTGACAAGAAAACAGCAACGCAATGTAAAAAATATTAAAAAATCCAAGATGGCGGCTAACTTTTTTGATTGTGGGCCGATTTCGATGAAACTCGGTTTTTGGTACTATTTTGGCAAGAAAATAGCAACGCAATGTCAAAAACTTAAAAAAATCCAAGATGGCGCCCAAATTTTTGGTTTGTTGGCCGATTTCGATGAAACTCGATTTCTAGTACTATTTTGACAAGAAAATAGCAACGCAATGTCAAAAACTTGAAAAAATCCAAGATGGCGCCCAAATTTTTGGTTTGTTGGCCGATTTCGATGAAACTCGATTTCTAGTACTATTATGACAAGAAAACAGAACTGCAATGTAAAAAATATTCATTAAACCAAGATGGCGCCGAAATTTTTTGTTTGTTGGCCGATTTTGATGAAACTCGATTTCTAGTACTATTTTGACATGAAAATAGCAACGCAATGTCAAAAATGTAAAAAAAACCAAGATGGCGCCCAATTTTTTTGTTTGTTGGCCGATTTCGATGAAACTCGATTTCTAGTACTATTTTGACAAGAAAACAGAACTGCAATGTAAAAAATATTTAAAAAACCAAGATGGCGCCGAAATTTTTTGTTTGTTGGCCGATTTTGATGAAACTCGATTCCTAGAACTATTTTGACAAGAAAATAGCAACGCAATGTCAAAAACTTGAAAAAATCCAAGATGGGGCCCAAATTTTTGGTTTGTTGGCCGATTTCGATGAAACTCGATTTCTAGTACTATTTTGACAAGAAAACAGCAACGCTATGTAAAAAATATAAAATAATCCAAGATGGCGGCCAACTTTTTAGTCTGTGGGCTGATTTTGTTGAAGCTTGGTTTTTGGTACTATTCTGACAAGGAAATAGCAACGCAATGTTAAAAACATTAAATAATAAAAGATTAAAAACCAAGTTTTATCGAAATCGCCCCACAAACAAAAAAGTAAGCCGCCATTTAGGATTTTTGAATATTTTTAACATTGCGTTGCTGTTTTCTTGTCAAAATAGTACTAGAAATCGAGTTTCATCGAAATCGACCAACAAACAAAAAATTGGGCGCCATCTTAGATTTTTTACATTTTTGACATTGCAACTGGGCATGAAACATAAAAATAAAATGGTGCCTAACTATCGTAAATGTGACTATCTTAAGTGCAGGGAAGAACTCAATAGTATTGACTGGGAACGTGCACTTGACAATGACGATATCAACTTGGACGTAAAATTTCTATACGATAAATTAAACGAGATCATTGCAGGTAACACTCCCTTAAAGCGTATAGGTCACTCAAACTATCCCATTTGGTTTTCGGAGCCCTTGAAATCATGTATTGGCGAGAAACTGGAAGTGCATAAAAGATTTAAAAGATTTGACAATCCAAGAGATTATGATGAGTTTCAGTTGCTGCGCTCTAGATCAAAGGTTCTTATGAAAGCTTGCTATGACTCCTATTTATCCAATATTGAAGATTCTCTTGCACTGTCAATAAAACCCTTTTTCTCATTTATCAATAGTAAGAGGTCAAACCCTACAATACCTGATTCTGTTAGGTTTGGTAATGAAACTGCGTGTGGCCCTGAGGCGGGTGCCGAGCTTTTTTCTAAATTCTTCTCTTTTGTTTTCCAACGTGACACATTGCCCGACTTACCTACGGAGGTGGAATCACGTTGCGGCTATTCACTGTTTTCACTGCGCGTAACTGCAGATGATGTTCTCAAGAAATTAACGGCCTTGAATATTAACAAGGGAGCTGGCCCTGACGGAATACCGCCATGCTTTGTTAGAGGTTGTTCTAAAGCTCTTGCCGTACCGCTTAGTATCATTTTTGATAAATCTTTGCGTATAGGAGTCTTCCCTAATGTGTGGAAGGTTGCGCACATTGTACCGATACACAAGGCGGGTGACACCAGCGATTGCGGTAATTACCGGCCGATTAGCATTTTGTCCTGTTTCGCAAAGGTCCTTGAGTCTCTTGTATATGATCATCTCTACCATCATCTCAAGCCGCACCTTGGTGAACAACAGCATGGATTTGTGAAGGATAAATCGACGGTCAGCAACCTGCTCGAATACACTAACTATATATGCAGGGTTTTCAATGAGCAGGGCCAGGTGGACTCTATATATACTGACTTCCAGAAGGCTTTTGATAGGGTCAATCATAGAGTGTTACTTTACAAACTTGAATCTTTTGGTGTACACGGTTGCCTCCTGCGTTGGTTGAAATCATACATCTCAAACCGGAGTCAGATGGTAGCTTTAAAGGGATACCTCTCTCAGCCTGTCCCTGTGACATCTGGGGTACCTCAGGGTTCTCACTTAGGACCTTTAATGTTCCTAATATACATTAACGACTTAACATATAAACTCCAGAACATGTCATTACTATATGCAGATGACCTAAAAATCTTTGCTCGCATCGCATCAGTCGAAGATTGTTTGAAACTTCAGGCTGACATAGACGCTGTGTTCAACTGGTGTGAAGGCAATGGAATGAGGCTTAGTAATGGTAAATGCTCTGTAATATCCTTTACTCGCAAGAGAAAGCCCATAGTGTTTGACTACACCATTGATCAAACTCCGATCAAAAGGGTCTCAGTGGTTCGCGATTTGGGTGTTTTATTTGACTCGAAGCTTTCGTTCAATCATCACTATGAGGCACTGCGCAGAAAATGTAATAGGCTGCTTGGTTTTATTTGTCGTGCTTCTAGAGAATTTAGGACACCCAACAGTTTATTATTGCTTTATAGGTCGCTTATTCTGAGCCAGTTAGAGTATGCCTGTGTAGTGTGGTCTCCGCAGTATATCACCTATAAGGATATGCTTGAGGCTATTCTAAGGCGTCTTCTTCGAGTCCTGACACTTAGGTCGAGAAAGAAACGAGAGTTGACGTGTTATGATACTCGCATGCGATACTTTAACGTCATGAGCTTAGAGGATCGGCGTAAAATACAAGACTTCATCTATCTACACAAAATCTTAAACGGTACCATTCACACCACTCTCTTGTCTGACTTACGCCTCAAAATCTCGCGAGAATCGGCAAGATATAAGCCCCCCTTTTCTATCCCACAGTGCAACAATAATGTGTCGTCACACAACCCCATCCTGCGAATGTGTCGGGAATATAATCAGATCCAAAATATTAATAAGGATATACCTGACATCCACAGTTCGTCACTAAGTTTATGGAGATCATCCCTTCGTAAGCTTATGCAATGACTATTACTATTATTATTATATTTTGATATTTTATCTCATTTTTTTTATGTAACTAACTTGATTTTAATTTTGCGAAATTTATTTTAATTAACTCATTCAGCCAAAGAATTGTTATTTGTTATTTAAATGTTTAATATTATTATATTACTCTATAGTTAATGCATGCTGTCCGCACATACTTTTGGAGTTACAGTTTGTCTCTCTGTCGATAGATCTTAAGATAAATTATGTAAATGCTGTAAATCTGTTCTGTGTGGCTAATAAATAAATAAATAAAAAAATTGCGTTGCTATTTTCTTGTCAAAGTAGTACTAGAAATCGAGTTTCATCAAAATCGGCCTACAAAAAAAAATTTCGGCGCCATCTTGGTTTTTTAATATTTTTTACATTGCAGTTCTATTTTCTTGTCAAAATAGTACTAGAAATCGAGTTTCATCGAAATCGACCAACAAACAAAAAATTGGACGCCATCTTAGATTTTTTACATTTTTGACATTGCGTTGCTATTTTCTTGTCAAAGTAGTACTAGAAATCGAGTTTCATCAAAATCGGCCAACAAAAAAAAATTTCGGCGCCATCTTGGTTTTTTAATATTTTTTACATTGCAGTTCTATTTTCATGTCAAAATCGTACTAGAAATCGAGTTTCATCGAAATCGGCCAACAAACCAAAAATTTGGGCGCCATCTTGGATTTTTTTACATTTTTGACATGGCGTTGCTATTTTCTTGTCAAAATAGTACTAGAAATCGAGTTTCATCGAAATCGGCCAACAAACCAAAAATTTGGGCGCCATCTTGGATTTTTTTAAGTTTTTGACATTGCGTTGCTATTTTCTTGCCAAAATATTACCACAAACCGAGTTTCATCATTTCATCAAAATCGGCCTACAATCAAAAAAGTTGGCCGCCATCTTGAATTTTTAATAAAGATTAGTTAAATTTAAAATATATTTCTCTATCGAGAGTTATTGAAAAGGCGTAGCCTGAAAACTGCTCATACGTACTTCGCGTTGAGCCTGAGCTTGTCCACTGGCTGAACTGTCATAAACCGGTTTTTCCAGACACGCCGTGTACGGACACGCCAGTGACAAGCAGCCAGTGGACACGCACACATGCCCAGCATGCTTGTAGTAGTGTAATCATTTCCCACCGTTCTATGAAGTCGTTTCTCTGTAATACGTAGTAGAATTTTTTTTCCTGTGGTATAGGTCTACATCAGATTGTGATAAAAATGGTATTCTGAAATCGGTATTTTATTTCTAAACTAGCTTTCCGCCCGCGGCTTCGCCCGCGTGGACAACACGACGTTATCCCGCGGGAATGTGATATTTTTCCGGGATAAAAGTAGCTTAATTATGTTCCTCTCCAGGCTACAAAGTATCTGTGTCCTAAATTTACGCCAAATCCGTTCAGCCGTTTTGGCGTGATTGAGTAACAAACATACAAACATACAACCATCTAAACATCCAAACATCTAAACTTTCACATTTATAATATTAGTAGGAAGTAGGATAGGATTACGTATCGAATGGTCGGTCATACATGAATAACATAAGATGAGTAAGCAAGTACTTACATACACATTTGGGAAGGATTACTTTATTAGTATTAGTTGGTAAACTTTTAAGAAATCTACTTCATGTAAACAATAAAATATTGTCTATGTAGTAAACCCATTAGATTACAGCATACAATTATTATGATTATGTAAGGGTACCTAAGTAAGGATATAATATAAAAACTAACACTAAATAATATTTAAACTTGAGTTAAAAGGATCAATGTGATTAGTTTGACTATAGCAGGACACCGCACGTTTGACCTTGAGCGCACGTCTGATGCGAGTGAAAGTTATTCATTTACCTAAACTCGACGCGACGCATTTGGGTTTAACGCTCTTAAGGGTTAAGTGGGGTATCCACAAATTAATAAGTTGAAAATGCTGTTAATGTGAATGAATCTGCCAACTTTCTTATTACCCCAATAAGAAAGTTGGCAGAAAATAATGAAAAAGAACTAGGGTAACTAGGGTTCTACGTTAACAGCAAATAGTTAAAGGGCAGGCGATGATGTATTTGGTATCCGTGATATGTAATTTCATCCTTATGCTCGCATCAAACTAAAACAATTGAATTCTTTTATTTTATTCGCACTTTTGCGCACGTTCCAAAAGTCATATCAGTTAAAATAGACGGAGGTAGTTATTAATTTATAGGAAAAATGTAATAGTAAAAAACCACGAGCCATATAAGTAGCTTTCAGGCGGGATTCGAACCCGCGCCTCCGGGAATCCGGCCCGATGCTCTGACCAACTAAGCTACCGAAAGGCTTACACGACTCGTCGAATTTTGCTATCACTTGTTACGCTGTAGGCCAGCGTTGCTTCATCAATGTGAGGAAACCCTCGCATCCGAAAGAAACATTTTTACAAATGTTTAACAATCGATTAAGATGAAACAGCCATATTGAGATTTTATATTATTTTTATGCATTCACAATGCAATTTTGTAAGTATAGGAAAAATGTAATAGTAAAAAACCACGAGTCATATAAGTAGCTTTCAGGCGGGATTCGAACCCGCGCCTCCGGGAATCCGGCCCGATGCTCTGACCAACTAAGCTACCGAAAGGCTTACACGACTCGTCGAATTTTGCTATCACTTGTTACGCTGTAGGCCAGCGTTGCTTCATCAATGTGAGGAAACCCTCGCATCCGAAAGAAACATTTTTACGAATGTTTAACAATCGATTAAGATGAAACAGCCATATTGAGATTTTATATTATTTTTATGCATTCACAATGCAATTTTGTAAGTATAGGAAAAATGTAATAGTAAAAAACCACGAGCCATATAAGTAGCTTTCAGGCGGGATTCGAACCCGCGCCTCCGGGAATCCGGCCCGATGCTCTGACCAACTAAGCTACCGAAAGGCTTACACGACTCGTCGAATTTTGCTATCACTTGTTACGCTGTAGGCCAGCGTTGCTTCATCAATGTGAGGAAACCCTCGCATCCGAAAGAAACATTGTTACAAATGTTTAACAATCGATTAAGATGAAACAGCCATATTGAGATTTTATATTATTTTTATGCATTCACAATGCAATTTTGTAAGTATAGGAAAAATGTAATAGTAAAAAACCACGAGCCATATAAGTAGCTTTCAGGCGGGATTCAAACCCGCGCCTCCGGGAATCCGGCCCGATGCTCTGACCAACTAAGCTACCGAAAGGCTTACACGACTCGTCGAATTTTGCTATCACTTGTTACGCTGTAGGCCAGCGTTGCTTCATCAATGTGAGGAAACCCTCGCATCCGAAAAAAACATTTTTACAAATGTTTAACAATCGATTAAGATGAAACAGCCATATTGAGATTTTATATTATTTTTATGCATTCACAATGCAATTTTGTAAGTATAGGAAAAATGTAATAGTAAAAAACCACGAGCCATATAAGTAGCTTTCAGGCGGGATTCGAACCCGCGCCTCCGGGAATCCGGCCCGATGCTCTGACCAACTAAGCTACCGAAAGGCTTACACGACTCGTCGAATTTTGCTATCACTTGTTACGCTGTAGGCCAGCGTTGCTTCATCAATGTGAGGAAACCCTCGCATCCGAAAGAAACATTTTTACAAATGTTTAACAATCGATTAAGATGAAACAGCCATATTGAGATTTTATATTATTTTTATGCATTCACAATGCAATTTTGTAAGTATAGGAAAAATGTAATAGTAAAAAACCACAAGCCATATAAGTAGCTTTCAGGCGGGATTCGAACCCGCGCCTCCGGGAATCCGGCCCGATGCTCTGACCAACTAAGCTACCGAAAGGCTTACACGACTCGTCGAATTTTGCTATCACTTGTTACGCTGTAGGCCAGCGTTGCTTCATCAATGTGAGGAAACCCTCGCATCCGAAAGAAACATTTTTACAAATGTTTAACAATCGATTAAGATGAAACAGCCATATTGAGATTTTATATTATTTTTATGCATTCACAATGCAATTTTGTAAGTATAGGAAAAATGTAATAGTAAAAAACCACGAGCCATATAAGTAGCTTTCAGGCGGGATTCGAACCCGCGCCTCCGGGAATCCGGCCCGATGCTCTGACCAACTAAGCTACCGAAAGGCTTACACGACTCGTCGAATTTTGCTATCACTTGTTACGCTGTAGGCCAGCGTTGCTTCGTCAATGTTAGGAAACCCTCGCATCCGAAAGAAACATTTTTACAAATGTTTAACAATCGATTAAGATGAAACAGCCATATTGAGATTTTATATTATTTTTATGCATTCACAATGCAATTTTGTAAGTATAGGAAAAATGTAATAGTAAAAAACCACGAGCCATATAAGTAGCTTTCAGGCGGGATTCGAACCCGCGCCTCCGGGAATCCGGCCCGATGCTCTGACCAACTAAGCTACCGAAAGGCTTACACGACTCGTCGAATTTTGCTATCACTTGTTACGCTGTAGGCCAGCGTTGCTTCATCAATGTGAGGAAACCCTCGCATCCGAAAAAAACATTTTTACAAATGTTTAACAATCGATTAAGATGAAACAGCCATATTGAGATTTTATATTATTTTTATGCATTCACAATGCAATTTTGTAAGTATAGGAAAAATGTAATAGTAAAAAACCACGAGCCATATAAGTAGCTTTCAGGCGGGATTCGAACCCGCGCCTCCGGGAATCCGGCCCGATGCTCTGACCAACTAAGCTACCGAAAGGCTTACACGACTCGTCGTATTTTGCTATCACTTGTTACGCTGTAGGCCAGCGTTGCTTCATCAATGTGAGGAAACCCTCGCATCCGAAAGAAACATTTTTACAAATGTTTAACAATCGATTAAGATGAAACAGCCATATTGAGATTTTATATTATTTTTATGCATTCACAATGCAATTTTGTAAGTATAGGAAAAATGTAATAGTAAAAAACCACGAGCCATATAAGTAGCTTTCAGGCGGGATTCGAACCCGCGCCTCCGGGAATCCGGCCCGATGCTCTGACCAACTAAGCTACCGAAAGGCTTACACGACTCGTCGAATTTTGCTATCACTTGTTACGCTGTAGGCCAGCGTTGCTTCATCAATGTGAGGAAACCCTCGCATCCGAAAGAAACATTTTTACAAATGTTTAACAATCGATTAAGATGAAACAGCCATATTGAGATTTTATATTATTTTTATGCATTCACAATGCAATTTTGTAAGTATAGGAAAAATGTAATAGTAAAAAACCACGAGCCATATAAGTAGCTTTCAGGCGGGATTCGAACCCGCGCCTCCGGGAATCCGGCCCGATGCTCTGACCAACTAACCAACTCAGTTATTAATTTACTTAATATTAAAATAAACTACCTTAAAACTTTAAAGTTAATCCTAAAGTTTTCAGTAACGTAAAACGACAAAATTTTAAAGAACTCACTCCAATGCAGAATGGACAATCTCAATATTTCTGTTGCATATTTCGTCCCAACCAAAACCTAGAAAGTATTTTTCTTTTGCTTGGAATCATAAAAACTTCACCATAAACTTTCTCTTTTTTGTTTTCAAAGTACACATCAAAATTTCAATAGAGAAATTAAATAGATACAAAACATAGTTGACCGACAACCCTGCAGTGATCCACCAAAAGGTAATTCCGACCTCGCCCCGACCGTAATAAGAAATAAATGTAGGTAAATAATACCATAATTTCATTTGGGCCCGCAACCCGGGTCGCCGCCCCACGGCTAGTGTAATTGTTTCGCTTATAGTTCGCTGTTTGTATGGCCACTGTGTTATTTACATGGTCACGTTGGATTATGTAAAAGTTGGTAATTTAAGAAGTTTTAATAAACTTGTTTTAGGTAGGTGAGTACGCGGTTTGATTACTACTTTAGAATGTTTTCTAAAGGATAAAAATAAATGACAAGAACTTTAGATTCAATTTTCTTTTTTCTGATGTTTCATACAATCTCCTGAAAGGTATACGAGATAAACGTAGAGTAGAACCAAATTATTATCGTTTATTAACAATTTACTTGTTATTTACTTTTTACCACAATTCTGGCATCACTCTAAAGACATGACGTGAATCCTTTTATGCGTTATCATGTGCGTATATCTAAGATCGCAAAATTTTCTATCTATACCAGACTCTTTAGAGATTACAAAAACGGTCTTTGAAAAACCCCAAAATCTTCTTTCCAAACAACCTATTGAGGGTAACTCAACATTTGCATCAACAGCGCTTCAATTCATTTGTATTCCAGGCTACGTAAAGACCGGTGGGCAAGTGGCACGTTCCGGTAACGACCCTACACGGTATTGATCAATCGGATACAGACAAAAAACCAATCATGCGTCGGCAGGCCGCCCTTCAATCGATCAATCCCTTGCAAAAAGGCCAGCTAGCGAATTCGCGAGCAGTAATTGTAGACTGTTTGTTTTGGCGCGAAACAACGTGGATCAACACGGAGGTCGGATGATTTTGAGCTGTCTTTTGTTTTCGAGTGAAAACTCTTTTTGCTTTGTTTAATTTGGTATAGATATGGAAAATTGAGGTCGCTTGCATGCCGACTGTTTTTGACAGATTGGCAAATAGAAACAAAGCAATTTCGTAATTGGAATATCGACAGTGATTTCCTTGTTACAGATTTGAGGAAAGTTTTCGAATCCAAATGATGAAAATAAAAGATGTAAAACCGTAACATCAACTGTCATTGGAATATTAAAGTTATGTTGATCGAAAGGCGAAACTAACGGCATAATATAGCTGCAACTTACTCATAATATAGCTTTAATTATAACAGCTCTTGTATCTCTTTAGAAACCCAAATAGCATCCAATTCACGAACTCATGTAATATTTGTTACCACAAACACATAATGTTTGCGAATGCAATTTCGACTGCAGAATAGAAACTGAGACTATTCCCGTTGCGATACTTATCTGCGTTAACTGCATCGGATACAAAATTGCATCGTGCAATATTCCATCGTCAATCGCAGTAGCTTGCAATGCGAAGTTTTGCATTTACATTAATGAAATGGTTGGATTCACTATTCTTATTGGAGACTTACAAGATTTATGTATAAAAGGTTTATTCGGAACAAGAAGTAGCGATGTTCATTTGTTTAAGGGCCTTTGCAGACGTTGCTTTTTTACGCGAACTGAAAATTCTCTCTTCTACAGCTATAAAATATTTCGCTAGGTTCCGTTTGTACCGTTGCTTACACAAACAACTTTCTGTTAGGTTTCGAAGTGAAACGCTTTCAGTTAGTATCGCATAAATATGGCAACTCTCTTTCGGCGATTTTAGTAACGTAAAACTCGTTTACAAATGGTTGAAAAATGGAAAATGAAGTATATAGAAAAAATCGACCCGTCTCACAACTCCGTAGCTCAGTGGTTAGATGGTGTAGACAATGAACATACACTAATTCCTCAGTCGATGAAACTTTGCTGAGTTATAAAATAGCATGAGCCATAAACTTTTAAATGATTATCCAAAAAAAAAACTCACACGGAAGTTAGGTATTTATACTGTTAGTAATTAAGGTTTTGTCAGTCAACTTTACTCTGACTGAATGAATATTTGTAAATTGACATGACTTGTTTTCTTGTTGAGTGTCATATGTCAACTTGACAATACTTGAGATTGACATTAATGTTGCCATAGTTCATGCAGTTGTCGGCAGGCACTCACAGACAAAACATCCTTCGACGTTTAATGCTAGTCTGTGAATTGTAGAGCATAGATTAACAGATTGATTAAGTCTATGCTTCACGTGTGTTTATGCTTGACGGTCGCGAGCATGAAGTTTGACTTAATACTCTGAGGTCAGTGTTAAGTCGAGCTTCATGGTCGCAAGTCTATGGACAACTCTGTAATAGTTATGGCAAAGCATATAAAAGTGTTGGTTTTGTAAATTGCTCACTTTTGCTCGAGCTGTCGTCGGAACCGGTTGTGTAATAAAGAATATTACTTCTGTTGATGTGGTTTATGATTTCTAATCATCTCTAACAGTTCAGAAGTGCTCGTTTTTTTTTAAATAACCACGTGCCACGATGAACAATCGACGCGCAAGGCTTCCTACTTCAAGTGACGATGAAGAAGAGCAGCCTCCGCCAGCCAAAAAACCGAGAGCCCCGAAGCGACCGAATAATACCGACCGAATTGAGCGGCTGGAACAATTGCTGGAACAAATCATCAGACAGCAGTCACAACACCATCCAGTACCCCAAGCCTCTACGGGGAATTGTCCTGTGCCAGGTACGTCCGCTGATAATTATGTTAACAATGTTCCCGCATCAAACACACAACTCTCAGAAGAACTTAACTTGCCTGCTGTGCAAAACCCACCAATTCAAGTGTGCGTACCTTCAGCCAACCTTGTTTTACCATCGAGCAATTTAGCCAGTCCAGTTAACATCTGTGAAAATAGTAACCCTGAAGTGAGACAAACAGATCTAAATACAACGTCGTTATCTAATTTTAACAATAATGGAAATAGTTTGAGTTTTATCGGAAAACCTGAAAACGTGCCTAAATTCGATGGAAGTTCTAATGCTATGACTGTTCACGCATGGTTGCATCGATTGGAGTCATTGGCGAAGATCTACGGCTGGGATGAGAAAACACTCATCTACCACATGACCGGTAACCTGCAAGGCAACGCGCTCTTGTGGTTTGGACATCAACAAGACATCGACGTGACGTGGGACGAGTGGAAGAAACGTCTTCAAGCATACTTCCCTGCTGACCGGGGTCTCGCTGCAAAGCTGCACGACTTCGTAACTACCAACAAGCGCCGTGATGAGAAGGTAATAGACTTGTATTATAAGAAGTTAGCGCTGGGTAAATCTTGTGAGCTTACCGATAGTATGATTTGTGATGTGATAATTTATACATTAGGTGATCCATTGCTTAAGGCAGGGGCTCGTGGTACAGGTTGTAGGGATACACGTGCATTATTAAACTATCTTACAGACGCGGCAATTGATTATATTCCCCCAAAAACTAGTGAATCCGTTGAGAATAGATTTAAATGTTTTACTTGTGGTCGCCGAGGTCATATATCATCTCAGTGTCGACTTCTTTCGCGTTGCGAGGTATGCAATAAATTAGGTCATAAAACGGAGAACTGCAGGTTTTCAAAGAAATGTTCACATTGCAACAAATTAGGCCATGATCGCGACGAGTGTTATAGCCTTAAAAATAATCAGAAATCCAATAGCTCTGTACCTAAGTCAAACGAAAATATGAAATCTCCTCCTCCACCTCCTCAAAAGTCAAAATTGTATAACATCCATCCAATAGATAATGGTGACCGTAAATATCATAAAACTGCAATTGCTAACGGTTTTCAGGTAACAGCATATATTGATTTAGGAAGTGCTTGTAATACTATTACTTTGTCAGCTGCTAAGAAAATTAACCTTGATTTTAAAAGACAGTGTAGTACAAGTATTAGAGGTTATGGAGGCCAAATTATAACACCAGAAGGTGAGGCCTTGGTTGAACTTAGCATCGATGATGTCTGCGTTTCTACTTCAGTTCTAGTAGTTCGAGACGATCTTCAAGAAACAGATATGATTGTAGGGCGTGCTTATAGTAAATTACCTGGCATTTGTCTCTTAAAAAACATCAGATACTTTAACATTTACAAAAACTTCAGATAATACAACTGTCGATAACGAATTACCATTTGCAAATGCTTTAGAAGTTCCCCTATCAAAAATAGAGCTCAAATTACCGTTTGACACATTATTAGTTCAGGGTTTAAATAGAATCGTTATCTGCACAGATCATAACATAGAAACGAATACTATTCGAGTTCAGCGTTCTGAACATAGGCCATTAGGAAAAGAAGTAGATATTCCGGAACAAACTATGATAATGCGGGATAGTATGGATATTTAGATGTTTATAGTTTACAATGTCACCCACTTACACTTTATTCAACTCATTGCATTGCTCGAGGGTACTTAAGTGAACACAATAATAAACTCGATACGGATTTGGAAGGAGACAATCTTAAAAATTTAGAAAGTTTATTACAGAAATTTAGCCATTGTTTTGATGATGAACCTGGAGTAAATATAGGCAAATGTGATGTTGAAATGAAGATACAGCTTACCAGTGAGATACCTTTTTACTATCGACCATACCGCATGTCTTTAAAAGAACAAGAAATAGTCCGTGATATTATTGAAAATCTAATTAAGGAAGATATAATAGAACCCAGCAATTCCCCTTACGCTAGTCCAGTAATATTAGTCCCAAAAAAATCAGGAGATTATAGAATGTGCGTTGATTATAGACAGTTAAACAAACTAACTAAAAAAGATCGCTATCCACTTCCAATCATACAAGATCAGTTAGACAAATTAAGTAACGAAAAATGGTTTACAAAATTAGATTTAGCTGCAGGTTACCATCAAATCAAAATGCATCCTGATAGTAAAAAGTACACAGCATTTGTAACACCATTTGGGCAATATCAATTTAAAAGAATGCCATTTGGCTTAGCAAATGCCCCAGCCGTTTTTCAACGGACTATGAATATTCTGCTAGATAATTATAGATTTGAGTTCGCAACAGCTTACATAGATGACATTCTTTTGTCCTCCAAGACCGTCTTTAATGGCTTAGAGCACCTTGAAAAAATTTTAGATCTTATATCTAAATCTGGACTAGTATTACGAAAAGAAAAGTGTTGCTTTCTAAAATCCCAGATAGAGTATCTAGGTCATGTTATTTCAGTGGGAGAAATCCGTCCATCACATGATAAGATACAAGCGTTAAATAAATTTAAAGAACCTACTGATATTCACGAATTAAGACGTTTCATTGGTTTGGCCAGTTATTTTAGAAAATTTGTAAAGTCTTTTGCTACTAGGATTAGACCACTATCTATTTTGCTCAAAAAAGACCAATCATGGCAATGGGGAGTTGACCAACAAAAGTCTTTTAATGATATTAAGTCAGCCCTTACTTCGAAGCCAGTTCTTGCTATGTATAACCCTAACTATGAAATTGAGCTGCATACAGATGCATCAAGCCACGGTGTAGGCGGAATTTTACTCCAAAAACAACCGGAAGGGGAATTAAAACCTATAGCTTATTTTAGCAAGCAAACTAGTACGACGGAACAAAAATATCACTCTTTTGAGTTAGAAGCAATGGCCGTTGTTTTAAGTATAAGAAAGTTTCGCGTTTATTTGTTTGGCCGTCCCTTTTTAGTTGTATCTGACTGTCAAGCTTTAAGCACAACATGGTCCAAAAAAGATTTACTTCCTAGGATAGGTCGGTGGTGGTTGGAACTGCAAAGTTATGATTTTACTGTAAAATATCGACCTGGGACCCGAATGCAACACGTCGACGCACTTAGTCGAAGTGCTCTCCCTGTTCAGCATATAACTGAAGAAAACTGGGTAATCGCAGTGCAAACTGATGATCCCAAAATACAAAATATAGTTAAAAATATTGAAAATGTAGAATATAAGTACTTGTATAAAATTAATGATAACATATTATATAAAAAAGTTAATGATGAATTTAAAATTGTTATTCCTAAGTCAGTACGTTGAAGAGTCACTAAAATGTTTCATGACGATAACGGTCATATGAATGCAAATAAAGTAATTGAATTAATTCAAAGACAGTACTGTTTTGAAAAACTCCGCAGGTTCGTCACTAAATATGTCAAAGGATGTATTTCTTGCCAGTTTGCTAAAAAACCTACCGGCAAACAACGTGGATTTCTGAACCCCATAGAAAAGGGCAATATTCCATGGCATACATGGCACTTAGATCATTTAGGCCCATTCTGTGCTTCTACAAATTCAAACACCTATCTGTTGGTTATAGTAGATGCCTTTAGTAAATTCACTTGGTTACAACCCGTACCAAACACCTGTACTGAACATGTAATAACCACAATGAACTTTCTCATCCGCGTTTTTGGTTTACCGGCGCGCATCATAACGGACCGTGGTAAAGCATTTACAAGCCATACATTTGTTCGTTATTGTAATTCCAAACAAATAAAACACATTCTTAATGCCGTTGCTTGCCCGCGAGCTAACGGTCAAGTAGAGAGATGCAACCGTACAATTTTGCAATCCCTCATAGCCTACACAGGTGAAAATGAGGACGATTAGGAACAAATGATATCACTAGTAGAAAGAGGTATCAATACCACACTAAATAGTACTACCCAAAAATGACCCTTTGAATTAGTTTATGGATTTAAACCTAGATTTGATATTGATTTATCCACTAACCAACAACATGTACCTAACTTGCCTGAATTACGAGCCCAAGCCCAAAGCAATACAGTATTAGCTTCTAAGAAAACTAAAGAAAGATATGATAGGAATAGACTACCTCATGTCAGTTTTAAAATAGGAGATTTAGTTCAGGTTCAGAGAAAGATATTAAAAAAAGGTTTGACTAGTGGAAAACTTGTAGATAAATATGCTGGTCCGTATAAAATTATAAATGTTTACAATAATGATCGCTATAGAGTAACATCTTTAAATAAACGTGGAAGAAAATATAATAATGTTATAGCTGCTGATAAAATGAAAAAGTTTGTTGTGCAATCACTTTCTGATGATGATGATAATAGTAGCGAGTAGTCTGTAAATGCATGCACATAAATAGTGTGAAATAAATAAAAACACAACAATCATAATATTTATTTACATGATTTTGGTAAATTGTATAGAAACTGACTTATTGTAGAACTAGCTGTTGCCCGCGACTTCGTACGCGCGGTGTAGTGACTTTTGTGTTAGTTTAGTTTATGTGTGTTTGTTGCTCAGATTTCATAACGCTCTTCTTGAAGTCCTATTCTCTACTAAAAGGGTCTAAAGAATATCGAATATGCAGGCTAGGGAATGAACATGGTATGTTGTTATCATATGCTGCATGAACATAGTTGAGCCCTCATTCAAAGATCTGTCCGTCTGTCAAGAAACTTTTTCTCAAGTATGCGTGGAAGGTATCGAGCTAAAATGTATGTCCAATTAAATACTGAAGTCTGCAATCCCTTAGAGGCGACAAAAAAAACAAACTTCTCTTCTCTTCTTCATAACTCAAAAGGGCCACTTGGATCTCGATTTTCTTGTAAATCCCATTTAGCTACTTGTTGTTACCGATCCCGATTTAAATTTAAACCGCTATCTAGGTCGGTTTAGGCTGTCAAATCTCGATTTACAGTAAGTTGTGATAAGTTATCTATATTTTCATATGGTTTTTATACGCAAAAATGCATATATCACACATAACAGTGTATAATGATAACGATTATTTTGAACAGCCGAACGAAGAACGTTCTTCGACGTTGCTTGCTAGCGGGCAATAGATCTATTCTACGCGAGGTTCATAAGACTGAACCACACCAAACGATCCATCTTGGATTGGCCAACCACGACCTAAGATTGGGGATCATGGATCGTGAATCTAATTTGTTCTCTTGGTGCTCTTGGATCGCACGAGGCACGTCCACTCCGACCACTACTATGGAGCTCCAGTGGTGAAGCGCACTCTTGCCGCGCGCGATTAGAGCGCGTATTATCGTTTTGCGCATATGCGCGCTTTCACGATTCAAACAGAAGTTCTTACTTAGTAATGCATAATATCAGGCCAATCATATTTTTACTATAAAATGTAAAAGAGATTGTGTGTATCCATACTAATATTATAAATGTGAAAGTGGATTTGTTTGTTTGTCCGTCTTTCACGTCAAAATTGGTGCAACGGATCGACGTGACTTTTGGAATGGGAATACTTTGGCAACTGAAAAGTGACATACTTAGGCCGCCATTAGACAGTCAATCTGGATCAATGATCAATGATCAATGATCGCGATGCAGATTGACTGTGTACGAAGGTGATTGACGGCTCGCGATCTTGATCGCAAAATATCTACAAAGTAAATCTCGATCGCGATCAAGATCACGATCAGTGATCGCGATCTGGATGTAATGGCTGCCTTTGGCTACTTTTTATCCCTGAAAAATATCACATTCCCGTGGGATAACGTCGTCGTTTAGTCCGAGCGGGCGAAGTCGCGGGCGGAAGGCTAGTATTTTGATATGGAGACATTTCTTCTTTAAGTAACAGGTATAAAATGTAATGATATACCATTTAATTATTTAATTTTAATCAATCATCACTTATGTAAGCTTTCCTAGTAAATAAATGAATAAATAAGTTAGATAGAAAACAATTTTTAATATTCCTTTATTTTATTGGATGGTACCTACGGCTGAAGGCCTAAGTAGCCAGAGCCGGTTAAATGACATAAAAATGGTAGGTATAGTGCGCCAATCTTTTCTGTTCCGGTGATTATCTTAGGAACTAAAACAGTTTTCATACGACAGTCCATTTTGACAGCCAATTTCGTATTGCAAGTGGCTCCTCTGTCACGACTGTCACCGGAACAGAAAAGCTTGTGGCACTGTAGGTGTAGGTACGTACTGGCCACTTAGCGTTTGAGCAAAATTTTCAAAACTACATTGGTGACATTTTGTCTACATTGCGACAATCTTATTTCACACAGTGGTTATTTTTTGGTACTAAATATACTGTTGACTGCCGGCAGTCCATTTTGACAGTTAATTTTGTATTGCTAGTGGCTCCTCCAGGACCACTGTCACCGGTTCAGATATATTTGTGGCACTATACTTACTGTAGCGACATCTAGCGTCGAGTGGAAATGCGAAATATAAATTTTACATCAATAGGGTAAGAACTTTAGTTTTGGCCACTGGCCCGAGTGCTTACTTAGCTTTAAACATTTCGTTAATAACTTTTGCTTGATAATATACTTTTTATCTATGACTTTTAAGTCATAATAACAATAGTAATAATTCTTTATGATATAGGAATATTATTCAATAAACGCTTTTCAGTTTACATCGAATTAGATGTTTCTTTTATTTTATCTAAGTTAGTTAAGTATTGATTTCTCGATGTATCTTTTAAAATTTGATTGACAAAAAACACATCAATCGGCACCCTTCGCACATTTTAAGTTTAAAAAATAGGTTTTTAATTGACTAAAATAAAACTAAATTTCGTAAGTATATGAATACTTAGTTATATGTTTTTACTATGTATGTCCACGAATTTCTCGAAATCTAAAGGCATATCGAGATGATTCTATTTGATTTAAATTAGGTGTATTCTAACTTTGGGAACAGTCTAAGATTCATCAAAATCGGTTTTGTAGTTTTCGTGGGTATGTTATTGTACAATATACACTAAAACTTAGGAAATAAATAGTAATTTAAATAAATAAACTGACTGGCACCGACCTCAAAAAGGTACCTTAATTATAATATAAATTATATTTTTCCTTTTCAGTTGACAAATACTTTTTGGAGTCGGTTAAATTTTCTAAGTAGTTTTTTTGTATTGTTAATTTAAAAATTTAAAGAAAAGTATAAGATACATTCTTGACAATTTTAGATACCTACTTAAGACCATAGGCGAAAGAAGTGAAAAAAAATTAAAGTGGCAACAGCGGGGGCTTTCACCCTACTTAATATAGATAATCATTCGGATGTACTTTTGTGAAAGGTATATCGTAATCTTACTGACTTCCCGCGCCATCTATTGCTTAGTAGTTATGATGCAAAGGAAGTGAAAAACATCTTAAAGTGGCAACAGAGGGGGCTTTCACCCTAATTAATATAATCATTCGAATGTTCTTTTGTGAGAGGTATATCGTAATCTTACTGACTTCCTGCGCCATCTATTGCTTAGTAGATATAATGACGTAAATAACATGAAATTATTTTTATGATTTTATATGAGCCTGGATGGGTTTTAATTTATATTATGTTTTGAAGCAGGTAAAAAAAAATTACATGATTCATTATTAATTGAGACAGCGATTAAATATAACGTATTTTCATAATCATGTGGCGCCATCTATTTTAGTAAGAATCAGTTTTTGTATTTTCCCGTAGGAATAATAAAATTTCCCGCAATAAAAGGTACCCTATATGTTGACCCGGGTTATAAGCTATTACTACACAAAATTTGGTAAAAATCCGTCCAGTAGTTTTTGCGTGAAAAGCGAACATACAAACAGACAAACAGACAAACAGACAAACAGACAAAAATTTTAAATTCTATCGTTTTGGGGTCTATATCCTGTACACATCACATAGCAGTATTTTTTTTTTTTTTATATTTCATGTACAGACTTTTTGTCCGTTTCTGTTTTATTATATGTATAGATTATAAAAAACTTATGTAGGAAATAAAAACATTAGTAATCACAGGAACATACCTATTATTATATACGTATAGGAACATACCTATATTTTAATTTTCATTTAATTTTCATTACCTATTAGTAAGTAATCTACTTGATAATAGTCACAATATCTTTTAATCATATAGAATACTAGCCTTCCGCCCGCGGCTTCGCCCGCGTGTACTACACGACGTTATCCCGCGGGAAGGTGATATTTTTCAGGAATAAAAAGTAGCCTATGTCCTTTCTCAGGCTCTAGACTATCTCTGTACCAAAATTCATTCAAATCGGTTCAGTAGTTTAGGTGTGATTGTGTAACACACAGACAGACAGAGACGCATTTATAATATAAGTAAGGATTTTTTTTTGTATCAGTAATACTTCATCTTACACTTTTAATCCTGATTACTTGTTATTCCTTGGCTTATTAAGTGTCTGTTGTTAAAGTTGATGTGAAAAAATGGTTGTCTGAAATGTTTATAATTTGTACTTAATTATAGGAAAATTGTTTATTTATCCAGATGGCTAAAGATTTATTTCTGGTTACTTATTTAGAAAAATTATTGGATTTATCAAAAATTAATATACAACAACAATGTTCTGTACAACATGATAATAAAACACTAAGTAATAAAAACTTACAGTTATGATTAAGCATTGTTACTGATTTTACTCCTCGAGTGCTGCTTTGGTGTGTCCGGTAGCTTCAATCTGCCCTGGTGTGTCCGGTAGCTTCAATCTGCCCTGGTGTGTCCGGTAGCTTCAATCTGCCCTGGTGTGTCCGGTAGCTTCAATCTGCCCTGGTGTGTCCGGTGGTTCAATAATATCTTACACTTACACTTTTATTTCTTTTGCAATGTGTGGTCTGAGCAAGTTTCTCAGCGATTTAGAACTGCTTTGGTGTGTCCAGCAGTATAACGATAGAGGACTGAACGAGTTCCTCAGATAAGTAATTTGTAATCAATCACCTAGGTGTGTCCAGTGATAGTAAATACAACATCAGTAAATATTATTAACCTATTATTAAAATAATCAATAAGTATTTCATTGTGTTTGGGTTGTTTTGTTCTGGGGCTGTGGAATTACGAGGTCGTAATTGTTTATCAGGACGGCCGAACCTATGCCATACAATGACAGGAGTCAGATATTAGATCGTAAAAAAAAAACTATCTTACCTTACAGTACTATTTAACTTTAAAATGAGATATTCTTATTTTTAATATTGTTATGTTTTGCTGCCCTTGATTATTTAAGATGAAGTAATGCAAAGAATTTAGTAACGTCTAATATTACGAGGCCGTAATAATTTATTTGTCAGGAAAGGCCGAGTGTTAGTAATTAAGGTTTTGTCAGTCAACTTTACTCTGACTGAATGAATATTTGTAAATTGACATGACTTGTTTTCTTGTTGTGTGTCATATGTCAACTTGACAATACTTGAGATTGACATTAATGTTGCCATAGTTCATGCAGTTGTCGGCAGGCACTCACAGACAAAACATCCTTCGACGTTTAATGCTAGTCTGTGAATTGTAGAGCATAGATTAACAGAAAGAAAGAAAGAAAGAAAGAAAATTATTTTATTTGGCCCACACAACGAGTAAACAACATCACACTATACAAGTCACAAAAATAAACACAATATATATTAATATGTAACATTGATTACAGTCGTGTGATGCCAAACTGTGCTCAACTCAGTATGGGCAGTAAGCAGGGCTTACTGCACTGGTTTTCTGTCGAGCACAGTAGTGACATCAGGGACGAATAAGCGGAAAAGTACAGAAAAATACAACAAACAATCTTAAAAAACCAAAATTATACTAAAAGCACACATAAATTATACAAAACATTTCAAAAAAGTTTGTTTGACAAAAATTAGGCTGCATAACAACTTAACCTTTGCCAAGAATAACAAAAAGACAGGGATAAAAAAAAAATATTTACCTAGAAAACTATAGTCCAACTATAACAGATTGATTAAGTCTATGCTTCACGTGTGTTTTATGCTTGACGGTCGCGAGCATGAAGTTTGACTTAATACTCTGAGGTCAGTGTTAAGTCGAGCTTCATGGTCGCAAGTCTATGGACAACTCTGTAATAGTTATGGCAAAGCATATAAAAGTGTTGGTTTTGTAAATTGCTCACTTTTGCTCGAGCTGTCGTCGGAACCGGTTGTGTAATAAAGAATATTACTTCTGTTGATGTGGTTTATGATTTCTAATCATCTCTAACAATACATAAATATACAAATCTGTTTATATATTGAACCGAGTAATTTCTCAGTCCAAATTTATTTTACCAAATGAGTTATTTATACTAGTATGTGATACTTGATGCAAATCCAAAACTTTTTTCAAACATGAGTATGCTTGGCAAAATGGTATAGAGACATTTTCAGTCCAAGTCACCCCATTTTGTTTTATTAAAATTTGGTGTTTCTGCTGGGATATTTTTTTGGATATTTCATATTATTGTTTTTATACGTTACATGAATATGTCCGGTTAAAAAAGTTTAGACGGAGCATTTTTCCTAAAAAAGATATCAATTAAATAAGACTTTCATTAAAAAATACCTAATCTTCTTTTATTATTATTTTTTGGAAATTTATACCATACTTTTAATTTATTGATACTTTATCATCATGTAAAGTTTTTTCTGACTGAGGAATTACTGTGGGGGTCAACTAGCTTCATTGACTACACTAAGAGCAGTCGCCCGGATAGCGAAAGGTCGTGGGGTCGAGTCCCATCGGAGCTGGTTGTGAGACGGATCGATTTTTTCTAAATATTCATTTTCCATTTATCAACCAAAAAAAATTGCATTGTGAATACAAAAAAGTAAAAATTTAAATAACTCGTTTACAAATGTTCACGAAGTTCTATTTTCATAGCGTTGTACACAACAAAATGTCGGCAAATCGTTTAAAATCTTTACGATCGCAACGCATGGTTTTGAAGTGAAACGGTTTCCATTTGTATCGCATCTATGGCAACTCTCTTTCGGTGATTTTAGAAGCGTAAAACTCGTTTTCAAATGTTCACTAAGTTCTGTTTTGATTGCGTTGTAATTTCTCACACCAAATGTCGGCATGTCGTATACAATCTTCACGTGCCAAGGAAAAAATTGACACTAGTTTAACTGAAAGCGTAGCTAAGCGTAAGTAGGTTTGTCTTACTTTGGGAATATAACAAACTACGAAACATTATAAGTAATGCGTGATGTAAACACAAGTATACGAAAACACGAGAAACGATCCTATTTCTATTACCTCCGGTTGGATTAAGATTTTATACCCTAGTACCTATCTATAGTTAATCTAGTACTGTCTTAATAGATATTAAGTACACAGGCCAAAGTTTGTAATAGAACAGACAGTGCGACAGTTAGTCTGTCACGCCGAACCGAAGTCTGGGAGTCTGCAAGTTATAGCTCTGTGTTTAACTACTTGTGACAATGGGGTATTTTACTGTTGTTGAAATGTAGATATTTAATGATGACGTTAAAAAATATTGCAATTAAGAATACCAAATGTGAAAAAATAATTTGAATCTGTTTTATAATAAAAGAATTATAGTCTGTTTGATTTTGACTATAGCTGTCTCTTTCTAAAACGAAATCTTCTATGGCGTGACTATGACGCTACTAACCCACTGACGTCACTAAGATAGCGTCCTGTCCTTGTCTAATTACAAAGTTTGAAGTCCTATATCTTTGAAAATATTCAAGATAATTCAAAATGAAAACTTGTTTTGTGTAGCTAATATTTCGAAAAACATTTTAAAGAAATAAAAAAAAATCAGTAAAATACCGTATTGCGTGAACCGAGCACTTTTCGATATCTGTATTAAGTATATCCTATCTTTTATTCTTCTAAGGGACTTTATTACCTAGCCGGTGGAGTCATTTCTAGACCGAAAGTTATGTTATTAGTATCAAATTAAACGTCTTGGGTTCGAATTTTACTTTAATTTAATACCTCTGATTCACAATCAATAACCATATTTACAGCATTGTGAATGCACAAAAAATAATTTAGAGTCATAATTTAGCTTAATTTTTGCTGTGAATTATCCTGTCTGGATCCAAAAATGATAAATATAGAAATCACCTCCACACAAACGAATTAATGAATTTAATTTAATTTTCCAATGAAATCTTTTGAAAGGAGTGCTAAGACATTCTTGTTAATCACTCACACTTTTATTCATAGCTCAGATTATTCACTGAATGAAACTAACGACAGCTGAATAGAGTCATTCGGAAAATTAACGTAGTCTGAAAGATGCAACATGCAACAAAAGTCTTTTTAATCTGGAAAGATATTATCTATGTGACGATTTACTTTATAATTTTGCTATTTTCATTAGTCTGTGCTGTCCACACTCGAGTAATTTGTAAAATAACATACTTATAAGAAAAATGTGATAGTAAAAAACCGGAGGCGCGGGTTCGAATCCCGCCTGAAAGCTACTTATAGGGCTCGTGGTTTTTTACTATCACATTTTTCCTATACTTACAAAATTGCATTGTGAATGCATAAAAATAATATAAAATCTCAATATGGCTGATCATCTTAATCGATTGTTAAACTTTTGTAAAAATGTTTCTTTCGGATGCGAGGGTTTCCTCACATTGATGAAGCAACGCTGGCCTACAGCGTAACAAGTGATAGCAAAATTCGACGAGTCGTGTAAGCCTTTCGGTAGCTTAGTTGGTCAGAGCATCGGGCCGGATTCCCGGAGGCGCGGGTTCGAATCCCGCCTGAAAGCTACTTATAGGGCTCGTGGTTTTTTACTATCACATTTTTCCTATACTTACAAAATTGCATTGTGAATGCATAAAAATAATATAAAATCTCAATACTTAATAGACTTTAATTTTATTTATTTTAGTGAATAAGTATAGTACACTTTATTTTACCATATTTTGTGACTAAAGACCCCTCGTGACTTCAGAGGATTTCGAGATTTCACACTATAAAAAGTATCCTAAATAGTGATAAGCGTAAGTTATTATAACCGCGGACGAAAATTTTATTAAATCCGTTGAATAGCTGTAACGTGTAAAACGAACAGACAAAAATTAGACATTTATTATTATTATATTTTTTTTTATATATAAAACTGGGCAGGCATTTGACCACCATCTTGTTTGTTAACAGGATGTGGCCTAAAATGTTGCATGCTTGTCCAGGAGATGCCTGTTCACTCTGGCCTTGAAGATACCAAGGTTGTAGTTATCGGGGAAAACATAGGCAGGCAACGCATTCCATTCCTTAGCAGTTCGCATAAGATACGAATCTGCGAAGCGTTTAGTACGGACAGGTGGAGTGTCAACAACGTAAGGGTGATAAGCTAGCCTGCGTCTGGTTCCCCGATGGTGGAAAGGGGCTGCGGGAACAAGGTCGTGCAGTTCTCTCGCACACTCCCCAAAGTGTATTCTATAAAAAACCGACAGACACGCAACTTTGCGACGGTGACTGAGGCTCTTAAGTTCCGCCGTAGCCAACGCTGAGTTTCCAATGAGCTTCCTGGCACGGTTTTCGATCGATTCCAGAAGTTCTAGCTGATACTTAGCAGAACCATCCCATAGGTGACAACAGTACTCCAGGCACGGACGAATCTGCGCTTTGTATAACAAAAGCAGTTATTATAATGGCTTCATAGTTTTGACCACAATAGGTAAGTACTTAGCAATCATTGATTTTGAACATAGTTTCATTGATACACTTAGCTTGGCAGTTAACTAAATTGTTAGCTTCAAAATTATTCAGCAATATACCGAGTTATGAAATACTTATCATATTATTATTAATCCGTTTTTCAAAGCAACACGCGTGACGCAGAGCACGTCACGTGACGATTATTAATTCTCGGCTGTCACGTGTGCTTATAACGTGTTACGTGATCAACACTATACATTATTAGGTTAAAGGCTGTAACAAGGATAAGCTATTGTAAGAGGGATCCATATTATCATGTTCTAGCTAAATTTTAAATGTGACTATGCAATCCGCGTATTTTGGTCCAACACTATTTAGGTTTGCAATGGACACGATCAGAAAAAGGATGTAAATGAAGAAACTTATAAGGTTCACAAAAGGTAAAAAGAAAACCATTTAAAATTCCTATTTGATTACTCTCCACTTTTACTTATCGATGTAACTAATCAGTTATTTATTACTTTTACCCATTACTGAACTCACAGAATATTAAATTATACAATTCATAAGATTTTTTCAGTCAAATTATGCTTGTTGCGTTGAAAGAAATCTCAAAGATTTACTTTGCGCTATCTAAAATAAGATAACCTTTAGATATATCTCATTTAAACATTAATCAAATGTGTGTGCATGTGATAATATATATTTATAGAATACAAACAAACATACAAACAAAAAACTAAAACTTTATCTTCATGAAATCAGTACCTACATAAAGAAAATTATTTTGAAGAATAAATTTTAAGAATGTTAGCAATATCCACCAATCCCAACCACCAATCCGCACTGGGCCCGCGTGGTGGGTCATGGCCCAATCTCCTTATCCATCCATAAGGAAGGCCTATGCCCAAGCAGTGGGGACTTATAATGGCTGATGATGATGATGAGGAGTAGCAATTTTTTGTAACGAAATTTTCGGTTACTATGTAGCTTTTTTTAGTTGCGTTGTGTATAATTAGGTGTTGTAAAAAAAGTCGACGGAATTGGGTGTTTGACTGTTGTTGAAATGTAGATATTTAATTATGACATGCGAAAATATAACATTATTGAATAACAAATATGAAAAAAGAAATTCAATATGTATTATAACAAGCGAATTATGAGCTACTTAATTGTGACTCTAGCTATCTCTTTCTAAAACGAAATTTTCTATGGCGAGAGTATGGCGCTAAAGAAATGTGACGTCACGTTTCTAAAGCGCTCTCCTTGTCTAACTAGTAAGTTTGATGCTCTATATCGCTGAAAATATGCAAGATATTTGAAAATAAATATCTGTGTTGTGTTGCTACTAATTAAATGAACATTTTAAGTCAATAAAAAAAATTTAGTCAAATACCCAATCAATTGTACTCATGCATACAAAGAACTTTTACATACATACATTTTGGTCTATTCGATTTCAAATTTTCTATGGAAAAGCTGATTTATTTTCTCGTTTTCAATGTTGTACCATAGTCAAAGTTGTTTGTATGCATGAGTACATTGACCCCTTAAATAACGCCGACTTTTTTTATAACACCTTAAAATGTAAGTACTTTTAGAACTTTTAAGGGAAATCTAATATGAAAACTATTTAAATAAAAATCGGAAGCAAAAGTACTTTTAACATGTATTGAAAATTAATGATAAAATTAAATACAAAATGATAGTCGATTTGATAACAAGAAGGCTCGGTGTTATCTAGCGCACGTCTCTCGGCCAAATAGGCTGTTGTCCAGTCCTTGTCATCTGAGGAAGGGAGGCGAGGGGGTCCCATGGCTGGTGACATCATGCATGGTTTCAGTAACATCAGCAGTTTGTTGCTAACACGGCCTCTCCTGACGGAGGAGCGTCCTCGATGCTCTCTTGGTCTGTTGTCCTGGCTCCGGCTGAAGTTGTCCCTTGACCAGGTTGGTCATCGGTCTCGTCACCTGCAGAGTAAATACAATCGATTGTAAGTAAATACCATGGCAGTACCTCCAACGTTATCGAGGGTTTAGGGACCGATATTTTTTTTATCAATGCGCTTTCATACATTTCCACGTGATACTTTTTTTTTTTTCAAACAAAACATTTTGTTTACATCTATTCCCTGGTAGGTACATGAAACTATTTCGATGCCATCAAGGCTTTACTCGACAACTGAAACACTAAACCGATGCCTTAAAGGGCCTTACACGGTAAATGGGCATAACACGTATTCCGTTGCCATTGAGGCCTTACACGCGAATACTAACTTATCGATGCCAATGTAGGCCTTACACGATAGACAGCCTCCCGTTACCACAAAGGGCTTTACACGCGAAAACTAACACATCGATGCCAATCTAGGCCTTACACGATAACACTATGAAATGCAATGCCATTAAGGCCTTACTTGCTAATACAGCCGTAACCTAACTGCCGACTCTATGCAACTCTAGGCCTTACGACAGCCCGATCTTAATAGGTTTTTAATACAGGAGGTATCAAACACGAACTCCTTTAATATTCACAAAGATGTTTTGTTTTGTGTGAAACGCCAGTATAACGTGATCTCGAAATTCGTTCCTCCTAAAATAGCCGGCCAGGCCGAGGAATTACCTGACTTGTTTTACTGTGCTAGGCACAGGTGAATTTGCTAGTGCCTCTATTTTTTGCACACTCGGCCGGACCTGACCATTACCAATCGTTCTTCCTAGATACTCTACTTCAGTAGTAAGGAAAGAACATTTTCGTAAATTTATAGAAAACCCGGCTTATTTATCACTGCAGATAAGCGCTCTTTTTCATCGCCGAACAACGGAGTGTTTATTGAAGTGAGCTGAGTAGTCGACTTACTATGAGTCACATTATTTACAATAGAACTGTTTCTAACTATTCGCTGAGAGTCGCTCGTACGGATGTAAGCGATACCTTCCCTATTCAAAACATCCGTGCCGATAAGAACCGGCGCACTAAGATAATTGCGTGGTACAACATAAAGATCTACCTCTAGAGTAACGTCGCTAAACTCTATGGGCAAAGTTACGAAACAATCGGATCGCATTTCTACTCCGCCTAAACCGCGTAATATCTGGACACTTGAGTTCGTTCGACGAGAGAAATGCTTAACAAGGTCACTTGAAATTAGTGAAATACTAGACCCGCTATCAATCAACACGTCAGTGGGAATACCACTTATTACAGCTGTTACAATATCGGTTTTATTTTGATGGCATTCTGTTTCGCGGCAAAAGTTTATGTTTGCTTTATTTCTCGTTTCCGATCGTTCCTTGGCAAAACATCTATCATCACTATGGCCTATCTTCTTACAAAATGAGCACACGAGTTTTGCTGAAAACTTATTCATAGACTCCGGGTTAATAATCGATTTGCCTTTATTCGCGTCATCATCGATTTTAATTCGTTTGGGACAGTGTTTCATTTTATGTCCCGATTTTTTGCAATTATAACAACGCACAAGTGTACCTGTATTTTGGGCTGGACGCTTATGTCGATTAGAGGATAAATCATAGACATTGCGGTCCGTGCGTGCGCCTATGTTACTGTTGTTAGGTACACTCGCACTCGTACGACAAGGTTTCGCATAGCTCGATAAGAACTCCACAATTGTTTCGGGTGTCAATTTCGCGTTTGTAGCGGCCGCTCGTATTTGAGGGTCTTTTATGCCACGTACGATTACATCACACAATAAATCGGTACTTAATCCTTTTACAATTCGTAGCCGTAACAAAGACTTTCGCGCGTATTCTGCATATGTGGAGTACTTATCAGAATCTTTGCTCATTACATCAAAAAGTATATTTGCAACGTCAATGCGGCGTGGACAAAGTGATCTAAGTTCCAATTTAAAATTAGACCAGTTACGATCGTTACTGGTCCACTCGCGCAACCATGAGCGTGCCTCACCTTTTAACGATAATCCCACACGAGCAAGGCACTCTTTATCATCCCATTGGTTTTGCGAGCGAGCAACGTCCACTTCGTCACACCACGCATCGACGTCATGAATACTGGGATCAAAATCGGACACATAATAATGGTTTGATCTCACCGGATTTATGGTTCTCAGCGCGTCGATGAGACGCTCCGTTACGTCCGCTGACGCCGCCTGCGTCCGCCTGCGTCCTGTTTCCGTGTTGTCAGCGACGCTCAGGGTGCAGCTGTTTGGTCCGGCGTGCACAGGAAGTGGCGGAGTGGCTCCACCGTCCCGGTCTGCGCTGGAGGCGCTGATCAGGTCGGCACTGGGGGCACCGGTCGGAGCTGATGCCACACTGGCGGGGGTGCCGGCGCGCTGCTCCAGTGTTGCGAGGCGGTTCAGGATCGCTTCCATCGTCGCTTCCAGTCTACCTATATTAGGGACAGAAGCTGGCGAAGACGTGCGCTCTCGCGATTTCTTACGATTTTTGCTAGACATGACTGGAAATTAAATTCAAAATGGCGGGAATATGCGGCCTTTTTGGCGTTCAATTCCACATCTGATTTTAGAACTTTTAAGGGAAATCTAATATGAAAACTATTTAAATAAAAATCGGAAGCAAAAGTACTTTTAACATGTATTGAAAATTAATGATAAAATTAAATACAAAATGATAGTCGATTTGATAACAAGAAGGCTCGGTGTTATCTAGCGCACGTCTCTCGGCCAAATAGGCTGTTGTCCAGTCCTTGTCATCTGAGGAAGGGAGGCGAGGGGGTCCCATGGCTGGTGACATCATGCATGGTTTCAGTAACATCAGCAGTTTGTTGCTAACAGTACCTATAGTTGAAAATTTCCATTTTTCAATCATAAAAATTGCATTGTGAATGCAAGAAATAAAAGTAAATATTTAAATATATACATATGCCAGAATACTCGTACGCTACTTATCTTTGGGAGCGTCTCAAACATCGCCCTGTCACTTTAAATGTCAAACGTATGAAAGAGATGCCATGATGTTTGAGACGCTCCCAAAGATGATTTGCGTTTGAGAATTCGGGCGTTAGTTATTTATTCTTGCACAGCCTTCATACGTGTAACGCGCTGCGGGACAATATTAGTCTGTCTGTCACGTTGAATAACATATTTTTATTATTATAGTGTAGTACCTACTGCTTCGATGCTAAGTTAAGGCGCTACTCGGAAAAAGTATGGACTTTTTGATATAAAACTATAGGACGGTTAGAGTTGTTACAAATCTAGTAATAAGATATGTATTTCTTTATACCTTTATCTAGAATCGTATAATTTCTGAAACACGATTTTATGATTTTGGCTCGACACTTTTTATTTTCTAAAAGACCTCTAAAAATACGAAATTTCAAGATTATTCTTAAATGGGGTTACATATAGGTACTATTGGAAATTGGTTTAATTAGTGGGCACCAATAATATTTAGGATCGTGTAGAAGCATTTTTTAAAAATTGCTATAGTTTTATAATACGAAGTGATTTTGTGTTTTTTTTGCCTAAGCTGCAAATTCGGCCTCGCTCCCGCGCGCGTCGTTTTCTCATTGCTATCTCGCTTCAGCATAATTTTTCCGAGTATCGCCTTGATATTGGACTAGTAAGGTGAAAGTACCTCATTCTTCGCAACACGAAGTGCGTCACGTCACGACACGACGACGACGTTATTAATGCTTCGCTGTCACGTGTTTGGTTAATGTGTTGCGTGCCAGTCTGCGTCACATCATTATTATAAAAAAATTATCATCTCGAGAAAGCCTGCTAGACACTTTATGTGGCACTAAACTTAGGTTACGGGATAATCTATCAGGTAAATGTTATCATTATCACGTTTGACGTTATCCTTACTTATATTATAAATGCGTCTCTGTCTGTCTGTGTGTTACACAATCACACCTAAACTACTGAACCGATTTGAATGAATTTTGGTACAGAGATAGTCTAGAGCCTGAGAAAGGACATATACTTTTTATTCCTGAAAAATATCACCTTCCCGCGGGATAACGTCGTGTAGTACACGCGGGCGAAGCCGCGGGCGGAAGGCTTTATTTTATAACTTCAAAATGTTAGAAGTGCAAAATGATCGTTTTAAGATAAATGTTATATTAGAAATACAGACGGCTCATCCTTTTTCCTCAGAATGGACGAAGTGTAAGACATTTTGTAATCGGTTTTTTCTATAATTTACCTTGTTAAAATTTTAATCAACCTCTGACACAAAAGTTATGTTATAATTTATTAACTTACTATTATTATTATAATTATTTATTTTTATTTAGTAGTGAGGGGCGCGGGTTTGAATCCCGCCTGAAAGGTACTTGCAAGACTGGTGATATTTTACCATCACAATTTTTCCTTTACTTACATTACAGAATAGCATTTTGAATGCATAAAAATAATTTCAAATCTTAACCACAAACTTGCTTCACCAGTTTCGTACTGCGCACCACCTCACATCTTACAGGTCCCCCCTCCCAGCCCCCTGATTCACAAACTGTCGGAGAAGGAATCGGATTCGAATTCTGTGCTTTGTTTTTGTCTATTCTATATTGAGTGACAGAGACAGCGCATACATTCCGCTGTCGGGAGCGAATCCGATGGTTCGTGAATCAGGGGGCAGGTCCCCTTCCCGAAAGCCGAAAGGGCTCAATATTTAGCCCATCAATCACCACCAGATTCGGACAAAGAGCCATAATTGCCGGGCCAATATAGAAATACCGATTTATCACAGACGCGTGATACCGAATTAACTATATCGGCTGGCTTTTGTTGCGGGACTGAAAGATTATGCTTATGAATAAATTAGCTAGCTACAGAATAGATAATTATGTACCTACCTAGCTAATCTATCTATATAAATAAAAAACTGGTCAATAGCCAGTCGGACTCGCGCACCGAGGGTTCCGTACCATCATAAATAAATAAATAAAACGTGAAAATATTTTCATCAGCGAGGCTATATTCGTCAGAGAATTTGCGGCGTAGAATATTGCAGTTTTAAGTCAGCGCCATCTCTTGGCCAATATTGGAACTAATGAAATTTAAGTTGACGATTTCTGAAAAGTTTACTATTAAGAGAAATCGTTTTATTTTTCCTGTAAACCTGTAAATTCCTGTAAAACTTCTATCACATAAAATAATTTCAGAATTTTCTCTATCCAAACTTTGGAGACGGAGATGACGGTATTTTTTTTCACATTTTTCATCAAAAGTCATAAGCCCCCCGCCACCCAAGAAATCCTAACAGTCGTTTTAGGTTAGGTTAGGTTAGAATAGTGACCAAAACGCCGCGCGAGCCGAGCAAGCAAAGCGAGCGTGCCGCGGCAGCGGCCGGCGAAGCGCCAGAAAAGACTTTTTTATTTTCACAGACCTAGCCTCAAAATAAATAAATACAAGATAATACCCCGTTAAGTTTACACATTTTGAATATTATGCCTTTTAAGTATTATGACATTTAAAAGTTATGCCGTTAGATAAATATGCTTAAACACATCTTAGATTTGCTGAATTTTGCTTAGATAAATATGCTTATTGAAATTATGCCTTTCGATGAAAGAGAAAAAACATAAATTGCGTGGAAAATAACAAAAACTGTTGGTTTGTTTACATTAAGATAATTCTGAGAACACGCACGTGTGCTGTGGGGCAAAAATTAATTGAACATGGATCTTTTGTTCTACAGTTAATGTTATTATTTCATGGAGCAGTGATTCAGGAATTTTAATCTCTGAAATAAAACTATTGTTTAGTTTAGTTAGGCCTGCGGGGGCCCCCATGGTGTTAAGAGATCTTTTACGTATCGTTCGTTCCTTGTGGTTGATATAGCCACAGAATAAACAATAGTGCTATAGCTGAATATACGGATTTATTTCATCACAGCTATATAGTGAAGTTTTATTTAAAGACCCATTTCCAATAAAAACATTTTCTTTTCCCATACAAACCAGCTGTCAAACATTTGACGTAAATCGTTTGTCCGTCTCGGACATCAAAACGGAGCATTGGATTTTTGGTAAAGGTATAGTTTTATCCCGGAAACTATAATATAGTTCCCGCGGGATAGCGTCGTGTAGTCCACGCGGGCGAAGCCGCGGGCGGAAGGCTAGTTATTTATAAGAATTTTGTATTTCAAGTTTTGATCAACGACGAAAATTATAAATAGGTAAGCATCTTTTACGTTTGAGAGATAAAGGAAGGCTATTCCAAGAAATAGTAGTAGCTTTACAGATTTTTGTTTTAAGGCGCTACTCGGAAAAAGTATGGACTTTTTGATATTAAATAAAACTATAGGACGGTTAGAGTTGCTACAAATCTGGTAATAAGATATGTAATTCTTTATACCTTTATCTTGATTCGTATAGTTTCAGAAACACGATTTTAAGATTTTAGCTCGAGACTTTTTATTTTCGAAAAGACCTCTAAAAACCTTTCGGCCGCCATGGCAACTGAGTTTCGCAACCAGTTGCGGAAAAGCAAGTTTTATTCTTTCTTGGCAACTAGTTGCGATATAAGAATAATTTTTGTTTATACGCAACCAGTTGCCAACAAAGAATTTTTCAATAACGCTAGTTTCGAAAGAAGAATTTCTTTTCTTCTTACGCAACCATATGGTAATGTAGTCCTCATCTATCATACAGGTGGCTTTGAAGTCGTTAGAATCCTTTTGAAATAAGAACATACGCATGATATTTTTTGTTTGTTTTTTATGAGAATAAAGTCTATAAACCTAAACCTATATAGAGTCGTTTCCCCAAAATTAAATATGAGGCTAATTCAAGATATATTATTTTTATTTCCTCAAAAATCATGTGTAATATATAGTAATTGATCACTATGTTGGGGCAGTGACGGAGGATATCTTCAATGAAGTCTTCTTTATTAATATTGTAGTAAAACGTTTATTTTAAATACGGTACAGTAATGCGATATGCGTTGCGATTTTGAAATTCCATGTGCGAATGGGGGGAAAATTAACGAATGAATGACAATGTGAGTGAATTTAAGTGAATGTTGAATGATGACTGGGATTGTACGTAGAAATGGGACTGAATGGAGATGGATGCTGCAGCTGGTCGTCACTAGATGGCGCCACCGGTCCTCAAAGTCTTGAACATACCGCCGGCCTTGGAAGCTCCGCTTTCAAAAAGCTGATCTCGTCCTTGGTTCATCTCATCATCATCATCAGCTCATGATGAGCAGCTCGGTTGCAGCTGCCGGTCGCAGTCCGAACCTCTGCGACACGCGATATGCCATCTCTTCCAGGAAAGACACGAAGAATGCGACCCAGTTTCCATTTGAGGGGAGGAAGATTGTCATCCTTGAGAAGATGCCTAGGCTACCCAGGGTGATGTCATCTTTGTGTGTCTTCCACTTCATCCGCTGCTGTAGTTCAGCGACGTATTTTTTAGCCCATCGCTGCCAGAAATGCTGTCTCATTTGCTTGATCCTGTCGTATCTTGCCAGTTGTGATGTCAACCGTGATGTCAAGTCGTCACAAGCTGGAGCCGACAGCGATCGCCCGATCACGAAATGAGCAGGAGTTAAAGGTGTAAGGTCGTTGGGATCTGTTGACATAGGTGAGAGGGGCCGGGAATTCAGGACGGCTTCGATTTGTGTTAAAACTGTGCTGAATTCCTCGTACGTTAGCCTAGCGTTACCAACAATACGCCATAGATGATACTTACACGATCGTATTTCACCCTTCAAAAGACCACCATAATGAGGAGAATACGGAGGAATAGGTACATTTAAAAAGTACTTATAGTTAAAATCTGATATTTGCGGAGAAGTTTTCGTAAAAAATAATGAAAGCTCTTTTTCAGTGCCTATGAATGTTTTCCCATTATCAGAAAAGATTATTTCAGGCTTACCACGGCGGCTAATAAAACGATTCTATGCTCAAAGAAAATCATGACTAGTGAGACTAGTGACAAGCTCTAAATGTATTGCTCACGTTATAAAACAAACAAATATACATATTATATGCTTTTACAAGACGAGCACAGTCGTTCACTACGATTTAATATATAAATAGGTCCTGCATAATCAATGCCGGTAGGAGAAAAAGGAAAACATGGATCTATACGTTCACTTGACTTACCCATAATAATAGGTGATAATGTTACACGTTACGCATTCACTAAGTAAGTAGGTACTTTCTTTGCTAAGTTCCTAGCGCCAAATGGCCACCAATATTCACGTATGTTAGCCAAAAGAAGTAGTGAATGTAAGTTCACTTCTAAACAATAACACTGTAAAAGGATGCTTTGAACAAGTTATGGGATATTTCTTATTGTAATCAAAACTTGTCGAGTTAGCCCATTTAACACGAACACGTATTATTTATTTGCATCTAAGAACACATTAACACTAGCAATACGTTTAAACCGATTACCTTTTTGCACAGGTAATTTTTTAAATACTTATGTGATAGATAATAATAGACGCTGGCAAATGATTGAGTTTAACATGGTTTAACTGCATCTAATGCCGACGCGTCTCGAGCGGCTCGGCCACTGATAACGATACCAAACCGGTTTTCTCTCGAGTCGAGCGGCGTTTTCTTTTTCCCGTAAGTTGTAAACAAAGCGAAGATTGTATGCACAAATACGTACCTAATCTATTAATCGATGAATATCGTTTGAACATAAATGTTTCTTTAAATAAAAAAACAATGTGTAACTTACTATTGTATAAAATGTATCGGGTAAATCGTATAGAATAAAAGTTTAAATTTAAATTGAATAAATATTGCTACCTATTTAATTTATTGAAATGTGGAAAATGAAAATTAATCTTTTTATTTAATAATAAGGTCAATGCCTTTCACGTATTGTCGTATATATTGAAATGCTCTTTACACTTGCGTTCATGGTGTGAAAGAACGTTATTTGCTGGAAGCAAATCTTCTAATACCCAATATTTTCTATTTTGTAAATCGAAAGATTGAGTAAAATTGCAAAGAACCCTATTTTCGTAATTAAGGCCTTTATTTTTGGATCGATCCGCGTCACACTGCTTGTGTGCTGCATTGGTACGACCAGCTAACGAATGCGAATTAACCGGGCCGGAAACCAACCAACCTAACTGCGATTCCTGTAGGAATGGTCCGCTCGGTAAACGTATTTTATTTTCGCAAATAAGTTCCCAAAATGTGTCTGCACCTATTAAAATATCGATTTCGCTAGGTACACATAATGTGGGGTCTGCGAGTTGTATGTTATCGGGTATACGTAAATAATCTAACTGTATGTTAGTAGTTATAGGTAAACTTGGCGATATTTGCGGTAAGACTAAACAATTTAATCGCGTATTATATGAACTTGTTGTTGACCGCATAAGTATATTGCATAAATTATTCGAATGTGTGACGCTTTGTCCCACACCCGAGACTCGAACTGTGGACTGTATAAGACGTACATTTAGTTTTCGTGATAGTTTTTCCGTGATGAAACTATGCTGACTTCCGCTGTCGAGAAGAGCGCGAGCTTTGTGAAATCGATTATTTAGATCGGCTACTTCTACGATCGCAGTTGAGAGTAAAACTTGTTTTGACGTTAAATTGGATCGATCCGCGTCACACTGTTTGTGTGCTGCATCGGTGCGATCAGCTGACGAATGCGAACTCATCAATGTGTGCAAACACGTAGATGTGCTATTCGTACACACATTTGACGTGGTCGCGTTGTTTATTTCACTATCCGAATGAAGTAAACTATTATGTTTTTGTTGACAAAATCTACACGAACTATGTTTACACTCTGTCGATACATGCCCTGCACGCAAACAATTTTTATATAACTTTGTTTTATCGACATAATTGATTCTATCCTGTATAGACATATTCAAAAATGAAGTACACGCATAAAGAAAATGATTATTTTTGTTGCACAGGTGACAGTGACGAGTAGGTAAATTAGATTGATTCTTATTATTGCTATTGGTACCATTGTTATGGGTTGACACATAGCTATACGAATGTTGAATATTTTTTGTGTTGTTTGCATTACTGTATTTATTAATATTTTGCGGTTTAGTCTGAGTTGAACTATTTCTCGAATCCAAAGTATCTGCTCTGTTATTTAGAAAAGTCAATAGGTCTTGTAGTTTAATTTTATTAGAATTACTTTGTATAACGCCTTTGTGATCTTCCCACTTGTTTTCGGTGTGAGGATCTAGTTTGGACACAATTAAATAAATAATTAATGAATCCCAATATTCCGTGGGTTCGTCTAATGACTTAAGGGAACGTAAATTTCTTAGAACTGAATCAATTAATTGCCTTATTTTGGAGGGCGATTCATATTTTAAAGTCGGAAGTGAAAATAAAGATTTGATATGATTTTGAATTAAAAGTCTATGATTATTGAATCTATTTTCTATTAGCTCCCATGCGTGAATATAATTGGATGGCGTAAACTCTAAAGCCCTAATGACTTCCAAAGCACTACCGGTTAGCGAAGATCGTAGATAATGAAATTTATCTATAGCATCTAACTCAGTACTATTGTGAATAACCGTAACGTAAGAATGTTTGAATTCCAGCCAGTGATCGAAAGAACCATCAAATGTTGGTAATTTAATTTCGGGTAGTTTAATATTTTTTCTAACGGTTTTTCCCGAGGTATGGTTATCGCAATTTCTAGATTTAGCACCTTCACCAGTCTCAAAATTGTCTATTAATTCAGAAGCCACTGACATTGCACTATAATATATTAACTCGACATTCGTAAAATACTCTAAGTTGCTCGACATTTCGGACTCGGAACATTTTAATTCTAATTCGGTTGCAATTGTCTCAAACCGCTTGAAATAATCTTTAGCTGATTGTAATCGTAGCTTCATTTCTGCTACTTGCAATTTATTAAGACACGAATTTTCAAATGACTCGACATGTTTTTTGAAATGAGTTAACCGACACTTCAAAATTCCTCTCTGCTTTTTTAAATCTGAATTATCATATGAAGGGCTTCTAGTAGGAGAACGCGATGGAACCGACAAATTCGAATTTTCCTCAGGCATTATGGAAGGTCAAGAGAAGGTGAAATGTACTCACGTGAAAATAACTTCTCCACCGTTATGGCTGGCAATCGCTAGAAACACACTGGGATATCAATACACAATATTAACACAAATCGAAACGAAAAGGATAGGATTGGAAGATATTTCCTGACCGTCTTCACGACTTTGCTGCCGATGACGATGACTTGCTGGATTCTTGATAATCTTGATCAGTAGATCCGGACTCGTAGGAACATGTTGGGGCAGTGACGTAGGATATCTTCAATGAAGTCTTCTTTATTAATATTGTAGTAAAACGTTTATTTTAAATACGGTACAGTAATGCGATATGCGTTGCGATTTTGAAATTCCAAGTGCGAATGGGGGGAAAATTAACGAATGAATGACAATGTGAGTGAATTTAAGTGAATGTTGAATGATGACTGGGATTGTACGTAGAAATGGGACTGAATGGAGATGGATGCTGCAGCTGGTCGTCACTAGATGGCGCCACCGGTCCTCAAAGTCTTGAACACACTATAACATATAAAAATAATAAAAAAAAAATTTAAAAAAATTACAATTTAACTCTAAAAAATATTAAATAACAAAAATAACAATTTAACTCAAAAAAAATTGTGGAGTAATTACATAATGTTGATAAATTAAATTCGAGGCCATTGGGTGGAATGGTTCTCGAATGGCGACCGCGTACCGGAAGATGTTCCGTGGGCAGGCCCTCTACGCCCACAAGGTGGACCGACAATCTAGTCTAGGTCGCGGGAAGCCGCTGGATGTGGGCAGCGCAGGACCGATCATTGTGGAGATCCTTAGGGGAGGCCTATGCCCAGCATTGGGCGTCGTTCGGCTGACATGATGATAATGATGATGACTGATTAATTAAAATTCAATTATCATAAAACCTTAAACTTTCGATACTACATTGGGCTCCCGACAAAACGAGGGCGCTACAATACCGTAAATTTGTTAAGTTCGCGCACGGAATTAACAGAAACAAACAATGTCACCCATGTTTCATGCCTGCTTTGCCCGCGTCCCTCTCACCACCTCTTTTTTACCTACATACTACCTACATTACTACCTAACTACCTACATTTAAGGGCCAAATGGATGTCAATGACTTCAAAATCACCCTGTATATATAAAACTCTTGCGTTACTGAGTGACAGACAACGCACAGCCAAAACTATTTATTTATACAAATTCATTTTCTTGTTCAAAGTCCCGTGAATATCTAAACTCCATGCAGACAAAGTCGCGGGCGGAGCGCTAGTCTAATAAAATATAATTATTTGTCGTGCAAACACTGATCAACAAGTTTATTTCAATTTAATGGACCGATACGTCACAACGCACCGCACCCATTTAGATCTGTTCCTCGCAACTACCAAAATTTGTGATTTTAGATCCCTCCCAGGTAGATGTAATGTAACTTTGCAATTATCTAGTTCATGTAAGTCGGGTCGGTTGTTAGTTATGCAGTCTACTACCTACTATCATCTAGGAAAAAATTTTGCTATAAAAGTTGCCATGCAAGAATAAAAATTACTTTTCCGCAACTGGTTGCGAAACTCAGTTGCCATGGCGGCCGAAAGGTCTAAAAATACGAAATATCAAGATTATTCTTAAATGGGGTTACATATACTATTGGAAATTGGTTTAATTAGTGGACACCAATAATATTTAGGATCGTGTAGAACCATTTAAAAAAAATCGCTATAGTTTTTTAATACGAAGTGATTTTGTGTATTTTTTTTGCCTAATCTGCAAAATCGGTCTCGCTCACGCGCGCGTCGTTTTCTCATTGCTATCTCGCTTCAGTATAATTTTTCCGAGTATCGCCTTAATATAGGTAGTCAAACAACATAACAAATAGTCTTACATTCTTGTATCAAGTAGTGTTACATTCCAGTATTGGTGTGAGCAGTACGTCGGCGTCAAGTTAAACTGCCACAATTGAAACGGGAGGCAGCGAGCGTAACCTCGGGCGAGATATCTGAGACAGCATCTCAAGCTTTGATAAATGAAACGCCCAAGTTCTGTATTGTAAACACACCATTACTTTGAAAGTGTTGCTCTGGAGGGCGCTATGGATTGTGAGTATAGTTTTACATTAGCCGTATGTTTTTTTTTTCACCGATAACCGGAGAAAAATGTAGTAAATAAAATTGAAAAAAGAGAATTGGATTGTTTTTTTTTTATTTGTTTAAAATGTTTTTATTAATATCAGAAACACGACACAGGTAAGTATTTATTTTCAAATAGTTTCTATATTTTCGGAGAAGCTCATCAAACTTCCTTGTCAGATGTGCTTAGCGCCATACTCCCGCCATATAGAATTTCGTTTTAGAGAGAGATAGCTAGAGACACAGTTTTTCACAATTCAGCAGCTCATTACTTGCTTATTTTTCAACATTTTGAATATTTTTTTTCACTTTTGTTATTCTTCAATGTTATATTTTTGAATGTTACTGTTAAATATTTAATTATCAATCATTAGTACCTATTTTAGTTGATACCCTTGTTATTTTTTTTGTTTCTATTATTTATTTTATTATTTTACGACATTCCTAATTTATAAATTTAAAAATGAGTTTTTATTTCTAATATTTAATTGTCAATTATTAATATTCCAGTTATTGTTTTAAATGTTTCTATTATTTATTTTAATAAGTTGCTATACCCTAACAGGGTTCATGTCTGGTTCTGTTTTTTTTTGCAATGTCATCTATATGTATACCACATGAGTGCAATAAAACAATTTGAATTGAATTGAATTGAAAAATATTTACATATCATTAACAGTCCGATCCCCTAACCACATGTTTGATTGTTGAAGAAATAGCTTTCTGTTTCTTCAACCAACCAACCAATGAATCAAAGAGAGGATCCTCTTTCAAAAGAATCGTTTCAATGAGAGATTTTCTGCCAGCAAATTAAAAAAAAGTTTATTTATTAGCTCGATAGATGGCGCTGACCTTTTTATTTCTTTTTTTTAAGGGACTTTTATACAACAGTACCTACATGTCAGCCCCATCGTAACTATAAATAAATAGTAAAAACGCTGACCTGACATGTATCTCATCTGATCTGACCTATACTTGTATTTCAAAGTTGTGCAAGAAGTTGCAAGGCCAAAAAAAAGTTGACGTTGACGGAAGAAAAGAAATGTCAAATAATTCTATTCCTCTTGTTTTGCGTTGCAATGCCATACCGACCATACCGCGAGTTGTAGATAAGCCTTTTCAGTCCTGTAAATGTTTTTTTCCTTCTGCAAGTGTTTTTTTTTAATTGACCGTCTTAACGTAGACTCCTTGCCAGCAAATAAAAAAAGCAGACCCATATCTGATGAACGCCATCTGTTGAGTTTTTTTCTTTTTTAATCATCTGTCAGAAAATCCCTCCCTACACTTACGTCTCTATTTTATAAGCCATGAAAAAGTTCTGTGTAAGCAGCACCGGGTTTATTTAAAATTAAACTTCTGAATCAATAAAAAAATGAAAACTCGCAAAATTGTTCACAGATTCAATTTTGATCGAATACACATTAAGTCTGGCTAAAATCCGGGGCCAAGCTTACATGCATTTATTAAAGACACCCACCATTTTGCGCGGACAAAGCGTTTCATTTTGGAGGGACCGCCATGATGGATTGCGTCGGTTGACAGGTGAAACGCGCGCCATTTTGTAATTCGTTACATCGCGTTCGCGCGAAAAACTCCGAGAGTGGATTGCATGCGAGTTTGTTTGTTTCGGTTGAGAATTTTTAAGGTACTTACATTTTGTTTGTTCACTGCGTTTTACAAATTTATGATTCTGGTTCTAAAAGGCGTCCATTTCGATGTCATAACAATATATAGCGTTTTTGGTGTATGGTAGTACCTATAATGACTTAAGAATGAGATAAAGTTTTATAAATTTTTTGGAAGACAAACAGCAGGTGCAAAGCCAGTTTGGTCCAATAGTAATGCAGAGAAGTGGCGATAAAGCAACATCAACACCTATTAGCCCACTGCTGGACATAGGCATCGAGAAGGATGGGTCCTAGGCGAGAAATACTTGCAACCAACGACTGTTGCAACCTTTATCATTTATCATCAGTCAACCAGCCCCCTGATTCACGAACCGTCGGAAACGGAATCGGATTCGAATTCTGTGCCTTGTCTTTGTCTATTCTATAGTGAGTGACAGAGACAGGGCACACACTCCGCTGTCGGGAGCGTTTCCGACTAGTGTTGTAAAAGAACTGAGTCTTTTAGTCCTCATTTTGCGGCTATGAGTTCTTTATGCAGAACTCACAACTAATTAGTCTTCTGAGTCCTGAGTCTTGAGTTCCTTTGAGGCTTTTCAGTTGTTTCAGTCCTAAAATTTCTCGAGTCGTTAGATTTTTTCTAAGTCCTTTCGTTTTTTTTCAGTCCTTTGAGCTCTTTGAGTCCTTTAAGTTCTTTCAAATCTTATGAGTCGTGAATTGTACAGCAGGACTGCAGTCCAAGCAAAAAGACTTGTGTCATGAAGCCTTTGAGTTATTTAAGTCGTGAACTATAGAGGACTGCAGCCCAATCAAAAAGACATCTTGCTTTACAATTAAAAAAGTAATTTATGACCATGAATTTAAAGTTCATGTTTATGAAAACGTAGGTACTTGACAATCGCGTGACTAAAAGCAAAAGTGAGCATGAGGCACAGGATTTTCTGCTCCATTTACAAGGCGCTAATGCGAATTCCATTCTAGGTGGACGTTCATTGATCTTATACATTGAAGGAGTACTTTTGAGAATCCAGTTCTACCCCGAGTGTAAGTTTTTATATCAAAAAACGCAAACTATCGCGAGTCCGTATTAATGTCAATTTGTATGAAAACTGTATCAGCGCCTCTAGCGGCGAGTAGCGCGCATATGCAGTTTTCATACAAATTGACATAAATACGGACTCGCGATAGTTTGCGTTTGCTTTACATAAAAACTTACACTAGGGGCTCTGAGCTCTTTAAAAAAAATTACTCAGTCGCGAGTTCTTTTCGTAAGACTGAGCTCCTTTTTTAGGAAAGCTTAGTTTTTATTTAAAGGACTTAGTCTTGGTTTCTTTTTGTAATCACTCTTTTAAAAGACTCAGTCTCGAGTTCTCTTTGGCAAGACTGGAGTCTATTTTAAGAAGACTAAAAACTCAGAGAGACTTGAGCTTTTACTTACTGTTTTTTGACTTGAATCTTCAAAAAAAGACTCGAGTCTCAATATTAGGACTAAATGACTCAGTTCTTTTACAACACTATTTCCGACGGTTCGTGAATCAGGGGGCTAGTTGGAGATCTATCTACTCTTCTCATTATACGCTTTTCAATAAGTATTATAAATCAAAATGCCACTGAATCCTCTCGACCCCGTTACCACACCAACCTGTGCTTCATTCAATTGGAATTTCATAATTTAATCGCTCTCATTGTTATAATTAACAGCCAAGTGGATTGAACGCTACGTGGTTTGTTGGTCTGGTAATCAGCGCGGTTTGGTTTAAAACTGCATTTGGCGTTGTCATCGCTTACGTTTCGATGTAAAATGCTTAAAAAGCGCTGAGAGTTTTCCACAATCCTTAAAAATGTTTATTGTGCGAGCGAGACAATTGCAAAGTGTGAACTGGCTCTTAAAAGCATTGTGCATGCTATAACCGAAAATAAATTCATAACTGGCTACAACGTTGATGTTGAAAGACAAAGATTACTAAGCTGACCTTATGCAAATAAGTATTTTTAGGACGTTCACACCCGGAAAGATGTATAAAATTTAAGTTTCTGACACATTTTAAGATCCCAACAAACATAAAATATGCAAAATATGTTTTTGAATTGGTATTTTTTTATTAAACTCACTTTAAGATTTTAGTTTTATTTTTATGCATTCACAATGCAATTCTGTAAGTATAGGAAAAATGTGATAGTAAAAAACCACGAGCCCTATAAGTAGCTTTCAGGCGGGATTCGAACCCGCGCCTCCGGGAATCCGGCCCGATGCTCTGACCAACTAAGCTACCGAAAGGCCTACACGACTCGTCGAATTTTGCTATCACTTGTTACGCTGTAGGCCAGCGTTGCTTCATCAATGCGAGGAAACCCTCGCATCCGAAAGAAACATTTTTACAAATGTTTAACAATCGATTAAGATGAAACAGCCATTAAATTAAGATTTTAGTTTTATTTTTATGCATTCACAATGCAATTCTGTAAGTATAGGAAAAATGTGATAGTAAAAAACCACGAGCCCTATAAGTAGCTTTCAGGCGGGATTCGGATTTTCTTTCGGATGCGAGGGTTTCCTCGCATTGATGAAGCAACGCTGGCCTACAGCGTAACAAGTGATAGCAAAATTCGACGAGTCGTGTAGGCCTTTCGGTAGCTTAGTTGGTCAGAGCATCGGGCCGGATTCCCGGAGGCGCGGGTTCGAATCCCGCCTGAAAGCTACTTATAGGGCTCGTGGTTTTTTACTATCACATTTTTCCTATACTTACAGAATTGCATTGTGAATGCATAAAAATAAAACTAAAATCTTAATTTAATGGCTGTTTCATCTTAATCGATTGTTAAACATTTGTAAAAATGTTTCTTTCGGATGCGAGGGTTTCCTCGCATTGATGAAGCAACGCTGGCCTACAGCGTAACAAGTGATAGCAAAATTCGACGAGTCGTGTAGGCCTTTCGGTAGCTTAGTTGGTCAGAGCATCGGGCCGGATTCCCGGAGGCGCGGGTTCGAATCCCGCCTGAAAGCTACTTATAGGGCTCGTGGTTTTTTACGATCACATTTTTCCTATACTTACAGAATTGCATTGTGAATGCATAAAAATAAAACTAAAATCTTAATTTAATGGCTGTTTCATCTTAATCGATTGTTAAACATTTGTAAAAATGTTTCTTTCGGATGCGAGGGTTTCCTCGCATTGATGAAGCAACGCTGGCCTACAGCGTAACAAGTGATAGCAAAATTCGACGAGTCGTGTAGGCCTTTCGTCAGCTTAGTTGGTCAGAGCATCGGGCCGGATTCCCGGAGGCGCGGGTTCGAATCCCGCCTGAAAGCTACTTATAGGGCTCGTGGTTTTTTACTATCACATTTTTCCTATACTTACAGAATTGCATTGTGAATGCATAAAAATAAAACTAAAATCTTAATTTAATGGCTGTTTCATCTTAATCGATTGTTAAACATTTGTAAAAATGTTTCTTTCGGATGCGAGGGTTTCCTCGCATTGATGAAGCAACGCTGGCCTACAGCGTAACAAGTGATAGCAAAATTCGACGAGTCGTGTAGGCCTTTCGGTAGCTTAGTTGGTCAGAGCATCGGGCCGGATTCCCGGAGGCGCGGGTTCGAATCCCGCCTGAAAGCTACTTATAGGGCTCGTGGTTTTTTACTATCACATTTTTCCTAAACTCACTTTAAGTAGTATTCTTTATTTATAATTAAAAACATTATTACCTAATATTGTGAGAGAACCATGTTATAATGAGTTAGTCAAATTATCTGTCAAATAATATGAAATAGACATTATTTCAAAGTCTTTCTTAAAAGTTCATCAAGAACATCTCTCCTCAGAGCTATAGACCTAAAGTACTACTTATAACTCTTGCTCCTCAAAACTAAAAGTAGATACCCAAAGGCTAATTTCTAGCAGCTGCAACCATCGTCAGTTTCGGCCAACTCCACGAAAAACCACTTCAACTAAAACTTTGAAACAGCACAGAAGATGAAACTTCTGAAGAAACTCGACTTAATATGCACTCAGTAGTTCCGTATCCACATAAAAGAGCACCAACTTATACGTCGACTGGGCTAGTCGTCGTTTAACCTAAAATGGGGCGAAAGGGAGACGAAATAAAGTCCGCAGACGCACGCCCCATATTTGCGAGAGCAAACAAAATATTTGCCGAGCCATTGTCAACGGGCTGCGAGAAAAATTCGGAGCGAACAACAAATTATTAGCGTAACCCGCGCGAGTCTGCACAAAACTACAACAATATGAGGGCGCGTGGGGCAAGCTAGAAGCGGTAGGCGGGTGGAATCTGTGCCATCAGTTAAGGTCAGTTTGCCGTAAATACAATGAGGGATTTTTGAGGGACAGAACAAAAAAGAAAAGAAAATAGTTCTATTAATGAAACGAGATGGCGCTGACAAATAGCGAAGTCGCGAACTAAAATGACGAGTTGATAACATTTTAATTTGTTTTCAAATTCGTAGGCAGCAAGTAGGTAGCACTGTCTAATATTAAAACAGTAAAATAACAACAAAGTAACAAAAATGTCAGTGAGAACGCAACGTAAATCTACTAGTCAAATCAAAAGTGTGTAAAATCTCCGCACTCGACTGACATGACATGACAAGCATAATAGCCTGGCAACGTCGTGCGCGCGTGTTTTTGACCTAACTTCTAGTTTTTTACATTACTTTTGATCATTTCGTTATTTGCGAGCACCATCTGTGGCGACAGAAGAGCGAAGTGAGCGTATAAGTGGCGACTTTAAATCAACATTTTTTTTCTTTATAGCTATCAGAAAATTCCCCCATTAATCCAAACGAGGGTTGCCATCTCCAAACTTTGAAAGCCAGGATTTGAAAGTGGTAATACCAGGACATTTCGGTTTTAAACCAGGACTGGTCCCGGGCTAATGCACTACGTATTACAGCCCAGGACACCCCAAAAACCAGGACATGTCCTGGGAAAACAGGACGGTTAGCACCCCTAGTCCAAACTACAGTTCCTAAAAATAGTTTTGAAACAGATAAAATATGAGAAATTAGTCGACCACCGCAATTTCATCCGCTTGAAAATCGGTTATAACGCGCTCTCGCCAATATAGCGCTCTATTAATCACTTAAAATTTTCGGGAATGAAATTAGTCTTTGTCCTTCTCCACAGTCTAATATAATTTATCTCTACACCATAGACGGACAAAGATGAGCATTTATAATATTGTAGTGTTTACAGTAGATAAAATTACAAATAACGAGTTCCTCAGTGGTTAACCGCACACAAGCCACACCCGACAGCCACAAACGCCGCCACTCGAAGCTAGAGGAAGAAACAAGTGACGACCAGGGTTCGTACCATCAACTTTAAAGCCCCCAGTACACAGGATGGCCGATCATGCTGGCCGACCATGATGGGCCATCGTGTACAGGGGCGGTTTGCGTTGCTCGCAGACGGCAATCACACGCAAACCGGCCATGTACACGATGGCCCATCATGGTCGGCCAACATGATCGGCCATCCTGTACTGGGGGCTTGAGACAGCGATTCAAAACTAGCGCGATGCAGAATAGGTTCCTAAAATGAGTTGCTTTCTTTCGTACTATGACTTTCTAAAAACTGGATCGCAAATGAAGTGCTAAATGTGAATGACCGAACGATTTGTGTCCTTTTTCTTCTACCCGTCTCTTTCACTCGATTCTGTCATGCCCGGAGAGTGAGAGGGACGGGTATAACGCTGTTACCGTGCGCGGGGCCACCTAGTATAGTATTATATGATCTGAGGCGGGGCCTAAGCCTTATCATTACTGTACATCAGCCTGCCTAGCATGAACATCTTTATATCACGCGATATGATATAGCACGTCATGCTGTCTTGCTTACATCCTAGTGGGGTAAACAAGACAACATAACGTGCTATATCATATCGCGTGATAAAAGCCGCTCATGCTTAGGGCAGCAGGTGTGATAAAGGTGTGAGGCGGGTCGTTACGTTCCCTAAAATATGGTTGAGCAAAGCGATGGCTGGTTCATGCGTCATGCTCGTGAACGAGTGCTGCCAGTGGGAATGGGTCTGCTCTTATCTGCTTGCCTTAAAATGTGTTTTCTTTTGTTTTTATTCATTTTATTAAGAATTACATTTGAAACATGTATGGCGCAACTTGCAGTATATAGTAGAATTGTCTTTTGTTTTTAACTAATATTAAAGCTTAAAGTAGAGTTCCTAAGTACTTAATTGAAAATTGTTCACCGCTATGATCATTAGTTCGCCTATACTTAACTGTATTTATCATAACCCATTGTGTAATTGGGATGGAAACCTTAGTCATACCATGTTAAGGTCATTTTTCAATTTGACGACTCTGTATGAAATAAAACAGGGAGAAAAAAACAACCCTTGGAGTTTCTTGCCGGTTCTTCTCCAAGGCCTCCCGCTGTAGGGTTTGCGAACCGATGGCGTAGCTTCTATGACGTTCACAAGTATTGTAAATAACAATCTAAATTGAATAAACAAATTTGAATCTTTGAATCTTTGAAAGGCGCTACTCGGAAAAATATGGACTTTTTTATATAAAAGTATAGGACGGTTACACCCGTTTGCACTAGCAGGATGTAATCGCTATTTTTTGTGACCTTTCCAAGGCATTCGATTGTGTTGATCACCAAACACTATTAAGGAAGTTAAAACATTATGGTATTTCTGAAATGTCAGTAAGCCTTATGCATTCATATCTGTATGAAAGAACTCAGAAGGTAGTTATTAATAAAACTGAGTCTACCGGAGCTCCCATTACTATGGGCGTACCCCAAGGATCAATATTGGGCCCGCTGTTGTTTTTAATATACATAAATGACCTTCCTTACTACGCGAAGAATTTATGTGAGACGGTGCTATTTGCCGATGATACATCTCTAGTCTTTAAAGTAGATAGAGGTGATGACTGTTCTGACGAAGTAAATAGTGCTCTTTCAAAAGTGTCACATTGGTTTAATAGTAATAATTTATCATTAAACTCAAAGAAAACTAAGTGTTTAAAATTTTCGTTACCTAATGTAAGACAAGTTGATTTTCATATTAGACTAGACGGCGATACGGTGGAATTCATTAACAATACAAAATTTCTAGGTATTATATTAGACTCGCGACAATAATGGGATCCTCATATCGAAGCCTTGGCGAGTAGACTCAGTTCGGCTGCATTCGCAGTTAAGAAAATAAGGCTCTTAACCGATATTGAAACGGCTAGAATAGTCTATTTTAGTTATTTTCATGGTGTTATGTCCTACGGCCTTTTGTTGTGGGGCTCAGCCGCTAACATCCAAAGTATATTCGTGCTCCAAAAAAGGGCTTTTCGCGCCATTTACAACCTCCGATCGAGAGATTCTTTAAGAGATCTATTTAAAGAAATAAACATTTTAACTGTTGCAGGACATTACATCTATGAAAATATAATTTATGTGAAAAAGTATTATAATACATTTGTAAAGCAGAGCGATATTCATCGCTTTAACACAAGAAATAAAGATAAACTTGTCGTTCCCAAGTTTAGGCTAGAAAAATCCAGAGCCTCATTTCTGGGGAAAAGCATAGCCTTTTTTAATAAAGTTCCACAGCATATAATTGAACTTCCATTGCATAAATTTAAATGTTACATTAAAGAGTCGCTGATGAGCAAAGGATACTATAAAGTAGACGATTATTTGAATGACCGCAATGCATGGTCATGATGTAACACATAACATAATCACTGTTTAATATGATGTATTTTTATACTAAGCAATTGTTGTATTAGTAACGATATGTTTTTTTTTTTTGTAAATGTCGTTACCTAACTAAGATACGCTGGCAAGTTTCTTGCGCCCATTCTTCTTGTCAGTTAAAAAAGTCTTGAATGGGTGGTAGGAAAATATTGACGATTCATAAGTACATATTTATTATGTCTAAGTGAATAAAGAATATTTTTATCTTTATCTTTATCTTTATCACTAAACTTAAAAATCGCCTAAGTCTTTTCCTAGCTAACTTAAGACATTCTTAACAAAAAATTGCTTTGCACTAACCTTAGGACATTCTTAAATGCACTTTTGGGTATTCTTAACTTACGGGCCCAATATCGAGCGCCTAAGGCTTAAGAAATACCTATATCAGTGATTATTCTCTGTGGCATTGTGAGCAAAGAGTAGTGCGACAAGCTTTTCTGTTCCGGTGATTATCTTTGGAACTAAAACAGTTTTCATACGACAGTCCATTTTGACAGCTAATTTCGTATTGCAAGTGACTCCTGTGTCACGGCTGTCACTGGAACAGAAAAGCTTGTAGCTTTTGTATTCTTGTTTGCTAGATAGAGACCAAATAGAGACACAACACATGTGACATACGTCATTCATCATTTATTTAAAAAAAACATTACAGATCGACAATCTTTTCTGTTCCCATGACAGCGGCGCTTATGTTTAGCAGCAAAACATGAAAGTATTAGCAAAATGACATTAAAACAAAACTCGTTAGTTCTAGTTTTGGCCACCGGAACAGAAAAGGTTGCGCACTGTATTTATGTTTTTCCTGACAGTTGAGCTCAGTTGACTTTTTCTTTTCTCGGTGAATTACTCCTACCAAATAAAATAGACAACGCCTTAGCTTTTGTCTCCTTTTAACTTACGAAGGAATCAATGAGAAGTTTCAACCAAAAAAATATCCAGTGACCTACTTTACCTCGCCAGGTTTAAAATCCATAAACAATTAATATTTGAATTCATTCATTCATTCTTTTAGCAAGGTGATGACTAATTTACGACGTAGTCTGTCAGTGCAAACAAAAATTTTAGCTCGGCTGTTTTAGGCTGTTTCTAAGCTAAGATGTATCTTATCTATGACAAGCTCAACCCGAGTTTAGTGCAAACGGGCATTAGAGTTGTTACAAATATGGTAATAAGATATATATTTCTTCATACCTTTATCTAGATTCGTATAGTTTCAGAAACACGATTTTATGATTTTTGCCTCGACACTTTTTATTTTCGAAAAGACCTCAAAAAAAAACGAAAATTCAAGATTATTCTTAAATGGGGTGACAAATACTATTGGAAATTAGTTTAATTAGTGGACACCAATAATATGAAGGATCGTATAGAAGCATTTTTTAAAAATCGCTATAGTTTTTTAATACGAAGTGATTTTGTGTTTTTTTTGCCTAATCTGCAAAATCGGTCTCGCTCCCGCGCGCGTCGTTTTCTCATTGCTATCTCGCTTCAGCACGATTTTTCCGAGTAGCGCCTTAAGAGGTACCACGTTCTGGTAAAAAAATATGGAGAATTGTTTAGATGCACCCGCTCCACACCTAACACTTACACCAAAACTCTACGAAACGGCTGCGAGAGGCATATGAAGAAAGTTTGCGGACATTCCAAAGTTGGCCGTACAAGCAAATGGATCTTTCACTGTTGGCGGACGGGCGAGCCCGTGTGACGTAATTGGTAGCGAAATATCTTGAGAGTAGCTTAATGGGGAAGTTTTTTAATACTTAAATGGATAAGGTTACTGTTGGAAAGAAGGCAATAAGGTCTTCTGACAACGATTCAGTTCGCTACGTGTCCGATGGGCATTGTTGGTCATTTCTTCTGACGCTAGTGTTCGGCGATTCAAGCCCGCCTCGGTTCAAACAAACATTCATGTCAGTGCTTCCCAAACTGTGAGGACTCTATAACCTTTTGCGAAATCGTACTTGTGCGAGCCAGCCCCCTAACTCCTGTTCTGACCCTGACGGAATCGAGTAGGGATCAAAATGAAGATCGAAAATCACCATTCTTGTAACGATTGTAGCGCCAATAATCGAGTAGTGGTTGAATACCGAACTAAATGAAATCAAAACCCGCCCCTACCAGTTATATAGATTTAAAGGCAAAATCACGCCTTCCGTCCCTAATAAGTAACTTGTTGCAGATTGAGAGTTTTGACATAATTATGTTTTCGCTTCTATTTGTGTCAGTAAATTCACTCGATAGCCTGTGAACATCACAGATCTGGGGGCCACTTCTCACGCAATCGAGAAAAGCTCACATTTTTACGCTCGAAATTCAAATTTAACACAGTTTTTGTATTGTCAGAATTTCACAATCGAAAAAGATCGATCGAAAACCAGTCGAACGCTACGACTGCTACGAGTGGTACGGACCAATCGATGTTCGTATACCTCAGGAATAAATAATACATCTATGGTATACCTACTAACTTAGCTGTCAAAATGAATTTGTTGACATGTGGGACTTTGTGTGGGACAGTTTAGTTTGTTTGAAACGTTCTAACTTTTCAATAGAAACCACAAACAAAAATGTTCGTATACGAATAACCACACTGAAAAAATTCGAATGCGTGAGAATCAGGCCGCTGTCTCTTAATTTTTTCGGCATAATTATTTTATTCATAACTTAATTTTGTGTAATTAATATGATCTTAATTTAAAATGTAGATGCAATCACATCGAATTGAAAATGACCGTTTGAAGCTAAGTAACTTAAAAGTCAAATCACAAAAAAATAATACTGTTTCGCTCTCGTTTTGTATTTGGCACAGAATCCTAATTAGTTAGATTGGATGAAGATCTTAGTTAGGACTAATGTAGTGAATTTTGTTCATGTTTTTATTTTTATTCGTCTAGAAGAAACTTATAAACTATACTGAATGAATGAAATTATTTATTATAGCACAAGTTTACGTTTATATATATCATCTTTCATCACATCAGTATCATCACCTAATATAGGTACAACCAAAATACAGTAGTAAATAACGCAAAGACAAATAATATGATATTATTTTTTTTTTTTAAGAAATGACACAACATTTCCCTACCAAGACTAGAGCTGAAATATTTAGCGACTGTTTACGGTAAAACATTATTATACTTCAATCTCTTATTATCATTAATCTTAAAGTGTCGGCACTTAAGGTACAAACATATCATAGATTGATTTAGGATTATATAAATTAACGGGATAAAAAGTAAGCCTAAGTTACTCCTTATTACTTCAGCTACCTGCCAGTGAAAGTCCCCGTCAAAATCGGTCCAGCCGTTTCAGAGATTAGCCGGAACAAACATACAGACAGACAGATAGACAGACAGACAAAAATTGAAAAAAAAAATTTGGAATATGTACCGTATATATAATCATATGCATGTAGTAAAAAGGGGTTATTTTAATATTACAAACAGACACTCCAATTTTATTTATTTGTATATATGTATAGATTAGTATGATATAGCATTATTTTACTGACGGTACTTTCGAATCCCATTCTAAATACGGTTTGATTGATAATACAGAACCTTTAAGGCGCTACTCGGAAAAAGTATGGACTTTTTGATTTAAAACTATAGGACGGTTACAGTTGTTACAAATCTGGTAATAAAATATAAATTTCTTCATACCTTTATCTAGATTCGTATAGTTTAAAAAAACGATTTTATGATTTTGCCTCGACACTTTTTCTTTTCGAAAAGACCTCTAAAAATACGAAAATTGAAGATTATTCTTAAATAGGGTTACTTACACTATTGGAAATTGGTTTAATTAGTGGACACCAATTATATTTAGAATCGTATAGAAGCATTTTTTTTAAATCGCTGTAGTTTTTTAATACGATGTGATTTTGTGTTTTTTTGCCTAATCTGCAAAATCGGTCTCGCTCCCGCGCGCGTCGTTTTCTCATTGCTATCTCGCTTCAGCACAATTTTTCCGAGTATCGCCTTAACAAAGCAAAACACAAGCAAAAACTGCATAGGTACCTACTGAAACCGCTTTCAAAACGCCGCGTGGGCGCAAATACTTCAGGGAACGCAATAAAATATTCGTAGAAAACGGTGCGAGACGTGAGAAAATGCTGGCTCATTTTTTTTAAGGAGAACTTTGAGTTTTTAAAAGTCCCCTACGCAGAGGCGCGCGTGATATGAGCAAATTGGACTTATCGCGCTGTAAGGCTGGAGATACACTGGTACTGTATTAGAATTTGTAGACTTATATCACAGCCCTTACTGTGCTCTTAAAAAAGCTGATGAAATTGAAAAATGGAAAAAACAGTATTTTAGAAAAAATCTATCCGTTTCACAACAGATGATGAGATTCTTTGATAAGGCCTATGCTGCACTATTCTCTTGATCAAAAAATTTGTCTGCTTTGAATTTTGATATAAAGTAGGTACACTTTAGGTATCATTATTCAACGCAATAAAGTAAAGCTAAAGTAAAGTTAACGTAAAGCTAAAGGTCCATGAAAAAATTATAGACTCGTCATTTTGACCATTATATTAAAGGCAGTAAAATAATAATTAAAGCCTGTTAGTGGATCGACGAGTAAGGACGAAGGCTTAAGCGACCGCTTTATTACTAATCGCCATTATAATATCATTTACACTTGGCTTAGAACGTTGAGTAAGTATACCTTATCACAATCATAACATAACATAGGCACTAATGTAATAAATATTACTGCCGGGGAACAGCACAAGATCGAAATTGGTGGCGAAGACACTTCTTCTTCGAGGCGCTGAGCCCATTGGAGTAAGATATTATTTAAAAAACCACAGGTTGCACTCCGGGAGGGCCGGCAGAAGTGAAAAGGGCTCCTTAGACTTTTTCACAAAGAAAAGGAATTTGACAAAAAATAAAAAAATACGGACTAGATTTGAACCGAGGTCTTCTGGATTCAATGCCGCCCATTTTCTAAACTGAGCTATTAGCATAGCATTACATTGAAACCGGTGGCGAAATTTGCCTTCGTATTCTAATGACATTGTAACAGACGTGTCCGTCTTACGTCTTACATTTTTACCCATCACAAAAAGTTCACAGCGCCGCTAAAGAAATTTTCACTTCAAAAAAAGTATTTCCGCCTACTGTTCACTCAGTGTTTCCCCAACTTAACAGTACATCTTTCATCCGAGGAAGATAACCGCGTCGCCTATTAAAACGCTCCCGATTTTGTGCGACACTTTTTTTATCACGCTTCCGCCGGAGGTATTGGAAATACTAGGTGTAGGTAGGTACTGCCGACAGTATACCTCTACATCTCGCTCGTACCTATATATCTACGTGCACTTAAAACACTTCCTTACTGGTGTTATGAAAGCAAAATTTACTGTTTTTAGAGTTCCGTACCCAGAGGGAAAAACAGGACCCTATTACTAAGACTCCGCTGTCCGTCTGTCTATCACCAGGCTGTATCTCATTCACGACCAAGTGCGATTCGGATTCGCGCACGAAGGGTTCCGTACCAAAAACGCAATAATAAAAAAATTGTTGTATAACCACCCACCACCCACCCCCACTTAAATATTTATTTCAAGTAAGTATTCTGTCTGTCATGGTGAATGAGATACCTACAGCCTGGTGACAGACAGACAGACAGACAGTGGAGTCTGGTCTTTTCGATCGAAGCATGAAGCAAGTAAGCATTACTTTTGACAGCTAATACTTCATTATATTCAAAATAATAATAGCGCAAGGATTGTCCATTGCAATAATTTCGTTCAGGGGTCGTGAAACTCAAGTTTGATGCGCTATGGACAGTATAATGGTACCTATAACTGACCACAGAGTATCACAAACCAGAGTGGTTAATTGAAAGTGCGACGAACAAGGTGCACCGGCCAACTATCCAGACGCGACTAATGGAATCCAGCAACTTTGATAGTTCCATAACTTTACACGTCATCTAAGTTAGAGTGAATTTCAATTGATTATTATGTTTTTAATTATGCAGCTGAACTTTAGTAACGAGGTATTGATAGACGAGATCCCGACTATTCAAGATTCAAGATTCAAATTTGTTTATTCAATTTAGATTGTTATTTACAATACTTGTGAACGTCATAGAAGCTACGCCATCGGTTCGCAAACCCTACAGCGGGAGGCCTTGGAGAAGAACCGGCAAGAAACTCCAAGGGTTGTTTTTTTCTCCCTGTTTTATTTCATACAGAGTCGTCAAATTGAAAAATGACCTTAACATGGTATGACTAAGGTCAGTTTCCATCATTTTACACAATGGGTTATGATAAATACAGTTAAGTATAGGCGAACTAATGATCATAGCGGTGAACAATTTTCAATTAAGTACTTAGGAACTCTACTTAAAGCTTTAATATTAGTTAAAAACAAAAGACAATTCTACTATATACTGCAAGTTGCGCCATACATGTTTCAAATGTAATTCTTAATAAAATGAATAAAAACAAAAGAAAACACATTTTAAAGCAAGCAGATAAGAGCAGACCCATTCCCACTGGCAGCACCCGTTCACGAGCATGACGCATGAACCAGCCATCGCTTCGCTCAACCATATTTTAGGGAACGTAACGACCCGCCTCACACGCCACCACCGTAGAAATGTTTTAGTGAGCATGACATACTCAAACTGCCTACCTTAAATGACCGAATTAAAAGCTTAACTAATATAAACGCTAATAATATAAAATATAGGACACGACTCACAATATCATACTAGGAACATTCGTTACGAGTGTTACGACCAAGGTGTTTTGTCGTTCAAATAATCATTTACAGTGTAATAGCCTTTTTTGAGGAGGCCACTCTTTATATGATTCTTAAACTCTAGATATGGTAAATCCAAGATATCACTTGGGATTTTGTTATATATGTGTATACCTTGACCAACGAAAGATCCGTGCACCTTTTCTAAACGGTACCGAGGCATTACGAGCTTGTTTCTATTTCTAGTATTACGATTGTGTAAATCACCATGTTTGGTATACAAGTTAATATTGCAACGTACAAAAAGAATGCAATTTAATATAAATTGAGATGCAGCTGTCAGTATACCTATTTCCTTGAACTTGTCTCTAAGCGAAGTTTTGGAGCCTAGTTTATAGATGGCCCTGATTGCTCGTTTTTGCAAGATGAATATAGCATTAATGCCAGCCGCTAATCCCCACAAAAGAATGCCATATGACATGATGCTATGGAAATAACTAAAGTATACAGTTCTAGCAGTATCAACATCTGTTAGCTGTCGTACTTTTCTAATAGCGTAGGAAGCAGAACTAAGCTTACCAGCTAATGTTGCGATATGCGCATGCCATTGAAGTTTCGAGTCTAAAGTTACACCCAGAAAGATCGTTGATTGTACTAAATCCAGTTTTTCGTTGTTGATTACAATTTCTACAGGTACCGTCTGTACATTTGGCAGAGAAAAAAGTACGCACTTTGTTTTCTTTGCATTAAGCTGCAAATTGTTAGAATTAAACCAACCGAGTACTTGTGACAGTGCTTTGTTTACATCGTCAAAATTGGTTTTGTTTCTGTCTATGTTAAATATTAAAGAAGTATCATCTGCAAACAACACAATATCACAGAAGTTTTTGGCAAAGAAAGGCAAATCATTAATATAAACCAAAAATAGAAAAGGGCCTAAAATAGAGCCTTGAGGTACGCCTAGTTTAATCTGAGAGCCGTTTGATTTCACTACATTAATGTCAACTGTCTGAGTTCTGGAACTGAGATACGACAGTATTAGTTTCTGGGCATTGTTTTTTACACCGTAATGATTTAGCTTCAACAGCAGCGTCCGGTGATCAACACAATCAAAAGCCTTGGATAAGTCGCAAAATATTCCAAGAGTATTTTGCGACTTTTCCCAGGCATCAAACACATGCTTTAAAAGTGCAACCCCAGCATCCGTGGTTGACTGACCCTTCATAAATCCGAATTGTTTGCTATGCATGAGATTGTTTAATGAGAAATGAGACAATAATTGCTCTAGTATTATTTTTTCAAATATTTTGCTTAAGGCGGGTAATATTGATATTGGTCTATAATTGCTTGGGTCTTCTTTGTTTCCTTATTTAAATAAAGGTATGACTTTGCTAAATTTCATTAAATCAGGAAAAATTCCTTGAGCGATACACTGATTAAATATAATAGCAAGATAAGGGGCAAAAGCATGAATAATGTTTTTAAGTACAGTAACAGATATGCCCCATAAATCAGTGGTAGTTTTCATTTTAAGTAAATTAAATGTTTTGATTATATCGCTAGAATTAATTTCTTTAAAATTAAATAATGAACTACACTCAGATACATGTTTTTCAAGAACCGAGACAGCAGAAGCTGGTGAAGAATTCAAATTAGAGGTGGTTACTAATGGTATATTAACAAAAAAGTTATCAAAAATATTAGCAATTTCTGTTTCAGAGTTTATTCTTGCGTTATTAATGTTAAGCGCTAGACTGTTGTCATGTTGTTTACCTTTTCCGGTTACACGCTTAATAATATCCCAAGTTGTTTTGATTTTATTATTTGACTTTTTAATTTTATCCTTTAAAAAGATTGACTTTGCTTTAGAACATGCTTTTTTGAAAATCTTAGAATATTGTTTTACATGTTCTACGAAACGAGGGCTGTGATTAGTTTCTCTTAATTTATATAGTTCATACAGCCTGTTTCTACTTTTATAAATACCTGTCGTAGCCCATTCGCAAAACTTTAACTTCTGGGTGCATTTAATCGTTTTAGACTTAAAGATATTATTGAACTCATTCGTTACTAATTCAAAAAGGGTTCCATAAAGCGCATTAGGATCATCATGCACATATGGCATCATAGAAACTTTATCAGCTACATTATTTTCAAAATTACGTAGTCGCGTTTTTGTAACGGGCCTGCATTGTACACTTTTAGGTGCATCAACAATATCTAATTCATAGGATACCTTTAATCCGTAGTGGTCGGATGTAATATTTTTAACGACTAGTTTGTGGATTTAAAAGCGTTGGTTTGTATGTATGTTTATGTTTTTGTATGCTTACACAGGTAACATGATGTACCTACTGTAAAATTGTTAATTCCAGCTTGTATCACTTCATGAAATGCAATACTTAAATAATTTGAATCTTGAAACTTGTATGAACTATGGTAAATAGGATATTCGTTCGTCATTATTATTATTATTATTATTTACTAGCTTTCCGCCCGCGGCTTCGCCCGCGTGGACTACACGACGTTATCCCGCGGGAATGTGATATTTTTCCGGGATAAAAAGTAGTTATGTTCCTCTCCAGGCTACAAAGTATCTATGTTCCAAATTTCAGCCAAATCCGTTCAGCCGTTTTGGCGTGATTGAGTAACAAACATACAAACATCTAAACTTTCACATTTATAATATTAGTAGGATTTCGGATTTTCAGTCCAAATTAGTAACATTCCATATTAACTTTTTAAACTTTCATGGTCATTAACATTGTTTATATTACGAAAAACGAGTTACTCCGTTACTTTCTTCAGTTACTCCGTGATCATGGCGTGTGCAACTGCGCCGAAATATCGGGGACTCAACAACAAATCAAAACATGGTAAAAATCCCGTTTTTCGTAATATTTACATTCCATATTAGTACTAATATTAGTCCATATAAGTAGTAGTAGTTATTCCATATTAGTATAAAAAACTGGATAACGAACGAGCCGTTGAAAATACAAACGCTGCATCAGACAGCTACTGATAGAAAATTGCCCGATACTTGCCTCTATATGCAACTAGAGCTATGATTTTAAACTTAATCTTCCAGGTGTAACAAGGGTATCCACGTTTTAAACGTCGGCATTTGCTTTACACAAACACTTGACTATAATATTCCCTTTATCATTTCGTTTTCTACGACCCGACAGACTGTGTACATCACGCCCAGTCCATGAAACTTCTCCCAACAACTTTCATCGGGCAGGTACAAAAACCGTCGGAGTCGCGATAAATCTCCAGCTTATCAATAAAACATGGCCGACTCTGCTGTACTCCGAATTACTTTATGTATTTCCGTTTTTGTTTTCTCGTTAACCATCAATATTTATGGCGGAACGCGGAAGTTCCTTTGTTCCGAGTTGTCTGGAAAATGGGGAAATTAGAATTGGACGGTTTTGGCGAGTTTGGAAATGCCATCTTTGTCGTATGGTGAACAGAAATAGGTACCTATTTGTGCACATTATCATCATTAAAGAGGTTATTACACCATCCTAAATATCGGATAGGTAAGATCCTATTTAAGCATACATTGCTTGTTTTGATGTCATCACTGAGCTCAGAGAAAGCAATATAATCTAACCTAACTATCTGATATTTATGATGGTGTTATAACCTCTTTAAACATGCTGTTAACAAAGCTATCAGTTTTAACAATTGCTAATTTTAGATGGTAGTGATATGGTAATAGCAAACACTAGGTCCCTGTCCACAGAATACCAAGGAAACATTCGTTCTTCTCGTTATATCTTGTATGTTATGCACAATAATATGGTAATGAATATATTACAAGGACTCCCGTCCTTAGAATTTGAAGTCCAAGAATTCAGTTAATAACATGAAGAAAATAATTTGACAAGTACTTTTTAATATAGGGTAAAGTACCCAATTATCAGCACTTTAAGAGTAAAGTCCTAACTTATACCCGTTTATGACATTTAAAAATACGTTTTCACCCGTTATGACGAGTTTTCTAGTTTCAATATTTAATCAGTATGATTATTTATTTAAAAAACATAGTTTATCCTTGTCCAATTTTTTTTTAGATAAGCAAGAGCAAAAAATGACCATCTCACCATTTATCAGCACCATCACCACCAATTATGAGCATAGAGTGAACCAATTATCAGCACTGTGATAGTGGTATTGAAATTATATGTTTCTTTTTTTTATTAAATATGTTTTTATATATGTAGGTACTCTGTTAATAAACATAAAAAGATATAATGTACATATAGTCTAACAGTATTTATAAACTTAACAAGGCTTAACATCTTTATAGTTATGTAGGCATTTCAATAATTTGTTCAGACTTAGTAGTTAAATCTCACTAGAAAGCGACTTACTTAAATAACCTGGATGGTAGGTAGGTATTACTAGTTCATAGGTAGGTACAACTATTATGGAATATTGCATAGCAATAAGAAAATTTAAATAAAAAAGAAAAGTTCTTGCTCTACATCTTCAATCGATTATAATCTTTTATTTTCTTCTTCTATTCTCTTTTTTCTATTATTTTTTCTTGTTCTTGATTTTCGTTTGTGCATATATTGTTTTTATTTGGTTTATTTACTTCCTTTGGTTTCATGGTAACTAGGGGGCTCTGAAAAAAGGAAAGATGATGAAATACTAGGATAACCAAATTATCAGCATGCTTTTGATCTAATTATCAACACTATGCTGACAAATGGCAATTAATGCAATTTCAGCACCTTGCCAAGATTTAGATTCCAAAGGTATAATCTACTTTTATCAAAAAAATTCATTCTATACAAAAAATAGACACGGTATGCAAAAAATAGAATAAGTAGGTATTTACGTACTATTTTCTATTTATCAGTACCAGTGCTGATAATTGGAAATTTGCAAAATACCGGATCCATATATCAGCACTACATTTTTACCAATATATCACCATAAACGCAAATTCTTCTTTTCAGATTATCCTCATAAACTATCTTATAAATCAGAGAAATCAAAAGTTAAAATATCTAAAAGATCTAATATAGAATAAAATGTAAACACATGAACTTACCGTCAATCACAAGGAACTGGCAAGAACACGACATACTGCAGGATACAAACATTTAATCACAAGTTTTCCGCCATTTTCAAGTCGGAAAGTATGGTATTGCCGAGAGTAGGATTCCAAAAACATCAATTTATTTATTTTTCCAAAGTGGTAACTCAAATAAGTTAGTGAAAAACTTATAATTTTACTATTTATTCAGATTGCTGATAATTTGGTGCAGTGCTAGCAATTGGGTCCGTTACCCTACGAGTATCATAGAAACATTAAGAATCAGATTCGCAATTTGAAAAGTTTTTCCCAGAACAAAATTCTATAAAAAGGTCTTTACCCCACCCATAAGGATATACAATACATACATAGTTGCTTTTAAATTAAACTATTCCAAGTTTAAGGAATTTAAGTAAATAAGTAAAATAATGGTACTTACCTAATAAAACTTTTTTTTTCTTATATTTCCACACTATGTTTACCGATATTCAAAACTTTTTTCTTAATATTTTAAATCAGAGATCTTAATAACTGCTGTTTATCTTTATTTTATTTATTTTATTTTATTTTATTTATTGAGCACTGCCACATGGTACATATTATGACTTATACTATTTATAACTACATACAAAAAAAAAACTGATATGCACCACAATATCGGCGTGCATAGCACTTAAAATATTATCAGTGAGCACTACGGTATAGATTCTGGATTACAGAGACTAAAATTAAAAGTAATTATCGACTTACTTAAAATAAATAAACAATTTCTTTTTAAATCTATTAAAACTATCATTAAAAATGTCTAGATCTTCGATCTTACTATTTAGACTGTTATATTCCTCGCAAATTCGTGCCAATGGAGATTGATGACCAAGGTTAGTTCGCGAAAATGGTAGAGCAAAGAGTTTTCGTATACGGTTTCTAGGATACCTACCAGGCACTTGCAGAGAGATGTTGGACAGCAGATTACCGCAGCGAATACCACTATTAATAATCTTATGGAGGAAAAGTAAGTCCAAAGTTTTTCGACGCGCTTGAAGACTGACCATCTTAAAATTACTAAGCCTTTGGTCATACGGCTGCCTGTGTGAAAAACCACTGACACTGAAGGCAAGGTGTCTGCTGAAAGCTCTTTGGATTCCTTCGATTCTTTGCGAATGTACTGCATAAAGAGGATTCCAAACGCAAGATACAAATTCGAGGTGACTTCGTACCAAGGCATTGTAAAGTAGAATCTTAACTCCAATGTTTTTAAAACCCTTTGTGTTCCTTTTAATGAATCCCAGCATCCGAGCAGCTTTTGTTACAATCGAGTGGATATGCGATCTAAAAGTAAGAGAGCTATCGATAAGGACACCAAGGTCGCAAATTTCCTTAACCTCATCAATATTAACATCAACAATTCGGTACTTCGAATCCAGTGGTTTCTTTTTCTTACTATATTTTATATGGAAACATTTGCTAGCATTTAGAGCCATACCGTTTGAATTGCACCAATCAACAATGCTATTAATATCTAGTTGCATGGCATGTTGGTCTTCAGTTGAATTTATAGTTTTATATAACTTTAAGTCATCAGCGTACAACAGAAACTTGCAGTTTTTTATTACAAAGGCTATGTCATTAATAAAAACTTTAAAAAATCTTTAAAATTCCACTATCTTTAGTTTTCCCTAAATAGCTTAATTAAGTACCTATCGTATCACACCTCATTAGTTAATTCGGTTTGGTATCCACTGACTAAGTAGTAGGTAGTGCAAATAATTTTCCGCTTCGCATACTGCTTTGTATTGTTAATTCAACTGTAACTTAATTACACCCTAATAAATTAAGTTAAACCGCGAGATACAGTCATTGTATTTTGTAAACATTAAATTAAAAATAGTAGTGGGCACTCGGTTTCAATACGGCAATTATGCATGCATTGTAAACCTAAAGCATTAATACCTATTTAACGGAAAAACCAATTGAATCATGTCATGATCCACCATACGTTCATTTTCTAACAGTTATTATATTAAAATGCGGTCGTAATTTAAACTTGATGACATTGGAACTGTCCTTTATTAAGGCTCATTTTCACTAGGTTCGCGCCAATTAGAGCGTACAATAATTTTTGTGTAAACTTAATTTGCAAGAGTCTTGCCGGATTCTATGTACTTTGGAAACAATTAATTGATAATTTAATTGTATAGTCGATTACTCAGTCGTAAGAAGCGATGTTATGATGTTTTTTTAAGAAGGGTAATAAAACTCTCTTGAAGAACTACAGACCCATCTCGCTTCTGCGCCATACCTATCTATAAGTTGTTTTCGAGAGTCATTACGAATCGTCTCGCTCGCAGGTTCGACGACTTCCAAAGTTCCAACCTCCCGAACAAGCCGGGTTCCGGAAGGCTACAGTACCAGACCACATTCATACGCTCTGGCAAGTTATACAGAAGACCGAAGAGTATAACTTATCACTTTGCTTGGCGTTCGTGGACTATGAGAAAGCCTTTGATTCGATTGAGACCTGGGCGGTGCTGCAGTCTCTCCAGAGATGCCAAATAGAATCCACCATGTCACTCCGATTAAAGAACCAGTGCTCTAATCCTCTCTAACTACAGCTAGGTGAGAGACAGGGAGACGTCATTTTTCCGAAACTGTTCACAGCTACGTTGGAGGATTTTTTTAAGCTTCTGGACTGGAAAGGATACGGCATCAACATCAATGGCGAGTTCCTACCTAACACACCTACGGTTTGCCGATAGTGTAGTTCTTATGGCTGAGACCTTGGAAGACCTGAACACAATGCTCGAAGATCTTCGTAATGCTTCTCAAAGAGAGGGTCTTAGGATGAACAATATGAACATGGGTACGACGAAAATCATGTCCAACGCCCATGTTGCACCTTGTTGGGAACATTACACTCGAATTTGTTGACCACTATTGTTTATCTAGGAGTCTAGGACAGACGGCCCAGTTAGGTAAGTCCAACTTTGAGAAAGTGATCTCACGTCGAATCCAGCTCGGATGGGCAGCGTTTGGGAAGCACCGGCATATATTCGCGTCCGAAATATTTACCTCAATGTCTCAAGACGAAAGTCTTTGACCAGTGTGTGATGCCAGTAATGACCTATGGAAGTGTGACGTGGTCTTTTGCTATGGGTCTCATAAGAAGGTTCAAAGTCACCCAGCGAGCAATGGACAGAGCTATGCTTGGTATTTCCCTGCTCGATCGAATCGGAAATGACGAGATCCGCAGGAGAACTAAAACAACCGACATCGCTCGAAGGATTCTTATTTGAGTGGCAGTGGGCAGGACAAATAGCACGGAGAACCGATAGCCGTTGGGGCGGAAAGGCTCTCGAATGGCGATCGCGTACCGGACGACGTTCCGTGGGCAGGCCCCCTACAAGTTGGACCGACGATCTAATCAAGGTCGCGGGAAGCCGCTGGATGCGGGCAGCGCATGACTGATCGTTGTGGAGATCTTTGGGGGAGGCTTATGCCGAGCAGTGGGCGTCGTTCAGCTGACGTGATGAAATATGGTTCATGCACACCACAGAACACAAGATACACACCAATAATAATTTGGAAGCAATAAATGTTTTGAAGTTTAAAGTAGATCTTTGGAATCGAATTAGCGAAATAGGTAGAAATCTTTAAGAGTACCTACCTATACAGAACACAGAAGTTACTATCAAAAAATACTCTGGGGGTCTAACGGCTAAGAAATATGGATATGGACATGGGCTTCAATCGACATTTGAAGCCCATATTATGCCTATATAAGGACAAAACTATGAGCTTCAAGTGTCATATTCATTCCTATTGAAATAAGTAGTAATAAATTAACCGTATAATATACTGGCCATTGTGGCGGACAGAAGCGAAGTAATCGCGGACGGGAAGCTCATTCCAGCTCGCCTATTGTGGGGTTTTAAATTTTATTCCCGGCCTTGGAATGGCGTGCGAATACATGAAATAGGTACAGGTATGCAAGATTGATTTGCAGACAATGAAAATCCTAGATTAATCGTTTTTATCGTGTAGGTAGGTAGGTATTTTTGGATTTCACAAGACAGTCTTCAAGCCTGTTAGTTTCTGAGGTCTTACAAGAAGTGTCGCAAGCTATGAAGCTCGTCAAAATTACAGTTTACCAGCGACCGACCGCTCCTCTAAGGGGGGCAGCTGTCCCTCTCTGCAGGAGACTCGCTACGCCCAAGCCCACGCGTCATATGATAGGTACACGCAGCGGGCGACGCCACCGGTAATTGCATATAGATGTTAACAAGCCATCCGCCGGGACGACATACCTACCAATCAAGACAAGATGGAGTATGTACAAATTTTAATATGGCTTAAGGCTGCTAGAGTAAACGGTAGAGTAGAGCGGTAGAGTAGCTTGCCCGCGGTACTAGCTACTTTACTCTACCAAATTTCAGTACCTTCTCTACGCTACCAATGTTGTCTACATTAGTATAGTAAGTAGAATAGTTGTACGATTAAATTAAATTAAATTAACTAGGATATCATATTTTGTTAATGGAATGTGAGCGAAACCGTCACCTGACAATATAGTTTTTAATATTTTAAATATAAATAAAAATGATGTTGGTTGTTTGATCAACTTGTTAGCTGAACCATCCTCAGAGGCGCTAAAGTTTTCATTAGTTTTGTGATTTCTAGCTTTAAGTTGTTTTAGTCTTTATGATTAGGGTAGGGGAGACTGGGGATGGTTGACTAACTTTTGGCTTAAGCTCGTATATCTCTGATGTTTAACGTAATATAACAAAAACAAAAGTTGATACCGATAGAAGAACTATTCCGATTCCTAAGATATTAATCTATAACCTATATATTTATCATTATAATACTTATTTACTCGATTTTCTAAACCCCTGACGTTTGGTCGACCTACCCCATATCCGGGGTAAGTTGGCCATAAGCAGTAATTAGTGTAAATAAAGAGAATTAATATAAAATAAATCATTACAATTTACTAAATGATAGAAACTTTTTATTTAGTTATAAACAAACTTAAATTTGAGATCCATTCTCGGTAATTAAAAAACTTTAATCAAGGTTACAGTCTCTTTTTAAAATATTTAGAAAGAACTTAAATTAACAATAAGTAATATTATTTTTTCTACTTTCTGTTTCAAACTTAACTGTAACTTGAATTATTCTAATAATCGCTAACAAAAGATCAAAAAGTATGTCTCCTAACAAAATAGGTTGGTTGACTATTAGTCTACCTACCCCGAACAAAATTTGTCAACCAACCCCTGACGCGATTTTGGATTTTAACTGTGTATCATAATGCAAACTCTGGCACTAACTTGGAACCAATACTGTGTAATATAGAATAAAACTATCATATTTACATTTGACATAACAACAACATTGTTTCTAACAAATTCATAGGCAAAATAACAAAAAAATTGCGCACGAAAAAAATTACTTACCGAGACCAAAAATTCAAAATGTGATGCCACTCACGAACGCCGTGCAACTGCGGCGGCTCACTTCGCACAAGTTAGCGGGTCGCGGAAAGGCATCGTCGCTCGTGATTGGTTGATGAAAAACACGTGAAGGTGGTGAGTTATTCCTGTTTAGTCTACCTGCCCCTATAGCCAACCATCCCCGGTCTCCCCTATGATGGAGCTGGCATGATCAGACGCTCGATCAACGCTCCGAAATAAATAAAGAAAAAAAAACTAACCTATCGCCCAACTATCGGCCGGTTTAATCACGATCGTCTTACGATTCCGAGTAAACTATCGGTCGACTAAAAATCACAATAGAGTTATATTTTATATAGGTACTTACTTAAAGGAAAAAAGACCTTAATATTAAATTACACCAATTATCCCGAAAACCTTCTGACATCTTGTTGACACCATGTTGACCCAACTCACACCTAACTAGGGTTGCCAACTATACTGTTTTAAACAGTATTATACAGTTTTGCACTACTTTAAATACTTTTTACTTTTGAACAAAAAAAAGTATACAAAAATACTGTTTTCAGCATGCGTGCAGTGTGTCATAATAGAGAGCGCCAAGATATTTTCCATAACCTTAGAACAAAAAAAAACTGTTACTAGCGCCAAAAACGCCCCAGTTGTGTACAGAGAGTTATCTGACACCTGCTTTCTACCTCTGCTACCTCAGCTTTTACTAAAAGAGTATTTTTAGTAGGTAATGAATGCTAAGTGGCGAGATGGCAGAAGTAGAGCTTTCATAAATTTGTTAAGAAATGAACTTCTCATGTATTTTTATTTTGACTTTAATTCTGGGGAGGCTTACGAAGTCTTCAAAAAAAACTAAAAAAACCCATCTGCGGTGCAAAAAACTAAAAAGAAAAAAACAAGCAAAAAAGATCGATTGTGGATTGAAATGTTCTTAGTTCTTACTAGTAAATTGTATGCAGCGTTATATATATAAGGTAGGTACTTAATACAAATTTTAAGTAAGAGAATTCTCGGAAGCAAGCGGGATCCATTTGCGTATAAAATCTATAAAAATATCATGGATCCCGCTTGCTTCCAAGAATTCTCTTACTTGAAATTTGTATTAAGTACCTAATATATATAACGCTGCATACAATTTACTAGTAAGAACTAAGAACATTTCAATCCACAATCGATCTTTTTTGCTTGTTTTTTTCTTTTTAGTTTTTTGCACCGCAGACGGGTTTTTTTAGTTTTTTAAATTAGTTTTTTTTTATTTTAAGCTTTTTAGTTAAATGTTCAATGTTATGTACATGAGCAAGACCTCGCAGACGTGTCAATTCTTGTAGGGAGTTTTGGTCGTTAACTTCACGAAAAACCAAAATTCTAAACAACTCCTATTATTATCGCCTCCTAAGTTTTGAATACTCAAAGCCTCCTAATAAATAAACCAAAGAAAATAAAACTTCTAAACCAAAATTCTAAACAACTCCTAACCTATTCTATTATTTCTATAATTTCTATTATCCATACTAATATTATAAATGTGAAAGTGTGTTTGTTTGTTTGTTTGTCCGTCTTTCACGTCAAAACGGAGCAACGGATCGACTCGATTTTTGGTATGGGGATAGTTTGGGAGCTGGAGAGTAATATAGGCTACTTTTTATTCCGGAAAATTATAAAATAAAAATGATTATTTTGTATAGAAAATCGATAAACTGTCGTACTATACAAAACTGTCATTTCTTCCATAGCCGCTTCCAAAGAGGTATGTCAAAGAGTATTGTAATCACTGACGTTTTAGCCGCTTTGGATTACCTACTTTTTAATAAGTGACATTTGTTGCAGGCAGTGTATAAAACTTCTTCGCGATCATTTATTTTTATCTGTCTATCTATAATAGATGTTGGTGATACGAAGTTTACCGGGTCCACTATAATTAATATGGCAAAACAACGTTTGCCGGGTCAGCTAGTATTATAATAAACCAACCAGCCGGCCTAGCATGAGCGGCTTATAACGCGCGATATGATATGGTACGGCATGCCGTAAACGTAGTGATTACATGCTCTTTGCGTCATGCTTACACCTTAGTGGGGTAAGCAAGACAACTTGCCGTACCTTATCATATCGCGCGTTATAAGCCGCTCATGCTAGGCCGGCAAAGGCAAAGTAAGAAAATAAAACTTCTTGATTAACCTAACAATCAATGAAAACGATTTCGTTAAAATTTGACGAACATTTTTTTTTTAATTAAATATCACGTCACAAAATTCGTATCTAACATTATTGACTTGTATCACATCACACGAGTTATTTCAATTTGTTTAAATTAAAGCTTTAAATCTCATCAAAAACATAAAACATGCGAAGTGAGAGCCAACTTCAATATTAGGAAATATGCCTTGGTTGTTGACTTCAACGACAAAAGATGTGAGATCTAAATGGGTGCCAAGTTTAACGGTCAGTCCTGAAAATTTAGTACTACATAAAATATTTTATAACAACTTAAAATATAATTTCTTCTTATAACTTAGGATAATATATTGAAGCCTAAGGTCTGACTTGGCTAGTTCTTGTATACGAATTATTATTAGGTACTTACTGAAACAGTCATGGAAGAGCCCTATGTTCATCTCTAGTTTCTAGTCTACCAGCAAGCCAAATTTTCGGAAGAAAATAAGAACTTCGGCTTTAGAGCTTGCGAAGGTTATAATAATATATATAATTCGTATATGAAAACTAGCCAAGTCAGACCTTAGGCTTCAATATATTATCCTAAGTTATAAGAAGAAATTATATTTTAAGTTGTTGAAAAAAATATGCAGTACCGAGAGTAAAGAACTATTATGGAGAACGAACAAGGCGATGTATTATTCCTACAGTACTTAATGAGTTACCAATGGAATTGCTTGAAACTGTTATCTCAAAAAACCATTTAAAGCGCATACTGAAAAAACATTATTTGTCATTGTGCCCGTGATACGTATTAAGAATGAAGAAAGATAAATAAAATAACTAAATAATTACATGTTAAAAAGATCAACCTAAAAGCTACGATTTATTGACGGCCGATTTGGCAAAGGGGGGTGCGGATGCCCGTCTTCTGAGCCAGAGGTCCCGGGCTTGATTCCCGAACAAGACAAGGGTTTGTGTGCATGGGCAGGTCTGTCTGTCTGTTTGTCTTGGTCTGGGTGTTTTCTATGTATAATTATTAGGTATGTGATTACAAACAAAAAATAATTTAAGCATATAATAATATGTACATACTAATTTGTTATCAACTTTTCATAACACAGTAAGGTACCTACTTAACAATTTAAACAGTCTTCATTCCTAATACAGCGTATCTAAGAACTTAGAGTAGTGGGTATATTATAAGTTATTTATACATAAGTATATTAATATAAGTTACTATAAAAATTAGAGTTTACAACCCAAGTGTAAAATTAATTAAGAAATGAAAAACTAGACGAGAACATACATACATTGTCCGTTGCAAATATCTATGGATGAATCTTTTCGCACTTTTTTTCCACTTTAATCCTTGATCCAGGTTCTTTTCAAAGCGGATTTATTGGTTTTACTTTAGCTTTATTATACACTGAAATGAATTCTAGAATATTAACCCCTATAAGATTTTGACGATTATTTGCAATAGTGGGTCTGCCAGACCCTACCAGGTATGCCAAGAGTTAAAACAATATTATTAAAAGATCCATTGATGGATCTTTGCAGTGGACATGTTGACTTTTGCGTAGTATTCAACGAACGAAAGGTTTAAATACGGCCATTTTTGCAAAAAAAATGTTTTTTTGAAATTTGAAATTCTTAGAAAACAATAAAAACCGAAAATATTTTTCTTTTTAATCTATCTATTGCAGGCAATTCGATAATATAAGGAGATTGAGCAGTGGCGACACTCACAACAACACTAGAACTACAGCTCAGTGCGGCCAGACCAACCCCCTGATTCACGAACCATCGGAAACGCTCCCGACAGTGGAATGTATGCCCTGTTTCTGTCACTCACTGTAGAATAGACAAAGACAAAGCACAGAATTCGAATCCGATCCGTTTCCGACGGTTCGTGAATCAGGGGGCTGATCGGAACGTGTGTAGCGCCGACGAGGGGGTCTACCGGCTAAAGCTAGAAGCTCAGTGTGTTGACGGGCCATACGACGCGTATCGCTTTCATACATTTAGTATGGTTAGAAACACATTTATGCAGTGTGGTGTGATGCAGAGCGATCTGGCGTGACGCCGATCGCTCGGCTCCGATTGCGCCAGACCCCCCACCACCGCTCTGACGCGCGTCAACACACTGCATAAATGTGTCTCTAGCATTGTATCGTCAGATCGCTCGGTATCGGACTGCGCAGCCGATCGCTGCGTTTTGCTTTATATGAGTATGTCCTCCGATTTCTCCGTTAATAATAGGCCAATTTAATAATTCTTTTTTTGTTCAATAGAGTCACCTATACATAATCAGGTAAGGTTTCTTACTATACTGTTAAAACAGTTTTATACTGTTTTTATTGGGTACATTATACTTTTTACTGTTGAACAAAAATAAAGTTCAGTATTATACAAAAGTGTTTAAAGTATTAGTATAGATATAAATTGCATATCGTCATTTTTTTGGAATAAATATGTTTAAGTAAAATCAGAAATTGCATTTCTACCTCAAAATCGGTATCAGAATCCGAAAAAAAACATAATAATAATGGTCCTCCTTGACGTATACGTCAATGGCGAACCTGGACTAAATTCTATCGCGTGCACGGATGTGGCTTGCAAATCCAAATTTGGTTTTAAATGTCCTGTTGCAAGGCGCACAGTGCAACTGGCCGTCAGTATTGTAAGTATAGATGTAGGAAGGCTTTGGACGGGTATTTTTGTGTAGGCGTTTTGCATCTAGATCTTCTAAGCGATGCTTTTCAAATTTAGTTACAGCCTTATGAACAGAGCTGCGCCACTTTCCTCTCTGTCGTGCGAGCTCTTCCCAACCATCGGATGAGATGTTACATGCGGTGAGATGGCGCTTTAGGACATCTCGGTAGCGCAAGTACTGGCCACCAGACGTGCGCTTTCCCTCCCTCAGCTGAGAGTAGAAGACAGATTTAGGCAGCCTGGTGTCGTTCATACGCACAAGGTGCCGCACCATCTCAGTTGTCCTTGTATGAGTAGCGTTTCAATGCCACTTAGATTGGTTCGTCTCAGAACCTCAGAGTTAGGGACACGGTCTTGCCACTTCATACGAAGTATAGATCTTAGGCACTTCATATGGATGGCGTCTAGACGTTTAATATCGCCCTTGTAGAGACACCATGTCTCAGTGGCATACAGTAATATCGGCAATATGATTGCCTTATACACAGCGATCTTAGTGTGTAGTCTAAGGTCATGCGAGTCCCAAACTCTTTTACGAAGCAGACCAAATGATGCCGCTGCCTTTGCAATCCTGGAGGAAATTTCGATCTCGAGGCGGTTGTCATCGCGAATGAAACTACCTAGATAACGGAAAGAAGTTACCTCCTCAAGTGCTGTACCGTTCAACAGTATGGGTGTCGGGTCTCGCGTCGTACAACGCGTCAACACACTGCGCTAGAGAAATGTGTTTCTAGTTAAGAAATAAGGATATGGGCTTCATTTGACATTAATTGAAGCCCACATTATTTTGTCCTTAGATAGGCACAATATGGGCCCAATCTGGATATGGGTATGGACTTCAACTGTCATTCGAATTTCCATGATAGATTTTTGCTGCTTTGATCTGTTAAACGTTGCTAGCTAGTTATCGATATACCCGACGTCACAAAACAAAGAACTGATAGCGGCTATTTTCTTTATAAAATTGACTTAAAGTTCCCAAAAACGTATGAAGTTCATACCCATAAAGTTACGCGGTAGCCCCCCTGATTTGGTGCGGCAGACATAGTTTGAAGGTGTGTAGGCGCGGATCAGCAGATTTTTGCAGCGCAGTTCGTCCGCACCAAATCGGCGTCGTCGGTTGGGGCGGTCGGATCGGGACGTGTGTAGCGGCTATCTGGCGACCCGTCATTGGCCAATAACCATGCTTTTCGCTTTTTCCGGCCGGCCGGCTGTCAGCTGTCACTATTTAATTGTCAATTTCACGCCAACGTTCTCTCGGTAAACGTGTGTTGTGCGACCTCTCCGTTTTAATTAACCGTATTTTCTACCACATTTCCCATGTAAGTATTAATATTTCGATATCTATTATGACGGCTTAAATATGCTCAAATTATAAAAGCACAATAAAACATAGGCGTGATTGTCATCAATTCGTCATTGCCTCAACATTTCCGCGTTTTCATTGTTTGAGTGAATGGATGGCTAGGTCTAGAAACTGATGATAGTCAACGGCCTAGATAACTGTATTCTAGTCAATTGTTACAACTAAATATTTTTGTCCATTATTCTGAACTTTGAAGGTACTCTTATATTTTCTGTTTAATATACTTACTGGTTCTCAATGTATAAAATACCTCTGTGCAGTAAATTATGATGCAAGATCAGGCAAGTAGGAAAAGGCCTCGCAGTGAGTCCCATGGCGAAATGAATGGGAACATTGCGAAAAAACCAATACCAGAAAGGTATGGATTGGTGTGGGGAATAGCATGTTGGAAGATTTGGTCAAAGCCAGATTATATTAACTTCAACGAATATTTAAGTACTTACCTATTATTTAAATTAAAATTAAAATTAAAATCTATTTCTTATGAATAAAATTTCAATCAAAACTTACATTGTATTTAGTTTATTCTAATATAATTAAGTTGCATAAAAGCATGTCATCAACATATCAGTGTAAATTTTCATGATCATGACATTGTGCTGAATAATTAGGTATTGCCCTTTAGGTTACAATTATTTATTATCATCTACTTTACCTATTACAACGCATGTTTATGCATGAATTTGAACAGGTGTTTAAATGGGACTACATTTCATTCGATGATGATGTTTCATCATTAAGTATGACTCATCAATTAATGTAATTTTTTCTCTAAGAAATACCTACTTAGTTCTAGAAAAGTCGTATAATATGAACAATGAACCTATTTGGTATTCATTTATTGTAATATATTTGAATTTCAATTCACACTACAGATTGTAGACATTATTTCTCTTTTAAGTGTCATATTTTTAAGATGATAGAATTACTATACAAGGTAATTGAAAGATACAACAATTTATGTACCTACATATTATTATCTGTCAACATCACTTGTAATTTTACTGCTAAATGTTACTGCTAAACTGGATATTGAGCTAATCATGCTTTCAAAAAAATTCAAAATTAAATTTCGTATATTCAATTTAGGTTTGTTTAACAACACTTATGAATGTCAATGACGCTACGCCATCGGTTCACAAATCCTACGGCAGGAGACCTTGTAGCGAGAAGAACCGGCAAGAAACTCGCCAAGGGCTATTTTTCCTCCCTGTTTTTACTTATACAGAGTTGTCAAATTTGAAAAATGACCATGACATAGTAAGGTTACTTTCCATCACAATACAGAGTACCGCTTAAATTAAGTACAATTTTGCTTAATACCTAAAGTAGTAGCTAGTGATCCAATCAATATTTAAACTCTGGACCTTTGAGTATCACCATGAAAACCGCTCGACATCATGCAAAGGTTTTATAAGGAAGTTTCTTTTATCTAGTTATTAATGTTACCCTCTTTCTGGTTTTCATTATATCCAAAAGTTGATGTATTTGTCTTGCCCATTTGCTAGATATCTTCATAATAATTATTTGATACTGCTCATCATAGATAAAATTGGCAAGTGCTAGCTGCAGAGATGTCTATGGAGCACAAGTGTTACTGTCGTGGCGATGAAGGGACTAGCCTGGACTTAGAGAAACCGGAGCATTTGTTGCCCATGATGAGACCATTCTCTATGAGGTTTTGGTCTTCTGTATTTTGTAGCTTTTGAGAAATGTAGTACACTGATTATTATGTAGTTGTAATAATAGTTAGTCCTTAGAGTGTAGAAAATGCAAGCAAATAAGAAATGCTAAAATAAATTATTAAAGTACTTAAAATACAAGTTTATAAGATAGGAGTAAATTATTATACATACATAATTTAAGTTAGTAGTTAGTAAAAAAGTTTTGTCCTAGTAGATTTGTAGGCACTTCTTTGACATGATGCTAATTAGAAACTTTTAGAATATTTATTTATTAGTTCGTTGAACTGAAGAGCTACCATTTGTAATGTAAATTAGTTTTATTTCCAGAGTGCGTCGTTTGTTTCGTAGCATATTAAATCTTAAAGTTAAGAATATATAAAATTACTTTGAATTTTTAATAGCCTTTGTGACCCCATATTTCATATTGCGCAATTTTATACCATTCTCACAGCATTCTTATATTAAATCATAGGGTTATTCCATCGATTTAAAATTACCGCGCTATTAAACGTTATTGTGTACTATTCTGTGGGTAATAAGGTCTGTATTAGCTTGCGCAACATTTGACCTAGAGACACGATGTCTGACTGACGTGCAATGCCTAGGTACTTAGTTTTTCTGAAATACTGAAGACATAGGCATGCCTCAAGAAAAGATCCGTTACTAAAACTTGTTTTGACTGCCAAGCCAAGATTTTGGACGCAAATTAAGTGTGTTAAAAAGATGCCAGATTTACTAGGCGTAAATAAGTAAAGCTGAAGTTAGGTGGCAATATGTAAGGCTTGATAGGTTTTTCTTACTACCTACTTCGAGGAATCTTACTTAGCAACATAAAAATTACCTATTGTTATAGCCTAGGTAAGTACTTATGTAATCACCGGTTCTCAAAATTTATTAGCCCAGTGCCCCATTTAAAAATGTACAAAATTGTTCATTCATCTCTCTCATCTTTTTGGTTTAGATCCTCGTTTATATGTAATATGCTGGACAAAATGGGGGCTAAATATCGGACACTAACAAAAATTTTTTGAACATATTTCTTCATCGTTTCGGTCGTTTCGTTCATCTTTTGAATAACTTTTTTTATATCTTATGAGCAAGAAACTTGTGTTTCAACTATACGATATAGGTACATGAAAGTAAAAGTCCATCACTTTCTAAAGTTCAAAGAGACTTCATGACAATTGACAAGCAGTAACAGTTACTCTACTTTAAAAATTTAACCAGTCTTTATATCTGCGAATGAAACAGAGTAGGTAGTTCATTATCACATTTTTCCTAGGTATAGGTAGTTCATTCTGAATATTCAAAATTTATGTGTAGCTTTTAATAAATTGAACATAAAAAGCATTCAAAATGTACTTTTACTATAAAAACTTAGCCCCCTGTCTTTTATTGCTAATGTACAATACTGAACTCCCATGCCATGATATTAGTAATTCCCTCAGTATGTTCTGGGAATTATTTTCCTTATTTGTCATTAATGTCATTATTTAGGAATTATTAAGTATTTGGTGTAAACCTTGTCATTTTAGCGGAATAATAACTTTACCTACCTACATGACTAGGTATTATCTTTTCGTATGAATCGGTTTCGGAATGGGAACTAATTCAATAATAGTAATAAGACGATTAGCAATAGTTATACTAGTAGTTTAGAGATTATTTTAATAAGCATTAGTGATAAGATACAAGTAATTTATTCTACTGAAAAAAAAGGCAAAGAGACCTCTCTTTTTGGAATTTTTTTTTTTTCATTAATAAAGCTCGAAGCTTGGTAAAATCGGAAAGTGCGTTGATAAAAGCTAAAAATTTAGGTGGTTGTTCTTTCCAATCTACCGTTCGATCTTTGCTTTTGCTATAAGTACTTACTAAAGATTAACAATTGAATTATTTTGATTAGGTACACAAAAACATATTCCATACTCCATAGTACAGTTAAAAAAAGTTTATTTGGCGATCCGTTTCGCTATATTGTGACCTCCAGCCAGGCATTTTGGTCTAAAAATAATGACAATACAGTATAATATTGAGAGCGTTATATATAAAAGAAAACAGTAAATAATAATAATAGAAATAATGTAATATCGTCAAATATAAGTACTGTTAATAAATTCGCATTAGATATCGATGACGTAAAATAATTTATATTAATTGGGCAATTAATCATTTACTTATAAATTATTCGCTTATCACGCGGACAGGTTGATTAAATTTTATTTCACCCAAATTCAGATTAGATTGTTCTCATAGTCAATCGGGCAGTGCATTCATTTGTCGCACATGTTACAGATATAACTTCACTCAAGTAAGTTTGAAATCGTTTATTTATTTAAATTTTCTTTTTATTAACTTTTTATTTGTGTCGTTATATTAGTTTACTTTTATTGTTTTATTTTTATGGCCATGCGTGTGACGGAAAACTTTTTTCGCTGATAAATTGACACAGTTACGAGACTATGATATCATATCATTTGTGATAGTCCACGTACAGTAAGTTGAAAGCGTGGGAAATAAAATGTTCTAGATTACATCAATTCTAAAACAAGAATGCAACATTTCATTCATTCTTTTTGACTGAACGATACCGCCAGAGATCATCAAACGGTTCATAAGATCTAGTTGTTCGCAGGGTCGTTAACCTCGAGACCACTTTAAAGAATATGTTTGCATGTGGTCAGCTTACCACCTTTCTGTACCACGGGGAAGGGAACCTCCTGGTTTCCATATGGCGGAAGACTGAGAGGATCAGATTACCAGTCCATGAGATCGATGCTCGATACTGGCCCGCGTTAGCTGACTTTTTTAGGTTCGAATGTTTCTGGGGTAGTGTTGAGTAGAAAAGTAACGTTGTCTTAGAAGTGGAGGTTTATCTTTGGACTCGTATCAGCGTTAGCATTGACCTTTAGCTCGCACCCTCGTAATATATATGCTTAGACGTTTGCTTGCGTATGAGTTGGTGATAATATTTCACACGACATGCTTGTCATGCTGTGGAATGTTCGAGACTACTCCGATAGCATGTTTCGCAATGTCGGCAACAGTAAACCGTAGTATTTGTAAACAGTAACCACGATTGATATGCAGCCAGTCATTCGAGTAATTTTATTTTAGTTAGCTACATTACATCTCAGTGTTAAAGAACTCATTCATTTGTAGTAAATACGTATACGTACTAAGCATACAGTTTTATCCATTACTTTGTTGAACACACAAAGGTATTTCATGTTATCTTCAACGGAAGCTTGTTTAGAACCCAAATCATTGCCGTTTATAATTTTCAGCATATTTTATTAGGTATTGTTAATCAGTTATGCTTATGTTTATTCTTCGAAGCTCATTAATATTTCAGTTATCGATCTATAAAGAATCGTACTAAAGAGGCACTTTTATTATGGTTGCATTCTGAAGGCCTTGGTTATTCAATACTAAGAAATAATCCTACTAATCCTACTAATATTATAAATGTGAAAGTTTAGATGTTTGGATGTTTGGATGTTTGGATGTTTGTTACTCAATCACGCCGAAACGGCTGAACGGATTTGGCTGAAATTTGACACATAGATACTTTGTAGCCTGGATAGGAACATAGGCTACTTTTTATCCCGGAAAAGTATCAAATTCCGGCGGGATAACGTCGTGTAGTCCACGCGGGCGAAGCCGCGGGCGGAAAGCTAGTCATTTATAATTTGCCTGTCAATTCGACTATAGAAAGTTTCACCATGTAACTTCTGTAAGGTCTATCTGGTCCGGGCCGAAATTCACGTTCGGATGGCCGTAAAAATAAAGCAATTCAGAACACCGTCCATCTCAACTACAGACCGATAAAAATTTTCAGGGTTTGGGAAAATGCTGAGATGGGTGTGTTGCAATACTTGTCGGAACAGAAAACTCGTTGAAATTGACATCCCAGCATTGGAGCGGAAACTTAGACTCTCAGTGGATAAAACTGATAAGAATCAAACGGAAAGTACTGAAAATACTGTTATAGAGGGAGATTTGGATAAGACTGATACGAATCAAACAGAAAGTACTCAAAATACTGATATAGTGGGAGATTTGGATAAGACTGATACGAATCAAACAGACAGTGCTGAAAATACTGATATAGTAGGAGATTTAGATACGGGGTATGGTAGTTATAAAAACGACGTAAAATTTTATAAAATGAAGCGTTTTAATGCATTGACAATACATGCGTGACATAATTAATACTCACTGAAAAACACCTCATAGAAATTTGCGTTGAGATGTTCGTGTGCCATAAACTTCAGTTAGTCACGAAACTATAAATTACGAGTTACCTAGATATCCAGGGACCTCGAACGACACGTTAATTAATACCAATATTTTACACCTAGGTGCTAATTAAATAATACCTATGTAAAACACTTTAAAACAACGAATACATAAGAACCTGAACAAATATCACAAATAAGCTTTAGATATTTAGATACTAGCTACATAGTTTCTATAGACTAGGTTCGTTGTAATCTAAACTGTCGTACATTTACCAATCAAAGCATCATCTTCTCAAGTTGCTAGACCTTATTACAAAGCACTAAAATTCAAATTGGTGATTGCAGTTTCAACAAGATGCCTCTGCAGTTGACCAAGCCCGCGCCCCAGTTCAAGACCACAGCCGTGGTGAACGGCGAGTTCAAAGACATTTCGCTGTCTGACTACAAGGGCAAATATGTGGTGCTCTTCTTCTACCCGTTGGACTTGTGAGTACCTTAGACTGAGTGCCAGATAAGTCTGCGCGTGACTGGGGAATGTTTGGCGCTAGTCACAGTAAAAAATTTGTTTTAATTTTTATGGTAAAAAATAGTTTTCGATTTATACCGCGCGCAAACTTATTTGGCACGCACTTTATATGATATTTAGTTAGTCTTTTTTATTCTCCTTTCAAGCTTTACCTACGTGTAGTTAGTCTTGACAATTGGTTTCACTTTTCATAAACAATTTTGTTTCGTCTTCGCCTTCTGTAAAACCATATGAAATAATCATCATTAAAAACTGCCTATTAAGTTGCGTTCCGTTATTAGATCATGAGATAATAAATTAATTATAGCAATAATTCTGTTAAGGTTCTAGAATATCATCTTTATAACTAATTTCAAAAAATGAGGTTATCAGTTTGACCCGTATTTGTATTGTGATATAAGTAGTTGGAATTGGATAAGATTTGAGTATAGCGCTCTATTTCAAGGTTCCAAAGTTCTTTAACTTCTTATTTTTAATCGTTAGATCAATCAATATCAAGAATATTCAAGATCAAGACAGAATAAAGAAATGGCTTTAAATGAAACTCTTATTTGGCCCACTGGGGGCAACAATTCCTGTTGACAATATGTGTGGTTTTGAAAATAACTTACCTAATTCAAGTGAATGTTAATCTACAATAATTTTATCTGATTTCTAGTCTATAAATGCAATCTTTAAACCCTAGACTTTTATCTACATATCTTTCGGAAGGCATTACGTACCTACATATCTAAGTGGAACTTACGTGAAATGATAATGTAGGTAGGCACTTGCTTTGGTCGTAACCGACTTCAAGGTCGTATTTAACTAGCTGTTACTTTTAACTGATGAACATTATCTGATTAAATGACATCATGACATAATTAATCATAATAAATAATAGTAGTACTTACAGTCCCCATTGGGAAAGCGGTACTAACTAAGCAGGAATTAAAGCGTGAAAGTATTGCGAACATTGTATAATTCACGGTGTAAGCCTAAACGGCCTTATTAATAAACAAAAAGTAAGTTTACACCATTGAGTCAGGTATAATGTTTACACCTTTAAGGCGCTACTCGGAAAAAGTATGGACTTTTTGATATAAAACTATAGAACGGTTACAGTTGTTATAAATCTGGTAATAAGATATATATTTCTTCATACCTTTATCTAGAATCGTATAGTTTCAAAAACACGATTTTATGATTTTGCCTCGACACTTTTTCTTTTCGAAAATACCTCTAAAAAATACGAAATATGAAGATTATTCTTAAATGGGGTAACATATACTATTGAAAATTGGTTTATTTAGTGGACAGTAATAATATTTAGGATCGTATAGAAGCATGTTTTTAAAATCGCTATAGTTTTTTAATTAAAAAACTAAAAAACATGCTTCTATACGATCCTAAATATTATACGAAGTGATTTTGTGTTTTTTTTGCGTAATCTGCAAAATCGGTCTCGCTCCCGCGCGCGTCGTTTTCTCATTGCTATCTCGCTTTCGCATAATTTTTCCGAGTATCGCCTTAACCAAAAATATTACTCCTTACGTTTCAAAGCGTCATATTCCTTAGCAAACTTTTTGGTTAAACTAGCTAGGTGTAAACTTACTCTTCGCTTATTAATAAGGGAGATAGTGCACAAACTTATCTGACCCGGTGGTCAAATTTAGAACTAAAACCTTAAAGCCCCTTCGGTAATTAAGTTTTACTCGTAGCGCCTCCACCACCGGATCAGATAAATGTCTATGGGACTGTTAAGTATGAAAAGACGCAGGACCACGTGCAATACAAATAGTGTATGTCTAGGAACATGGTCAAGGTTAAGTCATACAGATCTAGGGTTGCCAGGCATCCGGATAAAGCCGGACAGGGTCAGGTTTTTTCGATGCTTGTCCGGTCAAATTAGACAGTGCCCGGCCTGTCCAGTTTTTACCTCTTTGACCAACTCGTGAATCGAGCGAGTGCGAGTCGCGACGTCGCGAGTTAAATATTTGGCTTTATTATATATTTTAGAATTAAGGCATGATATCCTCCTTGGTTATGTTTTAAGGTGTCCTGTCTTAATACCCAAAAGTCCGGATAAGCTAGGGCCAGGGGCCGTACCGGCTAACGCTCCGAACTTCGTCAAGTCTGCCGGGCTTCAAATACAGATAATTCGAGCCCCAATCTGGCCACCGATTTATAATGTCACAGGAACATCGATATCTTCCAAATAACTTGATAATAATCGGCACATAGTACAATACGAAATTCCGTACTACGATTTATCTGTTTTAAGTTGAAGCCCTGCAGATTAGCCGAAGTAAGTTAGCCGGTAGGACCGCTGGCAGCCCTAGGCAGACCGAACCTCGTTTCACTCCGCTTCATTCTGTTGCGTACAAGCTGAATTCTACTGTATTGCGTTATAGTTAGAGTTGATATTTATTCAAATGACTTAGCGGAGTGAACTATCTGTTACATAGTAATTATTTAGTAATCTGTGGTATAAGTGACAAATATGCGTTTGCATACATTTCAGACGCGTACTTTTTTTGTTACATTTTAAAATTAAATTTCAAGTGTGATGCACAGGGATAAAGAGTCTAATTATGATAATGCTTACAAATGTCGTCGTCTAAGACGTTCTCGCAAATTTGCATACTCTAAAAAATTGTACACCTCCAACTGTCGTGTCCGCCCGGTCTAATGGCATGTGTAGTCTGCTAATAATAATGAACATTAACATTGCAGCACGTTCGTGTGCCCCACGGAGATCATCTCGTTCTCGGAGCGCGCGGACGACTTCAGAAAGATCGGCTGCGAGATCATCGCAGCCTCCACTGACTCGCACTTCACCCACTTGGCTTGGATCAACACGCCACGCAAACAGGGTATGTTACTTTTTGATCATTCGTGATCATCCGTGTTCGAAATAAGAAGGGTTTTTTTAACTGTATTAAAACTATGGGGTGCTACCCAATCTTACAGATCTCTACCGAATGAAAATCACAGGCGACAGCACTGCCAGCGGCTGTAAGGTTCTCCCACATATCGGACGTTATTATCGGTAACTTTGTATATATAGGAAAATTGAGTCTTTATAATCTCAGCGCAGCAGTGTGTAACTTCGTAGCCGTCGTTATACTTATGTATTAGGACGGCTACGAAGTTAGTACTAAAAACAGATTTCGCAATCACGCATCCGGTATTATCGACCGATAATAACGCGCCTATGTGAGAGAGCCTTTACTGTTTCCAGCTATCTGAAACGGCGCTGCCATGTTGGAATCATATCTTTGATATTGACAGCGTGACTCATGCATTAGCATGCCATAATCATAAACAACCCAAGTTGGGATGCTTGCCGATTTTGATGATTCGCAACCTGCGATCAATCAACAATACCACAAGATGGCACCTCACGAACTAAAACACAACGTAAATAATGTCACCGACTGGTTTTTTTCAACGGAGCAAAAGGTTATGAATATTAAGATCTTACGAAGTAGGTGTTATTTTTTATCGAAGATCTTACGTCAAAAATTACACCTATGAAGTATGCTCCTAGGGTAGCTCATTCATATACAAATGTAAGTACAGCTTCTATTTTAGTATGTAAGTACTTAAATAAAAAAAAACAAAAAATAGCACAGAATAGCTCAAAATCAGTACAAAAAAGTCTGCTGTTCGCACGTGCATGACGTGACGATGATGGTCTGCCGCCATGACGTAAATTTTGTTGCGAACCCCTTACGGTGAATTGGCGAACCCTTGGGGGTTCGTGAACCCCACTTTGAGTAACCCTGATCTAGTAGTATTTTTTTGACGACCTATTTGGCGCAGGGGTAAACTACCTGCCTTCTGCGCCAGAGGTCTCGGGTTCGATTCCCGAACAAGACAAATATTTGTGTGCATGAACACGTCTATTTGTCTTGGTCTGGGTGTTTTCTATGTATATTAAGTATGTATTTACAAACAAAAAGTATTTAAGTACTTATATATTTATCCGTTACCAAGTCCACTTAGACACAGTTTCTCAAGAAATTAACTACGGGCTTAGATAATTGGTGTGATTGTATGCAAATATTTGTTTATTTATTGTTGATCAAAGTTCGCAACCCAATCCTGTAAAAAAGAGTGTAAATAGATGATTGGGTTTTGTTTTTACAAAATATTAAAATACTAGGTTTCCACCTGCGTGGACTACACGACGTTATCGGGAATGTTATATCTTACCGGGATAAAAAGTAGCCTATGTCCCTCTCCAGGCTACAAAGTATCTGTGTTCCACAGCCAAATCCGTTCAGCCGTTTAACAACAGCCGTTAAACATCCAAACATCTAAACTTTCACATTAATAATATTAGTAGGATTTTGTAAAAACAAAACCCATCCTACACGGGTAGCATGATGAACTCGAGAAAGGCTTTGTTTATATCGAAACGTCAAAAATGACATTGCAACGTAGACAAATGACAAATCTATTGCTCAGCTGTCAATTTGTAGACTTTCGAGGTAGACAAAACTCTTTTTGAGTTTGTCATGTTACACTACACGTGCTGATAATGGCGATATTTCACGGTTCACTTAGTCTTCTGCCTTTCAATTCGGATGAAGCAACCAAATTGAACAATGTAAACGTAAAAGTGAATCATTCATTCAATGTCAATGTTCAATCACATTCAATCGCGTTGAAAGAATTGAGATTGCTCAATATTTTCACTTTTGCGTTCAACGTTCAATGCAATCGAACGAAAGTTGAACGTGTAAACATAAGAATTGAATGATTCACTAGAATCTAGATGTTCATTCTCAATGTGCTACCTGATTGGTAGACATATTCAAGCAATAAAAAAATAAAAATAAAAATGTTCATTTATCAGACTACTTGATGGCCCATTATTGTTAGTGTGTGTGAATTAAATGGTTATTTTGTAAGATACGTGTAAACAGCAGTGTCTTTCACTTCTGCGCCTTTCAACTAAAGTTAATTAATTTGGTTGAACTGTGTAATATCAGCAATCAGCATTAGGTAAAATAAATTTTGTATAACTCGCGCGGTTAAAGAAATAATATGGAAATGGCGACCATGCATTAAGTGTGAGCGCGATAGCATGACCCACCTACGTGGTATACATGCAGCATGGCGGTTTGTGTGAGCGATAGCATGACCGGCCGGCCGCCATTTCCATATTGTTTCTTTATCCGCGCTGCTAAGTATTTTATTTTCATTGTGCCTGTTTTGTTGGCAGGCGGTCTCGGCCCAATGAACATCCCGATCCTCTCGGACAAGTCGCACCGCATCGCGCGCGACTATGGAGTTCTCAACGACGAGACTGGGATCCCATTCCGAGGACTGTTCATCATCGACGACAAGCAGATCCTGCGCCAGATCACCGTCAACGATCTGCCTGTGGGGAGGTCAGTACTGGCATGTGACTTTTTTTTTAGGAAAAGTTACAGCTCTAAAATACAATATAGCTAGCTATATTGTATTATATATAGCTATATTATATTACTAGCGGCCGCCCGCGGTTTCACCCGCGTGGTTCCCGTTCCCGTGGGAATATCGGGATAAAAAGTACATATAAACCTTCCTCTTGAATAACTCTATCTATTAAAAAAAAACGCATCAAAATCCGTTGCGTAGTTTCAAAGATTTAAGCATACAAAGGAACATAGGGACAGAGAAAGCGACTTTGTTTTATACTATGTAGTGATATGGTGACTGTGGAGCCATTTACAGGTTTTCACAGGTAGGTAAATAAAGCCATGCACCTAGTATACGCCGACACACTTATATCACTTACACCGACACACTTATAGCATTAACATCGGCATCCCGTTCCGAGGACTGTTCATCATCGACGACAAGCAGACCCTGCGCCAGATCACCGTCGACGACCTGCCCGTGGGGAGGTCAGTATTGACATGTGACATTTTATTTATTTATTTAATAGCTGACCCGGCGCGACTTCGTTCCCGTAGCCCTACCCCCTACTCCTACCCTACCACTACTCTATCCCTACCTTACCCTACTCTACCCCTACCCTGCCCTACCCTATCCTACCCCTACCCCTACACCTACCCTACCCCTATCCTACCTGTACTCTACCACTACCCTACCTTTATCCTACCCTACCCCTACCCAACCCCTACTTACTCCTCCTTCCCCTGTTTTCTCACCATTAAAACCTTCCTTGGACTTCCACGAACATTTCAAGACCAAAATTAGCCAAATCGGTCTAGCCGTTCACGCGTGATGGCGTGACCAAGGGAAATAGGGATTCATTTTTATATATATAGACTTATAAGTATAGATTTTTATTTTATTTTGTTAGGAAAACTTACAGCTCTAAAATATAATATTATCATGTCAGCCGAACGATGCCCACTGCTGGGCTAAGGCCTCCCCCAAGGATCTCCACAACAATTGGTCAGTCAACGAATTATTATCATCACCGGTGTGCGGGTGGCCCATACGGGTCTCCCCGACAGCTGTAAACCAGGCTTATTTGCAGTCCATGTTCTAAAATGTTGGATGATTCAAAGTATTTAATTCTGTAAATCTAATTAAATAAATATTTACTTACTAATAATTGTAAAAAGCCAATATTCTTATAATAAATTAAACAGGAAGAGATTAAGTTAAATAACAAGTAGAAATATTATTTCCTCACTTTAGAAATCTGCAATTACTAAAGCTTTATTTGCATCGATCGATAGTTCTCGCATTCTGATTACTACCAATCAATCAATGATACAGTAACTTATCTAAAGACATATACATTAAATTTGCAGATAAGTAATGATAATTGCAACCTTCAATTAAAAATGCTTTATCATACATCGTTATCAGCCTGTCTGGCCGAATTACATAGAACGCACATGTAATAAACTTTATCAATATCATATTATTATTAATGCAGGTGTTAATTTAATTTTATCATACACCGTTATCAGCCTGTCTGGACGAATTACGGAGAACTCACGTGTAATGAACTATATTGTTATCGAATTATTATTAATGCAGACGTTAAACTTAAAACAACTAACTTACATTAAACTATTGTATGTAAGAATTACTGATATGAAAGCGTGAATGAAAATAATAATCGCTATTTTTAGACACGTTCTATACCTACTTCCACAAATCATAATTGCCTTTGTGTCCAAACCACAGTAGGACAGACTTACAAGGGAAGCTGCTGCAAAGGTGATGTCCAAAAATGTATGAGGTCTGGGCCACGTCTTTGTACAGTATACCAAAAAATAGATAAAGATACGATAAACAGTTTATAATTATTCAATTTCTTTAAAATCACTTTGTTTTCTGGAAGGCACATGAAATAAAATGCAAAAACACATCAACAATTCATCATGGCGGAAGAATGAAGATGATATTTTGATGTTGTTTGTCTGGTCTGTTTTGTGCTGTCACTGTCAGCTGTCAGTCAATTGAATAATAACAACAACCCACAGCACAGAGCATAGTAGAATAAAACTCAACTCAATGACAGTGACACTGTCAGTTGTTTTACGAGGAGTTGCCATATTTGACGCCTTATTTCGAGTAAAAAATATTGATTTGTTTTTATTAATAACCATTTAACCGTGCATTCTATAAAATTATTTCTATTTTTTCAGAATCATTAAATTTTTCTCCATCTTTGGGGATGGTGTACATAGACGTGGCCCATTTTGGGACATATCCTTTATAAAAAAAAACACTGTAATTAACTATATGTACTTAAACTTTGTTTTCTTTCAAGTAAATAAAGGCTTATAATAGTAGTTTATGCATAATACCGAGTTATGTGCAGTCTCATACACTACTTTATCTACACTCATTACATTTATTATATATATACATATTTCAAAACAAATCAATATTAATTATAAAATGTGAATTGGTGCCAAACCCCACTCATAGGAGTCTATACGGTCTATTCCTTCTAAATTCAAAATTCTAATTTTAAAAACGTTTCTGATTGTTGCCGGCTAAAGAGCTTGAAAAAGTTGGAGGTCAGGGCCGGTAAATCCTACGGTTGCCATGGAGACTGTAAATTTAAGAAATATAAGTGTTTTATAATGAGTGACAGCTGTATCCGGGTGTTGCATAATGGTCATTATGAAACACCCGGATACAGCAGCTTTATTTTTTAAAGTTGACTATGGCATAAAGTGTATCAGTATACGTTCAGGCATGAGTTCATAATTCGAAAATTATAACATGAGTGTTGTATTTCAAAAAAGTAATGATAAAAATAATTAACATTATTGTAGTACAAATTGTAATTATGACTGGCAATACTTTTAAGTTTAAATTGAGAGAAAGCGCCGCCATGGCGCCACTGTGTTTTGAACGGGGATAGACAAAATGGTGGCAATCTACCCGTAGGCGGACAGTCAATTGTGTTCGAGTTGTCGAGTCGAAAGGACGTTATCCAGTGATTGTACGAAGGAAGCATGAATAAATGGATGCCCATACTGCTGAGTTATTATTTCATCACAATTCAGAAGTGGGATAAAACAACACGCAAAGAAGTTCAGTTATAAGGTACGTGCAATTTTTCCCTAGAAGTTTTAGAAAATCAGTTTGATCAGTTGACCTTATTCGCCTTTACAAAATATTTCAAATTATTTCCGTCTTTCTGTGAAAATCGGCACTTTATTTAATAAGCTGTCTTTTTATGACTCGGAGTCAATCAACCCGGACGTTTCAAATCTTTTTCAAATGTTCAAATGAAGATTGAAAGCATTCGAAACCAAAAATAGATTTTATATGATACGTGTTCAGGAACATTAGAAATGTAAATGCTATGATTGCGTAATTGTACTCAATATAGTTAATAAAGATAGCTTTGATTTTGACTTTCACATGCCATTGATGTGAGCCAAATATGTTGAGCATGTTTTAAAGAGAATAGTGATTTTATCTTTTTGTAAACTCAATGGAAAAATATTATTTAACATAGACAAGAATGCAAAAAGGGCGAGTGAGGTTATATGAACAATACTCAATTCTTTGTATTCTATTACTATACAACTAGTTTGTTGAGTTAGCCATGTGTGTCGCTTATATTAGACCATGTGTGTCTAAGCTTGAGTAGTAGGTAGTGGCCATTTGCCGTAAAGTTATTAATGGATTTAGACAGTTTGAAGTTTAATTTTGCAGACGCTTAACAAAAGTAATAGGTATCAGAAAAAGGCCATGTGTGCCTATTGCGTAGTTGAGTCGCCATGTGTGCCTATAGCCTAGTTTAGTAGCCATGTGAGCCACGAGTCAGCCATGTGTCTCGCTTATAATTGGACTATGTGTGTCTAAGCTTAACTAGTAGTGGTCATTTGCCGAAAGGTCATCAGTGCATAGATAGTTTGAAATTAATTTTGCAGTCGCTTTACAAAAGTAATATTAGAAAAAGGGCATGTGTGCCTATGGCTTAGTTGAGTAGCCATGGGAGCTATGAGTCGGCCATGTGTGTCTATGCTTGAGTAGATACTAGGCTACATGGCTAGATGCGCCAACAGTTTATAAGGCTAGATGCGCTTACAGTTTACTAGGCTAGACGCGCCTACAGTTTATGTGGCTAGATGCGCTTACAGTTTACTAGGCTAGACGCGCCTACAGTTTATGTGGCTAGATGCGCCTAAAGTTAACAAGGCTAAATGGGCCTACACTTTACTAGGCTAGACGCGCCTGCAGTTTGTGGCTAGATGCGCCTACAGTTTACGAGGCTAGATGGGCCTACAGTTTACAAGGCTAGAGGCGCCTACAGTTTATGTGGCTAGATGCGCCTACAGTTGACAAGGCTAGACGCGCCTACAGTTTGCAAGGCTAGACACACATACCGTTTACATGGCTAAATGCGACTACATTTTACAAGGCTAGGTGCGTTCCCGTTCATAAGACTATGTGCATTTAGATACAAGGATAGAAGCGCCTTCTAGATTAAAAATCTAGGTGTATACTTATGTTAAAAGGCTACACGCGCCTTCTAGATTAAAAATCAAGGTGTATATTTAGGTTAAAAGGCTACACGCGCCTTCTGATTACAATGCTAGAAGTGCCTTTAGTTTGTCAGGCTAGACTCGCCTATATACGAGCCTTCAGCTTGTAGGCATATGTCTTATTGTTAACAATACCTAAAGCTGATTGATCAAATGTATTTGTGGTTATTGTAGGTCGAAGACCTTTAAGTAGCTATATTACCATACTATTTTGTCCCTTGTTATCATAAAAAGTTAATTTAATTTTATATGCAGTTATAATAGACAAGTGCATTAGTTTCAGAATGTACTAAGTGTCTTGACTTGTTGAACTTGATAAATGACGAAAGTTTCCCTATACTAAGTATACACTTTTTAGTTGAATGGGCTATGTGTGTCGCTCGAACATAATTATGTGGCATACAATTATTTCAGTTGGACAAGTTAGCCATTCTTATTTAAGTGTACCATATAAGAATGTTAACATTATTAAATAATTCTGTGAATTTTCTATAGAAGTTTAGCTTTCTGAGTATTTTTACTGATTAACTAGATTGACAAGAAGGATAAATAAAACACCATACACTAATATCATTTATTTGTTCTAATGTTTGCGAGGTCATGAAACGCAAACAAGTCATTGAAGGAAGAAAGCGACGGCCCAATAGAGGAACGCAGATCACCATCCCGTCACTGATGCCTCGTTGGTGGCGCCACGCCGGCCGCTGTGTCTCGAGGATTTCTGAGCCGTCACCGTGGTACTACTTGGATCGTCGAAGTGATTTCAGGATATCAGTTGGTTTCATCTTCATCCCGAAACGGGAGGAAGGGCGGAGTGTGTATGTAAATTAATATTTGCATAAATTATTAGAACTTGATTGTGTAATTCGTTACTTTCAAATATTGCATTATTTTACTCTTCGATTCAAACTTTGCTGATGATGTGACTGTAAATGTTTTAAAGTCCAGTTTTGACATACCTTCCTACTTATTTAAAAAGATGCTAAAACTTTTATCAAAAAGACTATTACTTACGAGTAGGTACGAACAGGGAATTGTCTTATTTGGCGACTTTAATATTTATATTCTAAATATAAGTAGCAGAAATATGAAAAACATCACTTTTTAATTGTAATGATAACTTACCAATTACTTGCCACGACAAGCTTCCTAATTATGGAAACCACTTGAATAACACCAATATCATTGATCTATTTAGAAATTATGTTATCAAGCCTTAGATAGATAAGGTAAAAAGTTGTGCACTTTGTCCTCTTGGATCATTCAGCTCAATCAGAGATTTGATACTAGTACTTTTACAAAACAAAAAAATTGTTGTTTGAAAATTTATTTTCTAGATCGCATTCTTAACTGTGTTTTGCAAATGTTTTCTTGAATAATAAGGTAAAAATAATAAAGCGTATAGAGCTTTCACTAAAATAAAAGAGACCGAAGTGGCAGTAAGGTACTTACATGAAAACATAACTTAAGGGGTAATAAAATTATAGAGTAATAGCACAGTAAATATATATGCTATGGTAATAGGTCGTATAAATACAAATATATAGTTTCGTATTATGAAAAGTACTGTTAGTTAAAATCCATCATTCATCCAGCATAGTGGGTTTAAAACAGGATTTAGACCTACTACTACTACCTAGTACCTACTACCGAGCGAAACAGAATCTGTATAGATAGACTTTGAAACCAGTCAGCCTCAATGTTTGTGTTAGTGACACTGCTATTGATGGCTGATGGCCGAAAGCCATAGCCAAGACATATAGGCACTTTTGGTGATTAGTGGTTACTGGTTAATTATAGGACTAAAGAAAGACAAATCTTTAACTGTAGGTACTGAACTGTAATAGTATTTATTCTAAGGCCCGTGGGTTCTGATAGGTTTGATATAAATTGTACAGGATTGAGTTAAGAGTCGAGCGGTGATGTTTCGGTGTTCCGATGCATGAAATGTAATTGAGAAGTCTATTGATACATTATGTGCGCCTCTTTAATAAATCGTTAATTTTAAGTTAGAGACCCGAGTATTCGCAGGTTTAATAAATGAGCGACATACAGATAAACTATTATTTACAAATAATACATGGAAATTTCCAATGCTTGATTTTTGAGAAAGTACTCTTTATGACCTTTAAGTATCTTACAATTTTACCGTTGCTTACTGACATAATAGTACATTAAAAAAGCGCAATTAACAAAAGAAACGCCTCGTGTAGACTTATTCATAGACATGTTTGAAACTTTTGAGGATGTAAGTAGCTGGTCACGTACTGCACAACCGGAAATACTACGAATTTAACGGAATACGTAGTATTACATTAGAATTATTTAAAAGTGATTTTCAAACATAGAATAATGAACGTCTGATGTGCGTAGTTAATCCCACGAATATTAAATACATTCAATTTGGTAACTTCAGATGTGAATTGTTGAACTTAATAATAATATGAATCAAACAAAAAATAATAGAAATAATGAAAATATTACTTGGTATATCTATATAGACACAAATCTTGTTGTTATTTATAATATCGATACAAAGATTTCAATCTATTGTTACGCTTTATATATATTTTTGCTCAGAATAATTGATTATGTCGTGTAGTTTAATAGTTTGTGTCCTCTTTTAACTTAAGGCGTCATAAATCGGAACAATTCTGTAAAAGTAAATGTTGTAATGTATGGGTACATTCGTATTACCAAATGATGCATTCACATCATTTGTATCACGTTCGCATTATTTATCTGACGTTTTACCATGAAACGCTTAGAAGGACTTTCAAGGAAAAGAAATCGCTTTCAATTCCTGCATATCTATAATCTAGCAATTTGTACGTTATAATTTATACTTACTTGACATAACTTTTTATTACTATTTATTCAAGATCAATTACAAATTTAATCGACCAAACAACAGAAATCAACACGTTTTAACAATGAAAACTACTAGTGTTGTGGCTGGGCAGCCAACTAAAAGGCTGGCAATCCACAGATATTAAATTTATTTTAAAATATAAAAACCTAAAAATAAAATCACAAATTAATATAAGTACAAAAAGTCAAAACAGAACGTTACTTACAAATTTATCTACTACAAAATTGGTCTTACCTGCAGGAAATTCCTTACAGGTTTTATAATGGCAATAAAAGTAAAATAATAGTTTAATAATATAATTTAGTCGATTTAAAGGTGAGCCGAAACAAATCAAATATTTTTTATATTGATGTCTAAACACAAAAAAAAAAACAATGTCATGGAAACGACACGACGTTCCAAATATTATTTTTCAGAACAAACTCATAAAAATTTGACAAATAGTTTCGAATTACATGCAAGGAGGTTATAAAAATGATACCGTGAAAATATAAAATAAAAATAATATGAAATAGGATAGTAGCGAGCGACGCAACGCTACAGTGTCATAATAAATTAACAGCAAATATAATATAACATCGTTTTGAGACCTAAATAATAATATTAAAAAAATAATGGGAGCCTGATGGCCTGTAACTCAGATTTTTATCTAGCTCAGGTATCAGTCTCTCACAAACTTAATTTATTGTAATAAGTAATGATCTCTGTCTCTTATAGAATAATAATGTAAGTTTGTGATGAGAGAAATAAACGTTTATTATTAAACGTTTATTATTAATAATATATTCTGGCAAGTTCTCTTGTACTTAGATAAATAGAAAATTAAATTAAAATACGGAGGTCGGTCAGCTCACCCTTCGCGAGTTTTATTGCCAGTTCTTTCTCCGAAGGGCCTCCCCATTTGTGAACTGGTGGTCGAGTCAGTAGTTTGCCTTGATTTAAAATAACTATTAATCTAGTTCTTTTCAAATAAATCTAAATATCAAATAGATAATTTTCCTTGCCTCAGTAAAGTCATAAATTAAAAAAAGTAAATACCGTATCCCGATTCCAAACAAAATAATAAAATTTAAAATCTGAGGGTCGGAACGGAAGGATCTGAAATCAGACGGAAAGAGACATAAAATAAAATAAAATATATATAAAAAAACATACAGTGAAATGCTAAAAATAAGTGATACTAAAACGCTCGCAGAAATCTGAGATGTGCATAGGTAGGTACATTTACATTGAAAATTATTATTTTAACTATTATCATGTTTTTATAAATTTTGTTGAGATTATACTTCATATACTGTGATTATAATGCCAAATGTTGTATTTATATTAAAATTGTATTCTGTAAAAATAAAGAAACTGACTAGGTACTTGTTACATACAGTGCACCAGGAGGTAGCACTATGTCGGATGGCCGAATGTTGTATTTCAAAAAAGTAATGATAAAAATAATTAACATTATTGTAGTACAAATTGTAATTATGACTGGCAATACTTTTAAGTTTAAATTGAGAGAAAGCGCCGCCATGGCGCCACTGTGTTTTGAACGGGGATAGACAAAATGGTGGCAATCTACCCGTAGGCGGACAGTCAATTGTGTTCGAGTTGTCGAGTCGAAAGGACGTTATCCAGTGATTGTACGAAGGAAGCATGAATAAATGGATGCCCATACTGCTGAGTTATTATTTCATCACATGAGTGTAGATAAAATAAAAAAATCTATACTTACACTGCGTTACGTAATACAAGAAATTAAAGAACAATTTATTGTTTAATCATCATTTTGTACCGTTGCGTTATTCCCAACATCAACATCTCAGCCACATGGAATTTTCTTTCATTCGTCTTTTTCATTGCCCAATATTCTGATCTATACATGACGACAGGTCTTATCATGGACTTAAAACTTTAAACAATGTTCGTTTAAAGTTATTGTTTAATTTACCGAAATTCAAATAGACATCTACCCCTACAAACAAAAATACATCCGAGATTACTTAAAAATTGTTAAGTATAACAATAGTGGGTACACTAGAATATCGAAAAAGTGACAATTCGAAACATGCTAATTAAATTATATAGGTAACATAAATAGGTCTATACCGTTTTGTAAAGATACTATAAATGTAACTGTGATCATCTGATCATAGTATTTAGAATGGTGATGCGAATTTACTACTGTAACACACAAATCGTAACGTCATAAAAACAAAGCAAGTGACGCTAATAGAAAAAAATATAATAGTAAAACACTAGCCTCATACATAGACTTCCGGATGGAATTTCTAATCTATCTATAAGGCTATAATAGTAGTTCTTTTAAAGCCTGACCAGAAAAATAAAAAACCTCGCCATGTTGCGGAAATGTGACGAACTAAAATTTTCTATATAATTTGACATTAATTGTAACAATGAAGAGGCGAAAGTGGCGGCGGGCGGGCGCCTCAAGCCAGGATTTTATTATTCTGGCCAGGCTTTATATTACAATGTGGATGCATATTTAAATTACTTTAAAAACACAAGCGTGGTTTTTTAATCCTATTATACATTCCTAGACAATCATACATAAGATATTGTAGTATTGTTATCGCAATATCTTTTATCACATACGTGACGATTGTGTGACCTTGCGGCGCTAGGATAAGCCGATTGAATCATGCACTAATCATGCAACACGTTGTGTAATCTATACATAAGTACTTGTATTTAATCAAATTTGCCTTGTCATGTACTCTATCTATATGTATAATAATTTGTATTTTTTGCGAACGTTTATCATTTTGCCCTTTTATCGTTCTGTGACTTAAGAAAAAGTCACAACGTGTAAGGGCACTAAAAGTTAGTTCTAGTAGTCCTCTGATGGTAGGATAATGATAAAACCGAACATCCCCCCTCCAAGGTCCGTGGAGGGGGCGCTCCGTCTGGTGCAGGCGTTCCACTACATGATTCACAATTTTAACTACATTTTTGCATCAATAAGATTCGCCCCCTCCGAAGGCCAATGCCTCAACACTGAGTACATTAAAAACAGATAGCCCCCCCCCCCCTGGAAGGACAGTGCCCCAGCAGTGGGGACATTAAACAGATGATGATAAAACGTATCATCCCCCCCCCCCTCCTGAGCCAAATTTGCTCCCCCCCTCGACCACTCCTGGCTCCGTGTCTCACAAGCAAGGCCGGCGCCCCAACAGTGAAGACATTAAACAGATAAATAAATAAATAAATAAATAACTTCTTACATTCACACCAATTATCTAAGCCCATTTTAATTTCATTAAGAAACTGTATCATGGAAAACTTGATAACGGATAAATATATACTTAAATACTTTTTGTTTGTAAATACATACTTAATATACATAGTAAACACCCAGACCAAGACAAATAGACATGTTCATGCACACAAATATTTGTCTTGTTCGGGAATCGAACCCGAGACCTCTGGCGCAGAAGGTGGGTAGCCTACCCCTGCGCCAAATCGGTCGTCAAAACAGATGATGATAAAACGTATCATCCCCTCCCAAGTCTGTTGAGGAGGCGCTCCGTCTGGTGCAGGCGTTCCAGTACACGACTTACAATTTTAACTACTTACAACATTTTTGCATTCATCATTTTACCACGTGAAATAAGCTAAGATTCCCCCTGATCCAACTCCCCCCCACCTAATCCCCCCCCCCCCCCCCCCCTCGACCACTCCTGGCTCCGCGTCTCGCAAGCAAGGCCGGCGCCCCAACAGTGGAGACATTAAACAGACGAAGATAAAACGTATCATCCCCCCTCCCAGGTCCGTCGAAGAGGCGCTCCGTCTGGTCCAGGCTTTCCAGTACACGGACAAGTACGGCGAGGTGTGCCCCGCCAACTGGACGCCCGGCGCCAAGACCATCAAGCCCGACGCCAAGGGCGCACAGGAGTACTTCGTCGACGCCAACTAAACTATAACATTTGTCATATAAAAAGGTGTACAAAAAATAACCAATAATATTTCAGGAAGTGATTCTACCCGTGAAACTACAGAACTTTCCCTTAGTAACATAGGTCGAATTGTAAAAAAAAATTTTTCGTCATCCCAATTTATAACAAGATGTAAAAATACCAATTATGTTTTAGGAAGTAATTCTCCCCGTGAAACTGCAAAACTTTCCCTAACAAACATAGGTCGAAATAAATAAAAAAAAAATCGTCAACTGATACAAAATCGGGATCGGGAAGGGAAGGATCGGGTTGATGGGCAGTTTAATATGGGACGACGAAAAAATTGTTGATATTTCGACCTACGTTTCTAAGGGATTCTTTTGCAGATTCATGGGTAGAATAATCACTTCCTAAAATATAAAAATTGCTTATTTTTTATGGCGAGACCATCAAGCTCGACGCTAAGGGGCGCAGGAATACTTCGTCGACGCCAACTAAGCTATATGACACACCACACGTTTCAAATTAAGGGGCTGACATGAGACAACTAGCGCCGCCAATCCATTTTATTGCTAGTTGGCCCATGTCAGTTTCATAATATCCGGGTAGACGATCTGTTTTGTTCACGAGCAGTATGAGCAGAAAATTTAACTGGAAAGTTTTAAGTAATATTCTAATAAATGTGCAGATGTAAAGTTTGGGTTATTGTAAATCATTTTGCTTTAATAGAAATGACAAAATCGTCTGCTCAGTCTAATAGTGATCATGATCAGTGACAGTGTAACAATATTCTCATGAGAGGTATAAAAAAAAAGATGAAAATTAATCGTTATAAATTTTATTACTTACTGAATGTATGGGGAGAGTAAACGCAAAGTTTACCTTACTACTTTAATTTAAAAAATATACTTCATGATAAAATAATTGTGATACTGATCTGATTCTGTATAATAGAAAGCATCAAAGTAATAATGACTGCACATTCACTTCTATCAACATAAAATGTAATATGTAGGAACTTAGTTGTATTAGCGCTTGAATAACATTTGTGATTTCATACATTCTGTTGAACAGAGTCATGGCTATTCTTGTATTGTTACTGTTAAGTATGTTATAGAGTAAATTAATGGGTGTTTTTTCACATAGCACATGTGCGTTTGCGAATCTCAGCGCAAATATGCAGTCTGACAATAAGAACGCGTGGCAATACCTCTCGCAATTAATCAGTATTCTCATGTCCTGTGGTATAACCGTGTATGGAGGCTGTAATAAATGCTGTGTTTTTGATACTTACTGGTCTTTTATTTCAACTTGATCCAGAGAATATGTAATTAGTTTAAAATTCCAAAAAATTCAAAATTCACTTTTATTTATTCAATTTAGGTTTGCTTAACAACATTATGAACGTCAATTAAGCTACGCCATCGGTTCGCAAATCCTACGGCAGGAGACCTTGTACGAGAAGAACCGGCAAGAAACTCGCCACCGTCTATTTTTTCCCTTCTGTCTTAATTTATAAGTACAGAGATAGGTGTTATTGTTGATCGAAGGAACCTACAGAGTCGTCAAATTTGAAAAATTACCTTGTAACACCGTATTTTTTTGAGAATGGAAGTTTTACCTTTTCGCCTGGTTTCGCATAGCGATCCTTGTTTATACACACTAACTGTCACAGAATCCTTTCCGTATTGATTGATTTTGAGCTCTGATTTATTCACTTCACTTTGATTAAAGTGCAAACATCTCTCCAATAGAATTATGTTGACCATAGATGTATTATTCCTGTAGATGGAGCATAAAAATATGAACGATTCCTTCTATAATCGACTCTCGTCTCTCAAATGGCGACATTTCGTGTGTTAAAAAGAGATAACAATAGCCCAACGTGTGCGTCCTAATGAGCCGCGCACCACTTAAAAGTGAACGTCATATTTGTTTGTTAACCAGCTGGTTACAAAAGCTTCAGAAAGAAAATCTTTTTTTGTAGTAAAATATAGAAAGATTTGATGGTGTGGTGCGGTAAATCTGTTATTTGTTAAGAATGGCCTGTACTGTTTCCGGTTATTCAAGCAGAGTGAGTGTTTTGAAAGAAAATAATGAACAGATATCATTTCAGAGGTAAGTCACACTCATTGTTTTGTGTTTTTGCGAACACATTTTTATAACTTACTGGTCCGTATTTGCAAAAACTAAATCGCTGTACGTGTATACACAGTTTAACATTGACTTAGTTGAAGAAAATCGGGTGTTTTTAGGCTAAAAATATATAATTTAAAGCCAATTGGGGTTTTTTGACATTTGACCAACCTGATAGTGTTGTAGTCCGATTTTATTATGTAATATCGATAAAAAATTGTAATGTTACCAATTTTGTATTTAAACTTAATTTTTCTCAATTTTAAACAGATTTCCCACCGCGCGCCGCGCCGCCGTCGATGTAAAGGAAACATGAATAAGAAACGTAAGAAAAGGCGACGATTGGAGACCTTCGCAACAAACAAGAATATGCTCGATGCACTTATTAAAGCAAATTGTGGATTTAAACTTAAAAAAAAATTATACATTAAGAGTATAAAAATTAGCGTGAAATCTGTATTTTTTTTAGTTGATATCATTCAGCAGATTATTTAATTTAATAAATTGATTAGAAATCTCGTTCAGTTTTACGACTATACCTCCTAGTATATATAGTATAATTATCATCATTATCATTTTAATGTCCTCACTGCTGGGCTATAGCCCAATTAGCCCATATAGCCTTCCCTGTGCATGAAAACACCATAGGTAGAACGGGCCATAAGTGCCATAACCCACCACGCGAAGCCAATGCGGATTGGTGGGTGAGGGTGCCAACGACTGCTAATGCAACCAGGACCAACGGCTTAAGCTTAACGTGCCTTCCGAAGCACAGAGGAGACCGAGATAATAAAGTTTTGGGTCACCATTCAGGGGGGCAATTGCGTAAGATAATCGTATTAATTTGACAGTTCATATCGAATTCAATCGGCTGCAATTTGTATGGAATGACATTTATTTTGATACAATATGAATTGCAAATGAATACGATTGACTTTAGGCAATTCCATAGCAGATGTCCAACCGCAACGAATGTTGCTTAACATCAACCACCGGATGCAGAATGCGCGTACCAATGAGCCATCGATCTCCTCAAGTATAATTATAGTATCTACTTCATATAATATGGCACTGATTCAAAATTAAAGGGCTTGCTTAGACCATGAAACTGAATATAAAAAAAAAACTGTCACACTAGATCGATCAGCTGAGCGTGCGCTTTTGTCTGGAGGGAAGAAATTTTTGCCATATTTCGACCTATGCCGAAGTTTCATAGCATAAACAAAATTCTAAGGCCGTGAGCACTTTGGACACGATTAGTACTAAAATAAAAACTGACAGAAAAGCGGATTATGAACCGCCCAATTACATTAAGTCTCTAGCCGCATTGAAAAGCGCGAAGAGCTCTATTCAATGCGGCGTAGTTTCGATCAGCCGTATTGAATACGGCGTATCTTGAATCCGCCGCATTACAATGCGGTGCTGTTTTCCAATACAGCTAGTTGCTATGTAATTGGTGAAATATACAATACGCCTGCGATATATACATATGCATTGTAATTTTATGTATCGCATTGCATTTAACTTATTTTTAAATGTTTTATCGATAACTTGTAATAAAAAAAAACCACAGCACTATCATTGCATCATCATCATCTAATGTCATCTAGCATTGCATAGTCAAAATGGAGACATTCACTAATTACGACGCAACAGATTAACATGTATGTCTCTTTCTATCTTATGACAATTTGATAGTGTTAGAAGGGGTAAAGGATGGGTGAGTTATAGCTTATTTTTGTGATCCATCTACAGGAATAATACATCTATGATGTTGACGAGGTTGTTTTGTTTTCATAACGTCACTTGATAGCTGTCTGACGTGCGACAATGACAGTTGACGTTTGGCGGGCGGTTGACAGTTGCATTGACCCGCACAGACCAGAGTTCCGTCAGGCGAGAACAGAGATGCCTGGTCGAACTTGTAATTTTCTTTTATTATTAGAAAACATTTTAATAAATGCGGAGCTTTTAAATTCATGTGAAGTATTTTTGTTATCTTTGTATTAGCTTGATCATAGCCAATTTGATGGCCAATTTCTTTTTAATGTTTTATCTTTGTTGCGTTCTGCCAAAGAGATTTCGTCTTTTTAGAAGCGACGGACTTGTGTTTTGGCACGAGTCGTGAGACGGAACACGCCGGTGAAAGTGATTCGTCATGGCTTGTGTGGCACTTTGCTTGATCTACCGGAATGGAATTGCAATCGGAGATCTGTAATTAATTTTATCGCGATGGAGTTCTTCAGGTGAGCGACATGTGAAGTTAAGAAGTGTCTCACGTTGGTTGGAAGTGATTTTCTATGAGTCGGATGTAAATAGTGACTTTGTTCGATTTTCAGGTGAATGCGCCTTTGTGCGAGGTTTGCACGCGGGATGGGTAACCATGTCGCTGGCCTAATGGCGTGATTAACGTCATGAAATTATGCCCGTTTAGGTAAGTTCATGACAAGTTCGTTGTTCCACATGTTCGTACCGCTTCATCACAAAATGGCGGATCGTACTGACAAAATGTTTTTAATGGTTTTAGGGCTCCATACCCCACCTGTAGCAGGGAGATCCAATTGTCCACGGCCGTGACGTGGAATATTATGTGCGCCGTGTGAGGTTGACGGCCAACCCGCTCGTTTATCCGGAATGTAATGGTCATTGGGTGTTTCAAATTTGTTGACCTGATTTGCCAATTCAGCAAAACTCAGGGACTTCTTGAGGTAACCCGCGGAATCCTAAAATATTGTTAAGCCATGCCGCTGTCCAATTTTTTAACCTAAATGCCAAATATATAACCGGTTCATGTTCGTATGGCAATGTTCATCTACCTGTGCCCGCATGAATTACCATTAGTTTATTTTAACTCAACTTAGAGACATTTATATATATGTGTAATAAGAATGTGTTGTGTGTATTTGTATGGGATATACCACGGACACGACGGGTCTCATTTACCTGTGAGAGTGTCTAGCTGGAGGTGACCGCTCCGGACTGGTTCGCCTGCGGCTAGCCACTTTGCCGTTGAGTGGGTCCGTCGGGGCCTTGGGCTATCCCCTTAACCACTTGTCTGTTAAACTGTCATTTTCGAAATCCCCCAAACTGTGGATGCCGGAATCCGGCAATTAACAGACAGGGTTTTTGGCGCGCTCTTTATTTTATTTTTAAATGGCAAGCGGTTCATAAAATCATTGAACATTCAGCCTAGATTATACTTTACATATTGTTTTTTTGTTTAAAACAAAACACACGTTTTATTTATTAAATAAAATTCAAAAAAAAACTTTTCATTTTGAAAATTTTAGCCGGATTCCGGCTTTCAACAGACCGAGCATTTGGCGGAATCCGGCAATCAACAGACAAGTGGTTAATAAAGGTATCATACCACTGATAAGAGTGATGTTACACATATAACATTTTAAGTAAAACGACAATAATGTGTCGTATCCTAGTTAAGTAATTATAATTTATTTTATTACCATTAATACCATTATATTGGTTTTGTACTAATTGTATCTGCACCGATTAAAGGTTTAATAATGCACCAAGCCTGAGTTTTCATTGAGTTCACTTTGTTTCGATCTGGGGTTTTTTTTTAAATACATTTTTAGATATTTCAGCACTTCTATTTACAAGTTTAATAATTTTAGTAACTTGCATTTGTGATTAATATCAACGGCGCCCAAGGTTAATTATAACCCCAGATGTCTGAGCTACGCCTACCTACGACCCTAAGTGTAGTTTGAGTTAGCCGAGTCGAGAACAACTTACTAGGGTTGATTCCAGTGAGATTCTAACGGGTCCCCCAAATTCTCTAACGGGTACCCCAATTTCTCTATACCGCCAAAAATTCTTATTACAACCTTCACATAAGTATAATACGAAAGTTATTTTTCATCACAGTACAATTTTGCTCATTACCTACAGTAAACAAGGAATCAAATAGTTTAATGGACATACTAATCTTTATCTTATTCCCATTATGGAATTATTAAAAAGAAAACGAGTGCTGTTACTGTATTGTAAGACACGAATAGGTACCAAAATGACCATGAGACACCAGCTCGCTTACAAAAACTAGACATGAGAGAGAGACAGAGAATGTCTAACTACCTAGTTGCACTAGGAAATCTATCCATAAATAAGTAAGTAGGTACACTCTTCGGTAATTCAGTTATTATTATTACCTATTCTCTTTAGGTCATCATCATCATAGCGTATGGCTAGATTGCGTCATCCTAAACCTCAAAATTTAAGGGTATTTATTTGATTGAATCAGGCGTCGCCTGGCGGAAGTCCCTAACCATTGTGAAAAATAAATATACGTAGCTTTCTTCCGCAAATAATTACAAAACGTGCACCTTCATCCGATCACACTACCTACTCAAAACGTGCACCTTCACCAACCACACTACTCTACACGTGTTTCGCCCCAACCCGGGGCATCCTCAGGAGATGCAATGCAGAGATCTCCGTATGTAATCCAGCACCGAATGCCATTCGGTTACATATATTTATTTTTCACAATGTTTAAGTTTTTTAGCCAATCTACGGCTGCAGGTGATAGGTGGTGAATCTCTGCCAAGCCACCCGGGAAGAGGTGCAGTGGGCAGTCCTCGACTTTATGGAATAGGGTCTGGTCCGATGCCCCACAATCACAGGTTGGCGAGTCTTTCAGTCCCCACTTGTGTAGATGGTGGTTCGAACTCCCGTGTCCTGTTCTGAAGCGGTTTAGCTTAACCCATAGAGCACGTTGAATATCGCACCCTGCGGGCGCCTTCGTTTGATCGGATACTAAGTGCTTATGAAGGTGATTAAAAGTTTTCCATGAAGAGCGCCACGCTTCGGTTGCGCTCAACTGGGCTTTTGAGACAATCGTCGTTCCAGATGGGGAATCTAGACGGCAAGCAGTAGGGAGGAAGATGGTCTAGTCTAGTGTCTCCTGGATCGGCATCTTCGGGTCTTGACACTTTTCCCATTTAGCAACTGCCGCGTTGCGACTGCGTATGCCAGGCTAGAGGGGTCGCTTTAATGAGTGATGATGCGCATAGCCTCGTTGAGCTGGATATCTACCTTCTTGGTGTGCGCGCTTCGGTACCAAACTGGTGCACAGTATTCGGCAGCAGAGTAAACCACAGCGAGTGCAGATGTATGCAAGAACGTGGCTGAAGCTCTCCAGGTGGTGCAAGCCAGACTCCTTATAATACCTATTTATCTTGGTTTTCATCTTCTGGGACTGTTTCTCTAGGTGTAGGTAATTTATAAGTTAAGGATCTGGGGCCCGATTCTCAGGCATTCGAACTTTTTCAGTGTGGTAATTCGTATGTCGAACATTTTGTTTGTGGTTTCTATTGAAAAGTTAGAACGTTTCAAACAAACTAAGCTGTCTCACATGTCAACAAATTCATTTTGACAGCTAAGTTCGTATACGAACGTGTGCGTTACCGCTGCAAAAACTTGTGCTTTAGAGAGATGAGACCTTATCAGATAATTAGTGTGTCGTGAGGAGAAATTTGTTTACTAATAGCAAAATTTGTGTGAATTGTAGTTTTTGAGATATTTGACAAAAACTGTTTTTGCCAGGGTCACGTTTTAAACGTTACCCTGGCAAAAAAAGTTGTTTTAGCTCGGAACTAAATACATGAATAGATAGCTTTTGTTGCGTTGTAAATGTTAGCAAACAGCAAAAATTGTGTGTGTTATGGTTCTTGAGTTATTTGAGTTTTTGCTGGGGTAACGTTTTGGGATTTTCCATATCTCAGAAACGGTTCAACGCAGAAGTTTGAAAAAAATACCAGTAAGAGACCTGAATTTGTTTAAATTTGTTTAAACATTAGTTTTTGATTTGGTTGTCGTAAACCAACGTAATTAAATTTTTTTGAAAATCAGAAAAAACAGATTTGTAAGTAAACTATTACATTTACAACCAAACAAACAGCCGCAAAAAACACCCGTGGTAGACACTTATTATGTCTAGAATTTTAGATCTTGTAACTTTACACGATTTAAAGATAAAGATAAATTTGATTAATTTTAGACTGGTCGTACTTTAGAGATCGATTACACAGTTTCCATAACATTATGGCACATGGCATACATTAAACAAATTTAAGTAATTCATGAACATTAGTTCCTGTTAATTTTAGCTTGCAATTACAGCTATCATGAAAGATATATCAAAAACAAGATTGAGACAGCAATTCTTTAATAAGCCGACCAAATTGTAAAGGTCACTTATAAGCGACCGCACCATACGTACGGGCTATCTTCGTAAATTAGCAGCTTAGTATCCGATGTTTTGTACAGTTACGCAGAAAAACGTTATTGGTAAAGTATTGATTCTACTAGTTTTCTATTTTATAAGTAAAAATCATGTTTATTAATAGTAGTTTTAAATAATTTAATGATTTACGATAGTTATTAGTTTAAAGGCAAATAAACAAAGGTTGGTCAGTAGTAATCTATATCTACCTAAGTAGGTAATAATCTCAGTAAGCAATTTATAGTGTGATTTATTTGTCAGTACCAATCATGTACCAATAAATACATTTACCTATAGTAATTTGTTGTTTCTCTTTAGTCAAACCAATTGTTTTATTTTTATACCACAACGCAACGAAAACGCCACGCTAAACTTTTTTTACTTTCGCGATGCAAGTCGGTTCTCGCCTCGTTCGCCTATCGCAATTATACTTCATGCTTCGTCCTCAAGATTAGCTTGATTTAACACTTGTAGTACGCCCTAGTAATCGCCAATTTCACACTATATTGAGAATATACCTATTTATAAATTAAAAAAGTAATAAAAGACAATTATTATTTTTTAAATTTCAAATGCGGGTATTCAAGAGCGCCCTGGCTCAAGCGCCCGTCATAGCTGTCATTCGCTTTCTAGTGCGTCGCCGTTTCACATCTAGTTTTTAAATTGTGTTAAAAAACTTGTTAGTTGTTGTTAAAAGTGATTATTTAGGATGCCCAAACGCAAAAAAGATAATTGTGAACACATTAAACGAAAAATTATAAGATTGGAGAGGAAGTTGGAGCGAAAAAAGAAGCACCACCACCGCTAAGATTCATCTTGTTCTGAGTTATCGGAACAATTCTATCGCTCGTCGTCCTTATCTAAAGGTACGTTATGTATTTTTATACATTCATAAGTCACTGGCCTTGACATATTATATTGCATATTGAAGTTCAGTGACCTGGTTTTCTAACGTTTCGCAAAAAATGCAAACGATAATTACGTTCAACGATAAAACGTTTTGACTATTTAACTACTTATTACTAAGTTTGTAAAATAAATACTTTTTGATAAAGTATAACAAAATTATTAATTAATTTTAAAGTTATATTATAATTGAACATAAATGCATTAGTTCGTCACAGACTTTTACAAGTTCTCGTATAAGTAGATTTCAAACAGTTTGCGGGCAGTACTTTCTATGAACTGGGACTGCTTCTTACTGAAAATAATTCACATAAGTGACTAAGCTAAAAAACAGCTTTGTACTCTAAAGTATTATGCTTATTATGATGTGTCGATTTTCAATAGTTAGCGGACAGTACTTTTCTTTCGAACTGGTACTGTTAAACAGTTTGCGGGCAGTACGTTCATTGAACTGGGACTGCTTCTTACTGAAAATAATTCACATAAGTGGCTAAGCTAAAAAACAGTTATGTACTCTAAAGTATTATGCTTATTATGATGTGTCGATTTTCAATAGTTTGCGGACAGTACTTTTTTTTCCGAACTGGGACTGTCTCTTACGAAATTTAATTGCATACCTAAGGTTAAGCAATACATAATCTCAAATAATGATAACATAATCATCATTATATACACTGCAGTCACTGGGTCCTACAAACAGTACAACGGGACTGTTATAAGGTACTACTAAGTGTTGTTTGCGGACAGTACGTGTTGTTATAACTGGGGACTGTCTCTTACAATATTATACTCTGTCCCTTACATACGACCAAGAGGTCATAGTTGGCCTCGACGCACCATGTTCTAAGGGTTAACCTGAAGGATAATGAGAACAAGTGCTGGAGCCACTTCTGGAACCAATCCCCAGTACATCCCAGTCTGAAAACATTACAAATATACAGCATGGTCATTCGTCGACTGAGGCTCCGAAGCGTGATAGACCTTCAGATCAAACGTCTGCTCTTGAAATAGAAAACATACAGTTAGATAGTGAAGTATTAGAAATATCAGGTACTGACCCTACTTCAGTCAGAAGTGCTGGAGTTTTCCAGCACTGGGACACAACAGGTACTAACAAAGAATTGCGTAAAAAACTCAGAAGTACGTGATCCCAGAAAATTGCAAATTGATTGACCCACCTGAGCTTGATCCTAAGATTAAAGCTGCTGTTTCAGATATTATTGCTAAACGCAATAAGGTCATTCAACTGAAACAGAAGGAATCGACTGCTGGAAAAACTTGTCTGGTAAAATCTATACTATTATATTGTCTGCAAATGAGAAAAATACAGCCTTGCTAAAACACTTATGGATTTGGCAAAAATTATGTGTGATTGTAAACATTCTAATTCAATTTACAATTTTCTTTCTGAATGCCGTGAAGATGGATCTAAGGGATTCTCTTCAAAATATTAAAATTGATAAACAATTATTCGGCGAAAACTTAATGGAAAACATAAAATCAGCTAAAGCTATTAACAAGTCTGGCACAGACCCAAAACAATCAACGACACAAAAGTTTCCTAATAAGAAGCCAAGCTCTAATCCATACAGTTCTTCGCGAAATTTAAACTGGAAGGGTCCGGGTCCTAGTCGCAGGCCGACGGGCCCTCCCAGGACGAAGAAGCAGTCGCAGTATCCGTGGCAGAGACAGAACAACAGCCGACGCTAAATACGTTAACGCATTCAGGTCGTTTATCATTATTCTATAAAGAATTTTTAATGATTACCAAGGACCCACTGGTTCTTTTTCATATAAAAGGATATAAGATTCCCTTCAATCGAAAACCGATGCAACCTGTATCACCGTCAACCCGAAAATGTAGTGAAAAGGAAAAGGCTCTTTTCATACACAAAATTAAAAATTTGCTGTCTCTGCAATTTCAGAGATAACAGATCTTATCAATATCTATCAACTATTTTTTAGTACCCAAGCCAAATGGGAAGATGCGTTTCATCTTAAACTTATCACTAAATAAATTTATTGACACAAGTCGTTTTAAACTGGAGGATTTAAGAACAGTTATAAAATTGATATCTAGAGATTGTAACCGTGCACAGTAGACCTGAAAGACGCATACTTTTGTTAAAAATTCACAAGGAAGACCGAAAATATCTAAGATACCAATTTGATCAAAAAATATATAAATTTAATGTCTTATTATTTTTGGCTTAAACACAGCTCCTTTGGTTTTCACTAAAGTCATCATGAAACCGGTCATGAAATTCTTAAGATTATGTGGTTACCTGTTAACAATATATTTGGATGACCTCTGTCTAATATAAGGGTCTTAAAACTTACAAGATACCGTAAAGTTGCGTACAAGCTTAGGTTTCATTTTAACTACCGATAAAAGTAATTTTGTACCTTCTCAGTCTTGTAAGTTCTTAGAATATAGTTTAAACTAAAAGAAATTCTAGGTCACTTTGCCAAAATTAAATTTGCAATACAAAAGTTTTCTAACTTAAAAAGGTGTAAAATTAGATAATTTATTAGTTTTATTGGACTGTTAATATCCGCCTGTCCCGCCGTGAAATGCAGCTGGTTGTATACTAAATTATTTGAAATATGTATAATTAGTACATGGATATACCTTGTTACTTGGAACAGGATTTCTATTGGTGGAGCCGCACCAAAATAAAAATAGACAAGTATGACCTGGAAGTTTTTCAGGTGCCTCAACTACGGGGTGGGGAATTGCATGTGGAGACGACAGAGCTAGTGGTTTAGGGAGTGTAAAAGAAAGTAGCAGACAATAAATTATTTAGGAATTCTTGCTGCGTTTATTGGTTAAGATACTAACTGTCAAGTACTTCTACGAACTGACAATACCACGGTAATTTCCTACGTAAACCGTATGGGTGATATACACTCCCCACACCTGACAGAGATCGCAAAAGACCTCTGGCAATGGCGTAAACGTAAAAATCTTTACGATTTTGCATCTCATATTCGATCTTCAGATAATACTATGCAGGCAGACCAAGAATGGCAGCTAGCTGATTATGCCTTTCAACAAATTGTTGAAAACTTTCATAGGCCTGACATTGATACGCTAGTCGTTGAAATAATAAATGTCTATTATGTCTATTTATGTTTTTCGTCCTTTCACAATGATTCTTAAATGTTTAAGTAAGATTATTTCTGACAATGCCACAGATATACTCAATAGTTGTTCCATTTTGGTCCACATAACCGTGGTATCCACTATTTAAGAGTCTTTTAATAAGTAAACAATTCGTTTTCAAAGCAGATTCAAACCTAATTTTATCTACAAATTCCAGCCGCAAACAAATGCGCAACTCCATTACCCTGGTGATGGTGATGATACGAAGAGGCGTCAAACAATTTTCTCTGGACGCCATGCTTCACTCCCTTTTGGATAACTCGTATAAACAATATGAAGTTTGCTATTAAAAGTGGTTTATTTATTGTCAACAAAATAAACTAAACTTATACGAAAGTATCAATTCCCGATATACACCATTTTTTGCAACTGCTTTTAACAGTGGCGCTCAGTATGGCACAATTAACTGTCATCATTCTGCTTTGGCTTTAATAACTAAAATTAATATCTCACAAAATCAAGAAATAAAAAGATTTATTAAAGGAGTTTCTCGTACCAGACCTCCACCCCCTAAATTTAATGAAGTCTGGAATATAGCACAGGTTTTAAATTGTTTTGAAAAGTGGTTTGCTAACGAAAGTTAGAATCTGGGAAAAATATATATTAAAAAAAAAAAAAGAACCCTTTCAAGAATTAATATTTGTAATATTGGAAAGTCTTCTTTATCAATTAAAATCAAAATTCCCCATTCTCATAAAGACATCTAGTGTTGGCGCAGCTCAACCATTGCTCGTTATACCATTCTATAACGAAAAGCCAAGTATTTGTCCTGCAAGAGTTTTGATTACTTACCTTGAAATGACAATGTCTCCGACAATTTATTTATTAGTTACCGAAAGCCATATAAGCCTGTTACGTCACAAGCCTTATTCAAATGGATAAAAAATACGTTACATTTAAGTGGAATTGATATTTTTACGTTCACTGCGCATAATACCCGGTATGCTGCTACGTCAGCTGCGCAAAATTTAGGTTTTAGCATAGACCAGATTATAAAACTGCAGGTTGGTTTTCAGAATCACATACGTTTGCCAAATTTTATAACAGGCCAGTAAACAGCAATTGTGATAAAAAATTTGGCAGCACTGTTTTGAGTGCTTACATCAAAATATTTTTCGTTTATTTCATAAGCGATGTTGATTTTTTATGTAACAAATAATACTTTTTTATTGCTTTTTGGCTCTATGTTGAAAAAATAAAGAAGCAAGCTATGTTATAATTTCAATCTATATTATTCAGTAGCCTCTTACAAGTTTTGCATATTTTTCGAACACTAGTCTCTAAACGTCTACAAGTGTTAAATCAAGCTAATCTTGAGGACGAAGCATGAAGTATAATTAGAGATTAAACGAACTTACCTGAAGTGAAGTTCTATCTTAATTATACGAAGGCTTCGTCCGAAGAGATTAGCATCCCTCCCTCCCAAAAGTACCTACTCCCCTATATTATTCGAAAAATATAATACTCCAAACTAAATGACAGCTATGACGGGCGCTTGAGCCAGGGCGCTCTTGAATACCCGCATTTGAAATTTAAAAAATAATAATTGTCTTTTATTACTTTTTTAATTTATAAATAGGCATATTCTCAATATAGTGTGAAATTGGCGATTACTAGGGCGTACTACAAGTGTTAAATCAAGCTAATCTCTTCGGACGAAGCCTTCGTATAATTAAGATAGAACTTCACTTCAGGTAAGTTCGTTTAATCTCTAAATATTTACCGTTTTAAAGTCCATTGAGCGTTTTCACATTGGATTGGACGATAACGGTAACGAAACGATATCGGCACGATATCGTCGGACTGGCAGTTTGATACAATCACTACTAAATGCTTTCACACTGTGTCGTTCGTTACCGTCAACGATATTGTCTGTCGTGCCAATATCAGTGTAGTATCGTGTCGGTGTCGTTATCGTCCAATGTGAAAACGCCCATTCGCTTAGATAATGTCGCCCTTTTATCGCACCGCATTGGCACGTGCCGCTTTTTGTCAAAGGTTGCCGCCGCATAAACAAAAGAAGCCGCGTGCGGCGTACACCCGCAATTGAATTGGATTTTGGGATTCGGCATTTATTAAATTATATTTTCTATGTTTATTATAAATACAGGTGGTAACGACGGTTGTGACTTGTGACAATTCAGGCGATGATGAGTAGGTAATCATAATAATCATATAAAAATGATTATTATTATTATTCTTTGTAAATCACTTATTTAACTTCTTTTTATATAAAAACTAGCTTTCCGCCCGCGTAGTATACCCGACGTTCTCCCGCGGGAATGTGATATTTTTCCGGGATAAAAAGTAGCCTTAGTTTCTCTCCAGGCCACAACGTATCTGTGTCCCAAATTTCAGCCAAATCCATTGAGCCGTTTTTGCGTGATTCAGTAACAAACATACAAACATCTAAACATCTAAACTTTCACATTTATAATATTAGTAGGAAGTAGGATATACAAATTTTCATTAAGATTGACTTTGGTACCCAACTTGAGTGTATTATTTTATACTAGCTTTCCGCCCGCGGCTTCGCCCGCGTGGTCTTCACAACGTTATCCCGCGGGAATGTGACATTTTTTCGGGATAAAAAGTAGCCTATGTTCCTCTCCAGACTACAAAGTATCTGTGTCCCAAATTTCAGCCAAATCCGTTCAGCCGTTTTGGCGTGATTGAGTAACAAACATCCAAACATCCAAACATCCAAACATCTAAACTTTCACATTTATAATATTAGTAGGATCTGCACTAGCTTCCGCCCGCGACTTCGTCCGCGTGGACATTCGACAAAATACTTAGGGGACCAATAACCAGGATAAAAGTATTCTATGTTTTAATTTTATAAAAATTCGATCAGCCGTTTTTACGTGATTAGGCGGGTCCTCCCTCACCAAGCGAGCAGCCTTGCGCGAGGCAGAACGTTTGCCACGTGCGGCGGGCCTCGCACGAGGCTGCTCACTAATAACAGTTTTGGTTTCATCGAAATCTGTCCAGGATTTCCAAAGTTACAGCGTTGTAAAGTTTCACCAGCTTTTGTAAATTTGCTTTCCTTGCGCGCTATTGCGATGACGTCCTGTCACAGTGACATCTCCGATTGCGGCTGCTGCGGGTGATTTCCGTCCAACTGTACCTACATAGAGTCCGTCCGTGCGCAATTTTCGCGCAACTGGTGCGTTTTTGGCGCTAGTTACAGTACATTTTCTTCGTTCTAAGGTTATGGTAAATGATTAGTATTCGATTTCGACCGCGCGCAGCCGCACTCTAAAACTGTCACCTACTGTCCATTCCACTTATCTGACGAGCACTCTAGGAACAGTTTTTACGGGAAAATGTTTTTTAACAATTTTCCACGCAATTTTTCCATATATATTTCTTACCGTTAAATTAAACTTCCCCCTGGAATACGACAGACATTTTAAAACTAAAATCGGCCCAGCCATTCTTTAGTTTTTGCGAGACTAACGTACATTTTATATTTAAAGATAATCTGACCAGCGAACTTTTGTACGCAACTGTACTAACAAAATATCCATAACATCCCGTTCATTTAAGATGGTTACGCTTATGTATGGCGCGGTCGCTTTTACGTGACCTCTACAATTTGGGCGGGTTACTAGAGAATTGTTGTCATGTTCTTGTTTTTGATATATCTTTCGTGATAGCTGTAATTGAAAGCTAAAATTAACAGGAACGAATGTTCATGAATTACTTAAATTTGTTTAATGTATGCCATGTGCCTTAGTGTTATGGAAACTGTGTATTCGATCTCTAAAGTACGACCAGTCTAAAATTAATCAAATTTATCTTTATCTTTAAATCGTGTAAAGTTACAATATCTAAAATTCTAGACATAATAAGTGTCTACCACGGGTGTTTTTTGCAGCTGTTTGTTTGGTTGTAAATGTAATAGTTTACTTACAAATCAGTTTTTTCTGATTTTCGAAAACATTTAATTACGTTGGTTTACGACAACCAAATCAAAAACTAATGTTTAAACAAATTTAAACAAATTCAGGTCTCTTACTGGTATTTTTTTCAAACTTCTGCGTTGAACCGTTTCTGAGATATGGGAAATCTCAAAACGTTACCCCAGCAAAAACTCAAATAACTCAAGAACCATAACACACACAATTTTTGCTGTTTGCTAACATTTACAACGCAACAAAAGCTATCTATTCATGTATTTAGTTCCGAGCTAAAACAACTTTTTTTGCCAGGGTAACGTTTAAAACGTGACCCTGGCAAAAACTGTTTTTGTCAAATATCTCAAAAACTACAATTCACACAAATTTTGCTATTAGTAAACAAATTTCTCCTCACGACACACTAATTATCTGATAAGGTCTCATCTCTCTAAAGCACAAGTTTTTGCGGCGGTAACGCACACTATACGAACATCTATTGGTTTTTACCACTCGTAGCGTTCGACTGGTTTTCGATCGAACTTTTTCGATTGTGCAATTCTGACAATACAAAAACTGTGTTATATTTGAATTTCGAGCTATAAATGTGAACTTTTCTCGATTGCCTGAGAATCGGCCCCCTGTCCTTATAACGCCTAGGTAGGTATTTGGGCACAGGGTTACTGTCACTCGATGTACTTGCGCGCAAATCTCGCCCTCACCGCCGGCGGTGAAAATCCATAGAAATTAAGTCCGCAAAAGAGCTAGAAAATAGGCTATAGAAAGAGATGCAACGAGCGGCCGTTCGTAATTTGCGCCGTACAAGCTGAATTCCACTTTATTGCGTTATGGCTATGGTTATGGCAAAGAATACTATAATATGGTTATGGTTAGAGTTGCTATTTATTTGGCTTAGCGGAGTGCAGTATCTGTTACTAGTAACTATTTATAAGCCGCGCAGATAAAGAAACAATATGGAAATGGCGGCCGTCTGGTCACGCTATCTCGCTCACACATACCGTCATGCTGCAGTAGACCACGTGGGTGGGTCATGCTATCGCGCTTACACTTAATGCTTGGCCGCCATTTACAGATTGTTTCTTTAACTGCGCGAGTTATAGTAATCTGTGACTTAACTGGCTCATCACAAAAAGAGACATTAAGGGATTTGTTTGCCAAGCAGTTGGAGAGGTGGAAAGCTGATAGGGGATCGATGCCCCACCCGATAGAAATCTAAATTACTTAGTTTTCTAGCTCTAACCGCATCGTTCCTGTCTAGATTTTCTATAAAGGGGCTCACTGAAAGTTCTGCGCTCCTGGCCGCTCACAAATATTTGAATTTCGAATGTTAGTTACGCAAAAGTTTCAGTGTACCCTATGTACTTAGTTTAAATTGTTATATGAAAAGAATATTCGCGAAGTGACAATTTGAAACCAAGAATATGTCTGTGTAAATTCGTGTGGTGAGCATGAAGCTCGACTTAATACTGAGGTACCTAACTGGAGAGTGCAGTACTAACACTTTTTTGTGACCAAAAATTACACAGTGGCTGTCTTCCGTCTCACCTACACTTTAAAAAAATACGTATGGTCATATGAGACAAAGACAACTGACAGCCACTACATACATAAATGTTAAATTTGCTGGGTACACTTTTTTATTCAGGGTGAGAACTCCAGTTACCTCAGTATTAAGTCGAGCTTCATGGTGGTGAGTCTGTGTCTGTCTGTCGTATTGTAGAGTGACCTAGCTAATTCCCTATGTGAGCGATTTTCAAGCATCGCTCCCTAATGAAAGATCCGTCGTTTGGCCTATTCTGCTCAGCTGGCCCTAACTAAACACACGTTGAATGCCAGAATTAACACCAGGCAAAGCAAATCAATGGCTGATGATAAAACGTGTCGTCTCCCCTCCAGGTCCGTGGAGGAGGCGCTCCGTCTGGTGCAAGCGTTCCAGTACACTGACAAGTATGGCGAGGTGTGCCCCGCCAACTGGAAACCTGGCGCCAAGACCATCAAGCCCGATACCAAGGGCGCGCAGGAGTACTTCGTTTACTCCCACTAAACTATAACAACCAGTGATCAGAATAAGGTGAGAGTATATTTACTACAGTTTGTAAGTAGAACAGAGATTAAAATCGGACACTTCCTTAAAACATTCACCTACTAAATCCATTTAGCTAATTAGTTTTTTTTTTAAGTTTTAAGGAAGCCTCTGATTTTTGTCGCTGTTCAACAAACTCAAACTATAGGTAAATATACTCACCCTGGAACACTGTATAATATGACACATCACATTCAAATTAGGGGTTGACATGAGCCAACTAGCGCCGCCAATCGATTTCATGTTATTTCGGGCCGAATAGAAATTTTATTCGTCTGATCGGTATAATACCTCCAAATTGAAAAGCATTAATATTTACACGGGTCATAAATCAAATGGGCCATGACAGTTCATATTGTATCACAATAAATGTCATTTTATTAGTAGGTACATCTTTGGTCATTCCATACAAATTGCAGCCGATCGAATACGATATGAACTGTCAAATGAACGCATTTTATAATGTTGTATAGTTGTTCAATAAATATTAGACGTTCATTCACAAGACCTTGACTGAATCCTTTTTTTAGGAATTAGGCTTATTTAGAAGAAATAAAATAAAATCGATTGGCGGCGCTAGTTGGCTCGTACTAGCCTGGCAGCGGACTGTTTTGTTCACAAGTAGTATGGCCAGAAAATTTATCTGGAAAGTTTTAAGTACCTAATATTAAAACAACTGTTACTGTGCAGATGTAAAGTTGGGGCTGCTCTGGGTTATTATAAAATTATTTTGCTTTAATAGAAATGATATTTGTGAACTTGACAAAATCGTCTGCTCAGGCTAATAGTGATCAGTGACAGTGGAACAATATTCTCATGAGAGGTATAAAAAAAATATGAAAATTAATCGTTATAAATTTTATTACTTACTGAATGTATGGGCACAGAATATATAATAGTACTAACGTGTATGGGTACAGTCACAGATGTAGCTTACTACATAGGTACAGGTGATCTGCGGGTACAGTAGACGCAAAGTTAATCTTACTACGTACCTACGTAGGTGCTTAAATTCATTTGAAAAAAAAAACTTCATGAAAAAATTGTGAAACTGATCTTCATTTATATCATATAATATTACTCGAGTATCAATAAAATTTAAATTACTGTATAATTAATAGAAAGCATCAAAGTAGGTAATAATGACTGCAGATTCACTTCTATCAACGTAAAATGTAATATGTAGGAACTTAGTTGTTTGTAAGTATTAGCGCTTGAATAAAACTTGTGATTTCATAAATTCTGTTGAACGGAATCATGGCTATTCGTGTATTGTTACTATATTTTATAGATATATTCTGTATTTTATAGAGTAAACTAATGGGCTTTTTAACATAGCACACGTGCGTTTGCGAATCTCAGCGCAAATAGGCAGTCTGACAATAAGAACGCGTGGCAATTCCTCTCGCAATTTATCAGTATTCTCATATTTCCTGTTGTGGTATATATAGCCGTGTATGGAGGCTGTAATAAATGCTGTGTTTTTAATACTGGTCTTTTATTTCAACTTGATCCAGAGAATATGTTATTAGTTTCACACTAGTAAAGTATTATATTATCTGTGGTTTCACTAAGAAATCTATCTTTAAATAAATAGGAGTAGGTAAGTACCTACACTCTTCAGTTACCTATTGTTATTATTCACTTTAGGTGAGTGAGGCCAAATCAACCTGGCCAAATGAACGCAATTTTGTTAGTTCGTGAGTCGCAGAATTTCGGTCCTGCATTCGGTTTTATAGAAAAGTGAGCGGGCAGACAACTCATTTTGCGTCGCCCGTAATAGGTAGGTACCTACTTAGGATTTTTCTATGAAGCCGAATGCAGCAGAATTTTTGCTGGTTACGAATTTTACTTTTATTTTGTGGTCTCGAATCCGATGCGATGGCCAAACTTTAAAATGCGATTTCTCAAAAATCTATTTTTTGAGTATTCTTTTTAGGGTGCGTTATATTATTAATTACTTATAAACCCAATCAGTATTATTTAAATAAAATATAATAGAATTAAGTAGGAAGAAACATTAACGCCTGAAAAAAAAAACAAGACAATCGAATGTATGGGTCAGGCCGTAGATTTTGCCACATTCGAGGGTACAAAAGTCTCCGCCTCATATAATTTTAAATATAGTACTCTTAGAAATGTCTCAATCTTATCATCGTGTTTCCTAAGAAATAGCAAACCAAGGCAGATATAGATATTTGGATAAGTTTATATATTTGGAAAACTATTTGACATTTCCCTCCCAAAAGTGACGGATTTTTTATAAAAACCGCGAATCCGCATTGGTAGGTGTACAGCTTAAACATCGATAAAATTATCATTTTTTAACTTATTGATGAGCTGTTTGATTTGACGTTATAAAATAATAATAAGGTTGCCATTCCTTTAATATCTTTGCGTCTTTCCTAAGAAAAAAGATAAGTTTTCGGCAATAAGATTTTTTTTTTGAAAAACCATTTCTTTGCGCTACTTATATTGCGTAACCATTTTCACCCATTTTATGGTTTTAAAACATTTATTAAGATTTTGTTTGAGTGCTGGCATCACCAAAGTATCGTATTCTATGGTCAATGCAGCGTTGACGACCATATTTTTTGACATTTCGGTGTCAACTCCGATCAAAGTGAAAAGTGTCGCCTACTTTGCAGAGTGCATTTTTTGAGATTTCAAGGTAAGTTTTTGATTAAAACTTATAATTTTTGTTGCGCATGGTTTAATTAGATATGTGTGATCTGTATATGTTAAACTAGCCTTGTAAAATAGTATATTTTAAGAGTTATAATCGATTTCATTTGCGCCTCGGTTCCGCAAAACTGTCTTTATGTCACTTTGCGATACCGGTTGCGTAGAAATTGCGCCACTTATTTTACGCTATTGAATAATAGTGCATGCACACAAGGTTTTCAAGTTTTTTATTATTTTGAACTTACTTTTAGCTGTAATTCCGCTAAAAACATGACTAGCATTACTATTAATTGATTTGTTAGCTTTTATTAATATTCTATAAGTACAGGGTGTTCGGCAGAACGTTAAACATACGAAAATAGGGGTAGGTGCGGTGGTCTGCTACCTAACCAGCCTCAAAGATTTTACCTAGGTCCAGTTTTTTTATTTTGTATTTTATAAGTTTTGGAATTTCGTCACTTTCATACTAACTTTTAAACCCATGTAACTTTTTTTAATTTTTTTATTTTTGGCATCCTAATGGTTGGCAGGTCCTTTTAAAAGTGATACTTCAAGCAGGTTGTTGCTAGAGTTAAAGTAATGGACTCTCAAACATTGAAAAGAGTTGAAATAAATCTTAAAGTTGTAATATTATTTATATAATTAATAATGAATAATACCAAATACCTCCATCTAACAAATTAAATGTATTTTTTTTTGTAAATTGAACAAATCATACATAGGTACTTACTAGTTTTTGTCATCCTATTTAACTTTTCATTGTGCGCAATATATAAAAAAGAATTACTCATAGGTACATTATTGTTAATTATTAATTAAACATACTTACATACCAACATCGTGTTTCTTTTTCTAGTTTGATGCAATACCTCTTGTTAGTACATGTTTGTTAAATAAAATCACATTAATGTACGTGCTCCTTAATAATTTTGCGCTACCATTTTGCACCACTTTGTGCGACCGACTCGTAGAAAATTTTGCGTCACCATTGCGCTATTTGTGGCAAAATCTACGGCCTGACCCGTATAAGCTTCGGAAACCTAGCAGTGGTGGTGAGACCACAAGCGCACTACAATTACCTACCTACTCGTGGACCCATAGCCCACTAGTGGGTCGTTCAATTGTTGATATTGTAGGTAGGTACTGTGGTATCATATTGTTAGGATATGATACCTCCTTGCATTGTCTATGGTTGATTTATGTTTAAATCAGTATTCAAAAATATCGAATGCATTGTCATTACGCGAGTAGTTTGTTTTAGTCTAGACGATTCCGCGGTCGCGTGTTGTAGTATACATAGAATAGATCGGCCACGGTGCCGAAATAAAGATTTATATCGCTAATACATTTATTATTCAATAGAATCCCAGTGTAGGGCTTCTTATGGTGGAGGCGCCGGGTATCGATCCCGGTACCTCTCGCACGCCAAGCGAGAGGTACCGGGATCGATACTCAATACCTACTTAGCACCTACCTACCTACTTAGCACCCGAACTTTTTAACATACCTACTCCTATTTTCACCTCGTTACCCTTCATTTTCGTCTGTTGAGATTTGCCTTATTTCATCTTCTAGTGGTTCACACCACCGATTTCAGACCAAGAGGTCCCTCCCGGGTTCGATTCCCAGTGGGGGTACAAATTTGTAATCGGTTTGGTTGGTGGTAGGACTTGTTCTTAGTCCGCCGGCTAGCTACCACCGTCTTATTTAAGTTTGACGCCATATAACAATGATGTTTACAGCATTATTGTGTTCCGGCAGTTAGAGATAAGATAGCCAGTTCCTCGTCATTGAGGAGTCCGGCAGAAGTGCGCTTGCACCTGCAGCCATAAGGCTGTAGGTAATAAATAACAACACTAACATCAGGGATGAAGGCTAAGTTAAGTTTCTGTGGTTAAGTGCTACACCCCGCTGTGGACTTCGATCATATAAACCTCGAAGGCTGTGGATAAAAAAAAACTAAATAGGTAGTTAGGTATTAGGTATACCCACAGAACACGGAAATAGAAACACGGAATAGATAAATTTATTTGCTCTGTGGGTATACCTATTGAGGAATTTTTTGCAACTTAATTAGGTTAAATTGGCCATATTTAACTCGATGATTAGGTAGGTACCTACTTATAATAAAATGAAACACACCAAATATATGAAATACTTACTTAAAACAAAGTTTTAGTACGTATTGATTAGTTTCTTCTTTTAGGTACCTATTGCATTTCTTCAGTACCTACCTAGTACCTACCTACCTACCTACTTAGAATGTTCAGGTATCAAAATCGTTACAACAAAGTTCAGTCTATCGAAATAATAGCTCACTTGAACAAAATAACCTTACAATAAACACCTGTGTCTGTAAGATTTAATTTTAATATTATTTTCGATTTGGTTTACAATTTGTTTATGTTCGGCGCAAGCGCATATACCCGGCATATCGCATCGGGCGGCGCGGCGTCCTTTGTTTTTTTCTGCTTACCTCCGTCTAGGTGTCACATTTCAGCCAACCATTGCTATGGTTTTAAAATTCGAACCAATTACATTGTCGTCAAGTCAACCAACTCGTCACTTGCCTAGCCGGCAATTTTTTTAATTGCCATTCCCGATTGTGTCGGAAAGCCGGAAGGGCGCGTGCGCGAACATTGCACTTTACAAGGAATATTTTGAATTAGGAAGTTGTGTTTTATATTTTTAATAAGTGAATTATAATGGGTCAACGTTATAATAACGAGTTTAGTGATTACGGCAGCAGCAGCAGTACAGATTCAGTGAGTTATTTACTTTTTACTTTGTCAAAATATCAAATTGTAACTTTTGTCAAGTGGTTTTGTTTCAACATGTTCAATCAATCCTAAGTATCTACCTACTTAGGCAGGCACTGACTTTGATCGTTTGAGAGCTTTTGAGCTTTTATTTGTGACTACATAATAGTTATATTATAATAATAAAAAGTGGGTTTATATAATACTAGCTGACCCGGCAAACGTTGTTGTTTTGTATAGGTACGTAGTAGTTTTTATTTACTCCTGTGGTTTTTCCATATAAATTATAGCGGCCGCCCGCGGTTTCACCCGCGTGGTACCCGTTCCCGTGGGAATATCGGGATAAAATATAGCCTATGTCACTCGGGAAGACTGTAGCTTTCTAACGGTGAAAGAATTTTCTAAATCGGTCCAGTACTTTTTGAGTTTATGCGTTACATACAAAAATACAAATCTTTCCTCTTTATAATACCTATTACTAGCGGCCGCCCGCGGTTTCACCCGCGTGGTTCCCGTTCCCGTGGGAATATCGGGATAAAAAGTACATATAAACCTTCCTCTTGAATCACTCTATCTATTAAAACGCATCAAAATCCGTTGCGTAGTTTCAAAGATTTAAGCATACAAAGGGACATAGGGACAGAGAAAGCGACTTTGTTTTATACTATGTAGTGATGTAGTGATTAGTATAGAAGTATAGATTTTACTAAAACCTACTAGGTACTATTACTACAAATACCTACCTACCTACACCTACTGTATTGCATTATTTATTTACATTGAACCTATGTACACTCGACAGCACATCAAGTTAAACCTTAAACCGTTGAACTGCGATGACAGCTTTTACTAGGTATAGGTAGGTAGGGTGATTACGCCAAACGTCGCCCCCCCCCCCAAACCTCGGCCGTCTGCACATTTTCAAATTGCGTTCATTCAAAAGGTACTTAAATGGAAATTTTTCCACTCGAATTGCAACCTTAGTTCATACTCTATACGTACAAACGGTTACTATCCGATTACGTCTCTCGCTCTTCGCACACTGAGCGTCAGTAGCGATCCCGTCGTTGAAGCGCTAGGTTCATTGTGAAAGTAGCTAACTTGCTGTGAATACCCACGCAATGGGGGATTGATATTACACCTATAAGGCGTTTCTTTTTTTTTGCTTTAAGCTTTGATATCACTAATAAGTAAATTTTACTATATTTTAAGATAGTTTTTTAACGTTTTGTATAATTGGATTATGAGAAAAATAGGGGGCCGCCATTAGAATATCAGTTTTGACTTAAAACCCAATACTCGGCCGGGGCCGACTTAAAGTAAATGCAGTCTGTTTTATAAATTAAAATTCTACTAATCACATTGGCTGAATAGGAGAATTCGCAAAGCCTTTAAGGTAAATAAATCCATTTTACGTTTAATAGCCAAATACCGGCCGGGGTGATATTAGTTTAATTACGAGATATAAGGTACACTAAACTGGGGCCGACTTTAGAAATATTAAAGGTCATAATGTCGGCCATCCTCAAATTCGACCGCCACTATACAGGAGGATTACTTTTGTGTTTACCACAGCATAAAAAAACTACAAACCTTTATTATTATTTTATCTGACTTATTTTATCATTCTTAAATGCTATTAGGAAGACGTCATAGTTATTTTATCATTCTTAAATACTATAACGGTGACGTGAAAGTTTAACTAACAATCACTGTTGATATACCTTAGTATTTTTTTAACCTCTTTGATTATTAAATTCTGTTTTAAATTCAAATTTTTATGACATAAGTTACTTAGTTATTTACTTTTATTTAATTTTATTGTGATGTTTCACTTTGTTATTTAACTATAGGTACCTAATTTAATTATACTAACATTGTTAAAGTGTAAAAAACAACAAAAACAAAATATGTAAGTATACTTACTTAAAAAAATTAATCATGTTAATATTTTTCATTGTCTTAATTTGAAACACCCTATACCCGGCCGACATTTGGGAAAAACGCGACCGACTATAGGCAGTAAACGGCCGACTTTAGGGTTTTTTCGTTCTCGACGCTTTAGTACCTTAATACTTTTTTCTTATAGTAGAGAAGTCAACCTTATGCCTAGAAACATAAAATAGATTTATCAACCTGTCTCAAAACGCATCACAATCTATCTTTAGTTCCAAACTGATGGAGCCAGAGCGATCCAAAGTGAGAAAATCCGTAAGGGGGCCGACGTTTAGCGTATTTACCCTACTTGGGTTCGGAAAAAGTATGGACTCTTTGATATAAAACTATAAGACGGTTAGAGTTGTTATAAATCTGGTAATAAGATATACTTATATTTCTTCATACCTTTATCTAGAATCGTATAGTTTCATAAACACGATTTTATGATTTTGGCTCGACACTTTTTCTTTTCGAAAATACCTCTAAAAATACGAAATATCAAGATTATTCTTAAATGGGGTTACATTATACTATTGAAAATTGGCTTAATTAGTGGACACCAATAATATTTAGGATCGTATAGAAGCATTTTTTTTAAAATCGCTATAGTTTTTTAATACGAATTGATTTTGTGGTTTTTTGCGTAATCGGCAAATCGGTCTCGCTCCCGCGCGCGTCGTTTTCTCATTGCTACCTATCTCGCTTTAGCATAATTTTTCCGAGTATCGCCTTAAGGCTTTTAGGCGGTCTCAAGGTCAAGATGGTATTATAGTCTGATGTGCCGCCGTGTGTACCTATATTTTCCTCCTTTTCCCTTTGATGTAGGTAGGTATATAAGTATTTAAATATAACACACCCAACACCCAACTAAATGCCTTTTACATTTATTCATTTTATCCCAATTTTATATAAAACATCATTGAATTTTATCCTTTATTTTACGTTGGTTGGTTGGTATTTTGATGTTATTTTACTAAAAATTAGCAATACTTACCTACCTACCTACAGCCTGGTCGGCCAGGAGTTTTCTGTTATCCAACATTCTGTTACGGATTATTTATCATCATCATCATCATCACTTATTCACGCCGTGTCCGGCGACGGTGACTCCTTACTGTCAAATGTCAATTAAGTAGAAGGTGGTGATGGAAATCTCATACTTTTTACCAGGTAGCCCCCCAGATTCCGATCTATGATAGGTACTTATAACCTCGTTTTTGTGCCCTTTAAACTTTAAGTAGGTACGGTCGCCAGCACGTCGGGTTACTACAAAATGTCAAAATTTATTAATTGAAACTGAGCTCTATGCGTTGGATATAAGGTTGAATTTTATTTAAAGAAATTTGATAGTTTGTAGTAACCTGACGTGCTGGCGACTGTACATACCAAATGAATCATAAATAAATAAATTATGTACCGTAAACTGCTGCAACTTTGCACGAAATTTATGGTTTTTTGAAAATATCTCTTCAAGTATTTATTATCTGTGTCCATGTTTACATTAGCGGTCTAATTGGAGATCTATGCCATAAATCTTAAGGTTCATAACGCCGAAACTGCTGTTAAATTGATCACCAGAAACCGTCAAAGTTGTAGGCAAAATTGTGATGAAAAGCCTCAACTTTGCCTAGAAGATTATTAGCAAAAATACGAGCCGCATTTAAAAACTGATCTTAATTATAGAGCCATAAGGGTCAGGCCGTAGATTTTGCCACAAATAGCGCAATGGTGACGCAAAATTTTCTACGAGTCGGTCGCACAAAGTGGTGCAAAATGGTAGCGCAAAATTATTAAGGAGCACGTACATTAATGTGATTTTATTTAACAAACATGTACTAACAAGAGGTATTGCATCAAACTAGAAAAAGAAACACGATGTTGGTATGTAAGTATGTTTAATTAATAATTAACAATAATGTACCTATGAGTAATTCTTTTTTGTATATTGCGCACAATGAAAAGTTAAACAGGATGACAAAAACTAGTAAGTACCTATGTATGATTTGTTCAATTTACAAAAAAAATACATTTAATTTGTTAGATGGAGGTATTTGGTATTATTCATTATTAATTATATAAATATAATACAACTTTAAAATTTATTTCAACTCTTTTCAATGTTTGAGAGTCCATTACTTTAACTCTAGCAACAACCTGCTTGATTTATCACTTTTAAAAGGACCTGCCAACCATTAGGATGCCAAAAATAAAAAAATAAAAAAAAAGTTACATGGGTTTAAAAGTTAGTATGAAAGTGACGAAATTCCAAAACTTATAAAATACAAATTAAAAAAGAACTTTGGACCTAGGTAAAATCTTTGAGGCTGGTTAGGTAGCAGACCATCGCACCTACCCCTATTTTCGTATGTTTAACGTTCTGCCGAACACCCTGTACTTATAGAATATTAATAAAAGCTAACAAATCAATTAATAGTAATGCTAGTCATGTTTTTAGCGGAATTACAGCTAAAAGTAATTTCAAAATAATAAAAAACTTGAAAACCTTGTGTGCATGCACTATTATTCAATAGCGTAAAATAAGTGGCGCAATTTCTACGCAACCGGTATCGCAAAGTGACATAAAGACAGTTTTGCGGAACCGAGGCGCAAATGAAATCGATTATAACTCTTAAAATATACTATTTTACAAGGCTTGTTTAACATATACAGATCACACACATCTAATTAAACCATGCGCAACAAAAATTATAAGTTTTAATCAAAAACTTACCTTGAAATCTCAAAAAATGCACTCTGCAAAGTAGGCGACACTTTTCACTTTGATCGGAGTTGACACCGAAATGTCAAAAAATATGGTCGTCAACGCTGCATTGACCATAGAATACGATACTTTGGTGATGCCAGCACTCAAACAAAATCTTAATAAATGTTTTAAAACCATAAAATGGGTGAAAATGGTTACGCAAAATAAGTAGCGCAAAGAAATGGTTTTTCAAAAAAAAAAACTTATTGCCGAAAACTCTTCTTTTTTCTTAGGAAAGACGCAAAGATATTAAAGGAATGGCAACCTTATTATTATTTTATAACATCAAATCAAACAGCTCATCAATAAGTTAAAAAATGATAATTTTATCGATGTTTAAGCTGTACACCTACCAATGCGGATTCGCGGTTTTTATAAAAAATCCGTCACTTTTGGGAGGGAAATGTCAAATAGTTTTCCAAATATATAAACTTATCCAAATATCTATATCTGCCTTGGTTTGCTATTTCTTAGGAAACACGATGATAAGATTGAGACATTTCTAAGAGTACTATATTTAAAATTATATGAGGCGGAGACTTTAGTACCCTCGAATGTGGCAAAATCTACGGCCTGACCCATAAAGAATGTGTTACCATAAAGATGTGCATGGGTTACCACATAGAACCATCAATTTAGTTTTCTGGCAAGCAGGCAAAGTTGGCCACAAGCAGGCACAGTTTGAGCAGTATCAGTAAATATTTTCATAGTAAGTTTTAAGCATGGTTAGGGTTGCTCCAAATAGAAAAACACAAAATGTAAAAGACTAAGTAGGTATATTCAATAAAAACAATTAAAGTTTTTTTGTACCATCATGTGGAATACTCTTTTAACCAAAACAAACGTTATAATAGGGTCAATCAAACAAATCTGACAGGAATAAACTAGTTTTCTTTATTTAAGTTTTAATAAGTCAAATTAAAATCACAAAACAAAAGTAACAAATAATAGTGTATTAATATACCTTATATGCCACTATGGACACCAACAAAAGATGTATAATTCTATATAATATAAATTACTTTGCAAAAAGTGAAATAAAATGGTAAGTATAACAAAACCTACACGGAGCAAGTAGGAGGTTTAATAAAAAAGACTGGTGTACGCAGTGACAAAAATCGCCGGGCATGTATGAAATGAAAAGATTGATGGATGTGAATGAAGCGAAAGAATTGTGCAAGGATCGTAGCAGTTGGCGATCCATAGTAATAGATGTAAATATATCTTTTTTTTAAATAACTAAACAAAACATACCTATATGTACTGCTAAAATCAAAACCCTCCAAACGCTTCACTGTAGTTGAGTAACTAGTGACAACCCTAGGACTAGGCAAACTTGAGTCACTAAGTGACCGAGAAGCCTTCACAACATTGCCTACCATCGTTCTAGTCGTAAATGATCACATTTACAAGAATAACCATTATAAACATGAGAAAGAGCACATTTGCTTACCCCGTAAACACTAAGAAAGCTGAAATTCTCGATTTTTCCAATGAAAAACAAAAAGTTTTGCACTGACTTAAAAAACGTGCACACTTCTTGTGACCGTTGAAAGGTGCCAGACAAAAAAGTGACGGTGTTGCCACAACGAATAATAATGAAATGGGTTGCCATTAAAACGAAGGTTTTTCTCCCATTATCAAAAGTAAAAAATAGATGGCGGTGGTGAAGTTATGTTAGTTTTAATAGATTAGGCAAAGTTGAAGCTAAGGGGCAAAGTTGCAGCAGTTTACGGTACCTAATGAAAACATTGAGTTTTATTAGCTTGCTACTACACTACAGCACAAAGTAACTACGCGGGCAGTCGCCCTACTACAGCCAGCACTACAGGTGATCTGTGTGTGAGTTATAATAACTCATGAATGAAAATGGAATTTATGTTTGGAATTTATCCTCGAATGGGTTTAAACACAGCCTTCTCTATTGCAAAGCCATCTTCTATCTCACTCGTTGCACTTGTAGCGCAAGCAGCCGAGAAATAATAGCGGGCCATGGTTTGAAACAAAGCCATCTTCTATCTCACTCGTTGCACTTGCTCAAGCAGCCGAGAAATAATAGCGGGCCATGGTTTGAAATGCTTATGGCTATAAAGCACAGAACATAATTATATACTCCCTAGAGCAAAGAATACTATAATATCCTAGAGTAAGCAATAACTAAGCTAACACTTTATCAAGACAGAGGGCAGTGCGCTCCAGATAAGTCTGCGCGCGGTCAAAATCGAATACTATTCTTTTCCTGCAGGCGTAGCATGACGAACCCGCCAAAGATTTTGTCTACCCCTTAATGTCATTTTTGACAGTTAAACAAAGGGTTTGTCTACGTTGGGATGTCATTTTTGACGTTTCAACGTAGACAAAACCGCTCTCGAGGTCATCATGCTACGCGTGCTGATGCTTAGAACAAAAAATGTACTGTAACTAGCGCCAAAACGCCCCAGTCGCGCGCAGTGTTATCTGACACACACTCTATACAGGATAAATTTTTTATCAGTCAGAATCGATAAGTGAATAACTTTCTCCTAGAAACATGGGTCGAAATACGACAAAAATTTTTGGACTTCCAATACTAATTCGATCACGTGATCAGTCCGATTTGTATGAAAGGTCAAAAAAAATTTGTCATATTTCGACCTATGTTTCTAGGAGAAAGTTGTTCACTTACCGATTCTGAGTCGATCCTAAAAAATTGTGCACTGATAAAAAAATTATCCTGTATAATAGATAGGTACCTACATGGAGCTAGACTACATTCGTTAGGTACCTCAGTATTAAGTCTAGCTTCATGGGTAAGTACCTACCTCAGTTTTGTGCTTTAAAAGGTTTAACCCTTTCAGACCCACGCTGAAACCGTGAGGTAATAAACAAAAATGAAAATGGTTCCTGGGTATTTTGGGGCTTCTAAATCCGATTCTGGGGTCAGATTTTCCATTTTCAGCCGCCATCTTGGAAAATTTTAGTGCGTACAATTGTGTCAATGTGGGTCTTACATGACGGTGCGACAAATGTGAGTGTCACAATACCTATGGTACATTTGGTACATATGTCAGGTACATATGGGTTCTTTTTCCGTCCATTATTGCTCATATAATACTGGTTAGTTGCCATAGAAATTTTTTCAAAAACTTCTTCGGTGAAGTATCTTTGGAAGAATTCATATGGATTTTCAACTGCATTGACTTCAGTTTCTGTGGCTTGAGGGATACTTTTGCTTGGGAATCTCCGCTTCTTCCATGTCAGATTAGACAAAGGGACATTGTCTTCATCTAAATAATCGGATAAACTGTTAGAATCGCTCGAATTGCCCTCCTCTTCGTCATCCTCTTTCAAAGCCTCATCACCTAAAATTGTGTGTAAATCATCTTCTTCGTCGTCGCTAGCTTCATTTCCGGAGTTCTCCAGCAGATTCTCAATATCAGCGCCTATGATAGACCGAGCCATGATCGAAAACCACTGTAAAATAAATAAAACGAAAGACTGAAAATAACTCCATAAGTAAATGAAAGGCCCCAACCCCCACAATTGTGTCAAAAAGTTCGGTAAAACCGTTTAGGTATCAAAACCGCTAGAAATCTGTTGCAAACCCACTACATTCATCAAATAACTATTGTATTTGTCCAAAATAAACAAATCAAGTCGTAAATTACAAGATTAAACTCACAGTAGTCCAAAACAGCAAAAAATCTGGAGCCTACCATAACCACGATGTTGACAAGTCTCTTCCTGTTGGGCGACTGACTGACGTTGACCTAAAAATTCTTTTGAATAGTTGAAATACGTTTATCGCGCAATCGTACGGCGTTGGGCCCGTCACTATAACCCTATTAGTTTTTGAACAAATTTGAATCTAATGACACGCACAATCGATTTGGGCGGGTCTGAAAGGGTTAAATTAAAACGAAAAATAATAAATTAACGAAAATGGAATCTAATCTTTTAGGTTTGAAAAATTACTTTCCATATTTTCCACATAAGAGAGTGATGAAATTGATGATGGATGAAATGATAATTTTGTTTTTTTCGAAAATGTTTTCAGTTTTCAGTTGACAGTTTCGATGACACTAAGTTGAGAGATTTTCTACCAGCAAATAAAAAAAAAAAGTTTATTTATTAGCTCGATAGATGGCGCTGACCTGACATGAATCCACTCACCTCTATTGTTTTGTTTATTACCACAAAGAGATGGGCCTATTTCTCGAAAGATACAAGTTGACAAGTTCACAAGCTTCGAAATGTAACATGGACTTGTAAATTCTGTTTCACGAAGTAAATAACAAGTGTTTTTTACGGTAACAAAAAAGAGTGTCATTGGAATACCTAATGACATATAAATGCATTGGCTGAAAAATATTTTTCATCTCTGATATTCGAAAAGTGATGTATATTTAAAGCCTAATTAGATGAAGGACTTTTGTCCCCGTGGGACAAAAAGTCCCTGTACGTCCAAAATATTTCCTCCGGGTACTTGTCGCAGACTCAACGCATATAGTGTGCGGTCATTTGTTGCCCGAAGACGTACTTCATTATCGGGCGCTCAATGCAGACTAAAGTTCGTTGTGTGCGTTGTTACGCCTATTTACGTTTGTTTCGGGGACTACCGCGAACTTTTGTCCAGTCCAGTCTCTCGGTGTCCGCCGTACTTTTTGTCGGGGACTTTTTGTCCGCGGTACTTTTAGTTCCTTGTGTGCGTTATTCGATACAATTTATAAGAGATCTATATCGATGGACAAAAAGTACTCGGCGGACAGTCCCTCGTCTGATCAGGCCTTTAAACTGAGCAGCGGGTTCAAAACTCTGCGTTGCACCCTAGGGTGTAAAAGTATTTTTAAAAATAGAACTGAATTTGGTTACAGTCAACCATAGAGTTATCTCATCGGCAATGAAAACGTTTTCTACTGATGTTGTATGGGGTGGGGGGGCCGGAACTGTTTCAAAAATGAATTTTATAAAAATGAGAATATCTCAAAAACGGTGCGTCGAAGCTAAAATCTAACAAAATTTTCAACCCCCTATGGTACTCCGGAGATACATAGGAGGCATCCGATGGACATATCATTTTTTTATTTTTTGTTTAATTGAACTTCAAATTTTTTAAATATAATAGAAAAAATAGAGAAGGCGATGCCCCCCGCCACCATTCTTTTATTTTTCTAGGTAGTTTCAGTTGTTTTTGTTGCTTTTCTTATATAGGGGGATGAAAAGCAAAGTGTATTTACTTTCCATAAATTCGAAATGAAAGTAGAGTGTATTACTCGGCCGCAAAATTATTTTCACCTCGGGCGACGTATATTGAATCCTTCGCTGCGTTCATTACTTTCCTTCACTGTGCTCTGGATTAAAAATAGCGCCCTCGCTGTAAATATGCTATTTTGCTCCCTTGTAATACAATCTACTACCTATTATCTTAATGTCAATGTCACTGACATTACACTCGTAATTATAGTGAATGATTTCTTCTAAAATGGCCGCCAACTTGTGATTCTGATGTTCTACTAGAGTAAAAATACAAGTACTTCACTAGCACATTTTTGTTCACATATTTGTAGACTTGTAAAAATGGTTAAACAGGGCCCTTGCCAGCAAATTTAAAAAAAACAAATTCATGTCTGATGAACGCCATCTGTTGAGTTTTTTGGAACTAACTTTTTTCTTTTTTAATCATCTGTCAGAAAATCCCTTATTATATTGTTTGTGTGAACGTGTTAATCTCAGAAACTAAAATACTACTAATACTGGACCCCATTAAATTTTTTGCAAGGCAGTAAAATTCGAAAACCATTTCGAGATTCGAACTAATTTAATATGAAAAACATTTTTAAAAATTTTTGGGTATTTATATACTTTTAATAAAAATGAAGTATTTAGAAAAAATCGACCCGTCTCACAATCAGCTCCGATGGGACGGTTTCTAAATACTTCATTTTCCATTTTTCAGTAATAAAAATTGCATTGTGAGTGCAAAAAAAAAAATGTGTAAAATGATCCATATAGGTACCATATACAAAAACAATATTTCAAATTAACATGAAACTAAAAGAATGTGAAACCAAAAAGGACCCTGCTCAGCACAAGTTGCAGCATGTACATCACCTGCAACGCTGATAATTCTGCAGAGCCCTAAAGGAGCGCGCACATTATGCCGGGGCGCAGCGGAGCGGGCCGCAGCGCATAGCATTGACGGATTTGAGTATAGCACATAGTGACGGGCCGGGCCGCAGCGCATTGACGCATTTTGAGTACAACCAAATTCAAACATCCAATTTCTTCTACTACTGCCGGTTATACCCATCCCTCTCACTCTCCGGGCATGTCAGAATCGAGTGAAAGAGACGGGTATAATTTGTAGGTGTCATGTTATCTGACCGAGTAGTACGAGAAAAATCCGCTTGCTATAGCACACTGTGTCGGGGCGCAGCGGGGCGGGGCGGGCCGCATCGCATCGCACGCACGCAACAAAATCCACGGTGGATTATGCGGCCCGCTGCTCCCCGGCATAGTGTGCGATAGTTCATATAAAATACATACGAGCGATTTGGACGGATTTTTGCGCTGCGGCCCGGCCCGCTGCGCCCCGACATAATGTGCGCGAACCTTAAGCCGGTAGCCCCCCAGGACTTTCTAGTGTGTATACACAAAAGAAAAAAAATAAACAACTAACCTCTATTATTACCACACTGGACTGGCTGACGTTAAATATTTTTGTGATCATTTGATGACGCCATTTTGGCGCTGTAGGCAGATACGTCCATAGAACTAACATTAGTGATGTTCCTAAGTCGACTGTGGTAATCATAATATATCGATGATATGATAATAAACATATTTAGATAAATCATCATCATCATCATTTCAGCCGTACGACGCCCACTGCTGGGCATAGGCCTCCCCCAAAGATCTCCACAACGATCGGTCCTGCGCTGCCCGCATCCAGCGGCTTCCCGTGACCTTGACCACATCGTCGGTCCCGGTCCACCTTGTAGGGGGCCTGCCCACGGAACGTCGTCCGGTTCGCGGTCGCCATTCGAGAACCTTTCCACCCCAACGGCCATCGGTTCTCCGCGCTATGTTTCCCGCCCACTGCCACTTCAACTGAGCAATCCTTCGAGCGTTGTCGGTCGTTTTAGTTCTCCTGCGGATCTCATCATTTCTGATTCGATCGAGCAGGGAAATACCAAGCATCGCTCTCTCCATTGCTCGCTGGGTGACCTTGAGCCTTCTTATGAGACCCATAGTAAAAGACCACGTCTCGCTTCCATAAGTCATAACTGGCAACACACACTGGTCAAAGACCTTAGTCTTGAGATATTAAGGAATTTTTAACGCGAATATATTTTATTTTATTTTATTTTATTTTATTGATACACCAACAATTGTAACAATCATACAACATAATAAAAAAGTAGCTTAAAAGAAGTAATTATTCTAATTGCACAATTACTTATAGGTGTACACCACATGCAAAATAAATGAAAGAAAAAAAAACAGATCAGTGTTTAGTGATCAGCTAGCTAAATATTCAGGATAAAAAAAGGAAAGATAACACTTTAAAGTAAAACAAAAAAAAAATACAACGCTAAACTTGTTGCAATAGCTGAGGACAGTCTATTTCGTTATTGAGAAGTTTAAACAAGAAAAGTAAATCGTGAATTTTACGCCGCTTCTCAAGTGATGCAAAATGAAACTGTTTGAGCGTAGAGTGGTAACTGATGCCGGAGCTTCCCAAACGCTGCCCATCCGAGCTGGATTCGACGAGAGATCTCTTTCTCGAAGTTGGATTTACCTAATTGGATTGTCGGTTTTGGATTTAGATAAATACAGGGCGTCCCAAAATTAACTCACATGGAGGGAAAGTACCTTATATACTGAAGATATAAAATTTTACTGAAAGGAGACTTCATTTTTATTTTAAAAAGAAAACGAACTGCATTCAACGAATTTTAAGTAATCAACTGTCTGAACTGGGAATTGAACCCGCCGAATGTAAAAAAAAATATTTCTCTAATTTAATTGTACCGATCGAAAGGCTTGATCATACCTTATCATTATTTCTTAATAACATAGCATCTTAAATAAAAGGAAGACTACGAAATTTAACATTTAATGTTGAATAACAAGTTTGTGCAGCGTTATGGATAGCCTTTCCTGTGACTGTCGTGCTCAAAACTTTAACATTTCAATGTATTACTAATGAGTGAAGATTGGAGCAATTATCATAAAGTGTTTGATAAAGTTATAATGTGTTAAGTAACACCAGCTCGATTGGTTTAAAAATGTTTGAAAGTTACTTTGGTGCGGTCTATTCCAACATATGACATAGTCGTGGGACGCCCCCATGGCTTCCAATGACTATGTCACATGGTGGCATAGACCTCACCAAATACTGTAGATAGAAAGTTTTATTGAAATAGGACTTTATTTTTATTTAAATAACAATAGAACTGCATTCAAATTTTTTTTTAATAATGGCATGTCCAAACCGAATATCGAACCCGCACGAAATTATTCAAACTTTTTAAAACCAATCGAGGTGGTGTTACTTATCACATTATCAAACACTTATGATAGGGAATTAGGTATAATTGCTCCAATCTTCACTCATTAGTAATACCTACATTGAAATGTTAAAGTCTGTATTGAGCACGACAGTCACAGAAAAGGCTATTCATTACGCTGCACAAACTTGTTATTCAACATTAAATGTTAAATTTCGTAGTCTTCCTTTTATTTAAGATGCTATGTTGTTTAGAAGAAATGCTTAGGTATAATCGAGTCTTTCGATCGGTACAATTAAATTAGAGAAATATTTTTTTACATTCAGCGGGTTCGATTCCCAGTTCAGACAAGTATTTATTCAAAATTCAGTGAATGCAGTTCCTTTTCTTTTTAAAATAAAAATGAAGTCTCTTTTCAGTAAAATTTTATATCTTCAGTTTTTAAGGTACTTTCCCTCCATGTGAGTTAATTTTGGGACGCCCTGTATATTCTAACAATCTAAGCCCATAGTAAATTTCTTAAGAAACTGTCTACGTGAACTTGATAACGGATAAATATATACTTAAATACTTTTTTTGTTTGTAAATACGTGTGTAACGTGTGTTACGTCCTGGCCCGGCCACGGCGGCGTCAATTAAGGCTGTAAGCGGTACGGATACGTACCTCGTAGTACCTCGATGGAAAAAAAGAGTAGGTACCACAGTATTTCATCAGTTAAACACATTTTTGGTGGCCGGGCTGCAACGCATACGACCCAGCTCGGCCACGCTTCTATCGAAATAAATAGGTTACTTAATGATGAAATTTTGGTACGGGGTGATGGTACGTATTCTGTATAAACGAAAATGTGTCCGTTTTTCCTTTAAACTAGCAATTAAATCAATTTATTTAAGCAAGATAAAGAGACATGTTCATGCACACAAATATTTGTCTTGTTCGGGAATCTAACGCAAGACCTCTGGCGCCGCAGAAGGCCGGTAGTTTACCCCTGCGCCAAATTATCTATTACTAGCTTTCCGCCCGCGGCTTCGCCCGCGTTGACTACACGAGTATGAATATGATGACGTTATCCCGCGGGAATGTGATATTTTTCCGGGATAAAAAGTAGCCTAAGTTACTCCTTATTATATCAGCTACCTGCCAGTGAAAGTCCCGTCAAAATCGGTCCAGCCGTTTCAGAGATTAGCCGGAACAAACAGACAGACAGACAGACAGACAGACAGACAAAAATTGGAAAAATGGTTATTTTGGTATATGTACCGTATATATAATCATATGCATGTAGTAAAAAGCTGTTACTTTAATATTACAAACAGACACTCCAATTTTATTTATTTGTATAGAAGATGTATAGATATAGATGAATAAAAACCTTTTCTAAATTATTTTAGATTTTACGAATCTTATTAAACCATAAAATATAAAATATGATGTGCGTACATTCGCATAATGCTTCGGCAAAAGAATTATGAAATCCTGCACACATTCGCACATGATACTATCACAGCGTAAGAACTAACAGTGGGACAAAGTCTTTGAAGCCTCGCGCAATGCCGCTTTTCGTCATTGCCGCAGGGTTGTCACATTTTTTATTTATTTTTACGTAGTTTGTTCCTTATTTAATATTATACATATGCGGAACTATGGAACTTTGTTTGTTACTCAATTACGCTGTAAGACCTAGACAGATTTGGATAAAATTTGGTACACAGATAGATCATACCCTGGAGTAAAACAGAATAGTTTTCATCACTTTTAAAGGTTTCCTATGGATGACATTCCTGAAGTCTACGCAGACCATATTCGTAATTAGCAACCCAGAAAACCATGAAATCGATACCCATCATTTCAGCCGTACGACGCCCACTGCTGGGCATAGGCCTTGATTTTTTTAAAAATGTCGAGTCCGCCATCTTGGATCTCGAAATAGATTTACGATTTCTGGCCTCCTCCTCGATGCTGGACTACGCTGGTTGTAATTTTTAGGAAAAGACTCCGTACACAAAATGGTTATACTACATAAAATTTTACAAAAAAGCAACGATAAAATTAGATACTGGATTTATATTTAAAAGTCTAAGTGTAAAAGTATGTAAAAAAACGTTTACTTGAATAATTATTATTATCATGAAAATCATCAAAAAATATTTTATGCATATTGATGTTATGTAAAATGTAATAATAAAATGCGACACTCCTGGGGGGCTACCGGCTAAGAAATATGGATATGGGTATGGGCTTCAACTGTCATTTGAATTCCTTATTTTGATAGATTTTTGCTGCTTTGTTCTGTTGAACGTTGCTAGCTAGTTATCGATATACCCGACGTCACAAAACAAGAAACTGAAAGCGGCTATTTTCTTGATAAAATTGACCTAAAGTTCCCAAAAACGTATGAAGTTCATACCCATAAAGTTACGCGGTAGCCCCCCTGACCGGTGTGTCCCCAGCGAGTGTATGGCAGATGGGGACGCTACCGCCCCTCTCTCGCCTCGCGTACCCCGCACGATTGCTCTGTCTAGACGTGTCCGTTGGCCGACTGTAGGGAAGGGAAATATATAGACTGTGATACTATCGTAACTCTAAAAATTTGCTAAAGGATTTTTTTTTAGTGTATAGAGTCGCTTTTTCTGAAGCAACCCTGAGTTATGATTGTCTTCTATTTCATGTTCGACATGTGAATCATTGACAGGACAGACTCAATACTTTGGGGTAGCGTCGTTAGCACCAACTACCACCATGCTATTACTTTTATAATGGCCTTGTGTTTTGTGTTCTTTCACAGGCGCCGTTTTCTTCATATGCAACGGCAAATCCATTATTATATCTAAGTAGAGAAGCCGCAGATAGAGTCGTATACTTATTGTAGCTGTGAGTGGTATAATTAAATTCATCAATCAAAGGGGTAGCTTATACAAAATATATTTAAAAAAACCTTTTATTTAAAATCAAGCTTTTATTCAAATGTCCTAAAAAGAATAAAATAAATTTTGTATCAAGTCAAAACCAACAAATTTATTACATTAAACAATCTATATGTTTTAAAAGCTTGTCGCTTTAATTTCATATGTCAAATATAAGTAAAAGCATTTGTGTTTAGTGCAAGTAGCCCAGTAACAATAAAATCTCGCGACAAGCTTTTAAAACATATAGATTGTTTAATGTAATAAATTTGTTGGTTTTGACTTGATACAAAATTTATTTTATTCTTTTTAGGACATTTGAATAAAAGCTTGATTTTAAATAAAAGGTTTTTTTAAATATAATTTATTTTTGTATTTTTAGTTATTATTGGACGTGTTTGTAAGTCGCTTCATTTCATTTAATGCATCATTATTGCATGGTCGTTTGCCAGTTAATTTATTACAGTCTAGCTCTTCAACTGCATCAAGTCTGCAAACACACAAATATATTTTATCACCAAAAAGGGATTGTAGATTCTTACTACAGACACACACCATATTCATTAAATACAAGGCATATTCACATAGGTATAAGAGAAGGTAGCACTGTATTACGAACAAGAATAGAAAACACAAATTAGACTCAATAAGACAAAAAGTTCCAAATAAAAATGTGTGTGTGCCGTGCCGCAGCAGTACCTACTCAATGGTCGCAGCTCAGCGTCATATTACTTGTCTTGCAACGCAAGCAAACGCTGATTTTCAGCTGTAAATTTTAGTAAGTATTTCAAAAATAAATACATAAGTAATAACAAGACACATTTAAGTTTCTATCAAAGTTGATAAACATAGTATACCTACTTATAGAAAAAAAGGATTTTTCTTTTCTGTAGGTAGACTAATGCTTGTATTAACTTGGAGCCATCTGTCGTATACTTTAGTGAACTATTTATGTGCAAAGCATGGAAGTATTACATGGTGGAAAGTGACACATGAGTGACACCTAGTAGGGTCTGATATAGCCGCTACACACGCTCCTATCCGACCGCCGATTTGGTCTGCTCCAGACCAAATCTGGACGTGTGTAGCGTAGTCGTCCGACCATAATTATTATTATTCATGTTTGACGCGGTCGGCCGGATTTGGTTCGCACGAACTTCACTTCCTACCAAATCGGAACGTGTGTAGGCTTCCGACCGGACCAACTTGGCAGTGTTGACAATTTTGGCGGTTTTCCCCTAGATTTAGGGAGAAAATATGTAAAAGCGGAAATATTTAAGGCAGATAGAATTACTTTAAGGGATTTTCAGAGGATTCAATTTAATGCTCGTTCATGAGTTTTACGTAGGACTGAACGAACGAAAGGTTTAAATATGGCCATTTATGAAAAAAATCTTTTTATCTATTACTTTTTTTAGAATATTTTATTTAAAAACTCGCAATTTGTCGTAAAACTAAATATATATAAAAAGGGCATAAATAAGTGCTGCTTTTAGTAAATATTTAGCATGTTTTAGTATTTTTTTGAAAATAACAGAAAATAAAAAAATTATAAAATTGTTTTTTTATAGTAATAAAACATTGAAAACCTTTTCATTTATTTATTGCAAGCAAATTGATGTTTTCAGTATTTATAAATAATAATAATATTGGGAGATTAGCAGTGGCTGGCAACACTGCAACAACGGCTAGAGGTCGGCCAGATCAAATCGGAACGTGTGTAGCGCCGACCGATTTGGTCTGGCAGATTTGGTTTGAACGTGTGTAGGCGCGGTTCAGATCTGCAGTGAAGTTCGTCCGCACCAAATCGGCGGTCGGATAGGAGCGTGTGTAGCGGCTAATAGGCTACACACGTCCAGACCAGACCTAACCGCCGATTTGGTGCGGACGAACTTTGCTGTAAAGCAAATATAATCCGTGCTACACACGTTCATACCAAATCAAAATCAAATCAAATAAAAAAAGCTGCACCAAATCTGGCCTTGGCCAAGGCTTTGTATCACATCACTGGACAAGGCCTTGTATCACATCACTTTTTCTTATCAAATACCCACAGAAATCACCTGGATTTGCCAATACAATGGGCTTGTAAAGAAAAAGACCTATTAACAAAAAAAGGTCTTGGATTTGAAAAAAATTGAACCGTACCTGTCACAAAAGAATGACGAAAAATTCTTCAAAACTATTTCGAGTGGCCTGTAACTGACAGGGAAACTTCATTTTTAATTAAATGTCGATTTTTTTTAATCGAGTAATTGAGAAAAAGCCTAGGTCCAGGGACTTTAAATTATTGTTTTAATAGAAATAATAATAATTTGATAATCTCAAATTTATGTAAATAGTATATTATACTCGTAGCATACTTTTCAAAACCGCATCAAACATTTTTACTGCTTGGTATATGTTTTTAACAGACAGTTTTTTGCCTCCCAACTCATGTTCTTTCTCAAATCACCAATTCAAATCGGGTGTCGGGTTGGGACGTGTGTTCTATTACAAGTTGAATTTAGAGTGTGCGCCAGATAAGTTTGCGCGGGGTCAAAATCGAATACTAATATTTTCCATAAGCTTAGAACAAAATAATGTACTGTAACTAGTGCCAAAAACGCCCCAGTCGCAGAGTTATTTGACACGCACTCTATGAAGATTGCGCTCGCTGAATATAACTTTATGGTACATTGACAATGTGTCAAGTAACCATCACAACAAAACAAGAATATAGAACTTGAAAATTTGCAAGAACTCTGAATTAATAACTATACTGATTATATATTTAATTGCATTGTCATCGGAACCAAACTTGCATACAAAATTTCAGCTCGATTGGACACAGGGAAGTGGGTCAAATAAGGCTTGTAAGATTTGACGAACGGACATACATACATGCATGCATGCATACATACACTGCAAGTTAAATAAAAGCTTGTAATAAAAAACAGCAATACTGCTCACGTTTATTTTTAAAAAAAAATGGGTGTTATGTGTGAAGACTACAGTTGCAAAACTTCTGAAGTATTCGGAATAATTACGTAATACTTCTCATAAAGTTTCTTTCCATCAGAATTATTCAAAATAAATTCGTTTGAAAATATTGGCATTTTTTTATCTTAGGTCAATCTTGCTAGAAAATATCGTGCCCGAGTCCGGCGGGCGACCACAAATTATATAGACTAGTACAGATAGGAATCAAGCCTTATAGCGGCCGTTTGTTAGTGAATGACGGACCCCGATTAGAGTTTGACAACATAGTGCTGCCAGTACTATCGACACCCTTGATTCGTTATCGATAGTTGTGCAAATCATCGACGTTTGGTACAACCCTAGTAATATATTATTTTAAATTCTGCTCAAATAAAAAACACATTTGATGAAAGAAGTCATTTATTACTTGAAATTACAATTTTATTAAATACAAAGTACATAAGTATAAGTTGAGATTTATACAAGACAAAGAATGAGAGTAATGAAATTACTTACTAAATTAACTAAGAAATATAAATACTTATATCAGCCACAAGAAAAATTTAACTGCTTGCAAATATTTATTACGCACAAATGCTAATGCTATTTTTCCTAGTAGTTTTATTTAGTATCTGCCATTTCATTATTTACTGTTAATATCACTTTCAATACAAGACGCAATAACCTAATTCTAATAGTTAAACATTTAATTCAGTAAGTAATCAATATAGCAACTAACAGCAGTAATTTGCAACATAATTCTGATTTGATAACTTATTACCGCAAGAATAGGCAGACATGGGCATCTTCGCAGCACTCCACGAACCTCGTTGAGACTCGAGTTATCTGAAAAGATTAGATTTGGTTAGTATAGATTCTACATATTGTTACTATAATCTGCCATAACATTTTATAAACAAATAAGTGATAGTTGAACTGAAAAGTTTGTAAATCAAGAAAGAGTAGTGTGTATAAAGCACATTTTGTTTGTTGTGCCGCTATGCACAAGTTATAGATAATCAATGTTTATAGTTAATAACTGTTATTAAGTAGATAAGCTTTGTACATAGACTGATGAGAGGTAGTATATATAATTAAGTAAGATCTAAGATAGTAGGTAGCAGTAACAGTTATAACATAGTCATAAGACAATCACAATAAACTATCATTCGTACCGACAACAATCATATATTATCCCACCGGTACACTTGTTATAATTCTGTTCTGTTTGTCAGAATCAGAAATATGAATTTGATGATAAGGCATTTTAAATGTTTTGACAAAGTTATTGAATTACTTACACTATTATTTTCTCTTGACTTGGTATTAACAACTTCACTAAATTGAAACTTGTTAAATGTGACAACTGATTATTTAAATTTAATCCCAAGTAATCTACTGTGCTTTATCATATGATATTACCATATGATATCACTTCTAAATGTATATTGAAATAAGGTATTAGGAAGGTTTTTTTAACAAAACTAATCAATAATTAATTACACATACCTACTTACATTCATATAAAAAAATAAACAAACATTACCTAGGTACCTTTCATTCATAACTTCTTCTTCAACATGTCAATTACAAGTACAAAATCATATGTTGTTGGCCCAAAACTGTGCCACTCTCACCGCGTTATCTGCAGCCAACATGAGGTCCTCATGCGTGCAGGTGTCCGGGCATGCAGAGCAATCAATGAGGTGGGCCATGGTCTGTGGAGTGTAACCACACCTGCACGCGAGATCCGTGTCACTGGTGAAGCCCCACCTGGACAGGTTGTCTTTACTTCGACCAACTTGGGTACGGAGTCTATTTAAAGATCTCCATAATTATCTAGGAAGTCTAAGGCCAGGAGGGAGCTTCTCCTGGATGAGCACATATGGGTGTGGAAGGGTAGCAGAGTTTTCCCACAGTTTAACTTTGGTTAAAGAGGCCTCCGTGGTGCCAGGCATGACGCACTTGTAAAAACTATTGCGACTCTTTAGCCTTTGATAAATTTCATAACTTTCTGAGAAACCGAATCTTCTTTACTCCGGTTAAGTTGTGAACTGTATTTTCTTTTGTTTTGGTTAGTTTTAAGAAATACGAAGTTGCCTCTTGGAATTACCTAAAACAACAAAACTCAAATTTAGGTTAATGTAATAAATAATTTTTACATAAAACTACGTAAATAGATTTACTTACGTGTACCGCATCTTCGAAAATTGTATCCATATTTCTGTAAAGAAATATCTGAGAAAAAGTGGAAAAACATCTAAAGAATACTAGAAAACCGAAATGAGTAAAAAACACAAACTAAATAAACGACATCTTGAAATTCTTGAAAAAAGTGACAGCCTTAATTTTAGCCAATGGGGGCACCCCAACAAAATGGCGGTCTTAATTATAGCCAATGAATGGGTATCGGGGCTACCGGCCACTAAGTTTTGACCTATTCTATGGGTGATTCCAACGCCTGCGGGCGACGACGACGACGGATGAACAAACAACTCGTGCGCGGCGCGCGGCGCCCGCCGCAGAACAAATTCTAGTGGCGCATCGCATGGCAGGCGGCGCGCGCGGCGCGCAGGGCGGGCGGGCGAGATTAGCGGGGCGGGGAGTGGGAGGCGATGCCCCCCGGGGAATTATTCGACCGCTCCCCTTCCCCGCAGAGAAGGATTCATAATGTTTCGCAATAATTCGCGGTCTAAGAAAATATTTCAATTTCGATAAAAATAAACGTGAGCGTTGTTTTTAAAAACGAAGTGCTTACCTATTTGCTCAGTGATGGATTGATGGTGAATTGGTTGTTATTATTATTGTAGCGTAATTAGCGTAAGTAAAATTTGAATGTTTATTTTATTCCTTACCTATGTAAGGCGACATTAACAACAAAAGTAGGTAGGTACCTACTTACAGCAAAACACTAATTTTTATAGGTACTAGCGACCCAGCCCGGCTTCGTTTGAACAATTTGTGGGTGCTTCGAATCTGTGATAACTTCTAAAGTGTTCATTTAAATGAAATACGGTAAAGGATAATTTTGATCTACCTCAATGATATCGTTTTACCTACATTAAATGGCCAAGGTAACTTATATAGGTACTTATTTGGATAAGGATTAATACTGATTAGCTTTGCAAATAAAGTAATATTTTTAAATAACTTAATAAATATAAAAATTACTGTGAGTCAACCTATAGAAATAAGGCGACTTCGGGTCTTTTTTGTAGGCCTCTATGATATACAATGCCGTAGTAAATTATTTTGATGTAGGTAGGTATCTCATACGGTTAAGGGTGGTATTCCACTTATCAAAGATCTTTGTCCAAGAAATTGGACGTCGAATGTATGAAATTGGACGTCAAAGTCGTCCAATATGCGTCCAATTTCTTGGATCCAATGCATACTGGACAAAGATCTTTGATGAATGGAATACCACCACCATTAGCCAGCAGCGTTCGCAATGTACCTAAGCGCTCGAAAAATCGTTTTTTGACGGCTTCATCAAAAGCCATGTAATTTTTCTCTATTACTTATATAAATACGTAATTAGAATGTTTTGTATGTAGGTATTTATTTATAAACCTTCGAGAATAAATTTTCTAAATGACAGTGACAGCTGCATCGAAATCCGATGCGTGGTTTAAAAGAAGAAAGGTTAGAAACAGACAGACAGAGGCGGAGAGTGACTTTATTTTATACTATGTACCTACCTACTTACCTACCTAGTGATAGTGAAGTGATGACCTAAGCCTCGGCACGGCACTTGTATTGCTAGGTACGACCCCTTATATTGTGGTTCGACGGCTATGCCGATGACGGCTATACTCCGTGACTCCGTGCCGAGTTTTGTACCTACCTAGCAGTGGCAAAACGAAAGGGTACATACCTACAAGCCGATTCTAATCGGCTTACCTTATTATAGTTTAAAACCTTTTATCATAGTTAAAAACATGTTTTCATCCGTTTCAAGCAATTCAAAAACATTAAAAATTCGCTAAAATAATAGGTACTTAGGTAGGGTATATGTGCCTACTTAAGTACCTACTTCTACACTTAAAACTTCCACAGACATTTTATTTAAGAGGTACCTAGATAGTAAGATATCCATCCATACTTCTTTTACTATGATTGACTATTTTTCTTGCTTAGGTAGGTATTTAAAAATAAGTGTCAAAACTGCTTTCTACTGCTTTTTTACCGATTGCTGCTTTTTTATCGTTACCTACTCCCGTATTTTTCGACGATCGAAATATTCCGAATGTTTCGTAATACTTCGGAATATTTCGTAAGTATTCCACGGGAAAGATTCGGAATTATTCCCGACTGCAACTGTAGTGAAGACACACTTGGTGTCAAAATGTTTTGAACGAAGTGAATTTGTTTCCTTCGGGGTCCAGTTTACGGCTTTCATATTTTCTAACCACCTGTTTCTTAGACTCTGCAAAAATAATTGATCATAATATTATAAATTAAGATCTACAAGTGTAATTTGAAACAAGAAAGATTTATTACTAAAACCACGACTATTTTCTGCATACGTATTATAAGACTCGAATTTCAATGTGGCGTCGACCCAGGTTTAATTTTTTTTATTCTACCCATATTTTTTGAAAGAAGTAGTTTAGTTTTGAGATTTTAGTTAAATTTAGTGTTTGTTACTCAATCACGCCATAACGGCTGAACGGATTTGACTGAAATATGAGACACAGATACTTTGTTGCCTGGAGATAAACATAGACTACTTATTACTTTTATTCCGCAAAAATATCACATTCCCACGGGATAACGTCGTCTAGTTCACGCGGGCGAAGCCGCGGGCGGAGAGCTAGTACTACCATAATGCCGAAAGACGGGTGTACAACAGCTACTTAATCAGCCTGAGCTCTATCAACCTTTGGTATTGAATATCGACATTTTTCTTCTCAACCCTAAGGTTCAGTATGAAGCCAAGAGCTAGCCCATACTATAATATATAAAAAAAAGAATTATAAAACATTTTTTTACACAATTCTCTCAAAATTCATCATTATAATGCCTAGATATTGATAAGATATCATTGCAAACAATATTCAGATACTTAGTAATCAAATGCTTTACACACAATTTCAGGTCAATTTTGAATAAAAACAACAATTTAATACACTCACCCGTGAAATGACGTTTTACTCCCATTTTTCGTACCGAGTTTTACAAACTACACATTTCCTCATGTTCATGAGCTTAACTTTCACAATAATATGAAATCACACCGAATTAACACAAAATAAAATAAAGACTTTTAAAAATCTCGCGGCTGTCACAAACTCGCGTCAAAATTAGTTCTCACGACTCTCGTAGTAACACTAGTAGCGCTTTTGCTACACAAAATTAGCTGTCGTTTGTATGCATTTTGCATGGAGACAGCCTGTCCAGTGGTATAATAGAGGTCAGTAAAACCCAAGTAAAACCACAGCCATCTCTATCGTCTTCTACGATAGAGACGGCTGTGGTCATGAAGTTTGACTTAATACTCTCAGTATTAAGTCGAGCTTCATGGCTGTGGTGAAACAAATTACAAACTGTCATTTTAATAGTGATGCCTGGTTGACTCAGTTATCGAATTATTATCGATTATTTTCAATAAAAAATAGGTAAGTTGGGTAAGCTTTGTATCATTTAAATTGGTAGTACCTAATTAATACTGAAATAAATATTATTTACAAAAAACATCTTAAATTGTTATTCACAAAAATATGCTTTTAGCCATTGGTAGTGAAAATAGTGTACTAGTATTAAGATTCTCCATGACTTTCTTTAAAGTCAAAACAACAGTAAAGTACACTAAAAACTCATATTAAAAAAAAACCGTGGTGCAGTGGTAAGCGCGCTCGGCCTGCAATCGTTAAAGGAAAGCAACTTTTGCAATGATTGGCCGCGGGATGGGTGACCAAACATTTATTACCTCGAGCTCTATAGGTATATGTATATGCTATCGCAGACTTTTTAAAGGCCTTATAATGGTATAACTTTGATGTAAGTATCTCATTCGGTTTTTTGACGGTTTCATCACAAAACATGGATAATCTCTATTTTACAAATACTTAATTAGAATATTTTGCAACCTTCGGGACTCAATTTTCTAAATAACAATGAAAACTGCATCAAAATCCGTTGCGTGGTTTAAAAGAAGAAAGCTTAGAAACAGACAGATAGAGGCGGAGAGAGACTTTGTTTTAAACTATGTACCTAGTGATTGTTGTGCGGCCAATTATTTTAGACCTAATTGTCGTTTAGCTCTCTGTACCATTACTTAGGGCAGCCTAGACTTAAGGCGATACTCGGAAAAAATGTGCTGAAGCGAGATAGCAATGAGAAAACGACGCGCGCGGGAGCGAGACCGACTTTGCAGATTAGGAAAAAAAAACACAAAATCACTTCGTATTAAAAAACTACGGCGATTAAAAAAAAATGCTTCTATACGATCCTCAATATTATTGGTGTCCACTAATTAAACCAATTTCTAATAGTGTAAGTAACCCCATTTAAGAATAATCTTGACTTTTCGTATTTTTTAGAGGTCTTTTCGAAAAGAAAAAGTGTCGAGGCAAAATCATAAAATCGTGTTTTTGAAACTATACGATTCTAGATAAAGGTATGAAGAAATATATATCTTATTATCAGATTTGTAACAACTGTAACCGTCCTATAGTTTTAAATCAAAAAGTCCATATTTTTCCGAGTAGCGCCTTAACGTGACTATTGCGCATTGTGTCATGCTTTTTCGTGGATGCAGCCGGGCGCTCATCGATTTTTAAGACTTTATCACGTCAAAATATCGTTATACCGAAAGGTTATACCGAACAAAAAATATCGATATGTCGATCTACTTATATATCGATATTTTTTCATCAAGCTAACTCTGTACTCTATGGTCGAGTTTTGCGCGGGAAGCGAGAAGAGAAGGATGGGCTTTGATTCTTAATTTTCTAAATTAGTTTTTTGGAGCTTTTATTGTGTTAGTATGGTGGAATTAGTGCAATAATGTGCCAATGAAAAACAATGAAGTAAAAGTGAGAAATAAAGTAAGGCGCTCGGTACGATTCAGGGGTGCAATTGCGTAAGGTAATCGTATTAATTTGACAATTCATATCGTATTCAATCGGCTGCAATTTGTATGGAATGACATTTATTATGATACGATATGAACTGTCAAATGAATACGATTGACTAGATTGCTATTCCTGCGTGAAACTCCCATGAGCATTGAAATGTGTACGACCACCACCCACGCATTTTGATGAGTTAGGTTAGGTCAGCAAGACTGAAGACATAATGAATAAGATAACAACGTAAAACAAGTATTACTAAGGACTGAAGAAAGAAAACTTACTAATGACGAAGCAGTATGGTCTCAGACCTTAGCCTGTTTCTTTAGGAACGAATATTTATATATAATAAAAAACCCTATGGCCTGCTGTCTGTCACTGTCAAAATTTGTTTATTTTGTTTGTTTTCCCAAATACTAAATATTATTTATTTATGTATAAATAAAATAGATAGTTACGTATTTGTTGTTATATGTGTGGAATTTAAAAATTTTCTGTGGTTGATTTGTGGTGATAAAATCAATAATGGCCGAAAATCTGGTTATACAATCAATAATGTCCGAAAATGTAGCAGTAAAATCAACAACTACCGAAAAAAGAAAACGCGGGCAAAACTTCACAGCTGAAGACAAAGATTTGCTGGTGAAACTACTGGTTAACTACAGAGACATAATTTTGAATAAAAAAACCGATAGCGCCACCAACGAAGCCAAACAAAAAGCGTGGAGCGATGTCACAAATGCCTTTAATTCAATAGCCAGAGTACACAGGTGAATATAACAATAATATTTATACCATCTATTACACACAATAACACAGGTGACTCAATTAATGTTTTTATGTAATATTTCAGTCAAAGAGGCTTCCCTATAGCCTGTTTGTTGTTTGTGTAATCCTCTTTGACTGTAATGGCGCTCACAGGTCTCTTAATTAATTAAAATGTTTAATACACAATATTTTCTAACAATAATACAATTTATTTATTTGTGAGTATGTTCCACAAACCTAGATGTATGTCTGTGGTATGTACAATACTGGTAACTAACTACAGTAGTTTTATCATACACTAGCGGCCGCCCGCGGTTTCACCCGCGTTGTTCCCGTTCCCGTGGGAATATCGGGATGAAAAGTACATATAAACCTTCCTCTTGAATCACTCTATCTATAAAAAAAAACGCATCAAAATCTGTTGCATAGTTTCAAAGATTTAAGCATACAAAGGGACATAGGGACAGAGAAAGCGACTTTGTTTTATACTATGTAGTGGAGCGCGGTCCGCCTTTTGTTGTGTGCACCCCTATAAATACCTACACAGTTTTATACGGTTTGACAGACAGTTGGTATGTCAAAAAGAGGCTGCGGTCTACACACAAGCGTGGCTCCCCCGCGCTAGTGACATAAAACTACTGTAACAGCCATATACATTTACTCACAAATGTTAGGAATTGTTACATTCTGTAAAATTGATAGATGTTTTAAGTGCTCCTTGCACTTTTTGTGTAGACACACTGACCTAGAAATGCTAAGTACTAACATTACCTAACATGATACCATTTCTTAACATTGTGATCAAACGTTTCTAGAAATTCTTACAGCAATGAGGGAGCACCATAACATACCAACCTAGACTGAATTGAAGATTTTGAGTTTAAGAGTCTAAGGCCCGATATCACCAATGATATTTAAACGTGATTAATGCTAAACGTGTTTAAAACGTATTTCTGTCACTGTCACATTCAAACAGCTGACAGGGACAGAACTATGTTTTAAACACGTTTAGCGTTAATCACGTTTAAATATCAGTGGTGAAAGTCACCCTTAAGAGTGGACTAGAACGTTGCCATTTAAATTTTTACTATAAGTGTACATATTTTTATATTTCAGGACTAAAGATTCCCTTTTAAAATTATGGGAGAACATGAAACAGAGAGTAGAATATTACCAGACAAAAGGAACAACAGTGTGTCCTATAGATACAATGGAACAAGTGCGCGAGCTCCTTGGTCGAGCGAGCACTGGCCTAAAGGAGGAATTGACCCAAGATTCTGATGCTACTTTGTTCAATGGAGAAAGCTCAGAAGTTAGTGAAATGATAATACCAGAGATTTCATACAGCACCCAGGAAGATGGTGCTGCGTTAGAAATGAGAAATGATGAGCAGATGCCCAAAATACCAAAACTAGATAAACCAGAACAGGTTGGAGAATAATTATTGTTATTTAATAGTATATACACATACACATAAAGCTGCGTATGAATTAGAATTAGGCAGCCTCGGGTTGAGACACGTACGGCTCGGCAATTTGCTCGCTCATGTTGACGCGCGGTACGCGTATCGGTTTGATACATTTAGTATGGTTAGAAACACACTTATGCAGTGTGGCGCGACTCTCTCTGTCTCTGTCGTGTCCATACTAAGTGTATGAAACAGACTTTCTGGCGTCGCGCCACAAACACCACAGAAGTGTGTTTCCGACTTAATTCGTACGCACCTTAATAGTGTAGACAGGGTTATTTGTACATCACCAACAAGCACGGAAGCAGAGTAAAGCATGAGTGCTTTAAGTTCCTAGACTAATGGTACAGGGCACTGAATAAACGCAACTAGCGGGTACCAAATATTTTTCCGTGCCCTATACCAAAGGCCAGACATTATGGTAATTGCTTTCAGATCTCTAAAGCCAATTATTCTTTTTTTTTATGCAGTGGCGGTTCCCTTTTGAATTTCACTAATCTAACATCATAATTCATAAATAACATTGTTTGCTTTTTGACTTTCCTTCAAAAAGTTGTAAAATACCACTTTCTATACAAATGTTTGAACAATGTTTTACAAATTACAATAAGTAACCCTGTTTAAGTATTTAAAGATTTTAACTAAATATGTATAAATCTTAATGTATTTCTTGTCCTAGGCTGCCAGTAAAGTACCGATGTGGTCTAGGAGACGGCCTCAAAGTAATAAAGTATTTTCTAGACGAAGACCCCAATTTTCCAATACAAATGAAAGAGCTGAGAACATAAACAGTTTATGTACAAGTTTTTCTAATGTAAATAAAAAGAAAGAAGACATAGAAGATCTCAAAAAGCTGCTACTAGAAGAAGAGATACAGTTCAAAAGAAAGCTCTATGAACTGCACTTGCAAGCAGCTGCTAAAGAAGTAGAAATAAAAAACGAAATTTTAATGCAAATTAGAGGTAAGACAATTTAAAGGGGAAAGCTAATTTAGTCTGAGAAAGATTCAACCGCCTCTGTGGTCTAGTGGTTCACACCACCAATTTCAGACCAAGAGGTCCCGGGTTTGATTCCCAGTGGTCCATATTGTATTCAATTTGGTTGGTGGTAGGATTTGTTATAAGTCCGCCTGGCTAGCTACCACCATCTTATTTAAGTCTGACGCCATAACAACGATGTTTTCAGCATTGTTGTGTTCCGGCAATTAGAATAAGATCCAGTTCCCTCAGTAAGTGAGGATTCCGGGAGTAGTGCGCTTCCTCCTTCAGCCTTATCACCACTTAACATCAGGTGTGATGAAGGCTAAGTACTACCCCGTTGTGGATAAAAAAAGAGTGAGATCCATAGTTTTAGTTATTTCATAGAAATGAAGTTGGTCAGCACCAGGGCTTAGGGACGGTTCGCAAAATACTGCTTAATTAAGATTATAAACCTGCACGGGTAGCATGATTAACTCGACAAAGGTTTTGTCTATATTGATTCGTCAAAAATGACATTTCATCATAGACAAATCCATTGTTTGGTTGTCAATTATAGACTTACTAGCTTTCCGGGTGGACTACACGACGTTATCCCGTGGGAATGTGATAATTTTCCGGGATAAAAAGTAGCCTACGTTTCTCTCCAGGCTACAAAGTATCTGTGTGCCAAATTTCAGCCAAATCCGTTCAGCGGTTTTGGCGTGATTGAGTAACAAACAGCCAAACATCTAAACTTTCTTTACTTTTCTAAATATTATAAGTAGAATGAGGTAGATAAAACTCTTCTCGTGTTTGTCTATTGAACAAATAATTGCTTTCAATAATTACTTTTATTGTTACAGGTGGAAATATAAATATGGCAAACTTATGTGGTGTTCAGCGATGAGATTAAGTCAAAATAGTTTTAGTAGATACTTTTAGTATTTAGCCCTTTAGCAAAACTGTAGTGTAAAGGGCTTAGCCCACTTTTACCGCACCGCGCACCGCTCCCACCCAACCAATGTATGAGCAGTCAAATATGGACTTAATGTCGTGCTCTGTAAATGCATTTTAGCTTGCGGCAGGCTCGCTTACCGCGCGCTGTCTGCTTTTGTATATTGTTACTGTAAAGTGCATCTACAGTGAACGATATTAAGTCCATATTTGGCTGCTCATACTTTTGTTGGGTGGGAGCGGTGCGGTATAAGTGGGCTATGACCTTAATAGCACTAAGACTTTTCTATTAAATAGGTAAAAGAATAAGTGAATCGCCCGAGAAACGATGTGTATCAAAAGAGTGATTCATTAAAAAATCTTTAATAAAATTTTAATGTATTTTTAACCAGAATGAACGATTTTTTTATTGACATTATGAATTAAGTATATCCTAAATTTATTTATAAGATTACTTAAAAGTATTTGGTTCTTAGACTCCCAGTCATTGTTTGACAGATGTGATTTAAAATTTTTTTGATCAAGTATTTCTAATCAAGAGAGCAATGTTTCTGACGAATAATTAGACTTGATAGTATGAATAAATAAGTTATTTATATAGCTGTGTTTTCTTGCATATTATTTTGTAGAATATTGTTTTAAGGAAGTACATTATTTTGGGCAGAGGACCACATTTGTGGATAAAAACCGAAAAGTTATTCCTAAACCAAAGACATTTGATATAACGTTCTAAACTGTTCTTGTTATTATTTAATAGTTGTTGGCAGAGGGTCTCAGGTCATAAGCCTGGCATATTTTGCATAGTAAAAAAACTTTTACTATGCTGTAGGTAAAACTATAGTTCTATAGAATCGAACCGTGTCGACCCTTGTCGAACTACTGTAGGGTCTATAGGGGTGCTCTCAATCAATTGAACAATATTTGTTTTGAGTTCTGTTCTGTATAATGTTGTATGAAACCTGAATAGCTTTTTAAATTTTTTTTTTATCATTCACAAAACTGAAAGCTTTCCTATTTATTTATTATCTGCGAATTGGACCAACCGCGAATAATGTGAATTGGACCAATCGCGAATTGGGCCAAATGCGCCTAAAGGTAATTATCTATCATACGTTTGATCAAATATGCATGGTTATATTTTTTCTACCTTATCACAATACACTTTATATTGGACCAATCGCGAATTGGACCAACCGCGAATTGGACCTACTGCGAATTGGCCCAACTGCGAATTGAACCAAGTGCGCATTAGGCCAACTGCGAATTGGACCAACCGCGAATAATGTGAATTGGACCAATCGCAAATTGGGCCAAATGCGCCTAAAGGCGTTATTGTATGTTATTGTTATAAAAATCTATAGAATGCTTTTAGAACTTTTGTAATAATGATACTGTTAAGAGAGCATGCTTATAAAAAAAATGCCCAGTGGCTTGATTTTTTGCGGGCAAGAGCACAATCGATCGGTTCGTAAATTTTTTGCAATTACCTACCTACTTATCTACCCACTTCCTGCCCACGTGCTGTGCTGTGCCACATGTATGTTTCTTTTTAACAAATGAGACCGCACCTCCTTTAATCTTTATCTGATTAGTTACATTACAGCCGGTTTTCATGTAGCCAATAGCACTACTTCTACGTATCTACTTACCTGGAGTTAAAATACTAACTTGGTATGTTTTGAAAATGATTTTAATTTTAATTTATTTATTTATTTATTTATTTATTAAAAGTAGGCACACTTACAGCAATACATATCATACACTTACACAAAAAAAAAACCTAACAATATCAAACATTATATGTTCGCTACTTAAAAGTGTACACAACATTCACTATAAAATTCTAAAATCAACGACATACTCTTAAAACTACTTACTAAGAAGAGAAAAAAAATATATATATAATTTAACAATAATTGAAATTAATTTAATTAACAGAAGCGAAACAGAAGCTCAACCAATTATCACACCTTTATATGTGGTACGCGAGAAAAAGCAAAAATCTCCCACAAAACAAACAAGGGCGCTAGAAGTTTAGAAAAAACAATATCAAAACCTACATACAGTAAATAAAAATAAATATATTTAATAAATATAAATTTATTAAATAATAAATAAAAATTTAAAACAAGTGACTGAAATGTAATGATGTGTTATAGTTTTAGAATCGGCTTAGTAAGCCCTTTCATTAGATACCACACACGATAAGTTTCAGAACAAAAAAAATCCCTTACAAATTAAAGATGACGTTCATAACTGCTCTTGTTTTTGTTTTTTTCGTGCTACGGGTCAAATTGATTCGTATGGCCTAAAGATCAACCGTTCCGATTTTCATGCTTTTAACACCCATTTGCAGCATTTTTCTGAAATTCGGGGTGTGTGTTGTTTTACTGCATACCAGGGCTGACTGGACAGATGACTGGAACTGGATGGCAGCTCTGGGTTGGCATGTCCAATCGTTTACACGAAGCCAGGGTGGCGATCACGCTAAATAATTTCAACCAAACCACAACGGAACCCCAGCCTCTCTGCCGACTTCGTATAGCGCCGTCGCGTGTTTCAAACGCGATAGCACTACCAACGGCTGAGGGTCAATTGCACAAATTATATAGAGTCAATTGTGGTTTGGCTGAGATTATTTAGCGCGATCGCCCCCAGCGCTGAACTGTCATTATTCGGCGTCAGCCACCAGTGCCGTAAATAGCCTTTTCTGCGCCCTGTGCGAGCTTCTGCGCCCTTGTTTTTTTTTTAGATATTATAGGTACCCTAGAGCAATGTTATGTATAGATAGGCCTACTTTATTTCATTCAGGGTGATAAAATAAAGCACAAGGAACTTGGTGTTGGTTATTGGACTAATTATCTAATATTTTGGAAGAAAAATCTATTTGTTTAAAGAACTGATGTGGGCAAACAAACAGGCGAGCCGTCAGAATTTAATAGACGTTTTTGATGATATTGGCATGTAGGTACGTAGGTATGAGTTGGAATCGAGTACTATGGGCGCAGCGAGAACTTATCAGGAGCAAACCGAAAAAATAATAGTCCTGCCTGCGGTCTGGCCATTTAATTCTTGCGCCCCCCAGAGTCTACGCCCTGTGCCTGGGCACCGGTGGCACCGCTCTATTTACGGCACTGTCAGCCACTGAACCCATGTAAATCAGCTATTACCTATCTGTGTTTCCAGTCGCCCACCTGGAGCGAGCCGGAGAAGTGGGCCAGGCCTGATCTCTACGAAATCATGCGGAACAACAAGCAGAAGGCTTCCAGCTTCGTTGACCGTAAGTTTCATCATCATAATCATTATCAGCCTTTCTCGACCCACTGCTGAGCATAGGCCTCTCTTATGCCAGTGGCTCAGGCGCTTACACAAGGGGGGGGAGGGCACTGGGGGCAATTGCCCCCCCCTTTTTGGCACACAATTTAACCTACAATTTTTTTGCATTAATTATCTTTTACCACGTGAAATAAGCGAAGATGCCCCCCTGTACCAAATTTGCCCCCCCCCCCCCCCCCCCCGCGCGCCTGCAGTGGCTACAGTTCAGACCGCAAGTTTATCTAGGTATATTTACGGAGTGCATGCGATTCAAAACTAAAACTAATGGCGGTTATGAAATTAATTCCAAGTCGCGCAGTACACCATTCAGACACACCGCCCGCCCGCATAGTTACTTTGTGATTCAGATGAGTACACCTAGATAAACGGGTGGGAGAAGTGTGTAAAACTGTTTCGAAACCGCCATTAAGGCGATACTCGGAAAAATTATGCTAAAGCGAGATAGCAATGAGAAACGACGCGCGCGGGAGCGAGACCGATTTTGCCGATTACGCAAAAAAAAACTCAAAATCACTTCGTATTCAAAAACTATAGCGATTTTAAAAAAATGCTTCTATACGATCCTAAATATTATTGGTGTCCACTAATTAAACCAATTTTCAATAGTATATGTATCCACATTTAAGAATAATCTTGATATTTCTTATTTTATTGAGGTATTTTCGAAAATAAAAAGTGTCGAGCTAAAATCATAAAATCGTGTTTCTGAAACTATACGATTCTAGACAAAGGTATGAAGAAATATATATCTTATTACCAGACTAGCTGTTGCCCGCGACTTCGTACGCGCGGTGTAGTGACTTTTGTGTACGTTTAGTTTATGTGTGTTTGTTGCCTTGATTTCATAACGCTCTTCTTGAAGTCCTATTCTCTACTAAAAGGGTCTAAAGCAGGCTAGGATATGAACATGGTATGTAGTGATGTACGCCTGGGAATATTGCCACTGCCGGCAATTTTCCACTCCCAATGTGCCCGGGAAATTTCCGGGCACATTGGGAATATTGCCCAAAATTCCCAGTAGACTTTTTGTCATTTTGTTAAATTATATAAATAAAAAATTTATTTTTCTTCTGTGTCTTACAATTTTATAGTTTGTTAATAATTATGGCAAGATTATTTTGTTTTGTTTTCTTAGTTTGTTTATTTATTTATTTATTTATTTAATTAGGAATAACAACAGCCATCTAAACTACTTAAGTAATGCTATTTTAAATCTAAAATTTCTTGGGCCAAAAGGGTTATTCACAGAATATTACAAAATTTATTGACACCAATCGTTAAAATATGAAAACAAAACAAAAACTAAAAACTAAAAACAAAATCTATAAGTTACGATTCCTACCATTAATGCGGGTAACTGCCAAAGTCCCACTTATTCATAAAAAATAAATAAATAAATTGTTGAATAAAATGTATGACTATTTTATATCAAACTGTTTTTCATTTCATATGTGCTTACCTGTGATGTTGGTGGCTATTTATTACGTAATTCAATATATTCAAACAGTTTTAAAGTCTTATTTTAAATTGTCTTGCATGGTAAAATATTCATCTACAAAATGCTGCTTGGGAATATTGCTGAGAACTTTGGGACACTGCCGGCAACGCTGCCGGCAAAATTTCCAGTCCTTGGGAACGTGCCCGGGCACGGTACATCACTAATGGTATGTTGTTATCATAATAATATGCTGCATGAACATAGTTGAGCCCTCATTCATAGATCTGTCCGTCTGTCAAAAAATTTTTCTCCAGTATGCGTGGGAAATCAAGCTGAAATTGATGTCAAATTAAATACTGAAGTCTGCAATCCCTTAAAGGCGAGAAAAAAAAAACTTCTCTTCTCTTCTTCATAAATCAAAAGGGCCACTTGCATCTCGATTTTATTTTAAATCCCATTTAGCTACTTGTTGTTACCGATCTCGATTTAAATTTAAACCGCTATCTAGGTCGGTTTAGGCTGTCAAATCTCGATTTACAGTAAGTTGTGATAACTTATCTTAACACAAAAGTCACTACACCGCGCGTACGAAGTCGCGGGCAACAGCTAGTATTTTCATATTGTTTTTATACGCAAAAATGCATGTATCACACATAACAGTGTATAATGATAATGATTATTTTGAACAGCCGTCCTTCGTTCTTCGACGTTGCTTGCTAGCGGGCAATACCTAGATCTATTCTACGCGAGATTCATAAGACTGAACCACACCAAACGATCCATCTTGGATTGGCCAACCACGATCGAAGATTGGGGATCATGGATCGTAAATCTTATTTGTTCTCTTGGATCGCACGAGGCACGTCCACTCCGACCACTACTATGGAGCTCCGGTGGAGCGCACTCTTGCCGCGCGCGATTAGAGCGCGTATTATCGTTTAGCGTGGGTCCGGCTCAGCAGCATGCGCGCTTTCACGATTTAAACAGAAGTTCTTACTTAGTAATGCACAATATCAGGTCAATCATATTTTTACTAAAAAATAAAAAAGAGATTGTATCCATAATAAATAAATGTGAAAGTGGGTTTGTTTGTTTGTCCGTCTTTCACGTCAAAATGGGTGCAACCTTCGAGCAACGGATCGACGTGACTTTTGGCATGGGAACAGTTTGGCAGCTGAAAAGTGACATACTTAGGCAGCTATTACACAGTCAATCTGGGTCGCGATCCGCGATCAAAATCAATGATCGCGATCCAGATTGACTGTGTACGAAGTTGATTGACGAATCGCGATCTTGATCGCAAAATATCTACATAGTAAATCTCGATCGCGATCAAGATTACGATCAGTGATCGCGATCTGGATGGACTGTGTAATGGCTGTCTTAGGCTACTTTTTATCCCTGAAAAATATAACATTCCCGCGGGATAACGTCGTCGTTTAGTCCGAGCGGGCGATGTCGCTAGTAGTAGTAGAAGGCTAGTATTTTGACATTTCCTATTTGTGAGAGCTCGTAATTAACTTTCATTAAGTAACAGGTATAAAATGTAATGATATAAGAACCATTTAATTATTTAAATTTTAATCAAAATCATTTATGTAAGCTTTCTTAGTAAATAAAAGAATACTTAAGTAAATAAGTTAGAATGAAAACTATTTTTAATATTCCTTTATTTAATTTAATGGGTAAGTGAAGGTACCTACGGCTGAAGGCCTATAAGGAGCCAGAGCCGGTTAAATGGCATAAAAATGGTAGGTAGGTGTATGTATAAGTCCCACACTCCTGTCTGTTCCGGTGACGACCGTGACAGAGGAGCCACTTGCAATACGAAATTAGCTGTCAAAATGGACTGTCGTATGAAAACTGTTTTAGTTCCAAAGATTATCACCGGAACAGAAAAGCTTGTCGCACTATATATCTACGTACTGGCCACATATCGTTTATGAGCAAATTTTTTAAAATGACATTGGTATCATTGAAAACTTCAGTCTTGCCCACTGCCCCGAGTGCTTACTTAGCTTAAAACATTTCGTTAATAACTTTTGCTTTCTAATATATACTTTTTATCTATGACTTTTAAGTCATAATAACAATAATAAGAATTCCTTATGACTTAGGAATATTATTCAAAAAACGTTTTTCAGTTAACATCAAATTAGATGTTTCTTTTTATTTTATCTAAGTTAGTTAAGTATTGATTTCTTGATGTATCTTTTAAAATTTAAATAAACATAAAACACATCAATCGGCACCCTTCTCACATTTTAAGTTTAAAAAATAGGTTTTTAATTGACTAAAATAAAACTAAATTTCGTAAGTAAGTATATGTATGTTTTCAACAATGTTTGTCCACGAATTTCTCGAAATCTAAAGGCATATCGAGATGATTCTATTTGATTTAAATTAGGTGTATTCTTACTTTGAGAACAGTCTAAGATTCATCAAAATCGGTTTAGTAGTTTTCGATATGTGGGTATATTATGGTACAATATACTCTAAAACTTAAGAAATAAAAAGTAATTTAAAAAAGGAACTGACTGGCACCGACCTCAAAAAGGTACCTTAATTAAAGATATAGTTTTTTCCTTTTCAGGTGAAAAATACTTTTTGGAGACGGTTAATTTTTTTTTAGTTTTTTTTATTGTAAGAATTTAAAAATTTAAAGAGAAGTATAAGATACATTCTTGACAATTTTAGATATAAATTTTGTATTTTATAGATACCTACTTAAGACTATAGGCGAAAGAAGAGAAAAACATCTTAAAGTGGCAACAGAGGGGGCTTTCACCCTACTTAATATAATCATTCGAATGTACTTTTGTGAGAGGTATATCGTAATCTTACTGACTTCCTGCGCCATCTATTGCTTAGTAGTTATAACTACATAAATAACATGAAATTATTTTTATGATTTTATATGGGCCTTTTATATGGGTTTCAATTTATATTATGTTTTGAAGCAGGTAAAAAAAATAACCATGATTCAATATTAATTGAGACAGCGATTAAATATAACGTATTTTCATAATCATGTGGCGCCATCTATTTTAGTAAGAATCAGTTTTTTTTATTTTCCCGTAGGAATAAGGGGTTTTTACGCGACAAAAAGTATCCTATACTTTTTTCAGAGTAACCAGTTGGCTTCGTACAGAATTTCATAAAGATCCGTTCAGTGGTTTTTGCGTGAATCCGGCACAAACAAACAGACAAACAGGACAACAGACAAACCGACAAACAGACAAAAAATTAAAAAAAGATATTTATACGCTCTATTGCTTATTTCAAACATGTTCTGGTATTTTTTTTGCAAATATCTTCAATGTACAGACACGGAAAGTCTACGATTTTATTATATGTATAGATTTATAACAACTCTAACCATCCTATAGTTTTATATCAAAGAGTCCATACTTTTTCCGAGTAGCGCCTTAAGTTTGCATCGCACTGTTACCTGCTGGCTGTCTGCTGGCAATGCAATGGTTTATTATTGGCATTGCAAATGAGCATATTTTATTATGGGCATTGCAAACGAGCTCCCAGCACAAAACTGCGAATTCGCGTCAAGCTTCTGACAGGCAATAAGGATTCTATTAGCATAGCGCGCCGCATATTTTTGTAAGTTATGGTATTGTGTGGGTGGGTGCAACCTTAGGTGTTATTGTCCATCGAAGGTGGGAGCACTTAGTGAGGGTGCGTCGGCATTTGGATGTTTGAAAGACATACCTAATGCTCCTGTTTGATGCGAACAGGTGCGAAGTCTCCAGTGTCTCAATTAAAAGAAACATTATTTTTATAATAGTCGCATTATGATACTTTGTTAAGAGTAAAACTGAGGTGAAACCTGCTTTATTAAGGGCCCCACAGAGGATCAGTTCGCCTGTTGGCAACGGCTTGTCAGTTAGCCGCAATCGAACACACTCAGTTTTTTCACACAAAAACCGAATAGCATGGATTTCGGCCAACTGACAGACCGGCTGGAGGACTGATCGTCAGTGGAGCACTTTAGTGATTTTTAACCCACTTAAAAAATTTAAAAGGAGGAGGTTACCTATCTATTCGTCTCGTTTATTTTTTTATATGTATGTACACCGATTACTCGAAGACGGCTGAACCGATAGAAATGATTCAAACGTTATAACACCATGTTTTTCTCGTTGTGTAGTGATGATGGGCCGCTGCACCCTGGACGACGTGATGCAGGAGTTCAAGATGAACGGCACCGACTCACCGTACACGCCCGACGAGGACGGCGCCTGGCACCCGAGGCGACAAGGTTAGACAGAACGGCTGTTTAAACAAGAGTACTTAAGGTGTATCGATGAGCTCAGTGGCGCCGCCAATGAAAATAAATCAATTGCATTTTATTAAAGGCTTGGATTAAAAGTTTCGGTTATTTCGCGCAAATGGAAGAGCAAAATGCAATTTTTAATTGTTTTTTCATGGCCTCGAATATGAGCACCAAGTTATGGATCTCGATATTGCCAAATGTGGCCACTTTTGTCACTATTGAGATTCACGACTTATTGCGTAAGTTTGAGTTCTCAAAAGTATATTTATAAAATGCATTCCACTCTTTCACCTGCGCGAAATAACCGAAACTTTTAATCTAAGCCTATAATAAAATGCAATTGATTTATTTCCATTGGCGGCGCCACTGAGCTCATCGATACACCTTAAGTGTATAACATCTTGTGAGTTTAGACGACAGCATCATCAGGGCTTGGGAACAATTCGCAAAAACCGCTTAATTAAGATCTTAACCGGGTATTTTAAAAACGGCTCGCTTGGAGCTGAATCGTTTTGCGAGCGTTATTTTGTTGCCTGTCCGTTGACGCGGAGCGAGCAGGGTCTCCAGGTTATGGATGTGAAATTTCCCCAGATCTGATTTTATTTTTCCCCAAAAAGATACTATTTCGTATTTTTTTCCCCAAATTCATTTTGTCGTATTTTTATGGAAAGATTAATTTACCTTGTGCTATATAATAACTGGTTTGGCATTCAGCAAAAATAAAACACTGTATTTGACAGTAAATAACGTTAAGTTACCAGCATTGCATCAGCTCAGATTACGCGCGTGCACAAAGTATTATTTTGCTTTTATCTATTGAGTAGGTAATGACAACGCATTTGCGGTTCAACATTGCTATGGGGGCGACATTTCCCCAAAAATTTCCCCAACGTTTTCATTTCCCCAGTTTTTCCCCAGGAGCCAAATTTTTCCCCAAAATTGCGAAAAAAACCCCCAATCTGGAGACCCTGGGAGCGAGCGAGCGGAGCGAAGAAACGAAAGAAATATTAACCAATAGGATTGAATAAAATCTGCGGGCAGAGATATACGCAATCCTATTGGTTAATATTTCTCCGTTTCTCCGCTAGCTCGCTCGCCCTGCTTCAATGGACAGGCAGCCTTAACCAGGGACCGTACTCTGAAACGCTAATCCGAAACTTCGGTTAGCCCCGCCCCTTTCACTCGATTGTCCCAACTGGTGCCGGCCGAACTCACCGAAAAAAAATTCACCGAAAAAATACTCACCGAAAATAACTCACCGAAAACCAAACTCACCGAAAAGTTTTCTCACCGAAAAAAACTCCCCGAAAAAATCTCACCGAAAACCAAACTCACCGAAAACTTTTCTCACCGAAAAAATCTCACCGAAAAAAACTCACCGAAAACTTTTCTCACCGAAAAAAACTCACCGAAATAAAACTCACCGAAAAAAACTCACCGAAAAAAGCTTACCGAAAACTTCTTGATTTACAACAATTTGAATCATCTACGTATCGGGTCGGGTAGATTTCTGCTCATATTAATGTAAATGTCACCGGAAAATAACAATAAGAACCGCAAGTTTATAAATTTTACGGAAGTCCTGTAGAACACGTGATAGGTTAGAAATTTAAGGCGATCGCGAAGCGCAGCGAAGCGATTGCCTTAAATTTCGTGGTTATTTTTTTTTAGGAAATTTATAAATTTACGTTTTTTATTAATTTCTCGATGACATACTTAAACAAATAAATAAAAAATATGCTCTAACCACTGAGCTACGGGGTCATTCGATGGGACTCGAACCCACGACCTTTCACTGTCCAGGCGAATGCTCTAACCACTGAGCTGCGGAGTCGTTCGATGTGACTTGAACCGACGACCTTTTATTGTTCGGGCGAATGCTCCTACCACTGAGCTACGGAGTCGTTATTTTCATTTTCAATACTTTTTTTATATTACCTAATTCCTAATTTTTGATTATTTATTTATTTATTTAAGTACATTAATATGAGCAGTGTAGGGGTTTATTCCTACATATACTGCTATGCTGATGCTAAATGATAAAATATGCTAAAATGATAGATGCTAGAAATGATGCTAATTCGCGGACGGGAAATGCTAGAAAATGATAAACCGACCGCGATGATTGAATGCGTTTATTGCACTGCTATATATCTACAATATAAATAAGTCTATAATTGAGGGCAACAGAAATGCCTGCTTGTAGTTTTTAGAGTCACCGATCAACGCATGATATATAAATGTTTTGCATACATGTGCGATGCGATGGCTCGTACATCTTGGCCTCTCAGAAAAAAGAGAGTGATCTGCTAACTTAAGACTAAAAATATATGTAGTGCAAAATGATGATGATAAATGCTGATGCTGACAATGCGGAACTAGAATAATGAAGTTACTAAACTAGGTTATTAGAATGATGATGATTAGTGCTTGATCGTGACATTAAATTACAGAAAATTATTGCTTATATTTAATATGCTAAGTATGCTATAATAAAATATGTACCTAATGATAAATGCATGCAATATTAGTAATGATTATCATATTAAATTGCTACAACTAAATTGTCTGTCTTTGTCTATGTAATTGTCTTTTCAAACACCACACTACACTTCACTGTTTGCTATGGGTACTACACAAAAGATTCACTTTCATCACAGTCACTAATCACTGCACTAGCCATGCCGCGCTATACGGCGGCCGGCGCCGGCGGCGCCTCCCGGCCGGCCGGACGGCTGCCCGGCGCGAGTGCGCGCGCGCCCCGCTGCTGATGCTCCTTAGCCACAAACAGGCTAACAATGCTCCATGTTTATGATATAGTGCTGAATGTCGAGTGTAGTAAGATCTTTCACTTTGCTGTTCATGCTTTCAATTGGCGTCTTTCAGGTTGCCAAGTGTCAATTTCGGCTACAGTGCTAGTATTGATCGTGGAGTTAAAAATGTATGTATGTAATATGTATGTATGTATGTCTGCGGATTTTCCAATTATTTATGTGTTATTATTTTATGTTCTTGCTTTTTGATCTGATTGATAATATTGTGTGAATATATTGTAAACATATCACATTGCAATGCCTTGACCTTGCATGCAACCTTGACTTACTGCGATAAGTCCATTGTATTGTGATGTTTTTATTTCAATGCCAGACGAACAGAAAATGTTGACTCTGCATTCCTTGCCACAGGAGTTTAGCCAGACAGACGGGCGCTGCAACTTGATCCACTTGTCGCACGCTACCGTGTTTACTATACAGGCTAATGTTTTGCTGTAATCGTCGTTTGCTATTAAGAGTAATTGAGACATCGCACATTGATTGTGATATTCGGGTTTATCGAGCGAGCATAATACTGTTTCTTCTATGTGTTATGTAACTTATGTATGATAATGAATGTAATAATGCGATGTAGTTGAATGCTGATTGATATTTACTATTTCGTTATAACTGTGGCAAACTAATGATTTTGTCTAATTGATAAGATTCACTGTGCATATTTGTTATTCCAATTTCGATGATAAGGGAAATTTATTTTGTCGAGTACTAGTTTGTACAGAACTAGTATGTCACCACCATGGCCTAAGGTAGTTTTCAATCATTTTATAGCTGATATATGATAAAATGAACTTGTTGTTGCAGTCGATATGCTGATAATAAATAAATGTAGACGCTTTCTTGACTAAGTTAGTGCTAGTGCTGATAATTGTTTCCTGGATTCGTCTCAAGTTTGTTAGGACAGAGTAGCAGATAATGCTGATAAAGTGATATAATATAATATGCTCCGTTCATGATGTCGAGTCGAACCTTATTCACTTCCACTGCTGTGTGATATTTAATGAACGTAAATTGTTTGTTCATTTTTAATTAGTTACGACGTAAAGTGTTGTAGGTACTCTGACTAACAACAAGGATTAATTGTTGCAAGTGGTTTTCGTTATTTGCAATGCAATGCTACTGATGTCCTTATTATGTGGCTCCGCAAACGATCATCGAGGGCGCCGAATCAGGAATTTGTAATACTCGTATAACTCACACCGTTATACGGGACTTCTCCAATCTTCTTTTTCTTATGCTGTGATGATTCAAAAGTAGTTTCTTGTAGTGCTCTAGTACTGATAACTCACTCTGCAACTTTGAAATGACGCTGCGGTACTGATAATTCGTATCAGTCCATAAATCCTTTAGATGTTTGATATACTGTTCCAGATGATGTATGTCGTTCCAGTATGTTGACATACTGTAGTACACAATCAACTTCCATTCTTCCCGTGCGTGCTGAAGATCTGATGTTTTATCGAAGTAGAAAGATGTATTTTGCTTAAAAGTCGTAATATTGATGAGTGATGTTTCTTGCTACATTGAAGTTGATAAAAAGGCCATAAATAAAAGTAACATTGTAAGAAAAATCTTAAATAATGATCTTATTGCTCTTGGTGCTTTCTTCCTTCGTTGTAGTAGCTGATCAGAGGAATGCGGTGGTGTTTGCTGTGATGATCGACTATGCTCTTGCTTGTTGTTTTGTTCGCAAACGGGTAGCAAAACTAATTTGTTTCGGGGTCGTTTGATGATATTTGATTTTGTTGTGCTTAAGTGTAAATGTCGTATGAACGGTTCTGTAAAACGGCTTGATGACCTTAATGATGATACAATGATGGGATGTTTTGCTGTATGGTTTAAGTTGGAGCGATGCGGTCTTCCATCGACGCGCAGTAACCCTTGATCATCTTTAAATGGGTTATAATTGGCGATCTTGCTATTTCTACCAACTTTACCTTTTGACTTTAATGATATTATGTCATCTTCAAGGTCATTCAATTGCACCCATTTTATTATAATATTATATGCGTTATTAATTTCTAATGTTGACAAAGTGCAATCGCGTGACGTTTGCCGGTGACGTAACCACTCGATGTAACGTGATAACGTCCCTACTGCCTTTGTTATCTTTACAATGTCGCCAAAATGATTAAACAATTTTTCTAAAGTTTGATTGTTAAGATTCGTTTGTAAGGCAGCATGCACACTTGCTTTCTTTTCTTCTAAGGATGGGCATTGATAAATGGGTTTTTCTAATTTGCTTTGATCTAAAGTGCTAAGCCATTTAGGCCCTTCCCGCCACGGAGAAAAATTTGCTGATTTTCCATTATTAAGCCCAAGCGAAGCGCAGTCTGCTGTATACTGTTCTGATCTGACGTGATTACACTTTGATGCTGGTACGATTTCTGATAGCTTGATTTTGATCTTTCTTTTTTCATGTTGTAAGAATTGTGCTATTGCTTTAGGTTTCGAAGTTCCGAGGTGCTGTTCAAAGTCTGGTTTCATTGACAATGCGAACTCACACTGGCCACATTCCAAACGACGTGTTGTTGCTTGATAAAAATTTTCACAAAGTTGCTCTTCTTTTGTTAATGATGATGCTGAATGACTGCTGATTTCCTGTTCAATGTTCTTAACAACCACATTGCAGTTAAAAGTTCTTACGGTGCCTGACAAAATCCATCCTAATTTAGTTTGCTGTGCTATAGGCGCTTGTGTTGGCCCCTTTATTAAGTCACTCATTATGATATCTGAGTAAACGCTGGCGTCGAGAAGAATGTCGATGGGTTTGGATAGATTGTACTCAGGATCTGCTAGTTTTAGGTGCTGAAGATGTGGCCATGTTTGCTTTTTAAAGGATGAATTAGGCAAATTGTTAATAACATTTGTGATGACTAATGCTTGCGTGCTAAACTGATAATCATCATAAAGTGACTGACATGCTAAGGTGACCACTCCTTTGCTGGCTTTGGAGCTGGTTCCTATTCCCGAGATGGATGCATTGAAACGCTGGGGCTGCAGTCCTAACATCTGAGCGGCGTTTTCAGATATTAAAGATATTTGGGAACCTTGGTCAAGTAATGCTGTTAATGTGATATATGTGTTATCAGCTGCTTTTACTTTCAGTGATAACGTAGTCAGTAAAATTTCCTCGCCGTCAGTTGCTACATGATTCACGTTATGTTGTTTAATTTCACTATTCGACGTGTGTTTTGCAGTTGTTAGGGGGCTTGACCGAGTTTGTTGTGGATGCAAGCTTGCATTTGTCGTGTTCGATGCTTGATGAATCACTGCGTCATGTATAAGTGTGTTGTGTTCACCTTTGCACTCTTTGCACCGTTTTGTCGAATAGCAAACATTGTCAACATGCTTGTATAAACAATTTCCACAGATTTTTAATTTCGACATTGTTCTCATTATGCTCTCCGGACACTGACTCAGAAATTTTTGACATTGATACAAATCATGATTTTGATTGCATAACGGACATTTTGATGTATACGTGGGCATGGCTTGATAGTTCTTGAACATGTGGCGGCTTTGATTGTTAGATTTGCTGTAGGACGGCTTTGATACTTGAGGCGAAGATTGCTTTTGAGATGATTCTCGTAGATGTATCGGCTCGAGTGCTGTGAATTTAGTTTCAAGGAACTCCATAAACTCAAGAAGTTTCGGTAATTCCCTAGGCTGCTTACGTGATTCCATGTAGTCACTATAGGTGTTACTATCGAGCTTTTTTGCCAATAGATACACTAAAAGTGGATCCCATGTATTGGTGTCCACTCCTAGATTATGTATAGCGTGTATGCACTCGGTTGTGACGTCATATCTCAAATGCTGTTTGTCTTTGAATATACGGCTGATTAAGGAAAACTTCAATTTGCTTGGTGAAAAGTACCTGTGGGTTATCATACCGGTGCGTTAGGATGTCCCATGCTGTTTCGTAGTTGTCTGCACTCACATGTAGATGCTGTATGAGACGCTCAGGCTCGCCTCTCACCTTTCCCTTAAGATGTTGCATTTTTTGAGCGTTGCTTAGGTACTTATTATTATGGATTGCTTCCGAAAAAAGATCAAAAAATGTAGGCCAGTGAGTATAGTTGCCAGTAAAAACGGGAATTTCAATTTGGGGTGTCGATTGCTGTAAATGGGCTATCGAACACAGTTTTTTATTCAATTTCCTTTTGATGCTGCAATAATTATCTTCCATTTGAGTATACTCACTGTCATACAATACATCACAGCCTTGCAAAATGTTATCAATTTTTAAATGATTTTCTTCAATTAGATGCCACTTTCTTTGAATATTTCTAAGCTCATCCTCGATTTCCCACTTTTCATCTAAATTATCAATTGATATGCGTTGGATCTGTCTCAATAATGCTCTAAAATTGGTTCTTTGCTGACACAACAACTCGTCGGCGGCACTACCCGGCTGCGTGGGCGTGTCGTCCTTGCTAATAGTAGGAATGGAGAAAGAAAGTTGTGAAAGAACTTCCTTTTTATCTCCGGGCATGGATAAAGGAGACAATGTTGGCATTGGTGTTGGTTTGAACGAAGTCATTTTAGCTCTGATTGCTTCGTAAAACTCCTTCGTCTTGTGAAAAATATGCTGAACAAAATACTCATAAGTTTTGTCTTCGTACTGTTGCACGTCTGAGTCATTCTGCTGGAATTCCGCCCAAAGATTGTCTAATACTTGGACTCTTTTGTCTAAGTATTCCTGAGTTTTCCTACTAGCACTGTCCTTTCGGAAGTTTGATTCTATCTTCTCGAACTGAGTGATAATTTCAGCTTGACGGGCAAAGATAAGTTCGAATGATGGTGCCATGATGAAAGTTAATACTTAAGCAAAGATAATGGAAAGATCTTACTTTGAGGTGCTGCAAACCAAATGCTACTGCTGCTGTCGCTGCGGCTGCTGAAACGAGCTGCTTAGCCCGCTAGTAAACTGCTGTCTTCACTTGTATAATGTCCACGTATAAAAAGTTAATGTCACTGCTTTTAAAATGCTAAATAAAGTCACTAATAAAATGCTAATGCTAATTATAATGTTCACTGTAAACCAAAGCGCAAAGTCTCAGACACGAATGCTTTAAAATTACGTAAGTAAGTAGTAAGTTATTTCTAAGACCTCACCGCGCACTAGGTCAAACTAATCAAAGGACTAAAATGCTAAATAATAGGATCCATAGGTCGCTGGTTCAAATCCGGCTCGAAGGACCAAAATGTAGGGGTTTATTCCTACATATACTGCTATGCTGATGCTAAATGATAAAATATGCTAAAATGATAGATGCTAGAAATGATGCTAATTCGCGGACGGGAAATGCTAGAAAATGATAAACCGACCGCGATGATTGAATGCGTTTATTGCACTGCTATATATCTACAATATAAATAAGTCTATAATTGAGGGCAACAGAAATGCCTGCTTGTAGTTTTTAGAGTCACCGATCAACGCATGATATATAAATGTTTTGCATACATGTGCGATGCGATGGCTCGTACAAGCAGAAATCTACCCGATACGTCGATTTAGATGATTCAGATTGTCGTAAATCAAGAAGTTTTCGGTGAGCTTTTTTCGGTGAGTTTTATTTCGGTGAGAAAAGTTTTCGGTGAGTTTGGTTTTCGATGAGATTTTTTCGGTGAGTTTTTTTCGGCGAGTTTTTTTCGGTGAGAAAACTTTTCGGTGAGTTTGGTTTTCGGTGAGTTTTATTCGGTGAGTTTTTTCTCGGTGAGTTTTTTTTCGGTGAATTTGAGTGGAACCGTCCCAACTAGAGAGTGAGAGGGACGGGTATACCGAAGTTTCGGGTTTTGCGTTTCAGGGCCCGTACTCTGAAACGCTAATCCGAAACTTCGGTTAGCCCCGTCCCTATCACTCGATTCTGTCATGACTAGAGAGTGAGAGGGACGGGTATACCGAAGTTTCGGGTTTTGCGTTTCAGAGTAGGCCCTCAGAAACGCTAATCCGAAACTTCGGTTAGCCCCGCCCCTTTCACTCGATTCTGTCGCGGCTAGAGAGTGAGAGGGACGGGAATACCGAAGTTTCGGGTTTTGCGTTTCAGAAACGCTAATCCGAAACTTCGGTTAGCCCCGCCCCTTTCACTCGATTCTGTCGCGGCTAGAGAGTGAGAGGGACGGGAATACCGAAGTTTCGGGTTTTGCGTTTCAGAAACGCTAATCCGAAACTTCGGTTAGCCCCGCCCCTTTCACTCGATTCTGTCGCGGCTAGAGAGTGAGAGGGACGGGAATACCGAAGTTTCGGGTTTTGCGTTTCAGAGTAGGCCCTCAGGTTTCCGAGCCTTGAGCATCATCCCTCTAATGTACCCTCTGCTGGGGAACAAGCCTTTCTCATGAACGGCTTAGGAGAATAGGCCCCACCAAGCCCCGGTTTTGGCCACTGCGCCGGTTTTCGCCACTTTTTGCTGTAAAAGTTATTTATATTCATTTTCGTTATTTTTGCCAATGGCAACTTGGCAACTGACAAAGGAGGTATTTTAAGGTACCTATTAACACAGATACTATAATAATAAACTAGGTATTAATAACAATCGTCAGTAACGTCGTAGTAGGGGAGCGGGCCCCATTATGGGATAGTTTTGTTTGAACATCTATTTCTATAAACTTTTATAATAGTATACTGAACAAACTAAGAATAATTCATTCGAAATGTTATATTTTACATTGCTATGAAGTTGTATTCTTCTACCATTCATACTTTTGTAACTACAGACAAAAATGTTCCATATGAAAAAATTTGCAAAAAAAAAGTGTATCCCAATATGGGATACCATACACCCCCATCACATATTAGGATACACTTTATTTTTTGGCAATGCTTAAGGGATATCCTATACAAGGGTGGGAAGGAGTATACCGACAGAATTTAACAGCGAAAGGTCGTGGGTGCGAGTCCCATCGGAGCTGGTTGTGATGTGAGACGGGTTGATTTTTTCTAAATACTTTATTTTCAATTTTTCAATAATAAATTGCATTGTGAATGCAAAAAAGTAAAATTTTTAATTACAAGTACCTAAGGTAATGCAAGAATATTTATTAAGAAAATGAACTTAGGATTACACATCCCATAATAGGATACATGTACCTCAATATTAGATATCCCTTATTAGGCACACCCTAGTATCCCATATTAGGACGATTATGTGTTCTGCCAACACATGGTCGTTAACCAAAAACTAATTGAAATGCAGCAAGAAACAACACATGGACCTCAACACAAACGTTATTAGATGATGCAGAAAAACTAACAAAAACATAAAATCAAACTTACATTAAGAAAAGTAAACTTCTAACAGGCATATCACAAAAACTGTTTGACAAAATTTTTATGTAAACACACCTCCTGTCTAGCCGAACGGCGACTGACGCGTGAGCGTTCCAATATGGCATCCGCACTACAAATGGCAGTATTTCACAGCGTTTCCGTGAGATGGCGGTGCTTGTAGGCAGAAATACTTTGCTATCCCAAATTAGGAAACCATCCCATAATGGGGCCCGCTCCCCTAACAATGTCTACTTGAGTACTTATACAATTTGTGATGAACAGATGACCTATCCGGCTTCGGGCCTTCCGGAGCCTACCTACGGCAGAAGTCCTGGCCGGAACCGGAGCGAACTCCGGTGACCCGTCTGCCGCCGCCCCAGGCGCCGCGCTCCAACTGGCTTGAAGACGAAGCCGCTCATGCACGGATAGGTGAGCTTCCAACTTTCATTGACCATGTATAATTTAGCTGAGGTTCGGTCCGTCCGGATCAAATATGCGGCAGAAGTTGTGGCCGGAACCGAAGCCGGACTGCCGGAGCGGAGGCCTGCCCAGGCGCCGCGCTCGAACTGGCTTGAAGATGAAGCAGCCCATGCACGGATAGGTGAGCTTCCAACTCCCATTGACCATGTTGTATAGGTGAGCTGAGGTTCGGTCCGTCCGGAGCGAATTTACGGCAGAAGTCATAGCCGGAGCCGGAGCGGAGGCTGTCCCAGGCGCCACGCTCCAACTGGCTTGAAAACGAAGCCGCCCATTCACGGATAGGTGAGTTTCAACTTCCATTTACCATCTTGTATAAATAGGTGAGTTGAGGTTCGGTCCGTCCGGAGCGAATTTGAGGCAGAAGTCATGGCCGGAGCCGGAACCGGAGCGGAGTCGGTCCCAGGAGGCGCGCGACAACTGGCTTGAAGACAAAGCAGCTCATGCACGGATAGGTGAGATTTCATTGTTGAACACCATGTGTTAAGCCGTTGTATTTAAATATTAGTTGTAATTATTGTACATAGATGGCGTTGTGCCAAACGTACGTAATGCTGAACGGCGGTGTTAAGATTTTTTGGTGATTGATATAGTCTTGTCGATGCACCCAATAAATTATCCTCGACCTACACACTAGTTTTATTTACGTTGTGAATAACAGTATTTTGGACCTCTATGGGATTGTACATGGTCCTAACCGAGTCGGAAGTTTCGGTTGGTTGACCTGGAACCAGCTCAGTACGAGTGACAGGAGCAGGGACTACGGAGGATCGGAGGTTTGAATTTGCAGCAGCAGCTGCAGCAGTGACGTCAGCGGATCCGGTGCGACCACGAAGCGAGCGATTGCGTAAGCGGAAGCGTTTAGTGAGTTGTGCTGTGATGAAACTGTGAGTACATTTGTGTCATTCATTAACTTAGAATAATTTCAAGAAAGTTAGAACTTGGAAATTTTAGAAGTGTTTTCATAGACTTAGAATAATTTCTCCAAAAGTGAAATACGGGGAATCCACGCTAGTTTGCGGAGCCAAGTGCGAAAACACTTAGAAAAATTTCGTAAATTTTACGATTGACTTAGAAAATAATTTTGAATTTTCTCATACGGTGAATAGTTAGAATAACTATCGAGATGGATGCCTACGGTAAAATGCAAGATGATACTAAGTCAAAAGTTCAGAAGGGAAGGTCTAACTTTAGAAAATCTCCGAAAGATAGGATCTCTTTGTCATACATAGAAACACGTCTAGAAGCCTTAGAAAAACAGTGGTCTTCATTTGATGAAACACATAAGAAGATTATAATGGAAGTTTCTGGAGACATACTTGAAAAATCTACTTATTTTAAAAATGAGATGTATGATGAGACCGAAGAACTGTACATAAATTACAAGTCGGAGTTAAAGGAAGCCATCCTTAGGTTAAAGAAAGATGTTAATGTTAATGAATTTTATGATGCAAATGCAACTAACAGCACCCAATCCTTTACTGTTAAATTACCGAAAATAGAAATACCTAATTTCAGTGGCAAATACACAGAATGGAGTAGTTTTCGTGATTTATTTTTGTCTTTAATTCACAACAATAAGGGATTGGATGACGTTCAAAAGCTGCACTATTTGAAGAGTCACTTGTCTGGCGAAGCCGAGCAAATGTTAAGACACATTCCTATCACGGCATGTAATTATAAAACTTGTTGGGATCAGTTAGAGCATCGTTACAACAACAAAAGGTTTTTAGCCAATTGTGTACTAAAACGTTTTATGAACCAAAAAAAATGTATTGTCGGAATCTTCAAGTGCGATAAAGGAATTACTGGACACAACTAATGAGTGTTTAAATGCTCTTACTAATTTAGATGTAAATGTAGATTCCTGGGATCTTATTGTAATTTATATAGTTTCGTTGAAACTTGATACAGAATCTCGAAAGTTGTGGGAAGTAGAAGTCAGTAGGTGTAATGATGAATTGCCTAAACTGGTTGATTTTAAAAACTTTTTAGATCATCGTTTCAGATCTTTAGAATTTCTAGACAATAAAGCCACTAAACAGAGTAATGTTCGTAATAATGTTCCTAAAACAATGCATACAATTCCTGCTGTATCATGTATATTTTGTTCCGATGCTCACAAACTGTGTAATTGTAAAAAATTCGCAAAGGAAGATGTAAATGTACGTCGTACTTTTGCCCAAACCAACAAGTTATGTTTTAATTGTCTTGCTCCGAATCATTCGATATACAATTGCCGTCAATCAACCAGCTGTCGCATTTGTAAAAGGCGACATCACTCTTTACTGCACCCAAAGTTAGGTCCTAAAGATGATCAAATAACCACTTCCGTAGTGGAAGGGGGCGCTCAGTCGTCCAATGTAGAATCATCTCAAGGCGAGGCATCAAATATAGTATCATGCTTTTCTAATGCAAATAGTCAAGTATTATTGGCCACTGCTTTGGTCAATGTAGATACGAAAAATGGAACTTTTCATATCAGAGCTCTTTTGGACCAAGGTTCACAAGCTTCATTTATAGCAGAGTCTGTTGTACAAATGCTTGGTCTTAGAAGAGTTTCAAACATGAGCTACATTTCAGGGTTAGGTAGTGATCAAGGTTCATCCTTGCAGTCTAAATGGACCGTTATGGTCAAAATTCAGTCACGCCATGACCCCAACTTTATAGTTGAAGTTAAAGCTCATGTTCTTAATAAGCTCACTTCTCTTTTACCTGAGAGGAAAATGTCTGTTCCGATGTTTTCTCCTCAGATTCCTGCTATAGAGTTAGCAGACCCGAAGTTTGATACTCCGAGTAAAATTGATATTTTACTGGGGACGGAAGTGTATGGTCAAATTTTAATGGATGGAGTTGTCAAAGGTCCACCAGGTTCTCCAATTGCGCAAAATACCAAACTTGGCTGGATCCTTTCAGGCCATATATTTTCCCCTCCAAGTTACGAACTTTCACAGACACGTAATGAAATAATTAGTATGCACACTCAATTGAGTATGAACGATCTCCTGAAAGGTTTTTGGGAGCAAGAAGAACTGTCTTCAGCTGTGAAGAAATGTCTGTCTGAAGAAGAACAGCAATGCGAAGAGCTGTTCGCCAAAACTACTTCTAGAGATGATGAGGGTCGCTATATCGTGAAATTGCCATTCAAAAAGGTGGACCCAAGTTGTCAATACGGTAATTCTTATGATATTGCGCAAAAACGATTCTTTATGCTCGAAAAACGATTACTGAAGAATCAACCACTGAAGATTCAATATTCCGAGGTTTTGGAGGAATATTTAAAATTAAATCACATGGAAGTAGTGCCGGAAGTGGAGAAAGCTAATCCCAAGGCTGTGTATCTTCCCCATCACGCTGTCGTTCGCAATGAGAGAAGCACCACTAAGGTTCGGGTCGTGTTTGATGCGTCGTGTTCGCTTAATAATGGAACTTCGTTGAATGATGATCTCATGGTAGGTCCAACGCTTCAACCCACACTTCGACACCTTATTTTACGTTGGCGCTGCTATCCTATAAGCCTGGTAGCAGATATTGTGAAGATGTACCGTCAAGTCAAGATAGCTGCTGAGGATGTTGATTTTCAACGTCTATTATGGCGTAGCGATGTTAATTCAGAACTTCAGCATCTCCGACAATTGCGTGTAACATTTGGTACATCAGCGGCACCTTACTTGGCGGTCAGATCCTTACAACAGCTTGCACATGATGAGGGAGATAAATATCCTTTGGCAGCTAGCAGAGTCCTTAGGGAATATTATATGGATGATCTTATGACAGGCTGCGAAAATATAAACGAGGGAGCACAGATTTATCAACAAATGAACGAGTTACTTAAACTTGGTGGTTTCCAGCTTCAGAAATGGAGTAGTAGCAATAGTGAGTTGTTGTCAAAGTGGGATAGAGAAAGTAAGAATTCAAAGGAAACTTTAGAGCTAAAATTAGATACAGTTATCAAAATTTTAGGTCTCACTTGGAATAGACACCAAGATGAATTTCAATACACTGTCCAACTTACAGCACTGGAAACACCCATAACTAAGAGGAAAATGATTTCGGAAATAGCAAAACTGTTTGATCCCCTCGGTTGGCTAGCTCCTGTGGTCACCACTGCTAAAATATTTATTCAAAGAGTCTGGCTGTCAGGGATACAATGGGATGAAGAATTGCCATGTGATATTTTGAAGGCATGGCTTGAGTTTCGAGATGAACTTACACATCTCGCTCAATTTAAGATTCCAAGATGGATTGGCACTAGCACCAACGATGTTAGCAGAGAACTTCAAGGATTCTGCGATGCTTCAAATGCAGCATACGCAGCTGTAGTCTATATGAGAATCGTTGATTTTAAAGGTGATGTGCATGTACGATTACTTGCCGCAAAGACGAAGGTTGCTCCGGTGAAGCAAGTCTCGATTCCTCGGTTGGAGTTGTGCGGAGCGGTATTGTTAGCCAACCTGCTTCAAGAAATTGCAGAAGTTTTAGAGATTCCGAAGGAGTGCGTGTACGCCTGGACGGACTCAAGTGTAGTCCTTTCATGGTTGAGCAGTCATCCCAGCAAATGGAAAACCTATGTCGCGAATCGGGTCTCTGAAATATTAACGCTTATGAATAATACTCAGTGGTCACATGTCAAGTCCGAATCTAACCCTGCAGATTGTGCGTCGCGAGGTATAAATCCGAGCAAACTATCGGATTTAAAGATCTGGAGAGAGGGTCCACAATGGCTGCAAGAAAAGGTTATTAATTATTCAAAGGGACAATTTAAATTAACGGATTTAGAAAAGAAAAAAGAGCAAATTTCGTGCCACACTATTCAGTCAGAGTCAGAATCTATATTATGTCGTTATTCTTCATTGAATAAATTATTAAGAGTTGTTGCATACATACGTAGATTCCTTAAGTTAAAGAAAGAAAAATTTACGCCTTACATATCTAGATTAGAAATAAAAGAGTCTTTACTTACCTGTATCCGATTGTGTCAAAGGAAAAGTTTCCTGGAAGAAATAAAATGTTTACAAACTTTGGGAAAGATAAAGAAAAGTAGTAAACTTACCTCACTGTGTCCGTTTCTTGATGCTGATGGTATACTCAGGGTGGGCGGTCGCTTACAAAATGCTGAAATAGATGAAAATATGAAACATCCAATATTGCTGCCGTATCAGTCGCACTTCACAGATTTGATTGTGGATGATGCCCATAATCGCACTCTTCACGGCGGTCCACAATTAATGACAAACTTTTTAAGAACGCAGTATTGGATAGTTAATGCGAAAAATCTTGTTCGCAAGGTCGTTCGGAAGTGTGTTGTATGTCGTCGCCATTCTGCACAAACAAGTCAGCAAATGATGGGACAGCTACCTACGGAACGTGTCACAGTCTGTCGACCTTTCTATCAGAGTGGGGTTGACTACGCAGGACCCATAGCTATAAGACCGTATAAAGGGCGTGGTTATCGAGCCGTTAAAGGCTATATAGCCTTGTTCGTATGTATGACTACTCGTGCAATACACCTCGAAGTCGTTAGTGACATGACATCCGAGGCATTTTTAGCAGTTTTTAAGCGTTTTGTTGCACGGCGAGGTCACTGCGCAGATTTATGGAGTGACAACGGCACGACCTTCGTGGGGGCCAATAGGGAGTTAAAGCATTTATTCCAAACGGAAAGGTCTGAAGCCGCTAATGATATTGCTGAGTGGTTGGCAACAAATGGTACCAACTGGCACTTCATTCCACCTCACTCGCCGAACTTTGGAGGGTTGTGGGAGGCTGAAGTGAAGTCCACAAAGCACCATCTAAAAAGGGTTATTGGTAACAGTACCTTGACATTCGAAGAGATGTCCACGCTTCTGTATCAAATAGAAGCTTGCCTTAACTCGCGTCCACTTTCTCAAATTAGCAATAATCCAGATGATCCGTATCCATTAACTCCCGGCCATTTTCTAGTCGGTGAGCCGTTGCTGCTTATACCCGATGCAAACTTTGAGCAGAGTAACGTGAGTACTCTTAAAAGATGGCAGTTTGTACAGAGACTACTGCAAGACTTTTGGAGACGATGGTCTCATGAGTACTTGACTCAATTACAGCATAGATATAAATGGTCCTATATTGCTCCTGAACCTTCTGTAGGGGATGTCGTGTTAGTAAAGGAGGATGACCTCCCACCGTCCAGATGGTTGTATGGCGTAATTAAGGAAAAACATGTTGGTGCGGACAATCTTACGAGAGTCGTAACCTTGCGATGCAAGGGGTCTCTAGTAAAAAGACCTGTATCCAAACTTATAATTTTACCTGTCACTTAATAAATGTAAATAACTACTATGTTTTTTTGTATTTTAACTTAGGCAAGTATGTGTATGTGTTAGTTATGTATTATTGATGTATTGCATACCTACAACTTTGTTGTTTTTGTTATGTTTCTTATTTGATTGTGTTCTTTCTGATGGACGTTCCGTTCATGGTGGGCGGAATGTTAAGCCGTTGTATTTAAATATTAGTTGTAATTATTGTACATAGATGGCGTTGTGCCAAACGTACGTAATGCTGAACGGCGGTGTTAAGATTTTTTGGTGATTGATATAGTCTTGTCGATGCACCCAATAAATTATCCTCGACCTACACACTAGTTTTATTTACGTTGTGAATAACAGTATTTTGGACCTCTATGGGATTGTACACCATGACATACATTGTTCCAATACCAAACTAAGTAGGTAATAGCTTGAGCACTGTGTTATGGTAATTGCAAACAACGACGGGGTAATAACCCACCATATTTACCCAGACCCGAGGAAATATTGAAAAGTTTGTTTTAAACATTTACCCGGCCGGGAATCGAACCGGGGACCTCCAGAGATAGCGACAACTTGAAAACCGGTGCGTACGTTAATGTTGGACAGATGACCTAGCTAGCCGGTTAGGAACTGTCCGAAGCGTATCTGCGGTAGACGTTTTGGCCGGAACCGAAGCGGATGCCGCGTTCCTACAGTGTGAATAGCCGGAGCCACCCGAACGATTTAAAGAGCTCCAATCGCGCGCGGCAAGAGTGCGCTCCACTGATGCTCTATAGAAGCGGTTGGTGTGAACTTGCCTCGCGCTACCCTATGTGAACAAATTCGAAGCGCGATCCATGATTCACGATCCTGAGGCAGGGGGGTGTCACTCCGCAGATTAGGTACGTTCGGACGGCGCGCCTGCCGGGCAGGCGTATGGCATAGAAATTAGGTCCGCAAAAGAGCTAGAATATATGCTATAGAAAGAGATGCAACGACAACGAGTGGCCGTTCGTAATTTGCTGCGCCGTACAAGCTGAATTCTACTTTATTGCGTTATATTTAGAGTTGCTATTTATTTAAATGACTTAGCGGAGTGAGCTATCTGTTACATAGTAACTATTTAGTAATCTGTGCCTGAGGGCCTACTCTGAAACACTAAACCCGAAACTTCGTTATACCCGTCCCTCACTCTCCAGTCATGACAGAATCGAGTGAAAGGGGCGGGGCTAACCGAAGTTTCGGATTTGCGTTTCCGAGTACGGTCTCTGGATCGCGGATCGCAGAGCCACGATGGATCGTTTGGTGTAGTTCCGGCTAATGGTCAAAACAAAAGTTGCTAAACAGCTTAACCTCTTTTTGTCTTTTTTGACTTCTAGCTGCTCCCCGCGGTTTTACCCGCGTGGTACCCGTTTCCGTTAAAATCTCGAGATAAAATATAATCTATGTCAAGAATAATGTATGTAGCTAAGTACCTTTCTATTAGTGAATGATTTTTTAAAATTGGTTCATAATTTTTTAGACTTAATATTCAAGTCATACTCAGATAAACTCATAAAATGGATCTTTGTTGTCCGAGTAATAATTTTTGTTTTTTATTTAAAAAAAAGTGGAGGCTTGTAAATGGTTCTTTATTATACAATAATGTATTTACTTTGTAATATTAGCTGTAAGCCTCCCAAATATTATAAAATAAAAACCTGTAGATGTATAAAGGGCAAAGCATGACGGCAACGACATAGTTTGTCGCGCTCCTTCCAACCAATCAGCTCGTCGCCATCCACGAGCGTTCTGGGCCCCGATTCTGCTATAACTTTATGTCATAATCGTGTCTTAATCGTGTTTCAATTGTAGTTTAATTGTAGCGCTTTTTTACACACTAGTGACAAGAAATGTGTACTTTTTTCAGAATACTACTGATGGTCACACCCACACCACACACTACATTCACATCACATGTCATAACTCTTGTAACTATATGTAAAAGAGCACTACAATTGAACTACAATTGAAACACGATTGAGACACGATCACGACTTAACGTTAGCAGAATCGAATCGACACCCTGATTGTTCGAAAGTAACGCGACAAACTTTGTCGTTGCAAGTCATGCTAGCCCTGCAGATAAACTCAAAAATTGTAAGAATTTGATTGAATCAGGCGTCACTTGGCGGAAGTCCCTAACCATTGTGAAAAACGAAATATATGTAGCTTACTTCCGCAAAAAACACAATATGCAAGATGCACCGCCCGCCCGCCCGCAAAAAATTGCACATGCACACCACGAAAACACCAGTGCACAATACCTGCATCTAGCAAGACAGCAATACACCTTGCACCGTCACCGTCCGTTTGCGGAAGTAAGCTACATATATTTCGTTTTTCACAATCAAAACTTGTAGATAACAAAACAAATCCTGTATGTCTCCAGTGGTCCCCGACACCTCAACCCCCATCCCTGCCCACGAGGGGCTCACTGCTGAGCAGATGCGTGTGCTATTCTCGCTGCCCGACTCAGTACTATACCCGCTGCTCAGAGATATGGAGCAGAATCGCATGCTGAGCGAGCGCAAGAGGAAGCATCCACAGGTAAGATAAAAAGAGTTACCATACTTTTCAGATTTTCTGCAGATTTTGCGGGGTCATTCTACTGAGTAGATGCGTGTGCTATTCTCGCTGCCCGACTCAGTACTATACCCGCTGCTCAGAGATATGGAGCAGAATCGCATGTTGAGCGAGCGCAAGAGGAAGCATCCACAGGTGAGGCGAGAAGAATTAACATAAGTACTTTTCAGATTTTCTGCAGATTTTGAGATCTTATATTGGATAATACGGAAGCATTATACTGAGCGGATGCGTGTGCTATTCTCACTGCCTGATTCAGTACTATACCCGCTGCTCAGAGACATGGAGCAGAATCGCATGCTGAACGAGCGCAAGAGGAAGCATCCACAGGTAAGATAAAAATAGTTTCTATACTTTTGAGATTTTCTGCAGATTAATGAACAGTGGCGTGAGCTATTCTCGCTGCCCGACGCAGTACTGTACCCGCTGCTCAGAGACATGGAGCAGAATCGCATGCTGAGCGAGCGGAAGCATCCACAGGTGAGACGAGAGGAGATACCATAGTTTGAGGTTTTCTGCAGATTTTGCGGGATCATTATACTGAGCAGTGGCGTGTGCTACTCTCACTGCCTGACTCAGTACTGTACCCGCTGCTCAGAGACATGGAGCGGAATCTCATGCTGACCGAGCTGAAGAGGAAGCATCCACAGGTGAGACGAGAGGAGATACCATACTTTGAGGTTTTCTGCAGATTTTGCGGGATCATTTTACTGAGCAGTGGCGTGTGCTACTCTCACTGCCTGACTCAGTAGTATACCTGCTGCTCAGAGACATGGAGCAGAATCGCATGCTGAGCGAGCGCTAGAGGAAGCATCCTCAGGTAAGATGAAAAGAGTTGCTGTACTTTTGAGATTTTCTGCAGATTTTGAGCCCTCTAGCACAGGACGGGATCGTTATACTGAGCAGATGCGTGTGCTATTCTCGTTGCCTGACTCAGTACTGTACCCGCTGCTCAGAGATATGGAGCAGAATCGCATGCTGAGCGAGCGCAAGAGGAAGCATCCACAGGTGAGACGAGAGGAGATACCATACTTTGAGGTTTTCTGCAGATTTTGCGGGACCATTTTACTGAGCAGTGGCGTGTGCTACTCTCACTGCCTGACTCAGTACTATGCCCGCTGCTCAGAGACATGGAGCAGAATCGCATGCTGAGCGAGCGCAAGAGGAAGCATCCGCAGGTAAGATGAAAAGAGTTGCTATACTTTTGAGATTTTCTGCAGATTCTGCGGGATCATTCTACTGAGCAGATGCGTGTGCTATTCTCGCTGCCCGACTCAGTACTGTACCCGCTGCTCAGAGATATGGAGTAAAATCGCATGCTGAGCGAGCGCAAGAGGAAGGTGAGGTGAGACGAGAAGAGTTACCTACCGTACTTTTGATATTTTCTGCAGATTTTGAGTCCTTTAGCACGGGACGGAATCATTATACTGACTCAGTGCTGTACCCGCTGCTCAGAGACATGGAGCAGAATCGCATGCTGAGCGAGCGCAAGAGGAAGCATCCGTATGTGAGACGAGAAGAGTTATCCTTTTCAGATTTTTTGCAGATTTTGAGACTAGCACAGACGAGATCACTAAACTGAGCAGATACGCATTCTGTACTCATACTCTTTTTGAGCGAGTAGAAGAAGAAGCATTCTTTGACAAGACGAGAAAACTTACGATACTTTTGTGGTATTCTGAAGATTTTGAGCCCATGCCATTTCTTATTCTTATGCCGGACTATATTGAGTAGATGCGCGATTCTCAATGTCTTGCTTAGTGTTGTATCCGCTGCTCAGAAATATGGAGCAGTGCCATGTGGTATCTACTTGATGAGACACCATACTAAGTGCATTTCTTTAAACATTTTGAGACAAATGTCGACCTACAACGGAGTCGCTACTACGGAGTGCATGTAGTTGACGCTGCCCGACGCAGTGTTTCGCCCGTATCGCACAAGGCCCGCTGGTTAAGCGGGAGAAGAAGTATGAATAGATAAAGATGCTGCGCGCCGTTTAAATTAAAGAAAGGGCGTGGGTTCGACTCCCATCGGAGCTTTAATTTTATTTAAATTTTTACTTATTTGTATTCATTGCAATTTTTATTATTGAAAAATCGGAAGTACTTCTTTATTTAGTTATTTGTGTTTAGTTGTGAGGCAGGTCGATTTTGTTCTAAATACTTCATTTATATTCTAATTTTATAGCTTTAAATTTTAACTTTTAAATATTGACATGCCAAATAACAGTCCGTTTCCCTTTTTATCTTGGCACGTCTTATTGAGCTAATAGGCGCCAGCCTATCACCCATCGCTGTGAACGCACACTCAAGGTTTCACGCCAACATGGTTCCAGGAGTGTCGCTTCTGCAAGAACAACGGTGAGCGCGAGTCGTACTACCGGTCGCACACGCTGAAGGACGCGGCCGGGCGCGTGCGCTGCCCCGTACTGCGCGCGTTCGTGTGCCGGCGGTGCGGCGCGCGGGGGGACTACGCGCACACCATCAAGTACTGCCCGCTGGCCACCGACGAAGGTGCGTCCGTACTCACACAGCAACACACACTCTAAGGACGCGGGCGCTGCCCCGTACTGCGCGCGTTCGTGTGCCGGCGGTGCGGCGCGCGGGGGGACTACGCGCACACCATCAAGTACTGCCCGCTGGCCACCGACGAAGGTGCGTCCGTACTCACACAGCAACACACACTCTAAGGACGCGGGCGCTGCCCCGTACTGCGCGCGTTCGTGTGCCGGCGGTGCGGCGCGCGGGGGGACTACGCGCACACCATCAAGTACTGCCCGCTGGCCACCGACGAAGGTGCGTCCGTACTCACACAGCAACACACACTCTAAGGACGCGGGCGCTGCCCCGTACTGCGCGCGTTCGTGTGCCGGCGGTGCGGCGCGCGGGGGGACTACGCGCACACCATCAAGTACTGCCCGCTGGCCACCGACGAAGGTGCGTCCGTACTCACACAGCAACACACACTCTAAGGACGCGGGCGCTGCCCCGTACTGCGCGCGTTCGTGTGCCGGCGGTGCGGCGCGCGGGGGGACTACGCGCACACCATCAAGTACTGCCCGCTGGCCACCGACGAAGGTGCGTCCGTACTCACACAGCAACACACACTCTAAGGACGCGGGCGCTGCCCCGTACTGCGCGCGTTCGTGTGCCGGCGGTGCGGCGCGCGGGGGGACTACGCGCACACCATCAAGTACTGCCCGCTGGCCACCGACGAAGGTGCGTCCGTACTCACACAGCAACACACACTCTAAGGACGCGGGCGCTGCCCCGTACTGCGCGCGTTCGTGTGCCGGCGGTGCGGCGCGCGGGGGGACTACGCGCACACCATCAAGTACTGCCCGCTGGCCACCGACGAAGGTGCGTCCGTACTCACACAGCAACACACACTCTAAGGACGCGGGCGCTGCCCCGTACTGCGCGCGTTCGTGTGCCGGCGGTGCGGCGCGCGGGGGGACTACGCGCACACCATCAAGTACTGCCCGCTGGCCACCGACGAAGGTGCGTCCGTACTCACACAGCAACACACACTCTAAGGACGCGGGCGCTGCCCCGTACTGCGCGCGTTCGTGTGCCGGCGGTGCGGCGCGCGGGGGGACTACGCGCACACCATCAAGTACTGCCCGCTGGCCACCGACGAAGGTGCGTCCGTACTCACACAGCAACACACACTCTAAGGACGCGGGCGCTGCCCCGTACTGCGCGCGTTCGTGTGCCGGCGGTGCGGCGCGCGGGGGGACTACGCGCACACCATCAAGTACTGCCCGCTGGCCACCGACGAAGGTGCGTCCGTACTCACACAGCAACACACACTCTAAGGACGCGGGCGCTGCCCCGTACTGCGCGCGTTCGTGTGCCGGCGGTGCGGCGCGCGGGGGGACTACGCGCACACCATCAAGTACTGCCCGCTGGCCACCGACGAAGGTGCGTAATAGTAATAGTAATATTAATTTGCATAACACACGGTACATTTCAGTTCTTAAATTATTCTAGTAGGACGTACATGCGTGTTTTACCGACATATCGATAAGCAAACTTACAATCTCGTCATGCTATAAAATATAAGTAACTTTACATTTCTCCATAAATAAAATAAAATTAACAAAAAAAATATTAGCTACTACAGGTCAATATTTAAATATTAATTACAACACAAAGAAAACAACACAAATAACACTCACATACACAAATAGTACTCATGAGACAGGAATATAATCTTTAAAGCTTTACATTTAGGGTCTTTTACACAATGTCTAAGTAAGTTCTGATGCTGTTACCTACTTGACAGATACGCTATACAAAACTGTCAAGTAAACTGGAAAGGATCTCGTAATCGGACATTGTGACACAAACCCCGCCCATTTCGATTAACCAGCTTAACGATTCCGCTCCGCTCCAGCCGTGTTTAAAAAAACTGGTTAAAATCTTAATTAAGCGGTATTTTGCGAACCGTTCCCAATCTCCGTAGAGCTACTGACTATTTCTAAAAAACGAAACTTCGTTATATCCATCTCTCTCGCTCTCCGGGCATGACAGATTCAAGTGAAAGCGGCGTGGCTAACGAAGAAGTTTCATTTTTCGTTGAGTTAGAGACGTTAGAGTAGGTAGCTCTATTGGCTATGCCTCGCATACGAGACTCTGCCGGCCTAGCATGAGCGGTTTATTACACGCGATATGATATAGTACGGCATGCTGTCTTGTGATGATATTGTACGCCTCGACTAAATTCCTGTGGAAATTTAATTGAACTAAAATTATGCAGGATAATGGCTTATTTTTAACAGCAAATTGTACGACATCAGCGCCTCCCGTATCGGAATTCAGTCTGGCGCGCATTCTAGTTGAAGTTTGTTGTACATCATACTGTACGTCGAGATTGCTAGTACCTCTTTTGCAGGCGTTTTATTATTTTTATTGTTACGTACTGTTATTGATTAATAACGACATTAAAAAATATAACATTAAAGTACCTATTTATAACAAATTGAACTGAACTGCCCTTGTCTAATAAGAAAGTTTGATGCTCTATATCTCTGAAAATATACTAAAATATTTGAAAATAAATACTTACCTGTGTCGCGTTTCTGATATTTCAAAAAATATTTTAAAATAAATAAAAAAACACCAGGCCGTCCCCTGCTTAAGTAATCACTCGTTAGTGTTCGTTGGGGCTGACACCCTGATCTTGCAGTGCCCTGAGCCCCTGATCGCTGAACTTGCAGTACTAGTACTAATGATCATAAGCGCATCTTAGATTTCTGCGCGAACTGATCATTTAAAAAAGAACACTCTTTTACGGATTCCATTTAGATTTTATATTATTTTTATGCATTCACAATGCAATTTTGTAAGTATAGGAAAAATGTGATAGTAAAAAACCACGAGCCCTATAAGTAGCTTTCAGGCGGGATTCGAACCCGCGCCTCCGGGAATCCAGCCCGATGCTCTGACCAACTAAGCTAGGTACTGAAAGGAAAGCGTAACGAGTGATAGCAAAATTCGACGAGTCGTGTAAGCCTTTCGGTAGCTTAGTTGGTCAGAGCATCGGGCCGGATTCCCGGAGGCGCGGGTTCGAATCCCGCTTGAAAGCTACTTATAGGGCTCGTGGTATTTTACTATCACATTTTTCCTATGGATTCCATTTAGTTAATTTTTAGTTGTGTTTTTATACTAATGGTAGTGTCCGACCGAAGGTCTATTTTTGGCCGAAGCCGAAGCCGAAGCCGATTAATCGGCAATCCCACAACCTTCGGCCGAAGCCGAAGCCGAAGCCGAAGGTTTATAAGCTCTTAGTAATTTTGTTCAATATTGTCTACAAGCTACAATTAATGTTAAAGATTATTTCGAAACTTCAATATTGAAGGTTTATATTGACTGTCTCATATGGAAGTGGATTCCCTGCAAACACGACCGGTCCGTCGGTCGCGCTGTCTCTCAGTCTTTCGTACAGTTCGTTCAATCCCGACGGTTGCTCGGACCTTCGGCGTAACCTTCGGCTTCGGCCGGGTTTTGGGCCGAAGCCGAAGGTTTCGCCGAAGATGGTTTTTTTGGCCGAAGGTGGCCGAAGCCGAAGCCGAAGCCGAAGCTTCGGTCGGACACTAACTAATGGTCATCCATGTACTGCAGAACGGTACAAGTCCGCCGCGATGATGCGCAGCGTGCGTCAGGCGTCCGGGCGCCGCAGGGCTTCGCCCCCCGACCACCCGGAGCTGGTGATGTTCGGCGAGGCGCCGCCCTCGCTCCGAGACAACGCGCACAGCTACGCTAGGACTGCGCCCCTCGACCCGCGCTGGGCGGCGCTTGAGCAGAAACTGATGCTATAGTTCGGGAAACTATGTTAGCAATACCTGTCGCTTGAAAACATGCCAATAAATCACTGGATTTATTTTAAAATCTTACACTTCAACTTCAAATATACACCGTAATTTTTTTATCACCCCGGATAATTTTAGGGATTATTCTACTCATGGAAACCAACAACTTTCATTATGGGATCAAAACTGAAATAGCAAAAGAAATCGGCTGTTCCATACAAAAGTGTAATATTATTCAATCTAAATGTAAGGAACAGCTGTTTTTTTTTTCGCGATATCAGTTTTGGTCCAATATTAAAAGTTGTTGGTTTTCATGAGTAGAATAATCCCTAAAATTATACGGACTGATAAAAAAAATACCGTGTAGAATTGTGGTTATTAAAACAAATGGCTGAATTTTGCATTTTTTTGTTTTAGTACGCTCCCGCCATCTGGCGGAGAGTTTTGACTTAGGCTATTAAGCGTGTGGTATTGTGAAATTTGATTGTTGTTGTTGATTGCGAATGCCGTTAGATGGCGCTTTTAAGAATTATTTAGAATTTTGTTTTCTACACGACGTTGTAGATCAGAAATGTATTAATGTTAAGAATTGATTATTTCATAGATTTATTATTTTGACTAGAATTTATAGGATCGTGTTATTTTGATATTTTTACAGATCTACTATTTTATTGTTAGCAAGTGTTCTGCATAGTTTATATTAGAGTCCGTCTAATATTTATGCAAAATTGCTAAAATTGTTGATTAGTTTTTAACATAAGACTACCTAGTATAAAATGAGACAATGAAAAATCGGTTAGTTGGTAAGCTTAAGTATATATTTTGTAGACGCATACGAAGCGTTTTAAATCAGTTTATTATTTAGTATCCAACCTATTAAATATTAATTAAAATCAGTTTGCAATCAGACGTTTTATAGCTTTCGTGACTATAGCGGATTTTTACATCTGTCAATGAAATGTCCAGTTTTATCACAATTACTTTTAAAGCATCAGCAATATCAATGTTGTATACATTGAAATTACTATGATGTTTAGTCTATTTTTGATGAATTTGCGATCAAGCTGTATAATTAAATCTAAAATCCTAATAAAATACACATAACATCTTTAGCTATCTAAAACTGTAAACTAAAAATAAGTGAAATAATTTTGAAAATTTGTTAATCTTATTTTTTAACAGTACAAACAAATAGCTTTTTTTTACATTATTATAAAATATTTTTCACTTTCATATCCGCATGTCACTTAAACTTAATAAGATCCCTAATAAATTGGGCAGGATTCTGACTATTTTATACACTTACAAAAATTTTATGTACGAATATGGTAGTTAGATATTATAATGAATCTACAGTGTCTTGATATAGTACCATAGCATAGACATATAATTATATGAGCGTATAAAAATGAATGATAAAGTGTAATTACCTACCTACTTAAATTTGACATATTTTTATCTTAATTGGAGATAAGTAGGTATAGCTTTTATAAAATACATATTTTTTCTAAATTGATATCAGCCGGCCTAGCATGAGCGGTTTATAACACGCGATATGATATGGTACGGCACTCCGTCTTGCTTACACCTTAGTGGGGTAAGCAAGACAACTTGCCGTACCATATCATATCGCGCGTTATAAGCCGCTCATGCTAGGCCGGCAGGGTGATAATATCAATATGTAAAGAAGTTTTTTATCGCACTGGCTAATTTCCTGTTTCGTTTTTGATGTAAGTTAAATGTAGTGTTTCAATTAATGAATAATTTTATGTAAAGGAATACTCATTTCAGTTCTTAATTATTTGGATTTGGTTTATTTGATTATTGTCTGTTCTTTGGTGGTGGTGTCTTTTGGGTTACAATAAACAAAACTGATCTGAAACTTTTTTTTTATTTGTTTACTTTATACTTAGGTGGTTAATTATTTATTTGCCGATATAATATCAATGAAACTTTAATAAAAATTTAAAGGCTATTGCACGGATAGGTACTTTTGAGAATTCGCCAAGTCGCGAATAGGTCTTTTCTAGACTCGGGTGCCATTTCGCAAATTTGGCATTATCAGACCAAACGAATAATTTAAATATGGTGTTGGTTAATACTGTTAACAAGATAAGTGATTGAAAAATGGAAAATGAAGTATTTGGATAAAATCGACCCGTCTCACAACCAGCTCCGATGGGACTCGAACCCACGACCTTTCGCTATGCGGGCGACTGCTCTAACCACTGAGCTACGTAGTCGTTACGAGAAGCGTCAAATTAATCAAATACTTCTTACACGCTGTATAGCCAGCGTTAATTTCATCAATGTGAAGATATTACTACCCCCACACGCGAAAGAAATACCTTTCCAGATATTTGACAATCGCTAAAGAAGAAATTACTATGGCAAGTTATTTAAGTTTTTACTTTTTTGCATTTACCATGCCAATTTTTATGGTTGAAAAATGGAAAATGAAGTATTTAGAAAAAAAGCATATTAACCATATAAATTGCATTGTGAATGCAAAAAAGTAAAAATTTTAATTTAGTAGGCTTATTTTTGAAATTTAAATAAATAATGTAAGAAAATATCACAAAATTTTGTTTCGCCCGGTATTTGTTTTTCAGAAATGCTATGACATCTCTCTGAATACTGTATTATAAAAAAAATGTAAGTACCTATTTTTAGATTTCAGATAATTTCAGATAAGTTGTAGTAAGTAACTGTTTAATCAGACTATCTGTTCCAAAATTCACTATGTTGATTTTACCTAATCTACTTTTGCTAAATCATTTATATTTATTGGACTTTTTAAGTCCTTATAACATTTCATTCGACTATTTAAGTATAACATTTCATCCAATTAAATTAAATTTGGCATGTTTGCTATAAACATGATGATTTACCTATCACGATGACCACAGATAGTAAAAGTTAGTAAACTATGTCAAACGGACACCCGCCTGCAAGCTCATGCAAACATACAATTAAAAAAAAGTCGCACGCCGCGCTTGCTTCTATATGCAAAGTCCACCGTGACATACTCGCAATAAAAACAAATATCAACCACTCTTAAGACTAAGGAGTTTAGGTTGAATTCACTTTGGCAACAGAACGAAGCCTTTATAAATTCGTCCGAATTTAAACTCACGCATTGAGACGCCGCATACCGTTTTGAATTCATTCAAGTAGAAGCATGCCGTATTCAATTCAAAACCTTATTCTTCTGAAGAATGAAGTAGCATTTTGTTTGCAGTGTAAGTTATAAGAAATAGTATACTCTGTTGCTAGTCGATAAAGTTGATTTTGGTTCGCACATTTAGTTCCAAAATATGTAGACCTCAATCCGGTTGATTTGGAAATGTATGTCGTGGATGTGGGTCTTCGGGGGGGAAGGGGGGATGCTAAGATTATGCATATCTGTGTAACGTATAATATGATATTTAGCTCCTGTCATGGTTTGCTGGTTTGGTGAAATGAAACCCAAAACTGCGTTGGATACAGTTTTTACTTGCCAATTTAATTCGGCCCGCATCGTTCGTTTTTGGGTCTATGGTTTCGGGCAATTAATGACAAATACGGTACTTGAAACGTCATACTTAGTGCTTATGCTATAGATGAAGAAAATTAGAATACCTAACTGTAAATAATAATTTAACCAAATACAAAGTTGAATTAGGTATCTCGTTGATGTCTTTTGCTCTAAAAAGTTGTATTTTCTTTCTTACGAGCAAATTAACGAAAGTTATTTTGTGCTTAAACTTGCAGGTAGTACTTAGTGCGAGGCGGGTCGAATATTCTATTAAGAATATTTTCATCTTCAATGAGCAGTTTTCAAGGCTAAGCTTTTGCTAACTCTCGAGAGATGGCGCTAGGTAAAATTTGGGAAATATATTTTTGATAGAAATTTAACTGGCTATGGCTTCTGAGGCCTTCAGACAGACGTTAGTGGTAATTTATATCATTGATTGTTAGAATGAAATAAAACAACGCTAATATTAATAATTTGCCACTAAGTATATCATAAATAAAATCAAACGCGTAATTTCCCGAAAAATGTAGCATCGTATTATTTCGTATCACACTGCACTGTTTCTCAAATTTCAGGTAACGCCTTCTATCGAGCTATATGGAAAATATTAATATCATTGAACTGTCAACTGAAAACTGCTCATCTTGATACTAATATTAAAAAACTAAAGAGTTTGTTTGTTTGTTTGAACGTGCTCTAATTTCAGAAACTACTGAACCGAATTGAAACATTATTTTTGTGTTGGATAGTACATTTATCGAGGAAGGTTATATTTTATCCCGATATTCCCACAGGTACGGGTACCACGCGGGTTAAATGTTCTTTGCCTTGTTTATGTCCATCCAATTTATCTTTTAAGTCAAAATTCGTCAATATTGGGTTATCTTGTTCAATACTAAAGGTTTATATTATAGGTACCTACACGATGTCGAAGTATCAGCGAGTACCGTAATATCCCGGCCATAGCATAAATTGCCTGCCTACCTACTCCCGCACTGCCTACTGAAGTAAAAATGAATATATTTACACGTAATTTAAATTAATGTTAATTTTCATACGCGAATATAATGGAGAAATGAAAACATGTGAATGTGACCAATAAAACTTAGGGACAAGACAGTACGTGAGTCTTAAAACGTACAAGATATTCTGAATTCTTCAGGTTATTATTACATTGATTAGATTAGAGATGAGAGATCTGTATCCCACTTTCATTGTTGTTATTTTAAGGCTTATCATTCGCTTCATGTCATGATGAATTTAAGCTTGTTCGTCTTCACAGTTCAGCTAATATTTTAAAAGAAAATAAAAGAAGCCAAAAAAGGATTCCTCACATTTTAAACTCAATTCCAACTTCAAAGCTCTGTCAACTTCCTTCCCGCGCTCGCAAGTTCGCAAGCGCCTGGCCGTGCTCGGCCGCGACGTCGGCAGTGGGTCAAGAAACAAGGCCACGCCATTTCTCTTGCGCCCGCGCGTAGGGCTGCAACATGGCTGCAACACGTGGACTAATACCGCCTCCTTGCTATTCAACATGTGTTTTTTTAAACTTAGTGGCATTGATTCTTCTGTATTTTTGCCATTAAGTGGCAATAGGTGGTTACAAAGGCAAAGAATACCCCCATTTTTTTTTAAGTAAGGGGAATGCGTTTACGCATACCCCGCCCGTAGGTGTGCGGACGGTGGTTATGTGGGACTCGCCCATCCGCTTCCCGACCCTCATCCAGTCGCAAGAACTCGATGGGGGGTCAGGAGGGGGAATACCCACTAAATCCCTCACTACTTGCTCTCACCGCCGTCTGTAGGAGTCGCAATGTGGAGGGCCCGGTGTGACAAGCTCCTCCTGCAAAGAATACTCCCACCTGGGAGTATTCTTTGCCTTTGTTAAGTTTAGGAAATAGGTAAGGTTTGTTTTATTGTAAAATATACGCATATTAACGCATATTTCGATTACATTTTTAAGCGTATGCGGAACAACACTTAACAACCAACATCTTCACGAAATGTCTTTCTGTGATTATGGCCGTTTGTGCACTACCACTGAATTTTACCGATCCGGAAAAAAACGGATGCTTGTATTTAATTAATTACTAATATAAATGATTAATTATTAAAATACAAGCATCCGTTTTTTTCCGGATCGGTAAAATTCAGTGGTAGTGCACAAACGCCCTCTGTCTGTCCGTCCGTCCGTCCGTATGTCACAGCCATTTTATTCCAAAACTACAAATTAAAACTTTGTAGGTAAGGTAGAGTTTGTAGTAATCTGTAAACCGCTTTACGATTTATAATAAAAAAATGAAAAGATAAAAAATTAAGGGTTATTATTATTATCCTCTCCATACATGGAAATATTTTTTTCATCAAACATAATTCGTGTGGGGTGTCTTTAGATAGGTCTTTAAAACACTATGAAAAAGAAATAAATATTTTGCGGACGAAAAATTATAGTGGACTTTTGGCTATGTATAGGCAATCGGTAGGTTAAGTTGAGGTTAAGGTTAAGGCTATTGCGGCGATCAAACTCAGAATTTTCAATGTTTTTAAATTAAATTTCCTGACAAAGTATCATTGCTAGGCCTTTCAAAATATTATATGTGATAGATCTTTTCTTTATGAAGGGAAGTTACTAAAATTTATTTGAATCAAATAAATACAATGTACAAAAAAAAAATATTTTCGAGACCCTTTTTTCCGTCTTAAACTCAATTATCTCAATAACTAGTTGAGTAATCAAGCAAATTTTTTTTGTGTAAGTAGTTCTTAGTCATATCTAGGGAAGTTACTAAAAATTTTTTTTGTTATATTTATAGTCATTAACTAGTATCCCAAAATGCATCATGCACCGTTTCGCAGCATAAATGTTCAGTCTCCGCCTGGCATTGGCGGCGTTTGGACGTGGAGACTGTATCGCTCCGATTGCGCCAAAATTGAAAAAAAAAAACTCACACTAGGTTCCTAATTTTTTTCAATGATGCTTATTTTGCTAGGAAATATTGAAATAGCGCTTCAGGATTGGGTATAGATGAGTGCTTTGCCATTTATTGCATAACCATAGACCTATGTAACCTAGGACAAGTTATTTTACTCATTACCTAAAGCAAACATCAATAGTTTAAAATAAAAGTGACGGATAATATTGCCTAAGATACTTAAGAGCCCATAAAAGTTGTACCTATTTGAGTACCAATATTTTGTTGTGTTGTAGGTACATAATTAGTCTAAGTTTCTAACTTCTACTACTGTATATTAAATTTATGTTCGTTTTAGGTTCCTCAAAATTGAAAATGTGAGAAAGTTAAGATAGGTAGGTGTAAAAAATTGCATCAAGAAATAAGAAATTCGCTTGTTGAAAAAGTTTTTTACAGAGACATAATGTAAAAGCAATTCTTGAAATAAAACCGATGTAAGAATTTTATATACCTAGTTGATCTAATATCACCATTACACTTTTTTGAGACTGTGAGAAGTCCAGCTTCTTTCCTTTGAGTAAGGAACATAAACCGCACCATTTTGTGTAAATTTCAGGTTCAAAACATTTTTATTACTGATTCTCTTATCCATTACTAGCGGCCGCCCGCGGTTTCACCCGCGTGGTTCCCGTTCCCGTGGGAATATCGGGATAAAAAGTACATATAAACCTTCCTCTTGAATCACTCTATCTATTAAAAAAAAGGCATCAAAATCCGTTGCGTAGTCTCAAAGATTAAAGCATACAAAGGGACATAGGGACAGAGAAAGCGACTTTGTTTTATACTATGTAGTGATTAGTACAAAATAGAGCATGCATACAATTTCTTGCAAGAAATGCTCTCGCGGTTTTGAAATTCGAAATTCGAAATCCCCACAACAATATCTAAAACCGATGGTTGAGGCGCCAGTAGCAATAAAAAAGAATGAAAAGTCTGTCAGCTGTATTGACAGTTTTAACTCTCAAATTTAACCACCGCGTCAGATAAGTTTGCGGAGTTCTGTAAGGAGACTTGCATAGTCGGAGTAAAATTTTTGATACTCTAATGAAATATTGCATAGGTACAAGTACTTCCGAAGGAGGAATATTTATTTCATTATTTAAATTTCATTGCACAAAGTATAAACAAATGGCGGGCTAACTTTAAACTGACTAACATATTATATCAAAGATAATAAACTCATAAAAATAAATAATCTCGAAGAAGTTTTATATACACTCTCTGCCACATATGTCATTTATTAAAAGTAGGTGGCTAAAACGTCAGTGATTAGATTACATACCCTTTGGAAGCGGCCATGGAAGAAATGACAGTTTTGTATAAAATTCAAAAAATTCAAAATTCAATATCGTTTATTCAATTTAGGTTTGTTTAACAACACTTATGAACGTCAATGAAGCTACGCCATCGGTTCGCAAATCCTACGGCAGGAGACCTTGTAGCGAGAAGAACCGGCAAGAAACTCGCCAAGGGCTATTTTTCGTTAAATTTGAAAAATGACCTTCACATAATAGTAAGGTTACTTTCCATCACAATACAGAATACCGCTTAAATTAAGTACAATTTTGCTTATTACCTAAAACAGTAAACAATTTTCAACTAAACAAGGAATCAAATAGTTTAATGGACACACTAATCTTAATCGTATTCAAATTATATTATAGGATTAATGAAAAGGAAATTGCAAGCTGCGCTGTATATTCAAATTTATAAGTATTAACAAATAAAAGGATTTTTTGAATAAATAAAACAGTTATTAGAAAAATTGCTGTAACTGTAAGACACGGATACCAAAATTACTATGAGACACCAGCTCGCTCATAAATCTATATAATACTATTATAAACCATATCCCGAACACCTTTAACACAAGTAGACATGAGCAGACCCACCCCACTGGCAGCACCCGTTCACGAGCATGACGCATGAACCAGCCATCGCTTCGCTCAACCATATTTTAGGGAACGTAACGACCCGACTCACACGACACCACCGCAGGAATGTTTAACGAGAGCATGACATACTTAAGCTACTATAAGTACTATAAGTAGTACGAAACCAAACCGTTTCAGCTGCTCGACCCTGATGTTGTCAAAGCCAGCGGCTTTACCTTCTTTGAGCTTATCAAGGGCAAACTTGAGCTCTGTTTCTGTAAAAGCCTCGTCCAAGTGGTTAACCTCTTTACCAGGGTCTCGTGTAAATTTCTTCTGGAGACTTTTCGTGGAAGCTTTCCCATTTTGGAGTAAGTGGTGAGCGATCTGGTTTGTGGTCACATTGGAATGACGATCAGCGATTTTAGGATCATTATTTAGTTTCCTTATAAAACACCATGCCTTCTTGCTTTTATGCGTCATATCTACGCCTTCGATTAGCTTGTTCCACTTTTCTCTCGTTGTTTCGGATATGGCTTCTAGCAATTCATTCCCAAAATCGATGGTGTCCTGTGAGATGGGATCTAATTCATACTGGTCTTGGTATGTCATCCTATCATATTATATTTAAAAACATATATTTGATGCTTGGGAGAGCAAGCGAGATGTAGTTGGTATTTATTGTGACCTCTCCAAAGCTTTCGATTGTGTTAATCACCAAACGCTTTTAAGGAAATTAAAACATTATGGTGTCTATGATAAATCGGTTAGCTTTATGCAATCATATCTATGTGAAAGAACACAGAAAGTAGTTATCAACAAAACTGAGTCTACTGGAGCCCCTATCAACATGGGCGTACCCCAGGGGTCAATACTGGTCCCTTTTGCTGTTTTTAATTTATATAAATGACCTTCCTTTTTAGATCAGGGTTTTAACCCCTTTTCCAGCGACCGCTGTTGAATGATGACGGAAGTTTTGGATCATGGATCAAAGATAGTAGGTATGTGTCCATCAACCCATTCTTCAACCTTCACTCCGTTGTCATCACAGGTTCTGTATCCCCAGTTCTCGCTATGGCTATTAAAATTACCAAGAACGAATCTAACAGGATGGGCGTTAAAGTTCGGCGGACAGCTGAAGTAATACGGTGCATTGGGAGGTTTGTAGACTGAAGTGACCGTACAGTTACTAAGTTCGGTAGTAAGGATCTCTATGTTACTGGTGTTAGTCTGATACACAGTGCGTACCTCTTTATCTGGCCTGGCGAATAAGCACTCCCATACTGTCGATGGGGGACTTCAGCTATGAGTTTCATCCCCTGAGTCACTTGTCAGGTATGCTTTAACGAGTGTGCATCTGAGTTGCATAACCTCATTCCGCCCTCTCCTTTAAACTCACGCTCAGAGAATTAAGTACTCCTTCATCATGCCTGGAATACCCTGCCGGCTTGTGTTTGCCCGAGTACCTACAACCCAAACCTCTTAAAGTCGCAAGTGAATAGGCATCTTCTGGGTGAATTTATTCACAAAAAAATTTATTCAAGTACTAAAACCAACCACTTTATAAAGCTGGCAAGTTTACATTAGTAAACAAAGTATCAATTATTTCAGTTGCGCTACATTTTGTTTAAACAAATTCGACGATCTCCGTGGCCGATTGGTGTACGCACCGGTTTTCTAGGTGCCACTATCTCTGAGATCCCGGGTTCGATTCTCGGACGGGTAAATGTCGAAAACTAACTTTTAGATATTTTCTTGTATCTGGGTGTATGTGATCGTTGCTTCCAATTTTCAATGACACAAGTTATTGTATTATTTGATATTATCATTTTTGGTATTGGAATAATATGTATTTTATTTAATTTTTTTGTACTTAAACAATATTTTTATTTAAGTGTTTTTTTTATATATTGATTTCTATTATAGATTGATAGCGTGATTTTATATAAACGGTATACTTATTTAAATATTGATTATCTAAGTAGATTTATTTTGTAAAAAAGTATTGGATGATGGGCTAGTATGAGTTATTTATATTTTTTCATATTAAATTATAAGTTTTATTAATTTGATTGGAATAAATCTGAAAATGTACCTACTGGTTAGAGCAGTATACATTATTTATTTTTTTCAGTGTAATTTGTAGCAAATGTTGTAGTTTTGCCTGCGAAGATCATTTCGATAATGGATATATTATCGAAATGATCTAGAGATAGAAAATAAATATAAATAGCTGCTGCTGTGTTCTGCATTTTGAAGAATCGTTAGAAGTGACTATCTTTGTTAAAAAAAGCTTTTTTTACTACATAGGTACCTACGAATAATATCTAAGATCTACTCTTCCTACAAACCGACGTTTACAATAAATATTCATAATAATTCTTCTTGTATTCTACATAATATAATTTCCTTAGTAAAAGCGCACATAGGTGATATTTTAGATGTAAATAGAATGCGCGCTGCATGCCGCGTCTACACGTATTTCTCAGTCTACGAGTGTGCCGCGGCCGGAGTCTTACCGATCCCAGCACCCCCTCGCTTGTGTAAGCAACGGCCATCGACGATATTTTTTTTACCTATGCTATATCCTTAAGGTTAAGGCGATACTCGGAAAAAATATGCTAAAGCGAGATAGCAATGAGAAAACGACGCGCGCGGGAGCGACACCGATTTTGCCGATTACGCAAAAAAAACACAAAATCACTTCGTATTCAAAAACTAAAGAGAGTTTAAAAAAAATGCTTCTATACGATCCTAAATATTATTGGTGTCCACTAATTAAACCAATTTTCAATAGTATATTTAAGAATAATCTTCATATTTCTTATTTTTTAGAGGTATTTTCGAAAATAAAAAGTGTCGAGCCAAAATCATAAAATCGTGTTTCTGAAACTATACGATTCTAGATAAAGGTATGAAGAAATGTATATCTTATTACCAGATTTGTAACAACTGTAACCGTCCTATAGTTTTAAATCAAAAAGTCCGTACTTTTTCCGAGTAGCGCCTTAAGTCGCACTTGGCCGATTTTTTTATGTAATGGAAATGGATGGCCAGGATGGCCATTTCCATAACACATACTAGATAAAAATTATTAAAGCTGGAAATGTAACGTTATACTATTTTAAATTTAACCTAAGTAAGTAATTTGTAATAATGTAAATTGTTTAAAGTGGTAACCATTAAAAAAAAAACCTTATTATTCCTTCAATGCGATAAATATTATTCAATAATTATTAAAATTCGAAACATCATTCAATATCAGTTTTTCATTTATTTTCGTGAATACAAATTGTCATGAGTAGTTATTAAAATTATAAGTTTAAATCTGCATTTATAATACCTTAATGTTAACGGTAATGCCAGCGAATTACTGTGGAATTACGATGTTGTCGTGAGTGTTGGTTTTATCTGATGTTTGCCAGAATCCAAGTAATGGAAAAAATAAAAAACACTGCAAGGCTTTGGGTACCTTATAATTAAAATTTATTTTTGTATTACTTTTTTGGTAATTCTCCTTCACAAATAAAGATGCACTTTACAATAAAATGTCTGATAGGATTAAGTGCAGTTAAAAGGTAACTAAGGCCTCACAATCTTTAATATTAAGATTTGCCTGCAAATTGTACTTACTTATTAAAAAGAAAATAAAGTTTTTTTAATATAAAATTTAATCCTTATTCCGAAATAAACTAACTAGCACTAGCTGCGCCGCGCGTATTTGTCCGCGTAGTTCCCTTTCCCGTGGTAATATCGGGATAAAATAAAGCGTAGCTCGCTACTGGTGATAAATTTTCAAAATCGATCAGTAGTTCCAAAAATACCAACCCAAATAGATAATATTAGTGTGGATGTACTGATTAAAAAATGGAGGTAAAGAGATACATTCTGGGTTGAAGATTACATTGATGGATCATTCTGATTTCTGACCATCTACGAATGACCCGGGAGACTTTTTGCTTAGGCAGGGCCCTTTAGCTACACACTTTGTACCTATTGTTAAATGTTTCTGTTTCTTTCTGTCTTATGTCATAAGTACTGTGTGTATCTAATAAATAAATAAATAATAATTAATAACTTCTTACAATCACACCAATTATCTAAGCCCATCTTAATTTCATAAAGAAAGGGTAACATGGAAAACTTGATAACGGATAAATATATACTTAAATACTTTTTGTTTGTAAATACATACTTAATATACATAGTAAACACCCAGACCAAGACAAATAGATAGGTATGTTCATGCACACAAATATTTGTCTTGTTCAGGAATCGAACCCGATACCTCTGGCGCAGAAGGTGCGTAGCCTAGCCTACCCCTGCGCCAAATCGATCGTCAAACAATGTTAAATGTTTTTTTCTTTCTTTCTTTCTATACAACCTCTTTCCACGCCTGAAAGCCCTAGAGGCGCGGTGGGAGGACCAGAAGTGCGTGGGCGCAAATTTAGACGGAGCACCGCTTGCGAGCTGATCCGGCCGGTAACTCATCGTTAGCGGCTGACCGCTTATCCACAAAGTACCCTTTATATATTGCGCTTATCGCCGCAACTGGGGCAAGGGCTTTATGTCATCGGACAATAGGGAGGAAAACTAACTTTTTATAATGACAGAGGGCGTATGTGTGAACTGTCCTTTATTTGACATATCAGCTGCCAATATGTATACGGATTTTATAAACCATTTTTGTTTTCTTAAACAGTCTTGCTGATTCTGATCTGTAATACATACCTCAGTTTTGTGCTTTAAAAAAGTTTACACCAACTGAATCCTAAACAATCTAACCTCAAATGTTTGAAAAGCTTACCACTCTATTAATTTGGCATTTTTTCCAGTACGAAGTACACTTTTAAGCTCAGAAACAGACAATAACTACTTATTACATCATCATCATCATCATCAGCCATTTAATGTCCCCACTGCTGGGGCACTGGCCTGGCCACTTATTACATACCACATAATAATACTAGACACATGCCCCCTGATTCACGAACCGTCGGAAACGCTCCCGACAGCGGAATGTATGCCCTGTCTCTGTCACTCACTATAGAATAGATAAAGACAACGCACAGAATTCGAATCCGATTCCGTTTCCGACGGTTCTTGAATCAGAGGGTTGACCTCATATACTAATACCTCAGTTCACAAAAAGCCTCATCTATAAAAAGCTTTGCCTGTTTAGTGTCTCTTGTATTTTGTCTAGTTTCTAGAAGCCCTCAGCTAACGATAGCGAGATAGTTTAAAAGGTGTGCTACATCACGGCGCGGCCCACTCTGAAAACCGCAATTCTTACTACATGGTCATTTTGTCCTATTTCGTCCTATTTCTGTCCCAAATTTTCATAATTCGTCCTAAAGGGGACGAAAAGATATAAAGGATTTAAATGGTCCACGCCAAAGCAAACCTTCATTATGGCACGGACAGGCTATATTTATTGAACCATAACACCTAGCCAGGATCTGATTAGTATAACATTTTGTCCCTTTTTTATAGAACCCGCAATGCCTGGAATCAAAACGAAATGAAGCGCCGTTTTAAAGATATAAAGGAATGATTTGGTCCATGCCATAATTAACCTACATTATGGCGCGGACTTTTTAACCAGGTCACCTAGAGAAAATCTGCTTATTGGAAACGATTCGTGTACATTCGTCCCAATTCGTCCTAAAAGCCACAGAATTCGTCGTCCTTTGATTTAGGAGATAATCGGAAATAAAATTTTGTTTTTATAGTACAGGAGCTGACTTCCTATTTAGTGACGATGTTTGTAACTTGTTCTTGTTTTGCGTGTTTGTGTTAGAATAATTAAGTTTATTAGTAACACAAAAGTATAACGTAAAGTAATACGTAACTTTTATGCATTTTCGAAACTCAAAACCTTAATTTTTAAGTCATAAACAAAAATATTTTCTTAAGAGATATTTTGATCCTGGGCTCCTAGACTATATCAAAAACATGTACTGTCGCGTACAAAATAATTTCGATAGAGGTCATGTATGAAGTTGCATTTCAATGTTATATTGCTCTTCTTTCGAAATTATTAATATTTGGAGGTGGGGCTCCCACCGTGGGAGTGAAGTGAATAGTGGAGTGGGGATTGGGGGCAAAAAAGGGTTTGTTTGTATGAAACTTTTCTTCAATGGAATAGCTAGGTACTTGAAACATTGGACACTCGACAGCATATCAGGTTAAACAGTTGAACTGCTATAACAGCTTTTATTACGTAGGGCATAAAGGCGGTCTCAAGGTCAACATGTATAGTCTGATGTGCCGCCGTGTGTACATATACAGGGTTATTTTTTATTCATTTAAAACATCTCGTGGGGTTAATCAGACCATCAAACTGAACAACTTTCATTATGAGACAGATATTAGATTGGAACAGCTGATTTTTTTTTACCGTAGAGTTAGTCCCATAGTGAAAGTTGTTCAGAATGATGGGTAGAACACCAGGGTTTCGGCTTTAAAACCAATAAAAATTCAGCCCGTTTTATCATTATAATTAGAAAAATATTAATGGTAGGTTAAATGACACATTTTTTTATAAGATAACGTTTTTTTATAATAATTGTACATTCATAGATACCTCCTTGTCACCAAATCACATTTATTTATTGCAAAATCACAGTAAAATCACTTTGAAAAAATGTTTTGTTTTGGGAAATATAGTTGATGAATTGCGGCACACAATATATTGCGGCACACCTCACCAGTGTTGCCAGTATGATTTACCAAAACAGGACGGTTGGCTTCTGAAAAGGTACGGTTTTTAACTTCAAGGTACGGTTTTATTTTACCAAAACCGAATTTTAATGTACAAACAATTAACTATGGATAACCAATGGGATCGGCCATCCTGTACTGGGAGCTTTTCTTGCCGACCATGATGGCCCATCGTGTACAGGGCGAGTTTGCGTTGCTCGCAGACGGCAATCACACACAAACCGGCCCTGTACACGTTGGCCGATCATGGTCGGCAAGAAAAGCTCCCAGTACAGGATGGCCGATCCCATTGGCCGACCATGATGGGCGATCGTGTACAAGTACAGAGCCAGTTTGCTTGTGATTGCCGTTGCAAATGCACACAAACTGCCCCCTAACCCCTGAGGCCCTGACGGAATCGAGTTGAGATGAAAATCGAACCGTTTTATAGATTTTAGTTATTTCCAGTCCGTGCACTTGTCTCCCCCGGTGTCTACCCTAGTAGAGACACGTCCACTTTTTTGTCGACTTGTCTCCACCGACCGGGGGAGACAAGTACACTTTAGATTTTTTTATTGTTAAATCCACTTGTCGCCACTATTAGGTCGAAATAAATAAATAGAAAGAAAGAATAGAAATAAAATAACTCTGCGCAGGGCTGGAGCGTTTTTGGCGCTAGTTTCAGTGCTTATTATCTTTATCGATGGTTAAAATGTTTAGTGTTATTTTTTTATTTTTGTTCCAATGCTGAAATAAAGAAGCTGAAAATTAAGACTAATCTTTTATTAATTATTTTAATACGTTAAAATCCTTCAAACCGTTTAGACTATATCAGGGAACATAGAAATCTACATACATACATACGTACCTACTCTCGCTCCTTCTGTCGCAGTTTGTTTATGTTTATGTTTATGTTTATTGAAATAGATCCACACAATAACATATCATTACAAAATTAAAATAACATTAAAAAAGTTCAATTAATAAAAGATATGCCTTTACAGGTAGATACAGCTTACAGTACAGTTGGGTAAAAAGCACTGAAACTAGCGCCAAAAACACCCCAGCCATGCGCAGAGTTATTTTATTTTTATTATTTCTTTCTATTGATTTATTTCGATCTAATAGAGGCGACAAGTGGATATAACAATACAAAAATTCTAAAGTGTAATTGTCTCCCCCGGTCGGTGGAGACAAGTGGATGAAAAACTAATATTTTTCTGAAGTGTACTTGTCTCCCCCGGGCGGTGGAGACAAGTCCACAAAAAAGTGGACGTGTCTCTACTGGGGTAGACACCGGGGGAGACAAGTGCACGGACTGGTTATTTCGTACTGTTTTATAGATTTAAGGTCAAAAATCCCACCTTCGATCACAACAAAGCTGGTTGTGATCGAAGGTGTGATTTTAGACCTTAAATCTATAAAACAGTAGACCTATAACGATTTCATTTAGTTCGGTATTCAATCACTACTTACTCGATTGGCGCTATACAGTCGTTACTAGAATGGTGATTTTTTTTATCTTGATTCAATTTTGATCTCAACTCGATTCTGTCAGGGGTTAAGTAAAGGGTACCCTGTACATTTTGAGTGAATTTTACATTTGTTTACTACACAGTTTTCAATATCAGAGATAGGAGATGTCATACATAAAATATGTAATTTTTATAGTGGCAGTAAGTACCTACTTTTGCGCTACCCAGTATATTACTATAATAATATTCTTTTTAGTGAATAGACTACAAAAAGTTGCAAATTATTTAAAAATCCGCTAGAACGGCAACACTGCACGTATGACAAGAACGCTCTCTTTTTTTGGTTGGGTGTTTATGGCTTGGTTAAGAGCCGTTTAGACCAGACAACATGTTTCGCAACATCTACCTGTCTTGTCCATTTTGCTTCATGTTTTGTGTCGGCTTAAACGCGGCTTTAGGGGTTTTCCCACGAACAACGACACGACACGATTTACAAATTGCGCGACAGTGTTGTCAGCACTATTTTCCAATAAAAGACGGTTCAGTTCACAGCATTGAGCATACATAAAGACAGTACGACCAACTTAACAGCGAATTGCTGACAGATACGGCAAACTGTGAACTGCAGTTGCCATGCAACAAAATAGCACCTACAGTTTACGGTTTGATGGTAAATGGTACAGAAAACTGTACTTTTTGGTACGTTCTGGCAACACTTAGTAAATCGTCTCGTGTCGTTGTTCGTGTGTAAACGCCCTTACAAGCCCTCAACTTTATTCCGTTCCGTAATGCGCATTCTGTTCATGTTCCGATTGTAAAACTTAATGTTCACAGAGACTGTTCGTGCATTCCTCAATCTAGGAAAAGTTCGTGCAAAAGGATGTAGCTTTCGCAAAGAGCCGCAAGATAGGACGCTTAATGTTTGAAAAATTAAAAGGAATTATTAAGAAAAAATCTACCCGTCTCACAACCAGCTCCGATGGTTCGGGTCGATTTTTTCTAAATAGGTACCTACTTCATTTTCAATTTTTCAATAATAAAAATTGCATTGTGAATGCAAAACAATAAAAATTTAAATAACTCGCTTAATGTTTTACAATCGGAACACTACGTATTACGGAACGGAATAGTTTTAATTAATTTTTACTGTACGCTTTTGTACGTGACTGTACTTATATAAAAAAACTGAATATCTCCTAAACCAAAGGACGACGAATTCTGTGGCTTTTAGGACGAATTGGGACGAATGTACACGAATCGTTTTCAATAAGCAGATTTTCTCTAGGTGACCTGGTTAAAAAGTCCGCGCCATAATGTAGGTTAATTATGGCATGGACCAAATCATTCCTTTATATCTTTTGAATGGCGCTTCATTTCGTTTTGATTCCAGGCATTGCGGGTTCTATAAAAAAGGGACAAAATGTTATACTAATCAGATCTTAGCTAGGTGTTATGGTTCAATAAATATAGCCTGTCCGTGCCATAATGAAGGTTTGCTTTGGCGTGGACCATTTAAATCCCTTATATCTTTTCGTCCCCTTTAGGACGAATTCTGAAAATTTGGGACAGAAATAGGACGAAATAGGACAAAATGACCATGTAGTCAGAATTGCGGTTTTCAGAGTGGGCCGCGCCGTGATGTAGCACACGTTTAAAAGCGATGACTTGCCACTCGACTAAAATACCAGCTAAGTTGGAATGGCTTTACAAACCGTTGAAAAGGACGCCACTCGGAATCGTTAAAGGAAGATTTTTGTACTTATGTTTAATAATTAACATTAGTAAGTAAGTAGGTAGGTAATCTAATTTCTCAAAAACTATGTAATCATTCGTGAGGCGTTATTACGCAACGTTTCGAATCCGATATGAATTCTATCTAAATCAGGAACTAGACAAACTTGTTCCCCAGTATGAAAGAAAGAGCATTGGACGCTAATCAATATTAGATTTATTTTATTATTTCTTAAACACAGCAGAAAAGCTACTCACTCCTATATCAAAAAACCCCATTTCACAGAATCGATTATTAATCTGCCGTAAGTCGAATTCGACTTAATCACCTCTGTGCGCCACTTTCCGTGCACTTGCCGGCAAAATGTCATTATTCCGTATATTAATGATGGCCGAGTTGTGCCCAATACCCATTTCGTTTTAATGAGAGAGCGCGCAGCGGCAAGCCTCTCTGTGAAGTTTTCGCAAAAAGTTTCATAGCTTTGCTTATTGTGAATCAGTTGAAAACTCCTTGGTATCTCAAGAATTTAAATGGCCAGTTTTGAAAAGAATTTAAAATTATTTTTAATAAGTAGGTGTTCTATTTTCGTATCTTTACAAGCTTTTTATTAGCTTGCCATGTTAGTTATTAGTTAGTAAGTTAGTTAGTGGGGGACAGATCTTGCAAGCTTAATTTGACCCACTTCCCAATGTCCGATGGAGCTGAAATTTTGTATACAGGTTTGGTACAGAAAGTTTAGTCAGCAAAAAAGATGAAATTTTTACAAAAACTTAATAATAAGTAAGTAAGTAGGTAAGTACATTATTTTACATTGAGATACCTACGTTAAAATGATGTTGAGTTTAAATTAGTCTTTATAAAATTCCTGATTAACTTCCTAATAAATTAGAAAATTAGGTGTGGAATATGGTTATTAGAAGTAAATCATTAAATTCAATTCAAGCAACTTTTTATCCAATACAGTATGAAGTAGTCACGAAAAACTACTCAGTGGGTAGTTTTCCGTGACCACGGCTCCTGGAAAGCTGCCGAAACGTCGGATAAAAACAACAAAAAATCCTTAAAAACAACAAAAATTTAACCAAGTTCAATAAATGCGTGCAAAATCCGTAAAGTGTTTTATTTAAATTTAAATAAATCTTTATTTTTTTTAAGTTCTTACTGGATATGCATTACTTATAAGATGTGTTTATGAAGTTGTTTTTTATTGATTAGGATTAAATAAATAAATAAATACGATACTTAATTATCTTATTAATAATTGCTAAACAACAAACCGTATCGTATGGTGTCGTATTTATTTATTTATTTAATCCTAATTAATAAAAAACAACTTCATAAACACATCTTATAAGTAATGCATATCCAGTAAGAACTTAAAAAAAATTAAGATTTCTGCGCGAACTGTTCATTTAAATAAAACACTTTACGGATTTTGCACGCATTAATTGAACTTGGTTAAATTTTAGTTTGTTTTTAAGGATTTATTGTTGTTTTTATCCGACGTTTCGGCAGCTTTCCAGGAACCGTGGTCACGGAAAACTACCCACTGAGTAGTTTTCCGTGACTACTTCATACTGTATTGGATAAAAAGTTGCATCTTTACATTGTAGACATTGTTGCAAGGCAACTTTCTACATAGCCTAGGTAGAAGCATGTGCCTACTTTATACGAGGTGAATTATCTGCGAAACAGGAATACTTCGGTAAGGAAATTCATCGGATTCTGGTCACACTGATCGCCCATAGATGCATCTAACAGGGCAGAGGATGGCGATATCGGACAGAGACTATTTTTGAAATGAAAACTTCTTTAGCGGCGCGGCGTTGTGGACTTTTTGTGATGGGAAAACATGTTAAACTCGCGTCAGGGACACGACACGTGACCGTCAAATCTATAATTCGTAAGACGAACACGTGACGTGACCTTATCGAAAAACTGTTACTACAATGTCATTAGAATACGAAGGCAAATTTCGCCACCGCTTCCAAAGTTGTAATAGCTCAGGTTAGAAAACAGGCGGCATTGAAGCCAGAAGACTTCGGTTCATATTCCTGAGCACAATCACCACATAAGAGGTTTGCGCTTATTCATCAACATCCTGTATAAAGCAACCTTTAGCAGGCAACTTTGTGCTTTGTAAGGGATGATTTGCCCAGGCATTCTGATTGTAAAATAAAAAACTATATTTGTCCCTAATCTGTTTTATATTTCTATGTTGTATGGTGGAGCGACTCAGGCGTTAGTACCTTAGAAGAGTTATTAATCTAAGGTTAGTAGGTAGTAGTAGTACTAAACAGAGCATTAACCCCCTTGAGACTAGAGTCCTTTTTAAAGGACGCTAGCCTCAAGGGAGGTAACCAAAATGTAGCTGTTCATAATAAGACTGTGAAACAGAATCTGTATTAAACTAGAGTACACTGTCGGTAGTAACTTAGGCATAGAGTCAAAAATCAAACAGTCACATTTGTTTATTCAATTTAGATTGTTATTTATTTATAATACTTGTGAACTTCATAGAAGCTACGCCATCGGTTCGCAAACCCTACAGCGGGAGACCTTGGAGAAGAACCGCCAAGAAACTCCAAGGGTTGTTTTTTTCTCCCTGTTTTATTTCATACAGAGTCGTCAAATTGAAAAATTACCTTAACATGGTATGACTAAGGTCAGTTTCCATCACAATTACACAATGGGTTATGATAAACACAGTTAATTATAGGCGAACTAATGATCATAGCGGTGAACAATTCTCAATTACTTAGGAACTCTACAAGCTTGAATATTAGTTAAAAACAAAAGACAATTCTAGTATATACTGCATATACATAGCCAAACATTCTCTACCCAGAGACATTACACTATGTCGATAGTAACCTAGGCATTGCGAAGGCTAGTCTTGCGCACGTGTTTGCTGTACGCTCGGCTGGGGGGAGATGGAAAGCTGTCGCTGTGACCGCAGTAATGGCCGTCGGAAATATCTGTAATGTAGTAAACCAAGCTGGGGTAGGCTAATAGCTTATTATATCTATAGCTTAGCTTTCTCCCAGTCACTTAACTCATTGAAGCAGATTTTTCAGATCAGACTTACGGCCAGAATTAATAACCTATCCACAGATAGGGATAGGTACAATCCAGATTAGTTGCTAGGCAACACCTAGCAACACCCTGGCAACTGTCGTTAATTCTATGTTAATATCAAGCGTTGCATAGCAACTAATCTGGATCGCACCTATCCCTATCTGTGGATAGGTTATTAATTCTGGCCGTAAATCTATCATGAGGACCTAAACATGTTCATAATGTAGTATGGATGACACGTATTGAAAGCATTTGCATGTTATCTAAGGCGTTTGATCAGAAAAAAAAATATAAGTACGTAAAATTTTTATTGTAGGTACATATAGGTACATACGTCTTTTGGTATTCTCACTTTAAAGTCATTTCACTTTCTGAAGTAAATATCAAAATGCTTTGTTAAGATTTGATACAACCTCATACCAACTCATACTGAAAAAAACTTACCGAAATGACACATGTCAGATATTCCAAAATATTAGTAACTAGCTGTGCACCGCCGTTTCACCTGCTGCGTTAATTTGAGGAAAGGAAAAAACCTACTAGAAAAGAAATATTTTTTCCCGTTTTTGCAACATTTTTCATTAATGCTCCGCTTCTGTTCGTCGTAGCGTAATGTTATATATCCTATAGCCTTCCTCGATAAATGGACTATCCAACACAAAAACAGTTTTTCAATTCGGTCCAGTAGTTTCTGAGATTAGCGCGTTCAAACAAACAAACAAACTCTTCCGTTTTTAATCGACTTCTAAATCAAAAAGGAGGAGGTTCTCTATTCGTCTGTACCTATGTATGTTTTTTTTGTGTATATCCACCGATTACTAGAAGACGGATGAACCGATTGAAATGATTGAAACGTTATTACATCAGGTTGGTTTCCAAGTTGGTCCCATTTTTTGAAATTTTGAAATCGGTTCAGTAGTTTTCAGGAAATCTTGAAAATACTGTCGTTTTCGTTACCACTTTATGTGAATTTAATACGTACCTTTAGGCATAACTCCTTTGTTTATAAACCGATTTAGATGATTCTTGTTTTGTTAAAAAGGGGATACCTCAAGGTATTTTAACCGACTTCAAAAAAGGAGGTTTTCAATTTGATCACATACCTATTTACCAGAATACAAGTAAATTGCCTGCACGATGCACTAAAAAGAGTGAAATAAAAATTATTTTTATAAAAAAATAAAACCGCCTTCAAAAAAATCACATCAAAAAAGTAAGAAATAATTTCTCACCAAATAAATGACGTAAGTACGGGTTTTAACAAAAACAACAAAAAATCGTACATGTTTCACGCCCAACTTCAAAGTACTTACGTTATTTATTTGGTGAGGAATTATTTCTTACTTTTAGGATGTGTTTTTTTAAAATATTAGTATAGATTCAAACATAATAATTGATAATAAGGTAAGGCTGTACAAACATAGGCTCCCTTTGAAGTTAGTGTAGTTTTGTATTTCCAGTGTATAAGGAACTAGTCATTAACAAGACCTATGGCGACCTGAAACTCGACCAAGAAAGGAATTGATAAATCTTCACGATTACGAAGGTGAGTTGATCAAAGCGTTGCACTACAGCGCCTACACAGATACTGTTTCTTGAAGATCAATAACCTCATTATCCTTAACTTATTTGGCTATTTAGTTTATTCAAAATTATGTAGCTCGATTCAGCCCCCGCGGATTGCCAAAACGTATGATTGTGCCGTTGTTTTTCGTATGAAAGTGTCCATGGTGAGATAATAATGAAATTTTTGTTTTATTTATGAGACCAGTGATATTTATCTGTTTTGTATACAGAATGTTAGGGGCACCGTTGCAAAAACTTTAACCATGGCTTCAGACCATCATGCTGAACAACGTACAGCAAAAATTTTTTGTCGGAAATGAAAAAGAAAATTGGACTTTTCATACAAATTTAGCAACTAATCGGGACATTTTGTATGGAGGCGAAATATTTTTTTCATTTCCGACAAAAAAATCTTGCTTTGCGTTGTTCAGCATGATGGCCTGAAGCCATGGTTAAAGTTTTTGCAACGGTGCCCCTAACACCCTGTATTATTCGAAAATATGCATGAACTGAACAGGGTGCCTACCATCAACTTTAAGACAGCGATTCAAAAATAGCGCGATGCAGAATAGGTTCCTAAAATGAAAATTGCTTTCTTTCGTACTCTAACCTTCTAAAAACTGGATCGCAAATGAATTGCTAAATGTGAATGACCGAACGATTTGTGTCCTTATTTCTTCTACCCGTCTCTTTCACTCGATTCTATCATGCCCGGAGAGTGAAAGGGACGGGTATAACCTGCAGGTGTCATGTTAGCTTGGCCGAGTTATAAGTCAAATAAGAGTTGATGACAGCTCAGCGGCTGTGAAATGTCATTGAATGATCACTGAATCGCTGTCATTGATATTAAGCTGTCGTGGTACGAATAAGCGAAGCAGATCAGTTTAGGTCCTAAACAAAACCGCAATAAGAGTTGATGGTAGGCACCTGCTCTCAGTTTTTTGATTAATTTAAATGTTTTATAAAGGCTAGTTTGGTTATACATAAATAAAATGAACATTATTTTACCTAGATATATTGGCTATAGCTTAATTTTATTGATCTATACAAATTTTAATTATTTTAATAAGTTTTTAAAAGTTGGTATTTGCGTATATAAGTTGAGATTAAAAATTGTCAAAAACCACACTTACATTACGGGTGTGTTATAGACATGCCCAAGATTGAAATTCAAAGATGTGCTGGCGACTTTACAAGTACAAGGTACAAGTTTTAACCTTAGACAACTTTTAGTCTAGTACCACCATAAGTTTAATGCGACTGGTTCGTATTCTGCTTTGTAATGCAAATACCGTTTATACAACGTTTGAATGACTTGGTGAAGTTAAAAAAACCTCTTTTCATAAAACTTGCTTAGTCAGACTTTCTTATTCAGCATCTAAGAATAATTATCACTTATGTCTAATCACTGTCTAACAGCAAATAGTATCTATACTACTATTATAAAGAGGAAAGATTTGTATTTTTGTATGTAACGAATAAACTCAAAAAGTACTGGACCGATTTAGAAAATTCTTTCACCATTAGAAAGCTACAGTCTTCCCGAGTGACATAGGCTATATTTTATCCCGATATTCCCACGGGAACGGGTACCACGCGGGTGAAACCGCTGGCGGCCGCTAGTTGTAAATAAAAACGTCGTCTGGTTCGATGGAGCGCAGCGATACTGATCACGTCGGTCGACTCACTCGGGTCGTGGGTTGGATCCTTATCCCATAACATTTGTGTGGTGAACCTTTGTGTTTGTTCCTAATATGAGTGCTGTTTCCTAAATGGCTGACCCAGTCCTTTTGCCAGGCTAGCGCGCACTTTGATATTTCCTTTGTGAAATATAAATAAACTAGCGCTTCGCCTGTGACTTTGTTCGCGTGGCATTTAAATATAGGGGATTAAAGTTTTTGTGTGATGGCGTCGTCATCGTCGTAAAAAAAGTTTATTAGCCTAAAAAATAAAAATGCTATTCTACGCGGACAAAGTCGCGGGCACAGCTAGTTAAGAATATGTTCATAGAATAAAAAGTTTCGTACAATCTGTGACCCGTACGCGTTACGTTTACGCGTTGTTCAAGTGCGTAAAGTAGGAAAGAAAGAAGAACATTTATTTGAATAAAATAAAACAAAAAAACATTAATATGTCCCAAAACGGTCTCGACCTGGCGTAATGCTTGCCTTGTGACCAGCCCTGATCTTCCGTCGGAACCATGATGGTGGGGCAGGGAGCTAAATTACCACAAAGGGTATGATTATGATGGTGTTCAATAGACTACGTTTTTCTATCCACAACGGGGTAACACTTAGCCATGATGTTGAGAGGTGATAAGGCTGAAGGTGGAAACGTACTACACCCGGAATCCTCAATCACTGAGGAACTGGAAAATCTTATCTCTAACTGCCGGAACACAATAACGCTGAAAATCATCATTGTCATGGCGTCAGACTTAGATACGGTGGTAGCTAGCCAGGTGGACTAAGAACAAGTCCTACCACCAACCAAACCAAATACAACCTATATACTCGTATATACCCACATATCCCCCTCGACACAGTGTCCTAATCTCGGCTCGCACAACCTGCCCGCGAAGTGTGTCACTCGAGAGCGAATGCGGGTACAGTTAGACGCAACTTTTACTTTTACCCTTCCTCTCACACCCCTCGCTGCGTGCGTACGGCAAATTTGCTTCGGCGTACGCTATTGTTTTGTGGAAAAGAGTTTTGTGGTTTTCCTATTGAAGACTGAAGTTTGTGTTAGTGTGTTTTGAGTTGGTTTCGTTTGTTAGGAATAGCGCATGCTTCTATGGTTGTTTCTACTTACCGTATTGGACAAAATGACTTGAAAATTAACTGTTTAGCTAACCGTTTTTACACTAATAGCGTCTATTAAAGGTACTTATACAATATAATGAAACAATTTATAATTAAAGAATTACTTTATAAACTCATTATTTAAAAATTCCCTTAGTTATATTTGGGGAATTATAATTATAAAAAAATTTGTTACAGTCCCACGCTATTTTAATGGAGTCTAGTTAAGTACTTACATTTAATCTGATCACAATAATTTACGAATCAAATACTACTCTTTCACAGAATGAAAAAGTTTCACAAGAAATGCTCTCAACACTATTTCTAGATTGTTATTACAAATAAATAATTATAGGAAAAATGTGATAGTAAAAAAAGCCTTTCGGTAGCTTAGTTGGTCAGAACATCGGGTCGGATCCCCGGATGCACGACGGGTTTGAATCCCGCCTGAAAGCTACTAATAAGGCTCGTGTTTTTTTCTATCACATTTTTTATACACTTACAGAATTACATTGTGAATACATAAAAATAATTTAAAATCTCAAAAAATATTAACAAAAATCTTTCAATTAGTAGGTAAGTACTCGTACCTACTACGGAAAGGTCAGCTACAGACCGCAGGCGTAGCTCGTAGCCGTCTACGCCGTAGCCGAGTAACGGTTTCGTCCCAATATTCGGGGCATTCCTGGGCCGAGTGCGGACAGGCCCATTCATCTCGCATAATGACCAGTGCGGATTGTTGGACGTTGGACGCTGGCTTTTCACGATCAATCACAGAACTTATCAGCTTAGATTTATAGTTGCAGAGAATATCCTTGGCTAGGTTGATCTCAAAATTTATATAAGGCTGTCGTACGAATAATTCAGACTTATAAATGTCCTGAGATAGTCTGTGTTTACAAATCTTCAAATATGCAGCTTTAACAGCTATTTTCACAATTTTAATAGCTTCATTGCCGAAACTCCTCCCGGTGTTCTAGGTATAGTGATGTGGAGTTATCGGCAACGAAGACATGTATTTTTCATAAAAATTTAATACTTATTTGTTTCTGTCGTGTTGACATAACAAACAGTACAAATTAGTGTATCAATGTCTTTGATAACCGAACTTAACCGAACTTAAACGTAGGACTTGACTGGAAAATGTGAACAATTTTTTTCTATCGTGTCAATGGATTGATGAAGTTTTCCCTGCCTTTTTTATATATTTTATGGGCTTGCTCTTGGCTTCACACTGAACCTTGGGGTTGAGAAGAAGCCTAAGATGGAGCGAGCTTACGCAGAAGCAGCCTATTCACTCTAGCTTTAAAAATTTCAGGGTTGTAGTCATTCCGGAAAAGAGACGCAGGCAGGGTATGGTAGGTTCCTTGGCGGTGCGCATCACAAAAGAAGAAGAAAAGCACTTGGTACGCATCCATGTGCGTCTAGATTCTCGGTGGTAGAACGGGGATGACAGAATGAACTCATGCAGCTCAGAAACGACTATGGAGCTTGGTTTTTTTTATCAAATTTCTCTATCCAAAATTACAACAGTTGGCTAAGTACGATAGACCTATCTCATATTAATGATTGATTATTGGGGCTGGCCAGTGCACGGGCCAGGGGCCCGATTCTCAGGCATTCGAACTTTTTCAGTGTGGTAATTCGTATGTCGAACATTTTGTTTGTGGTTTCTATTGAAAATTTAGAACGTTTCAAACAAACTAATCTGTCCCACATGTCAACAAATTCATTTTGACAGCTAAGTTCGTATACGAACATCGATTGGTCTGTACAACTCGTTGCGTTCGACTGGTTTTCGTTCGAACTTTTCGAACGATTGCCTGAGAATCGGCCCTCTGGGGGCCGATTCTCAGGCAATCGAGAAAAGTTCACATTTATAGCTCGAAATTCAAATATAACACAGTTTTTGTATTGTCAGAATTTCACAATCGAAAAGTTCGATCGAAAACCAGTCGAACGCTAAGAGTGGTAAAAACCAATAGATGTTCGTATACGAACTTAGCTGTCAAAATGAATTTGTTGACATGTGGGACAGCTTAGTTTGTTTGAAACGTTCTAACTTTTCAATAGAAACCACAAACAAAATGTTCGACATACGAATTACCACACTGAAAAAGTTCGAATGCCTGAGAATCGGGCCCCTGGGGGCCGATTCTCAGGCAATCGAGAAAAGTTCACTTTTATAAGCTCGAAATTCAAATTTAACACAGTTTTTGTATTGTCAGAATTTCACAATCGAAAAAGTTCGATCGAAAACCAGTCGAACGCTACGAGTGGTAGAAACCAATAGATGTTCGTATACGAACTTAGCTGTCAAAATGAATTTGTTGACATGTGGGACAGGGTAGTTTGTTTGAAGCGTTCTAACTTTTCAATAGAAACCACAAACAAAATGTTCGACATACGAATTACCACACTGAAAAAGTTCGAATGCCTGAGAATCGGGCCCCTGGCCCTTTAGCTTACACGATCAAAATCAAATTAAACAAAATACAGTAGACCGCTCAAACATCGCCACATCTAGATAGAGTATAAGCGTGTTTACGGATGTGGCGCAGGCGCGCGAACTGTGTCACTAACACACTTTCCATGCGCCGTCCCACTCGGCGCCTCTCGCTCGCACAGCTTCCATCGGAAGCGGAGGTTATGGTCAAGGTTGCAGCGGCAAACGTTTTTATTGAAGCTTTTCACACGCAGGTTTACGTGGAAGGTATTTTACCAAACTATTTTAAAGTAGTACATACACACGCTGTTAAAGAAAAATAAAATTAAATAACGTTCATGTCTCACTCCCTCTTCATGTTAGGTAGGCCGAAGGTTCTTTCCAATTGTGGTTTCCTTCCATTTCTTTTTTGCTTCCTCTACTCTAATTATCACATATTTTAACTATTTTGACAATCATTTTATACCAATAAAAACATATTATCTCCTTTATCAGACGTTACAGACCCGCAATCTTTTACGGCCTGAGACAAATATTTTCCGTTTGTGACTGAAAAATTAGGATTGTAACAGGAATATTTAAATCATCGTCTTTCTATCACTTCTTCGAGTTCAGAGCCCTGAAAGATTATCTTAGTAAAATATAACAAGTACAACTGACGTACAACTTTGAACTGATTAAGCTTCGGATTATTATAGTTTCGAATAAAGATCATAAAAAATCCTTTAATGCTCCATTTACTTTCATAGATTAGTTTTCCTTCGATTTGTATTTATCTACATCAAATCTTTCATTTAAAAGATTTAATTTTTCTTTAAAATAAAAGTAAGTACCAATTTCTTCAAGACATGGTCAACATACTTGTAAGTACACCCTGTTGTATACACATGACCTGAAAGTGGGCACTCGCGGATGTCGACAATTAATGACGGGCCCAAATCTGGGACGCCGCGCCGGCAAGTTCGTGGGACTGGACCCGGTGGGTGTTATCGGGTTAACATTGTCTTTTTATTAACGGCTGCCTGTGAATTTGTCTGTGTTTACTTTGTGCTGGATTAATTTATTTTTACAACTCTGCGCAAGGCCTAAACTCATCGCAAACTGATAGGTAGTTTTGATTTGCACGACCAAACTATTCTTCAGCATTATTAAACTAGTGTTGGTATAGGCAGGCATCCATTAAACTAACTTAAAACATGTAAAATGAATATTTGTAAATTAATTTTATCAAGGTATTAAGTAGGTTAATCACTGCGTACATATTATTTTGTCTTTAACACTATTAATTACTGAAAGTAGTTTTATAGTTTCCACAATTTCTTAACTTGTTAGTAACTATGGTTATAATGCGCAAGTGAAATACGTATGCATCTGACCTGAAAGTGTATGTCCTCTCGTGGATCTTGACAATTTTAATAACCAGCCTACATGTAGGACGTCACGTAAACTTCAATGTAGGAAGTTAGTCGAATCAAGTTTAACATTTGTACAACGAAAACCCATCTAATTATGTGTGCTACAAAATTTCTTTGAATGTTTAACATAAAAGACTATGTGCCGTTGACTATACCTACATATTTACTTTTAACTCAAAATGTCAGACGAATACGGATAATGAGGGGCTATAATATTTGACCTCAATTAGCATCAGATCATTTTAGTTTGTAATTTACGATAAAATTATAGATGTTTGTCTTTACTATCACAAACAATGTTTATCTCATTGGGATAGTACATTATTTCCTTTATAAATAAGCAAAATATCAGGTACAATAATGATCTACTGAGTAATATAATTTTAATACGTCGATAACGGTGGTGGGGGTTTCGCAATGAACCAAACAAAATTGTATGAACGTAATACTATATTGTGTATTTGTTGTCCCCAATAAAATTAAAATAAAATATGGGATTTTAATTAGCACCACATTATGAAGTTATTTTGTTTTATTGCCTAACCATTAATTACAATAGTAATTCCAGACAAACTATTGTATTTCATCATAACCTCCTCCTTTTCAATTTTTGAAGTCGGTTAAAAAGTACAACTTTATTTTAATCAGAATAAAATAAAATTGTTTGTATTGCAGCTTTTGTAATGTAAGTTAAAGTAAAAGAAAAATACTTGATATATTATTTTACCCAACTAGCACATTTGTTCCTATCATGTTTGAATGTCACTATATTATTAATTACTATAAACATACAGGTCAAACACCTTAAACTGGTCCATGTTTAAAAAGAAAGGGTTGATTAATACAAAATTCATCGTTACTTCTCGGTAACATGGTAAAATTTAACAGGCTTTAAAGGCCACTGCAAGTTCAAGTATGAAGGGCAAGCCGCGCCTCTCGTGTTCTCCGTATACAGAGTATACGTATACTCGCATTTCACTTGATCTGTGGAAAGGTCGTGGTGACCTTTCTCATTCTGACAGGACGTCCCCTGATGCGCCTAAATCAAATGAGCAAAGGTCATGCGTATCATTAGTCTTTGCCGTTATTATTGAGAGGGTTTCTATAAAATTTGGCGTGTGTGAGCTCATTTGTAACTCTTGTATGTAGATAGCTTTATTTTATTCTAGAACTAGATTTGAACTGCAGCTTTTCGCATTATACGATTACTATTAGTACTTTTCAACTGCAATTGTTGATATATTGTTACACCATTTATCGGTAGGCCTTAAATTAAGTTTTAAAGTTATAAGATTGACGCTTTTTTATTAGGTATTTATAGAATGCTGTAGTAAATCCTTACTTTTTTTTATTTTATAAATGCGTCTCTGTCTGTCTGTGTGTTACACAATCACACCTAAACTACTGAACCGATTTGAATGAATTTTGGTACAGAGATAGTCTAGAGCCTGAGAAAGGACATAGGCTACTTTTTATTCCTGAAAAATATCACCTTCCCGCGGGATAACGTCGTGTAGTACACGCGGGCGAATCCGCGGGCGGAAGACTAGTAATATCATAAAACAACTTGATAATGACAAGAATTACTCAAAGTTTACAAAATAATAAAGCTTAATTCTTTTCCAGTGTCCTTACGTTAATATCAAAATAAATAAAAATATTTGGTTCTGAAAAAAATCGCCAGACAGATATATCGAGCTAAATTAACATAAATTATTGCTCATTTTCACTATTGGGATTTGGACAACTTTTTTTTTTTTTTTTTTTTGTTGCTTTTTCGCACGAACTAGCACGAACTATCTCCTGAGGATGCCCCGGGTTGGGGCGAAACACGTGTAGAGTAGTCTAATCGGTGACGGTGCAAGGTGTATTGCTGTCTTGCTAGATGCAGGTATTGTGCACTGGTGTTTTCGTGGTGTGCATGTGCAATTTTTTGCGGGCGGGCGGGCGGTGCATCTTGCATATTGTGTTTTTTGCGGAAGTAAGCTACATATATTTCGTTTTTCACAACTTTTAACATGGTAAAAATCCCGCTTTTCATTATAGTTAAATTAACCTAAACTTATAACATCACTAGACTAGACTTTCCATTCGCGTCTTTTCCCGCGTGAGCTAGATGATGTTGCCATTGAGAATGAGATATTACCCCCGGGGTAAAATGTAGCCTTTAGTGCTATTCAAGACCACAATCCATATCTTCGCTAAATTTCATCCAGATACGGTGATTGAGTAACAAACATTGAAATAAGTATGCACTAGCGCTCCGCTCGCGACTTCTTCTGCGTGAACCCCCTTTTTAACCCCCTAAGAGGGGGAAGTTTCAAAAATCCTCCCCTTGTGCTACCCTACACTCCCCAAGGAACATACATGCCAAATTTCAGCTTCTTGCGTCCAGTAGTTTCGGCTGTAAGTTGTCTGTCAGTCAGTCTGTCAGTAACGCAAGAGTTTTATATACAGACTAGCTGTGCCCGCGACTTCGTCCGCGTGGAATAGTGTCTTTTGGCAGCATTTTTATTTTTTTAGGCCTTCAACGCGTTCAACTGACGAATTTCCAGCTCAAGCTGAACCCCATTTAATATCAGTTCGATATGATACCAGAGCTCTTTTTAAATTAGTACATATTACGTGATTGATATAAATTGACATAACTTCTTTATTTGTTATATACAGATTAAAACGTTTGCATTTATAATTTTAATAAATGTCCATTACAATTAAAATGTTGTAGCTGATATGTAACCTCAGTGGCAGGAATCGTGTCGCGTGCATTCTGCGGTGCACATCCACTGTGGTGTGCACCGACTGTGTGAACTACGGACATTTGCTTATTTTCTAGTAGCGACCCGCCCGGCTTCACACGGGTGCAATGTAGATACATACACCACTAAATTTTAATTAGTACAATCAATATGAATAACTTTAACTATGGGGCCAGACATGAGAATCTGCTGTTCCATACATTTTTGTCGAGTCGATGTTGTAGTTTTTTAAGTACCTAACTGCTGATCAATTTTTTATTCGCAATTCCGTGGCCGGTCCCATGGTCAAAGTTGTTTAAATTGATGGGCACTATCATTCCCTAAAATCTTTGTAGTTACTACTTTAAATCTTCTTCTTTTTATTGATATAATATACCAAGATCCGTTGCGTAGGTACTTAGATGGCGGGAAGCTACGTTCTTTTACACATATAAAAATGGCGACTGAAGAATAATTTATCTCTATAAGTACATAACTATATCTATACTAGCCTGCCGCCCACGGCTTCGCCGGCATGGACTATATGACGTTATCCCTCAGGAATTTCATATTTATCGGGAAGAAAAGTAGCCTATGTCACCGTTTTGACGTGAAACACGGACAAATAAATAAGCAAACACACTTGCACATTTATATTATTAGTATGGATGTTAAAAAATGGGTAATTTTCATTAGAAATGCCAAGTCTTGATTGAGCTTTTAAACCACTAACATTTACATCGTAGTATCTAAATCGATATTAAATTTTTGCTTTATCTTTACCAGACGAACTGGGAGTCGAACCGCAACTGCAAGCGACATGACCCCGCACCATACTAGTTTCTAGTTGATGTTTTTTTTGTATGACTTGCGTAACTCGTCGATGTCTTTCAGTCATGATTTCATTATATTTTTTATTCTTCTTTTCTCAACTTCAATAGCTAATCAATCAGGCTAAGAAATCAAAGAAAATATTCGATCTATCTTATCATTTGTTTCATAACATAATAGTCGTTATACATACAAACCGTATCAAAATGTGCCAAGTCCAGAGCGTGGCGAGTCGCGCGCAGTTGCCGGTGAAATCAAACCTCTCTATGTAAGTGGGTTGGTGAAAGAATCCGCCTGCGCCGCGTGGCCGCGCGAAATAACTTGTCATCGTGCGACGACGGCGACGCGCCGACACGACGACACGACACGACGACACGACGTGACGACCACCTCCGTTGGCGGCGGTATTGCTTGACGTAGTCAGTGTGACGCGTTGAAGTCTTTTCTTGGACTAAAACGCTGTCCTTAGTTTTAAAAATATAGACGTGGTAATGATAGATTTTTTTTATCCACAACGGGGTAGCACTTAGCCTTTATCACACCGATGGTAAGTGGTGATAAGGCTGAAGGTGGAATCGCACTACTCCCGGAATCCTCAAGCACTGAGGATAAAAAGAAAAACGATAGCTAAGTCAAAGATTTTGACTTAGCTTTCTTGAGATTTTCTTCTTTACTTTAAAATTTTAGATCGTCATTTCGATAGGTATTAATTTATGGTATTTCGGATTTTCGGTAGGAGTCACTTGATGTATTCAAAGCTTATTTCTGGCTTTTTATGTCATGCCCTTGGAAAACCTTAATTTTGTAATGTGGAATCCAATCAGTAAATAAATTTAATTAAAATTCTTAATAAGTAAATTAAGAATTTTAGTAAAATTTATCTAAGGATTTCTAGGTATTGCTATTTTTTTTAGGTATTAGCAAATGCCTAAAAAATAATTAAGAGCTAAAAATCCTTTTGTTTTGGTCTAACCTGAAAACCTAAGGTCGATTGTAATTTAAGTCTATCAAATTATATAAGAGTCCAATTATTTTTGATTACTAGGTACCCGTAACTGAGTTGCTAATTATCAAGTTAAGTTTTAGATTTATTACAGACTTAATTGATTGATATTTTGAAATTTTTTACTATAGAGTCTAACGACTCTGGGCAACGACCTTGCGAAAGATCTTGCTCAACACTATCAGAGTAACGATTGTCACACTGTTTAATTGTTCGATATATAGTAAACGTTTCTTAAAATAAAAATATACTAGACCTGCCAGTTTTACCCACGTTGTCCCGTTAACAAAAAGTATCATAATATATTCTTTTTTTATAACTAACATACTTTCCCATTTTTAATATTAGTAGTAGCAGTAGTAAAAGGGTGGTCACCTGAAACTCTTGTAATGGAGTAAATGTTGTATTTAGTTTTAATTCGTTGCAGGTAGGATTCGGTATTAAGGTCATATCCCACTTATACCGCACCGCTTCGACCCAACCAAAGTATGAGCAGCCAAATATGGACTTAATATCGTTTACTGTAGAGGCACTTTACAGTAACAATATACAATAGCAGACAGCGCGCGGTAAGCGAGCCTGCCGCAAGCTAAAGTGCGTCTACAGGGCACGACGACATTAAGTCCATATTTGACTACTCATACATTGGTTGGGTGGGAGAGGTGCGGTATAAATGAGCTATGTCCTTTAGTCCGCTTAGCTAGCTGCCACCATCTTATCTAAGTCTGACGCCATAAAAATGATGTTTTCAGCATGATTGTGTTCCGGCAGTAATAGTTAAGATAGCCAGTTCTTCAGTGATTGAGGATTCCGGAAGTAGTGCGCTTCCACCTTCAGCCTTATTACCACCTAACATCAGGTGTGATGAAGGCTTAGTGATACCCCGTTGTGTATAAAAAATATTAACAAACAAGTTGTTTGTGCTAGAGCTGTTCTTTAACAGCGACAACTTAGAATTAAACTCGCCTCTTCCTATTCTATTGTATGGCTATTTAATCAAATCAATTATTCATTTTAGCTGATACAGCACTTGTGAACGTCAATGAAGCTACGCTATCGGTTCGCAAATCTTACGGCGGGAGGCCTTGTAACGAGAAGAACTGGCAAGAAACTCGCCAAAGGGTAATTTTTTCTCTTTTTTTTTCGTCTTGTTTTTTTTTCAGATTAGAGGGAGCACTAAGAGAGCATAGCCATAAGGAGTCGGACAGCAGAGCCTTTTGATATGATCGACCTGGTATACTATTGGTTAGCCTACTATGGTATGTCTTGAACTACTACGATCAAACTGGGCATTGCTGAAGTAAAATAGAAGGTGATTAATAACCAACATAATGTAGCATATATCGCAAATAAAACATAGGCATATATATTTTTAAATTTTTATGCGGATAGATTATCGCAATGTGTTTTCAACAGCCACCCGATACCCCAAACGCATCTCCGCCATGGTTCGCAACCTTGCACATTCACGCACAAAAGGCCATTTTCCTAGTAAATACTTGCGCAGTGTCAATTTTCACATCCGACTTTCTTCGTCGCTGTGAACTGCGGATCTCACCGCGCGCTCACACCTTTGTTTGTCGTATCGATGTATTATGACCTAGTGAAGCGAGAGGTTATTTTTAGAAAACCCACCATTTTGCATGGGAACCAGAGACGACTGTGGGACTGATAGGTTTTTATTTCCTGTGATCTATGAGAATTGTGCGTGCACTAGAAATCTTGGGATAATAACAGCTTATAATACCATATTTACTAACAACCTGCACGGAGAAATAAAAAATAAAACTAAAGAGTATCGTTAACAAAAAAAATCTCGTTTATTTTTACATTAATTTACACTTTACTTATAAGTTTAAATGGACAAAACCTCTTTTAAAAATATAACATTCTCTGTTTAATTGTATTTATAAGTCGATAAGATGCGCGCGCACCGCGCGTTAGAATTTACATTTTATAATAATTACAGCAAAATTACAATTAATAATAAATACTTAACTCCTAAACGCCTAATCGCTAGCAAAGGTACTTTTAAGGTCTACTACACACGCGTGAGAAAAGCTCATTCGAAACATTATAACTAAAAGACACAGTGAAATATATCGATCAGTTTCAAAAAATTTTTTTTTCATTAGCACCAAATTCCAGTCTTTTCAGTTATGTGAAACCGAATCATTTTTTTACATTTAAATTGTAAAGACATTTATCATTTATTTGTTTCATATACAATTTTTCATTTTGATGATATCAAAATACAGACTGGATATAAAACCGCGCGTTTTGCTCACAGCATGCGTAGCAACCGCTCTTACCTCAGGGCTATTATGAATCGAGCGTCTTAAACGCTCTGTTTTTTCTTAACTATCGTTGAAATTATGAAAATAATGAAGTGAAATAGGGTTTTTCTTTGTATGACGTGATGAATGTATTTGATATTTTATGAGTGTTAAGTCTGAAGAATAAAATAAATTATGATTTTTAGTTCTAAAAATTCTAACCCAATTTTGAGGGTTTGTCACAAGTAACAATATGTTACTTCATAAATTATTTAGGTATTTTTGTATAACATGAATTGTATTACACAATAGTATATCGTAATAGAATAAAATTCGGGATAATGCTGATAATAACAGACCATTTTTGGTCCTAATTGGGCGTTAGCGTTGCGCAATGGCGGATCGGTAATATTAAGTAGCGTAGGTTGATTTTTTGCCGCCGCTTCCCGGACGCGACGGTTCCGCCGCTCGCGTGTGGCACGTCGAAGGACCGCACGTAAAATGGGTTTAAACTATATTTTATGAAGCAATACAAGCATTTTTCATAAAATAACTTGTGGTTCATTCATGTTCAATAAGTATATTTTTATCTTGATCTGATGTCAGTGAATAAGATGAAGGAAATGCTTTGAGTGAAAGAGATATCTAGTCGTATAATCGATTATGTTACTCTATAATGAAGTATTTATGTATAATATTATAATGTTACTATAATACCATCCTAGTGTTAATGAATGAAATGGAAGAACGAAAGTTAGATTGCAAAATGAGAATAGAAAAAGTCAAAGCGAATCTTTTGTATTGGCAAAAGTTTCGGAAAGTTATCTTGTAGCCTCGTTAGCTTTGTCATCTTTGTTTGTCTTAACTAATTAAGTACTAACCAATATACATTAGAATACTACACAATAATTTGACTATAAGTAGGTAATCGGAGTAACCATTCACATTCGAATATTTATATAAATAATAGATTTGAATTTACTCTTTCATGTTTTGTCCGCTCGTCCACTATTAAACTGCGCCATAAGAACACATCAGCTGGCATCCCACGACCGTAGACTTACATAGAGACCTAACCTAACCAGACGGATTATACTATACAATAGCGTTCAAAGTGGAGGGAGGATCCATACGATCGCTCACCACGCAACAAAATATAAACAATTATCTACAAGTAAAGACGCTTAAAACTAGTTAACATTGCACTTGTCCTTAGGAATGTTATGCTAAGGGTTATAATAAAAATAATATATAAACATCGCTCTTAACTTAGTTAGAAGACAACGAAACTCACGCACACAATATCCTAGAATGAGATTCTCGGCTCGAGGTCACGCGCCAATCACACATGCATAACTATAACCTATTAAAATGCTTTCATTTTGAGCTAGTGCCGACTTATCTATTAGCTAAGTTAGTCCCTCCCGATCCTCTTGTGTATCTGTTGGTGCTTGATGAGGTGCGCCTTCTGTCTGAACGCCTTCGCGCAGACGTCGCACCTAAAAGGCTTTTCGCCCGTGTGCGTGCGAAGGTGCACCTTTATGTTAGACTTGTTGAGGAATCCTCTATTGCAAATACCACAACGGTGGACGGGCTTCTCTTTGCCCAGCAGCCCGCTGAGCTCGGCGGCCGTGGCTGACTGGAAAGAGAGCGAGCTACCGTGTATGTTCCCACTCGTCTGTTTCGATTTCACTCTGCTCCTTTTGCTTTTGCTGACGGGGGTGATGGTGGTGGTGTGCGCATGCGGGTAGCCCAACAGCCTATCTGGGCTGCAAAGTCCGTCTGGCTTCAACCCGAGCGCGTAGTGAGACGCGTACCGACCGTTCAGGATCCCACTGACTCCGTCCGTCGTAGACACGGCGTTGCCGGGCGGCGACGACGTCGAAATCACGTCCATGCCGTAGCTGGTAGAACTCGGTGCCTCCTGCTTGACCGGCGGACCATTCTGCAACCGATTCTGGAGAAGAGGCATGTATCCGTGCGTCAAAAGCGTCTGTAGTGTCGAGCCGGCTTGACCCAAGTTCTTTTGGAACAATTCTTGACTTTTCGCAAAGTCCTGCCCTTGTTTGCAGCTGATCTCGAACCCGTGGTGGATCTGATGGCTCTGCGGTGGAGGTGATGTCGGTAAAACGAATTCGTTCAAATCATGGGGCACTATTTTGTCTGTGTGTTGGTTACAAGCGCCTGTAATCCAGGCATCGATGTCCATCCAACTGTCTCGTGAGTCGTTGCGCTCTGGGTCTTCCGGCTGCGAAGGGACGGTCGTGTCCGCCATGGCAGATCCGATGATGGCAGCGATGTCTTCTATCGAGCTGATATCATCGTACACGTCTTGTTTCTGCCCGTCCTCGAAAAGCTTCGCAGGAGGTGAGCATGAAGCGGCACAGGAGTCCGCTGCAGACGCTCTCGTTTCAGCGAACGGTTTTGTGTCAGGTGGATCGAGGAACGGCTTAACATCCTCCAAATCTGGTGGTTCAGAGTCAGCTGCGCAAGTCGAAGAAGAGACGACGTCATGGTTGTCACCGTAGCCGCTTTGGGTGGGGTAGTTGTTGTTTTCTTCGGGAAGTCTTTGAGCGATAGCATGAAAGTGGTGTCCGGAGATGCCGTTGATGGAGAGGTGTCCGGTGTATCCGGTGAAGGGGGGGAGGGGTTTGAGCTCGGCGAGAGGGGGCGGGGCGAGGAGCGAGTCGAGGAGGTCGTGGCAGGGCGCGGGGGGCGAGGCGTCGAGCTTGGGGTCGAGCCAGCAGGCCCCCAGCAGCAGCTCGTCGCCGCCGCACTTCATGCCGCGCCGGCCCACGCCGGAACCCAGCGACACCCCGCCGCCGCCATACTTAGACGCCGCCACCCTGCCGCGCTATCTGCAACAATACAAACAATATTTGTTACACATCATATTTATTACGCATCTCAAGACAAACAAGGATCAACATAATTTAAGAAAGTGATGGTTTAAAAAAAAACACCAACTTTTCGTATTTGAAACTCATATCAGCCCCCTGATTCACGAACCGTCGGAAACGCTCCCGAGAACGGAATGTATGCTCTGTCTCTGTCACTCACTATAAAATAGACAAAGACAAAGCACAGAATTCGAATCCGATTCCGTATCCGACGGTTTGTGAATTAGGGGGCAGATCAGAGTGAGAGAATTTCGTATACCATAATGAAGACGACAATGCGACAATAACTTCAAGGAATGAATGTGTCCATAATACGAACAACTTTAATTATGGGACCAAGTGCGATATCGCAAAAAAAAACGGCTGTTTCATACAAAAGTGCAATACCGAATTGGCCAAAATTTTTTTGAACAGTGGGTTTTTTTCGCGATTTCGTGGCTGGCCTCATAGTAAAAGTTGTTCATATAGATGTACACTTTCATGTCCTAAAATAATTGTCGCATTGTCGTTTCCACATGGTATATGATTATTGATTAATTTGCTTAAAGGTACACAGTCACTTCGGCGTGTACTTATTTTTACCTAGCAAATAAAGTGTATAAAATTGCTTTAATTGCAGTCAATAAAAAGCAATTGATATGCAACCAAGCTTTTCAGCAATTAAACTTAAACCTAGACAAAAACAGATCTTTTGTTGGACTTTTGTAACAAACTTACATTAGCTAACATTCGACCGGCGAGTTATTTGAGGTAACGACTGGCGCAATCCAAGATATAGTGCTCAATAATTGTTTCCATTTGGTCGGCCTGCGCCTGCGCAGATACGCTTCAGTAGGCATCGATGCCTTTAATACCAACACTGAATTTTATTAATTATAATTTCGTAGTAACTTAGCACTTAAAAATAGCTATTTTTGCAGATTTAAAAAATTTTTTTTTTAAACATAAGTACCTACTGTAAAAATACAGTTTTTATCTGAGCATATAGGTAAGAAATATAGTTTATAGTGGGCCGTAACAAAGGAAATTGCCGATGGTTAGGCAGATAGCTTGTGGCGCGTTCAGCGATCTACTTATGTATGTGCATGTGCAATTAGCCGAGTTATTCGAGCCAGCTGACCGTGTTGTTTCTAACTGCTGTGCGAAACGACCAAATCAAAGTACGAAACGCTGTTAGCAAGGCGTTAGAAAAGATCTAGTTTTTATGCAAAACGCAGTAAACTAGTCTTCAGGTTATAAAGCTATATTGGTTGGTTCGTAGGTTTTATCAGGTGTAAAACTATATCTATACTGAAGAGTTAGTTATTTGGTTTGATCATCTACAGAACTGAATGATAGTACTATCGATGATCAAACCAACCCTGGTTTGCCTACCATCAACTCTTATCGATTTTGTTTAGGACCTAAACTGATCTGCTTCGCTTATTCGTACCACGACAGCTTAATATCAATGACAGCGATTCAGTCATCATTCAATGACATTTCACAGCCGCTAAGCTGTCAAGAACTCTTATTTGACTTATAACTCGGCCAAGCTAACATGACACCTGCAGGTTATACCCGTTCCTCTCACTCTCCGGGCATGACAAAATCGAGTGAAAGAGACGGGTAGAAGAAATAAGGACACAAATCGTTCGGTCATTAACATTTAGCAATTCATTTGCGATCCAGTTTTTAGAAGGTCATAGTACGAAAGAAAGCAATTCATTTTAGGAACCTATTCTGCATCGCGCTATTTTTGAATCGCTGTCTTAAAGTTGATGGTAGGCACCCAGTAAAGGATTTTTATATTAATTATCATACGGTACGGAAGAGAATGACCTGTAAAGATCCCACTATCAGATGGGAATAATAATGCTGAGGAAAGAGAGAGAGAGAGAGAGAGAGAGAGAGAGATCCGGTATCCCTATACTTTATGAAAGCTATAAATAATAGAGCATCACAGTACGATTCAAAGCTCTCATTTATAATTGCTAGTGACATCACAGATCATTATATTGAACTTACGCATTGCATTGCAATACCATTTACTTTAACAGGAAGACAAATCAATCAAGTTGTATTTAAATTCTCGTGACAATCATTTAATTTCGTAATTTAGTATTAAAAAGGCGCGGGCGGCAACACGCACTCCATTGGCCAATGCGGGCACGCAATGTCCCGCAATAATAGTAAAAAATACTTTTAAAATATTGATTTGTTTCGGCTGCCAAGAGTGCAACCTTGGCTGGGATTTTCGCAAATGGTGTGAATAAAAGGTTGATTGCTCGGGTCATCGGCCCGTGGCGCTGCGACCGCCAGCCAAATGGCGCAATGCACTTAAAAAAATAAATAAATTACAAGACTCCTGATTTCGTTCCGAACGTGACTCGGTACCGGCGAGCAAAAACCGACACCTTTTGTTTGTACTTTTTGTGACAAATGTGTTAGGCAAAAGTTATATTGTTGGAATCATTTTGCAAGTAGCACGGATTGCGAATTTATTATTATTTGCCCCCAATGGTGGGTGTGGGCTTGTGAAAAAAGTATTCACATCTGAAACGTGCTAGCTCAAAATTATTACAGGCTACAAAGAAAATTGAAATTAAAATTCAAATCGTGAAAAAGTTTTGAACGGTCTGCGCTACATAACAACTGTGTAATATAGTTGGAACGTAAATTAAAATCGCTTATACGGTTATCGTTATAAGTAAACGGTATATTTATTATTTTATATTAAAAACTAAGCGTGGGAGATATACATTTCTTCGCTTGATTTCAAATTGAATACCATCCGATTTCATCGTCTGTCATATGTCTGCAATAAAATACACTTATAGATGAATTTGAAGTACAGATAGTCAAAAATAAAGTGGTAATAATCTTCAGGAGTCTCCAAAAACTAGCATGTATATAGATCGTATGTATCTTGCGCTCAAATGAATATCATACATTGGCCTGACATTACTCTAATAAATGGTATTTGGTCACGATATACAGCTTTGAGAAATGCCGTACAATTAAAATACTATCTCGAAACATTTTTACTGCAAATCGATATTTTAATTGGGACTCATTTGGCAAATGATAAAGTGGGCGATTTTTATCTTCCATCTTACTGCTAAATGTTTTGTAGGAGTAATTTATAAAAGTTCTAAAATCTATTTATAGTTCTTGATTATTAATATTTCCCTAGGCAGTTTCTCGGAGCTCCATGGCATTCTTTGACGCCGGCCAGGCCGAATGGGAAAAAACTGAAATGTTGCCTTATTTCTTATAGAAATGAGGCAGCTTTTACTATATTCTCCGGCTGATTCGGCCAGTCCGTCGTCCTCAGGTTAACAACGCGGTGGTCAAGCAACTATCGCTATAGTCAATGATGGGTTGGGTTTTCATAAACTCGTGGGTCCAGCCCCCTTTCTCAAAAACCATTAGAACCGTTCTCGACATCGGAATGTATGCTCTGTAACTGTCACTCACTTCAGAATAGACAAGGGCAAAGCATAGAATTTCAATCCGATTCGAAATCCGTACGACTGTGAATCAGGAGGCTGGTCTGTGCAAAACAAGTGTATACTCAAAAAGAATTTAAAAAACCCGACACAAAAAACCCTCTTAAAAGTAAAAAAAACTCTCGGCTTTTTATAGGTATAGTAGGCCATGTAAATAGGTAATTAAAACAACTTATTTTAACCTTTTTATGATGAACACCGCCGCGTCGGAGGAGCTAAGAACCATTCTGATCACGTCAGCTTTAAAATCAAAAACGCATCAAAATCGGTCCATTGGTTCAGGAGTTATGATGCCACAGACAGATACACAGACCCCTCTTTTTGTGGTCTGGGCTAATGTTTAACATCTGATAAAAGCAGAAGAATCAGTTTAGCCAGTTGTCTAGGTTTCAGTTGTTGTTCTCATTGTTTCACAGCACTTATTCAGCGTAGTTTTTTTTCATAGATAAAAAACATCGTTCCACCGCAAAGAGTTTAGTAACAAAGCAACAAGTTAATAACACTGTCCCTCTCCCGCCCAAGAGCTCATTTGCCGCGCTCTACTAAGCCAACTCGCCGAAATTAGCATAACTTCCAAACTACTTATTGAGGAAATTATTTTACACCAGATTTGTACTACCTTGTCAAGTGCACAATTTCAACTCATGACCTTTATCTATACAAATAAATAAAATTTAAGTGTCTGTTTGTAACATTAACATTAAAATAACCGCTTTTTACTACATGAATATGATTATATATACGGTACACATACCGAAATATCATTTTTTACAATTTTTGTCTGTCTGTCTGTCTGTCTGTCTGTTTGTTCCGGCTAATCTCTGAAACGGCTGGACCGATTTTGACGGGATTTTCACTGGCAGGTAGCTAATGTAATAAGGAGTAACTTAGGCTACTTTTTATCCCGGAAAAGTATCACATTCCCTCGGGATAGCGTCGTGTAGTGTATTGTAAACGCGAAAGTTTGTGGGTATGGATGTATGGATGTTTGTTACTCTTTCACGCAAAAACTACTGAAAGGATCTGGGTGAAATTTGCAACAGATATAGATAATAGCCTGGAATAACACATAGGGTACTTTTTATCCCGATATTCCCACGGGAACGGGAACCACGCGGGTGAAACCGCGGGCGGCCGCTAGTCCATATTAATATTATAAAGCTGAAAAGTTTGTTTGTTTGTTTGAACGCACTAATCTCAGAAACTACTGGACCGAATTGAAAAATTCTTCTTGTGTTGGATAGTCCATTTATCGAGGAAGGCTATGGGCTATATTTTATCCCGATATTCCCACGGGAACGGATACCACGCGGGTGAAACCGCGAGGATCCTATTTTTCCAATTTCCAAAAAATAGTAGTAGGTATTATGGAAATTGGAAACAACGACGGGTATAACCACATTATCAATCGATCAATAGTAATATTAGTAATATTAGTAATAATAGTAATATTGTTATAGTAATATTGTCCCAAGAATTGGCTTCGTGTGTCAAAATTAGCTCGCAGTTAGTTGTAAACGAAAAACGGTCATGTACAAATAAACACTAATAATATCAATAAATTTAAAGATGAAGTTGTAGTTTGATTGCTTAAATCTGAAATAACTTATATGTGGACCGCCAGTTTTGTATAATGTTGTTAATTACTTTAATTTATTAGAAAGATGACTTAAATCTGAAATCCATACTATCCATACTAATATTATAAATGTGAAAGTGTGTTTGTTTGTTTGTTTATTTGTTTGTTTGTTTGTTTGTTTGTCCGTCTTTCACGTCAAAACGGAGCAACGGATCGACGAGGTTTTCGGTATGGAGATAATTTGAGAGCTGGAGAGTAACATAGGCTACTTTTTGTCCCGGAAAATTATAAAATAAAAGTGATAATTTTGTATAGAAAACCGATAAACTGTCATATATTCACACAACTGTCATTTCTTAGCCGCTTCCAAAGAGAAGGTATGTCAAAGAGTATGTAATCACTGACATTTTTGCCGCTTTTTTTTAATAAGTGACATTGTGTCAGGCATGTGATACGAAGTTCGTGTCCAATAAAATTTATATGGCAAAACAACGTTTGCCGGGTCAGCTAGTAATTTATATGTGGACCGCCAGTTTTGTATAATGTTGTTAATTACTTTAATTTATTAGAAAGATGACCTGCATCGTATTTCTCGTCAATATTTCTTTGGAATTAAAGTAGAATTTATTGATTTAATTTTAGCGATTATTATTTGAATATAGTATCATTTCTTAGATGATACCGAAACTATTAGCTCCTTTTATTTTTTGTTGTACAGCTAGCTGTTTTAATGCGTTTAAATTAGTACAAACATAAATCAATTAGTCTATTTCAATTTTATCTAACAAATATGTTATCTTGTCTTGCTGACTCGATAACGTATACTGTGGGATACTACTTTATTTTAAACTAATTAACCATTTTAAGGTTATCATTACTGCTGTTGCATGCCAAGAATTAACCCACATCTGCCAGAAAATGGCAAAGCCTCTACTATAATTTTGTCAGTTTGTCCGTGATTGTGCCATTAAAGCGTCTATTGTAAGAATCGTCTGTCTCGCTCCACAAATGGCGGCCCAAAATTAGCATTTCCTCGCGTTTTAGTGAAATTGTCACAGATGCTATTATACGCTCTAGTGGGTCTCCAGTGAAAGTTGTTATGAGAAATACATATTTTGGTGAGATTGTTGGCGTAGGAAATATGGGCCAATCGATTCTATTAATTTAGTTTGTGTTGGCGTATTTTAATTATAAATTTGATTATAAGATTATAAGTAATTTCCGTGACCTTAACATTTCCCTGGTTTATGCAAAAGTGAGTAAACTTAATCGAGTCTTAGTCAGTTTATTCTTTTTATTTTAGCAGATATTGGATTCCACACAATTTGTATCTTTATTAATTCTTAATCACTTAGTCTGAATCCCTTATACTTCCACAAACCTAGGTAATGTTAGAATCGATAGCATTATATCATAATGACATCTTACTAGACAGCTATTTTCCTTATTTATCCTGTCTTATCTCTATGTGACTTTGCTATACCTAGTTCAGGCAAAAAAACAATATCCTAACACGTCAAATCAGAATTCGAAGGCTGAAACGCACCAAACGGTATTTATCCTAATGTGGAATGCGCACAAACATCGTAACCCTCAATTCGCGAGCTTTGGCACGTGTAAGGCATTCCGTTTTTTGCGGGTTACATCTCCATCGAAAAGGAAAGAGTTTATAACAATAGATGCACTACTTTTGTTCGACGCTTATGAATAATAGAAACAGGAAAATGAATGAATGAATCGGTTCATCATTTTGTGCTAAAGTGCTGAAAAGTATCTTGCGACTTGGCAATAAAATAAGCTTACGCTTTTACACGATATATTTTCACTAGGGACCATGTCAAATTGATGTAACTATGTTTCAATTAGAGTGAGGAATATAGATATAGATGATAATTATGTCTAAATCATATTTACTTTGAAAATATAAAACGAACGTAAAGATCTATCTACCCGTATGCAGAGAAAACTGATGAATGTAGACTGTATGCAGTAGACGTAACAAGACAAATCTTCAGATTACGTTGCATAACTCGTATCTCCCAATGCCGCAGATAAGGCCGCGGCACACGTGGCGTAAGGGTAATGACACGGCGGCGCGTTCAAGGGCGCACGCGCGTCACCGCTCGCTCGTGCCTTAATTGATAACTTATCAGCTGTTTAACGGACACTTGAGACTGCTATGCTTTTGTAATTTACGTATATTATAGTTACAAGAGAAAATCTGATTAACTGATAACGACGTTTCAATTTAACTATCACTGGGATAGGCATTTGTTTTATCTGGAAAACGCTTTGATTTTATGAGTTTCATTGTTACAAGTAAGTAGTATTGATCAACTGTGCTTTAAGAAAATGAGGGAATAATAATAAATAACAGGTGAACATCACATAAATTAATCTAAAGCTTTTAAGGTAAGTATATTAAGCGTATGTTATGTATATTAAACTATCGCTGGTTTTACAAATAAATACATAATTAAAGATAACACACTCATAAACAGAATGAACACATTTTTTTGTCTCTCATGGAGATCAAATCCACGTCCTGGTCAACTATTCAGCAGGCATGATCTTGTAACCATAAGTACAACTATCATCCGAGATCTTATTTAATGCTTCTTGGAGTTGTAAGTATTGGATAAATTCGACGCTTCTCTCAGCGATTCCGTAGCTCAGTGGTTAGAGCATTCCCCCAGACAGTGAAAGGTCGTTGGTTTGAGCCCCTCCCTGCTATTTCAGCAGACATGATCTTGTGATCATAAGTACCACTATCATCCGAGATCTTATTTAATGCTTCTTGGGACGCGCTAAGTCGCTTGCGTGTAAAATGGTACCTAACTTGTTTTTAACTGATTGCGTGAATTATTCATACCATCTCATTTCCTAAATAGTAAAAAGTTAATGTTTAAAAAGTTAATGTAAATGAAACTGTTCATCTTCACAATGACCTCCATTGTTTAACCCGTTAGTTTTCAGGCAAACAAACAATAAAAAAAGTTCGCACCATTTGGCAAAAAGCGTTTCAGCTCTGCTCTGCTTGCGTTACACCTAAATTAGAAACACTTCTATGGACAAAAGCCCGATGGTACTCCAATGGGTAACGGTGTAAATGGAATCAAAAATACCCAGCCTTGAGGTAGGTTTAAACTGGACCGTCTAAGTAATCGTCAAACAGAAGCGGACATCGCTATTGTAGTGAATCAGCACCGTGAAAATCGAAAACCAGATCGGTGGCTACGCAACACTCGACCGTATATCTACCGGTCAAGGTTGAGGTTCCGTTGCGCACGCGGTGGCTTTTACGACCAGCCTGCGCCGGAGTTCGCTTTACGCCACTGACACACTTCCGTGTGTGTACCGTTAGCCGGCCCTGTTTTGCTTATCGTTGTCTCTTTCACTCTCGTTCGGACGGTGTTGGCGTCTCGCTCTGCGCGCGACAAAATTTCGATGCGGGTCCATGTAGGGCTGTCGATATCTATCTTAATTTATGTCTAATTGCAGTACATTTTTCTTATATACTTTGACACGTAAATTAAGTAAATACACATTATAATTAAATAAATTAATGCAGTTTTTCACGAATGTATTTTCAATAAATATTTAGCAAAATGCTTTTAAACACATAAAGTAAGATATAAAGAATATATTGCATTTTTTATAAATATTCATTTAATTTAATACCACTCTTGTTTGAATTTAGCAGCCTGACCAACCATCGCAGCGTGTGGGATGGTCTAAAATTTAAATTCGTGATGCCATATTTTTTTGAGGTTTTTTAGGTCAGTAGGCCACTTTAAGCGCCGGCGATAGTTTGGCCAACATTTCTCTACGTGTACTCTTTATGGCGTCAAATGTTTTCCTTTTCTCACAGGTCAAGGTGAAACGAAAAGTCATCTAGCAAATAAAAGTTTGGCATGTCATGCATTTTAGTAAAGGTGACGCGGTAGTTCAGTTTATGAGACGTGATGCCACTTCAACTCATATTTGACAAAAAATATATTCACCTAACTAATTGACACGGCACCATCAGAATCAAAAAAGGAATAACTTATAAATCTATAATATCGAATGTAACTAATAATCCTAATCAAAGTTTTTTACACACTTCAAATGGAAAGTAACACAATTAGACAACCGATAAATGGAAAAAAGAATAAAGGGGCTTTTTTGCTTACAAAGAAAAGCAAAAACAATCTCTGCTCGAAGGCAAAAACAATCTCTGCTGGTGAGGATATATGGACGACGAAAGTTGTGAATGTGGTGCTTCTCCCCTAACAATGGCACATGTTTTGTCCTGCCCTGCGTGCCCCTCATCCTACACGCTGTGGAGCTATATAGTGCCAACGATAATGCAATACAAGTGGCACAGTGTTGGTTCATCATGTCAGCCGAACGACACCCACAGCTGGGCCATAGGCCTCCCACAAGGATCTCCACAACGATCGGTCCTGCGCTGTAGACCTCGTCGGTTCACCTTGTAGGGAGCCTGCCCACGGATCCTCGTCCGGTACGCGTTCACCATTCGAGAACCTTTCCGCCCCAACGACCATCGGTTCTCCACGCTATATGTCCCGCCCACTGCCACAAGAGCGATCGAAGGATTGCACACTTCAACGATGGAATCCTATGAGCGATATCGGTAGTTTTGGTTCTCCTTTGAGCGATATCGGTTGTTTTGGTTCTCCTGCGGATCTCATCATTTCTGATTCAATCGAGCAGGGAAATACATAGCATCGCTCTCTCCATTGCTTGCTGGGTGAGTATTGGTCCGACAAAGAATAATTATTAAGCCGAGTGGTTGACACGATAAGAAAAAGAAGAAGTACCTAACGTTGTACAAATATAGATCAATGCCCACTAAAGCATTTTCGCTATCAGGATTGCAGAATCAATTCGATCATTATGTTATTGTCTACTACAGTGTCGATCTATGGTTATTGCGCATAAATGTTTTAAATATTTTCCCGTAAAACATGTGTAGCTCCTTTCGTTAACGATAGTTTAAAACGTTTGGAGATGACATTACTATTTATAAGTACTCATGTTTATTTCTATTCCACCTTTACTTTAAGTAATGCACCGCCAGCCTTAAAAACTCTACCTAAAGCAGGTAAATAGCTAAAACATAAAAACGCCATTCTAACTGTAACCTAATCCTTAATATTTGTCGAGTATTGTTTGTCCGGTCCTTGCGGCTAATTGCCTAATATAAAACTGTTTGTCGGCCCGTGGTCCCGTTACCCCGCGCAACGGGTTTTTGGGAGTGGGTCTTGGAGTGGTATGCGCGCGCTCTGGGGGAACAATTGGACGGTACTACTACGGTACTAGCTTTAAACTAATTTGTGTTTGTTATAGAGGTTTTTTAAGGAGGTTTAGTTCTTATCTGTAGATATTTAGTGGTTGAAGATTTGGGTTTAGGTGCTCATGGCAAAATAACGCAACCCGGGTTACGTTGTTTTTTCGTGCCTAGCTCTTTTGATTCATTTACAACAATCTATCATATATGATAGACCGTTGTTAGACGAATTACCGAGAAAAATTAAATAAGTAGATAATTTAACATTGAAAATTTTTCATTCGCCCTATAATTTTTATCAAAAGCTGCACCCTTGATAAGCAAGGCATAAATTAGCGTACATAATAGGTAATTTGTGATCAGATATCTAATGAGAATGCAGCTACCGCGTCTGTGGCTCGTTTTAATGAGGGGCATCACTTACTCCTGACCCCGGGGTCCCGTCTACATTCTCTTTGGTCTAGTTCCAACGTCTCTATGGCCTGTAATTGCACTCGGCGACAGAACGCTGTAAATTGTTATATGAGCCAGTGACGTTGTTCGGTTTGGCTGGGAGTTTTAGAATACGATTAGTTGGAAGAATCGGGGTACTGTTAATAAGCATTTCCGAATCAGAAAAGAGTTCTGATTGAAAAAACACTGTAATCAAATAAAATGCTTAATTAAACAGACTTTTTTAAACAGCTCGTCTCTGAATATTTGAACAATTTGTCTGGTTTTGGTAAATCTTTGATGAACTCTGCAGCGCTTACAAAGATCATTGTTTTCGTAGCAATATAATATATTTGGAAAACTAGTTAACTTGTCATTTTAGAAGGCCGAATTAGAAACAAATTAGGCTGATTAGGGGTCTTGTTTCACATTGTCTTTAATGATATTACGAGTCATCATTATCATGGGCATAGGCCTCCCCAAGGATCTCCAAAACGATCGATCCTGCGCTGCCCGCATAGATCGTCAGTTATTCTTGTAGGGGGCCTGCCCACGGAACGTCGTCCGGTTCGCGGTCGCCATTCGAGAACCTTTCCGCCCCAACGGCCATCGGTTCTTCGCGCTATGTGTCCCGCCCACTGTCACTTCAATGATGCAATCCTTCGAGCGATGTCGGTTGTTTTAGTTCGCCTGCGGATCTCATCCTTTACGAGTAGTCGTAATTAAATCAGAAACAGGTAATAGGTATCACTTGGTTATTTTTCGGTAGGACTTAAAAAAAATGTTTTCTTCCATCCTCATTGTTTAAAATACAACCCTGGAAAGGCCTGTGCAGTTTATTGGTTATCTTCTACTATGTATTACCATAACAATGTATTGTAAAATGAGTTGTAGCCAGTGTTGCCAGTACGCACCCTATTAGCATTACAGAGCGACTAAACATTGTTCTTACCGTGTTCATGAAAACAGATCCTTTATTGGTTTTGTCATTTTATGGGATTTATGTAAATTTTATTGGTGTTGCTTTGTTACTGTCATTTAAATAAGTTTTTGGAAAAAATACAACTTCTGGGCATTTTTTCCAAAACTGCTTATTTTTAAATTCTGAAAGCATATTTGGGAATTGGGAATTTGGAAATAACAATAAATCATTTTTATTAAACACTTCACTTTTAGAAATTCAACCGCTACCGCTCGATTACGTAGTTTAAATATTTTGTGTTACTTATTTCATTTATTTTCAGGAAGTTTTGGTACACTTATGTATTTTTAGCCGAATGGGAAAAAACGGAACCTTTATTGGTTCGTAATGTCTGTCTGTCTGTTTGTCTGTCCATCTGTCCGTATGTCACAGCCTATCGTGTCGCCTATCAAACCTTTTCGTGTGGGGTGTCTATAGATAGGTCTTTCAAAATAATCTAAAAGTTTCTTAAACCATTTTTTCTCATAGTCAATATTTTGAAACACTTTTTAAGTGGTAAAATGTGTGCCCCCCACCCCTTTAACTTTTAAAATAAAAGAGTTTAAAATCTAACATACCTAAATATATGCTATAGACCTCAATAAACACTTCTAATGAAAATTGGTTCGAACGATATACACTAGCCAGCAGTTTAGAACTTTGTTATTCATGCAAACACTATGAAAAACAAAGTTATTTTTTGCTGACCAAAAATGGTAGGTAGTGGTATTTTGGCTAATTGTGGGTACGGGGTTCATGGGCGAGTTCGACTCGCACTTGGCCGATTTTTTTAAGCTGTGACGGCATGGATACTGCTACTTTTAAGTAAGTCTAAGAAGTCCTAGAAACGCTTTCAATAAACATTATTTATTTAAGTGATAAAAATAATGTTACTGAAATGTAGACGAAAACCTCCAAAAACCCGATTCTCATACTTTATTAAAGTCCCTTAGAAGTAAGGCTCAAGACGGGGTCAACGCCCGCATTCGGGAAGATTCGGTTTACAGTTAGTGGGAGCGGGCGACCGACCTCCACGGCCTTGGCGCTACGCAGGCGCATACGAATGCGGTGTGACGTCACAGGCTGCCCGTAGGTCCTACGGTACGGTCAACATGAGGGCACGCTTCAAAAGACTGACTGGTTTTATGACTTTGAGTTTTAATGCTGTTGGATATTAGGTTCGAAATCATTGGAGAAATTTGATAGGATTGAAAAGACTGATGTGCTGTTGACCGAACACCGAGCATATCAAATATATTTTTGTGATTTTATTATGACGCGTGGATTATTAAAAAAAAACGTCACCATATTTTGTTAAAGTACATTTTTCTCTTAATTCAAATACATAAAAAGTAGATCTTAAATGATATAAATATTTGACTTTGCATTTATTTCAAATACTAACAAAATATGTCATGCAAGTAATATTTGAGGTATTATAATAAAATTAGTATATGAAAACTTACAAGTATTTTTCTACGTTTGACATTTATGAGGATAATTTTATTCACCACGAGAAGAAAGTACAAATATCTCTTCTAATTAAGGGGTTAAACAGATCTTATTAGTCTTGTGACTAATTACACACTTGTGTATGCTCCACCTGACGTATGTACACACGCTTACAACGACCATGGGTGTTCACATACGTAAACTTGCCCTGCCCGCTCTGTGTCAATTGACATAGTGTAGGTATAGCAGTCGGACAATGCTTTAAAAATTATCTGAAAATAATTGTTGAACGCTCATTATTTTTGTAATGAATGACTAGTTAAAAAAACATAACATTAAAAATAGTGTTTCTAGCAACATACGGTAATATTACCAGGAATTATAAACTATAATCGTGCATAAAAATTTGTTTGTAACATTGTAATTTGCAGATTTTTTAAAAGAATTTAAAAAGATTTTGACTTTGTCTGTTAGGACTTAGTATGACTTAGTTTAGAATTAGACGGTAGCAAATACTATTCCACTAATTTTGTCCTAAATATTAACTCAGGAGATAATTTAGCATGACAATCACTCTCTTCAAGTACAAAACATAAAAAAACAGGCCAAGTGCGAGACGGACTCGCGCACAAAGAGTTCCGTACAAAGGTGAATCTACAACTAAATATTATGTGATTATTTCAAGCGTGTTGCCGTTATTAATATCGAGCAAAAACATAAAAAAAAATGTTGTATGAGAGCCCCCTTAAATATTTATTTTATTCTGTTTTTAGTGTTTGTCTGTCATCCGTGAAAATTTCAAATTTCAAGCTATCACGAGACAGACAGACGGACAGCTGAGTCTTAGTAACAGGTCCCCGTTTTTATGGAACCCTAAAAGCATTAGGCTATTCACAAATGTTAAACTTATCTCACTGCTCAAGCCTACACTACGACCTATCAAGGCATGCATAAGGTGTATACATGTCTGTGTGTGTGTGTGAGACGCGCGCGCTGTGACGTAGGCTCTCCCGCGCATCCAAAGGTTGTTCCCTCCTAACCACCCGGCCGCGGGGGCACTGACCGCGTTCCCGGGGTGTTTCTGGATGAATGGGGATCTAACGGCGATTAGCTTGTTTACAAACAACACGTGCCAGGCTGTCTGATAATTGGGTCACGGTTTCGGGATAGGGCAAACTCGTAAGTTTGTAATGGATAGTCTGATTTTTATTTTGTTTAGATAATTTAAAATAATAAAGGTAAAAATGTTAAGGTCATTTTAAGTTATTTAAAATGTTTTACTTTTTTGCATTCACAATGCAATTTTTATTATTGAAAATTGTAAAATGAAGTATTTAGAAAAAATCGACCCGTCTCACAACTAGCGTCAATCAACACGTCCCATCGGAGCTAGTTGTGAGACGGGTCGATTTTTTCTAAATACTTCATTTTCCATTTTTCAACCATATTAAGTTCCTTTTCGAAAAAGTTGAAAAATGAAACGCGTTTATGAACCATAATCTTGATTTTTTTCCCGGGAAATGAATTATTAATAAGTAGATACTTGTTACATTTAACTTGGAACCTATTCAACTAACACATTCCCAATTCTACTTGGGGTCCTACGATCTATGATTTTCAGTTAAAGCTTGTCTTTTAAAAAGGTTGTAAGGTTATTCGGAGTGGCGGTTACCGCGTGTAACCGGACCTGCGCCGGCGCCGGTGGTACAGTTAGCCCAGCCATTGTTCCTGCGCGTCCTGCTCACAATACTGGACCACTTGACCGGCTACATATCTTATAAATAAATAAATAAAATGCAACCGCCTCTGTGGTCTAGTGGTTCACACAACCGATTTCAGACCCAGAGGTATCCGGTTTCGATTCCCAGTAGGGGAACATATTGTATTCGGTTTGGTTGGTGGTAGGACTTGTTCTTAGTCCGCCTGGCTAGGTACAACCATTTATCTAAGTCTGACGCCATAACAATAATCTTTTCAGCATTATTGTGTTCCGGCAGTTAAAGGTAAGATAACCAGTTCCTCAGTGACTGAGGATTCCGGGAGTAGTGTGCTTGCACCTTCAGCTTTATCACCACTTAACATCAGGTGTGATGAAAGCTAAGTGCTACCACGTAGTGAATAAAAAAAATTATAAATATTGGACACCATCACATACATTGTTCCAATACCAAAGTATAGTAGCTTAAGCACTAATACTATGGAAATTGGAAACAACGACGGGTATTACCACATACACCGATACCCGAGGAAATATTGAAAAGTTCGTTTTCAATATTTACCTGACCGGGGATCGAACCCGGGACCTCCAGAGATAGCGGCACCTTGAAAACCGGTGCGTACACCACTCGGCCACGGAGGTAGGACATCTTAACGTTCCTGCTTGGACAAATATCAGCCAGGAATTGTTTAACTTTTTGACGGTTTTTCTGGGACCCTTTGAACTAGCCATAATTTGCAACAATAGGCAAATTAAGATTTGTATAGCTATGTCAAAGTTATTAATTTTCAAAATAGTTGTAATCAAAACAGTGTAAATTGTTGAATTGGTTATAGGTAGCTAGATTTTTATCTATATTATTTTGAATATCATATCAGATAGTTTATAAAATAGCCACCACCACAAGCTAGAACCACACACACATTTAAATTTTGCACCACAATATGAAAAAAACTTATTCATTTGTTCTCCACTAAATTTACCAATAAATCTTTTGATTGAATTGCTTTGGGATCTTAGTAACTTTTAATAAAAAAAACAAATCACTTAATTAGAGAAAAACACCTTATTATAGTTGCAAATTCATAGACATTCAGGAAGCTCATTATTAAAACAAAACATTGATCAACCTAATCTTATTATTATTATATTATTATAAATATGATATATGATATATTATTATAAATATAATCTTATTAATATGATATTATATCTTATTATTATATATTATCAACTTAACCCTTAAATAATGTAACTAATTAGGTCACAACTTTAAACACCCTACTGACAAAAGTTCATTCACCTATTGACAATATTTGACGTAACTTTTAATCCTTTTGCAATAAGAGTCATTATCCAAAGAATCTAGAATGGAGCAGGTGTGGGTTCGAAGCCTGCCGTTCAAAACATTTATACACAAAGATACACGACAACAAAATGCTCGAAAGTATAAGTAAGTATAACCTTTCGCCTCGATTAAGGGCTAAGCCAGTTTGACAGGTTAAATTTAACCATTATCGGTTTATTTCACGCGAACGAAAAAATTTAATGCTTAATCTGAAAGTCTCACTTTTTTGTTACTTACATTGTAAAAAGAGCTTATCATAAATTTATTAACTCCCATGACTAAGCCGAATCCTTATTTACGTTAAAAAATATAAAAAATATGAGCACAAATAACTGTTTATCTTGTTATTATCTAGCAGCCGATTGAAATAATATTTCTAAACATAAGCATAAAATTATCTAGCAGCCGATTGAAATAACATTTCTAAACAAAAGCATTTAAATATTTTTTTACACTATCTAACTTGAACAAGTTATCCCTTATTCAATCTTTTGGAAATGTTTTCACGGCTAAAGGTGTCATAGATAGTTAGTATCAATACTTCAAAGGTATCAGATCTCAGTACAACAAATGAAATCACTAATTCATGGCAATTTTTGTGAACACTTCGAATATGTAACAAAACTTTTACTTAGCAAATAGAAAATTGGTAAAACTTTTTGCGTCGTCTTATTTCTTTGACAATAGAGTTCAATATGGCTGAAGAATAAAATTCTGTCTGGTCACGAGTTGTCAACTTTTACATTTCGCGCACACACGCTAATGCGATCATCTATCTACTTTTCCGAACTGTCTATTTGTCAATATTGTCATTTTTGGCGGCTAGTGAAAGTGCTCACTAACCTCACATAATATATGTAATACTAGGTAAATACGAGTGGTATGACTTTTTGCTATCGCAAGTGAAGATAGTGCTGGATTAAACCCCTTTACAGAAAAAACGGGCGTTTTGTTTTTATACCAATATGATCACTTCGTGGTCATTTCAATAAAACTGTCTGTATATTTTACAAGCTTTTTTTTAACTTGCAATGTTAGTTAGTTAGTTAGTGGGGGACAAATCTTGCAAGTTTAATTTAACCCACTTCTCAGTGTCCGATGGAGCTGAAATTTTGTATACAGGTTTGGTTCAGATGACAATACAATATTATAGAACAGTCAGCAAAAAAGCTTGTCATAAAAATAAAATTTTTACTAAAAACTTATTTCTAATATTATTGCTGTATCTAATGTGTTGGATAAAGAAATGTATATTCGATAAATATTTAAAACAACTTTGAAAATCTATTCACTTTCCAAAAGTTGAGTTTCATAGAACAATAATGGAACGTACATGAAACGTCAACAAAAGTGTGGCTGTAAATGGGGAAGTGTTTATTCTTATTTGAAGCTTTAATCCAAAAGAAGAGTCATTTGGCATTTTGAATATAGTGATAGTTTAGAGAAATAGCGAGTAGATAATCTGCAATGGAGACTGTGCAGTAAGCATGTTTGTAAAATAAAGCAAGACAAGTGCCAGTTTTTTCTACAATAGTGGTGTCGCAGTACCATGGCGATGATCTAAAAGTGTGGAGAATGTATTAAATACTAGCTTTCCGCCCGCGGCTTCGTCCGCGTGGACTACACGACGTTATCCCGCGGGAAAGTAGCCTATGTTCCTCTCCAGGCTACAAAGTATCTGTGTCTCAAATTTCAGCCAAATCCATTCAGCCGTTTTGGCGTGATTGAGTAACAAACATACAAACATCCAAACATCTAAACCTTAACATTTATAATATTATAGTAGGATAAGTTTGTTAACGTTGAAAATGTGACGATTGGCTTACAAGAAATCAAAAAAATGAGATTCTTCCGAGAAAAGATTTGGATCAAGATAATGCGTCGCGCGTTGATGTCTTTTACATGCAAAAGGTGCTGCGCTTGTTATTACTATTGTAATGCCCGAATACTCGTACGCTACTTATCTTTGGGAGCGTCTCAAACATCGCCCTGTCACTTTAAATGTCAAACGTATGAAAGAGATGCCATGATGTTTGAGACGCTCCCAAAGATGATTTGCGTTTGAGAATTCGGGCATAAGTATAATATGGCGTTTGGCGCAACATTAGTGGTTTCGCTTTGATTTCACTTTTATTATTTACGTTTTAAATTCGCAGTTAAATTAACATACAATACAGTTATATCACAGGCTCTGCTTACTAAAAAGTTGTTACGGTAATCCACACTAATAGTAGGTAGGTATAAAGAGGCTATGTTTGTTTTGTTGACCTGGTACTACGCTAAATCGATTTTAAAAAATCTTTCATCTGTAGAAAAAAAAAATCCTTTCTGAGTTCAGGGTTCTGCGATTCAGGCCTTGTGCAGAGATCGCTGTGAAACTGAATAATAAGGTTCCTTAGTGTTTTCTTTACACAATCCTATTTTTGATAATTCATGTAATGGAACATTTTGCATTTAAATAAATGATTTGTGTTTGTATTTGTATTTGAATAACACGCGACGAAAAACTTTGGGGAGCAGATTGTTATCAAATAAAAATGTTATTTAGAAACAATAAAAGAAATCTCAAACAAACGTTAACTTGTCAAATTAAAATACCAGCAGTCACAAAACTGTATCATCCGTTAAGATTATTGATATCATTCAAAAAGACCCGTACCTCCGAATCATGGCCTCGATCTCTTAATAACATCAACTAGATAAATCATAAAAATCTTCCGAAGACGTCTTAATTGGCAAAGTGTCATAAATGAGATAAACTAATCAAATTGTGGATAGACTCCTCAGTCGGTGACAAAGTATGTCATAGATAAATTGGTAGTGATTGACGAAGGCGCTGATATCTAAGATACATCTTTGTTATCTTACTAATATTATAAATGCGAAAGTTTCGATGTTTGGATGTTTGTTGATCAATCACAGCGAAACCGCTGAATATTCTGGATGAAATTGATAACGGTACAAATGTAACTTTTATTCTAGAATAGCATTAAGGCTTCTTCTTAATCCGAGAAAGTATATTCTATTTTTTACACAACAGGGTAGCACTTCATCTTCCTCACACCTGATGTTAGGTGATGATAAGGCTGAAAGTGGAAGCACACTACTCCTGGAATCCTCATTTACTGAAGAACTGGCTATCTTATCTCTAACTGCCGGAACACAACAATGCTAAAAACATCGTTGTTATATCGTCAGACTTAGATAAGATGTCGGTAGCTAGCCTGGCGGACTTTGAACAAGCCCTACCGCCAACCAAACCGAATACAAAATGTACCCCCACTGAGAATCGAACCCGGGACCTCTGGGTCTGATACCGGTGGTGTTACCCATGCGCAACAGTGTTTACCATACCATAGGAATGCGTCGATTGAAACGAAGATTTTCTCAATAATTTCTTGTATTGTCTTCCAAGTTAGCCATGCGAGCTTACAACCGAGCCTGCGCCCGCAAGGCCCCTAATGTACATTTTTGCTATGCCCGAACTAGTGGCTACTTATCTTATACTACATACATTGATTCCTTACAAACGAAATACATTTCTTATTTTTATAAAACTAAGGTGGGCACGCGCAAAACATTGTGCGCCGGAACCGGCCACGCCCCATCGGCACATTCGAAGTACCGACACGGTTTCTAACATTTCTGTTCACCTCTCTGTCGTACGTCCGACCTCTCGCTTGCTCATGGGCGAGGCTTGCCCCCTCCAAGAATTTATAAAATAACTACCTACATTTATTTTGACATTTATCAGTCTGTCTCTTTTTATTATACTGACCCATCCCGCTCATTTACAGGGACCATCGGGGGGCCACAGACTGAATACCCACCTGGTGCCTGAAAACTTATTTATTAAAGATAAGTTTTCAGTCACCCTTTTTCAGGCTACCTATGTCATCGACCTATGTCTTAGGTCTCATTATTCCATAGTATTACTAATAAAACGTCATTGGTTTTACTCAGTACTTTATACTTACATAGTCCCTACCACCTCGCCTGGCTTCATTGGGATACCTCTGGTTTTCCACCAGCCCAGGATTGTAAGACCTAGAACCTTGATACCTTTCCCTACCTACCTAACTAGTATTAATTACTTATAGCTAATTAGGTTAGCACAATGAAACCAGGGAACACAAATAGTTTTTATTTTCATACCAAACACCTTACACTATAAGTTAGGTCACATTAGGGCTTATGTAAGTACTAAGTTTATTTAATTACACTATAACTTAATTATCTTAAAAACTATAAAAGCCACACAAACGTAAAGCATATCACTAGAAAGCTTATAATTTTATCTACGTTATTAAACTAAAAAGAACGTTACATATTCATATACAAAAAAGTTATCAAAGTTATAAGCTTATGGCTTTTACTAGGCAAGTTTAGCAAATATTACTTATGCTAGGTACTTACATGATATAAACAATCACTGATTTTAATCACTATTTACGCACTTAGTGTCACTTTAAATTGTCTTTTATCACAGATTGATGCTGTCCGTAACATTCTCCCCCCGGTGCAGCGCTGGCGGCACCATCTTCTTCAGTCGGGAGGACAGCCAATCTCGCTGTCGGGCGACGAAACACTCCTCCTTTTGTCCTGACTTCTGCGTTGCGAATCTCGCCGTCTGGTCCTGGATACACCGCCGTCACGACGCCTCGTGGCCACACGTTGCGGGGCAGACTGGAGTCGACGATGATGACGACGTCGCCGAGCCTGAGTGAGCGGCCCGCGACGTCGCGCGCGCCGCCGCGCGGCACGAGCTGCGGCAGGTACTCGCGCACCCAGCGTCGCCAGTACTCGTCGGCCAGCGCCTGCGCAGCACGCCACAGCTTGCGCGCAGCTGGCTCGCACGGCCCGGTTAGAGGCAGGCCGCGCGGGCACCCCAAAAGGAAGTGGTTTGGGGTGAGCGCCTCCGGGTCTTCTTCGCTGACGGGCACATGGGTTAGCGGGCGAGCGTTTATAGTGTGCTCGACCTCCGCCAACAGTGTACCCAGCACCTCTTCTCGCGGCGCCTTCTCGTTCAGTGTGACTCGCAGCGCGCTCTTGACCGAGCGCACGAGCCTCTCCCACGCGCCGCCCTGGTGCGGCGCGCCTGGTGATATGTAGCGCCAGTCCATACGCTCTGCCAGCGCATAGTCACGTAGCGCCGGCTCCCATTCTTCGATCGCTCGACGTAGCTCTACGTCGGCGCCTCTGAAGTTTGTAGCGTTGTCTGAATACATTACGCGCGGCCACCCGCGGCGCGCGCCCATTCTTCTTAAAGCCATTATTGCCGAGTCCGTCGATAGCGACGCCACCAACTCTATGTGTATCGCTCTCGTTGTAAGGCATGTAAACAACGCGCCCCACCGTTTCTCACGTCGCCGTCCCACCGTCACCGTCATGGGCCCGAAGAAATCTACTCCACAGTTTGTAAATGGTCTCATATAAGGCTGTAGTCTGGCCTTAGGTAAATCTCCGTGCACTGGTACCACAGGGCGAGCTTTTCGAACGCGACAAAATACGCATTTGCTAGCCACCGTGCGTATAGTCGGTCGCAGTCGAAGTATCCAATATTTAGTTCTAACTTCGTTCACTACACGCTCATTGTGTGCGTGGTGGGCGCGACGGTGCTCGCGATATAGCAGCAGCCGCGCATACGGGTGCCTGCCGTCCAGTATTATAGGGTTAATAGCGGGGGCAGACAGACCCGCTGCCCCTATCCGTCCCCTGGCACGCAACACTCCGTTCTCGTCTAAATATGGATCTAGTTTACGCAGCCGGCTTCCCGCTCTGAGGTTTTGCCGTGCGGTTATTCGCTCTATTTCTTCGGTAAAACTTTGTCGCTGTGACTCGCGCTGTAGCCACGTCTCGGCTTCTTCCAACAGCTCTACATTCATTGCTTTATCACGGTCGCGACGACACTTGCGTATAAACAGTAATACTCTCGCCATCGTCCTTACCAAGCGCTCATAAGTCGAAAAGCGCTCGGCTCTTGGTACGCTACTGTTTGTCTCTACGCGCTCTACCGTCGCCAGTACCATCTCTACCGTGTTTTCTTGTACGGCTTCACACACCGGCCATACATCTTCGTCTTTGTACAGGTATTCGGGCCCTTTAAACCATCTGTCTTCGCTCGTTTTCATCGCTTCGTTCGCTCGCGTTGCGTCGTCGGCCACGTTCAGCGCCGTCGGGACCCATCTCCATTGTGTGGCCTTTGTAGTTTCGGCTATCTCGCCTAAGCGATGCGCTACGTAGGGTGTGTAACGCACGCTATCATTGTGAATCCAATGCCACACGGTACGAGAGTCTGTCCAAAATATAACTCTTTCGGGTTCCCAGCGCGACTGTTTTCTTATGCTGTGTGCTAAGCGCGCTCCTATCAAGGCCGCCTGTAGCTCTAGGCGCGGCACGCTCAACTGTTTCATAGGCGCTACGCTGGCTTTAGCTGCTGCCAGTGTGACCTCCACTCTACCATCTTGGTGTACGATACGCCAGTAAGCCGCGGTCGCGTACGCTGCTTCGCTCGCATCACAAAATATATGTAACTCCCGTCGTAATAACGGCGCTCCCCCCGTCGGCGCGTAGAGTCGTGGCAACCTTAAGTGTTTCAATTTTTCTATGTCGCTCAGCCACATAATAATCTCCTCGGCCTCCGTCTCTGGTAGAGCCTCGTCCCACTCTATGTTCAGTCGCCATATACTTTGTAATACAATCTTCGCTCTTATGGTATAGTAGCTTAGTAGCCCCAGCGGGTCGAAAACAGACATAACCGCGCTAAGTGCCTCTCTTTTAGTCGGCGCTCTTCTCAGCTCTTTTACATCAGCCGGTACTCTCGCGAGCGTTGTATTAAACCCGAGCGCGTCGGTACCCGCGTCCCACAGTAGGCCCAGCGTGCGACCACTATCTAAATTTGATCCCAATTGTTTAGGCGCGGTGGCACGGCTCTCAGTCGGCAGCTCAGCTAAGACCGCAGCCTCGTTAGAGTTGAAGCTGGTCAGCTTGAATCCTGCGCGCCGGTGCACGTCTATTACTTGCTTCATAGCCGTGATCGCCTGTTCTTTATCATCGTAACAATCGACCCAGTCGTCCATATAGTGATTTCTCGTTATTGCTTGGCACGCCAGCGGGTACTCTTCCGCGTTCTGTTTCGCGTTCCAGTCGCGAACGCTATGTGCTAGGAACGGCGAACTTTTAGCTCCGAATATCATTGACGTCATTTTATATCTCTTTGGCGGCTCGCTTCTATCACCGCCTCTCCATAAAAACATTTGAGCCGGTTGGTCTGCGGCGGCTATCTTCACTTGTAAGAACATTTCTTGTATATCAGCCGTTATCGCTATCTCTTTCTCACGAAAGCGTAACAGCAGCCCGTTTAATTCCTGCAATAAATCAGGCCCCTCCAATAATTCGTCGTTCAAACAAATTCCATTTGCTTTAGCGGCCGCGTCGAAAACCAATCTTATCTTCCCCGGCTTATTTACATTTACAACGGCGAAGTGAGGTAGGTACCACGCTTTCGCGTCGTCTGTCTCGCTCCCGTCACACTCAGTGGCGTAGCCTTTATTTAATAAATTGTCTATCTGCGACTTATATGCTTGTTCAAACTCTTTCGACTTATCCATTTTCCGTTCTATCGAAAGTAATCTTCTTACGGCGTTATCGTAGCTCGGTGGCAAACTAACATTATCTCGCTTCCAAGGTAAACTAACCTCACACTGGTCGCCGACACGTTTAATACTCTCATTGAACGCGTTAACCGCTCTCGTCTCTAGCGGGTTAGCGCGCTCCCTCTTAGCGATACCCAGTGAATCTATCTCGAAATAACGTTTTACTATGTCCCTTAGCTCTTCTTCAGGTGGGATGAGCTCCGTTTTATAAACGTTCGACGAGCCCCCTAGCGCCTTAGTACGGGGCGCCGTTCCATGTATAACCCACCCGAGCCTCGTGAGCGAAGCTACCGGCTGCCGACGGCCGCCTGTTAACAGTTTGCGTGACACTATCAGATGCCAATTATCGGCCCCGATGAGCAAACGTGGTTTAATTCTTTCATAACACACGTCGCTAGTCGATAATCCTCGTAAGTGCGCGTACTGTAAGCAATCTTCATTTACTGTTTGATGATTGAGCGTTAGACCCGTCATTGTCTTGGCGCGAACGTGATGTGTGCTTTCGTCTCTTCCTACTAACACCAAACTAACATCCTTGCTGTTCGCTACGCTCCCTTGCGCGTTTATACTACATATACGCAAGTCTTTTACAGGCCCTGACGCGCCTATTTCATCCGCCAGGTCCTGGTCTATAATGGTGATCGTCGAGCCTTCGTCCAATAGCGCGTACGTTCGTACGGCTCCGCTAGGCCCCTTCACTGTAATTGGACATACTTTCAATAAGACGGCGTTCTCCGCGACGTTGGCCCTATTAATCGTGGCGATAGTCTCTGTTTGCGACTGTCGCACCAACGTCTCTTCATTACTTGCGGTCCGGTCTTTATGAAGCGATGCGTGGTGACGCAAATAACAATTATTCACCCCGCACCGTTTTTCTTTACAGCGAAATCTCCGGTGCTTATTGTTCACACATTGAAAGCACACACCATTATTTTTAGCCCACTGCCATTTCTCATCTACCGTCATGGTTTTATATTTATTACAGTGGGGTACTTTGTGATCGTTTCCACACATTAAACACGGCGTATGCGGCGTCTCTTTCTGGCCTAAAGTGTATATTCTTGCGACGTTTTTCTTATCAGGGCGTTTTTCTTGGTTACGATTTCTATTAGCGATTGTTTCTTTGCTGTACGACGTTGACGGTACGTACGCGTATCTCAGCTCGCGGTCAGCCTCGCGCATAAGGAATCGAGATAAAATAATAATCTCGGGATCGCTCGATTGGTTTGCTTCAGCGTAGGCTACCCAGTTCGATAATAAGTGCGGGCTAAGTTTCTTCACAACTTCCCGTACTAATAAAGGATTTCGCAAGTACCCTCGGTCATCCACTGCCTGAATTACACAAACTATGTTTTGTAACTTTACTGCGAGGGTATTTAAATCTGTAGCACTCGTGCCCGAGCGCGGTAAACATTTTAAATCTTCTAGCGCTCTGTCTATAAGTACTTCAGGCCGGCCGTAACACTGCTCCAGTGTTTTCATAATACGATCGGGATCGGTGGCGCTCCATAGTAGCGCCGACACACTTTCTTTCGCTTCCCCTTTCAAGCTCACGCGTAATCTTGCTAGGTTTTCCTCTGCTGTGAACTTATATAGTCGTGTCGAATCGCGCACTGCGGCCTTAAACAATAACCATTCGTGAGGCGAGCCGCTGAACGACGGTAGTTCTTGTGTATACCGTGGCATCGGTCGTCTCGATAGAACTTTGTCCAATGTTTCAGCGAGGTTAATCACGCCGTAGTCCTTATTCGTATCGACTACGGGCCTTGCTTCATATTCCATCGGAACCGTGTATTCATACAACGGCCCGTTTCTATCTTTTTCTAAGGCGCGCGCCTCTTTGCGCATTCTTTCTCTCTCTTGCACGACGGCGGGAGCGATATTTTCTTCTCTCTCTTCCGATGTAGGTAGTTGGGTTATTTCGTCGACCCGACACCGAGGGTTGGCCGTATCAAGCCATTCTTTCAGCCTTTCAGGCACGCTCTCGGCGGGTAAGCTCGCATGACTACCCTCCATTATTGTGTCCATCTCGACTTGTAATCTTTGTTGAATAAGTTCCCGTTCTAGTTCCATTTCTCTCTTCTTTATTTCGGCCAATTGTTCCGCGGCCCGAAGTTGCGCCTGCCGGACGAGCGCGGCAACGCTCGACGAACATACTGACGGCGGGTTATGTCTCAAAGCCTCAGTATCGACGGCGGCGGCGGCGGCGGCGGCGACATTACTCTCAACTTCTTTGGTAGGCGGCGGTGGCGGACGTCTCTCAGTACCACTTTCTGTGGCCTCTTCCTGCGTTGTAGCACTCAATAACGTTGGCGGTGGCGGCGGTTGTGGTTGTGGCGGTGGCGCGATCGTAGACGGTGACGCTGGTGGCTCCGCATGGGCTATCGTCTTCTTCCTTGCTCCTCCAGTTTGGCTTCTTGTGCATGGCATCTTCTTCTTTCTTGCTGCGATACCCTACTCCTAACAATCTCTCCTGGGTACACTATGTGGGGAGCCCAGGGGAGGATGGAGGTTGAAGCAGGAGCGGAAAGGTAGGTACTACCCAGCAGAGAAGCTGTGCAACGCAAAGGCGCTCGGCCGCCGGGAGGAACACCCGACAGCTTCCGCAGTGCCAACCTGTGGCCCTCTGTGCGACACAACCCGTACTGGCGAAGCCGGACACTTCAGCCGCCTTGAAAAAGGCGAACTGGCAGCCCCGTCCGTTAGACTGCACCGCCTTGAAACGGCGTTACTCAACACTAAACACAGTTGGCACCGTAAGGCTGTGTTAGCGTGAGCCGCGGTCCACCCGCGTTCGTTGTGGTTACAACGTGACGTAATATGTTTAGTGATGCTTCTTTTCTTCACCCTGGACCTCAGTCTTGAGAACGGACCTCTTTTTCTTTCTTCAAATGGACGTCTACTTGCTGTCTTCAATGGTCATCTACTTGCTGTGTTCAATGGTCATCTACTTGCTGTGTTCAATGGTCATCTACTTGCCGTGTTCTATAAGGAACTTCTTTTCTTGATAATGAATCTTCTTTTTTCTTAATGAGCTTCTTTCTTGCTAATGAATCTTCTTTCTTCCTAATAAGCTTCTTTCTTGCTAATGAATCTTCTTTCTTCCTAATAAATCTTCTTTCCGACGCGCTGATTTTCTTTTTTTTCAATCCGGCAACGAAGTACCAGGCACAAACTTTTCTTCGTTGACGCGTAGATTCTTCACAGAAAACTTCTAATCCGGCGTTGAAGGACCAGGCACAAACTGTTACCCATGCGCAACAGTGTTTACCATACCATAGGAATGCGTCGATTGAAACGAAGATTTTCTCAATAATTTCTTGTATTGTCTTCCAAGTTAGCCATGCGAGCTTACAACCGAGCCTGCGCCCGCAAGGCCCCTAATGTACATTTTTGCTATGCCCGAACTAGTGGCTACTTATCTTATACTACATACATTGATTCCTTACAAACGAAATACATTTCTTATTTTTATAAAACTAAGGTGGGCACGCGCAAAACATTGTGCGCCGGAACCGGCCACGCCCCATCGGCACATTCGAAGTACCGACACGGTTTCTAACATTTCTGTTCACCTCTCTGTCGTACGTCCGACCTCTCGCTTGCTCATGGGCGAGGCTTGCCCCCTCCAAGAATTTATAAAATAACTACCTACATTTATTTTGACATTTATCAGTCTGTCTCTTTTTATTATACTGACCCATCCCGCTCATTTACAGGGACCATCGGGGGGCCACAGACTGAATACCCACCTGGTGCCTGAAAACTTATTTATTAAAGATAAGTTTTCAGTCACCCTTTTTCAGGCTACCTATGTCATCGACCTATGTCTTAGGTCTCATTATTCCATAGTATTACTAATAAAACGTCATTGGTTTTACTCAGTACTTTATACTTACATAGTCCCTACCACCTCGCCTGGCTTCATTGGGATACCTCTGGTTTTCCACCAGCCCAGGATTGTAAGACCTAGAACCTTGATACCTTTCCCTACCTACCTAACTAGTATTAATTACTTATAGCTAATTAGGTTAGCACAATGAAACCAGGGAACACAAATAGTTTTTATTTTCATACCAAACACCTTACACTATAAGTTAGGTCACATTAGGGCTTATGTAAGTACTAAGTTTATTTAATTACACTATAACTTAATTATCTTAAAAACTATAAAAGCCACACAAACGTAAAGCATATCACTAGAAAGCTTATAATTTTATCTACGTTATTAAACTAAAAAGAACGTTACATATTCATATACAAAAAAGTTATCAAAGTTATAAGCTTATGGCTTTTACTAGGCAAGTTTAGCAAATATTACTTATGCTAGGTACTTACATGATATAAACAATCACTGATTTTAATCACTATTTACGCACTTAGTGTCACTTTAAATTGTCTTTTATCACAGATTGATGCTGTCCGTAACAGGTGGTGTGTACCACTGGACCACGGAGGCGGTTAAAATCATTCTCACGGTAATCGATCGTTTAGCTCATGTAGGGAAAAGCTAGTAGTAAGAGTAAAGGACACAGCACATTACATCAACTCGGAAAGGGATCGACACCGTATCGCCTTCGCCTCGCCGTCAACCAGGCGTCAACCTAACGCAAGCACGTAACCAAGCCGGATCAGCGTCGGTACGTCGGCTCGGCTACGGCTAGGCGACGCCGCGCTTACGGCTAGGCGACGCCGCGCTTACAAAAAAAAAAGAACGACAGAAAAAAATGATAAATAAAAAAAAAGAGAAAATAAAATGACAAAAAAATGTAAAAAAAAATCCACAACGGCACGCAATGAGTTGGAATGCGAGTTCCCACCTCGCATGGAGGAGGACCGCACGCACATCAGGAGGAAACGACTGACGACGAGGAATGGGCTGGTCTGCTTGGAAGACTATCCCTATACTGTCATTAATAAAAAAAAATACTTTGGTTCATTTTCATTTTTAGACCGCTGTGCGTAGAGCGGTAAGCTCGGGTACGGAGAGACGTCAGCGCGTGGACGACTAGCGGTAAGCGCGGGTGCGTTGCAGTACGGAGTTTCATACAAAGAATACTGAACCGCTCGAGTTGATACGTTTACGTTCCGTTTACGAGTTGATATATGTGCTGTGACCTTTAGGGCCCTTACCACAGAATATATAATAGTACTAACCCTTACACACGACGTTTTTTTTATACGCGCGTTCTACTTGCAATTGTATCGATACTAACGCGCGCACTATAAACGTCGAGTGGAAGGGCCCCTTAGTCGGATAGACTCGTCAGTGGTCGATGGCAAAGTGAGCCATCGATAAATTGGCGGCGATCGGCGCAGCCGCGGAGATCTATAGATCTTTATTGCTGATGCGCAGATAACTTGCGCTTGACCTCCTTGGAGATGCGGTCGTTGGAAGATGGAGAAATTATCGTTTGGATTTGAATTTCATTGCTGTTGACTGTTGAGGTTAATATCGATAGATTGCGATTATATTTTGGCAAGTGTTAATAACGTTTACGCGAAATGAATAAAAATAAATAAAGTGAGAGACTAACGGACTCCCCCGGTTTCGCCTGCTTGGTTATTATCCCTATTATGGTGTAAAACACACCATGTATATAATATTTACAGCCTTTATGCATGTTTGAGTCAAAACTAAGCATACAAACATTACTACAAAAAACAATACTAGATTAGTATAGCATTGAAGTATACTAGTCACGTGATTGACTCTTTATATGCATGGATCCATAACATACAACTAGCGACCCGCCCCGGCTTCACACGGAATTGAATTCTATGGCTCGAGACCTTTAATGGTAAGTACCTACCAGAACCACATCTCTACTACTACCCACAACGATACAAGCCGCCGGGAAAAAGTCTAATTTCTATAAATAATAGATTTTAACTACTTTACAGTAACGCAACCACGTGTGTTGACCACGTGGGCCTTTGTTTGTTGCATTGGTCACCATAAAAAACGCGTTGGTTCAGTTCTATTTACGCTATAAAGGACGCCTGCGCAATCGCCCGCCGCCGCCGCGGACGCAGGTCTGTGAAAAAATACACGTAAGTAGTAACTAGTAGCACTCTATTCTTACACTATTGCTGCACCCTTTGTTTTTACCCGTAAAGTACCCGTTCTCATTGGAATACCGGAATAAATATAGCCTATGTCACTCAGAAATAACGTGGCTTCCTAATGGCCGTAGCAAAGACAACTTGTCCAGGTGGGGATTTTTGGATGATTCTAACTTGCGGTGCTTCTCCCCAAACGATTACGAAGGAAAGGACACTAGTTCTGCGATTCGCGTAGCTGAGTTTTGGTCGGACACAGTTTAGTTTGTCAGCGACACGAAAGCAGAAAAAATGGTGAATGATCAAGCATCCTCATAAGCTTTTGTGTTTATAATCTTGGTTTAGATGATAAGCTGTTTCGCAACTAAATGGGTTATTTGTCAGTCAAGGGACGATTTCATTAAGTGCTATTTTGATTTGGGCTGTGCGCGGACACCGTTACCGGCTCGTTCCGTACCGATGACGCGACGAACTTGACGAGTACCTACACCAATATGCGAAATGGTTTGTGTTTAGTTTTGAATTTAATTAATTAATTTAATTAAAGTTACTTCTAAAGTGATCATTTAGTAACATAACACTAAATGGTCACTAATGGAGCGAACCCAAACCATTTCACAAATAGGTGTAATGTGAAGTCCTATTTTTATTATTTATTATTATTATTTCTTTAATTACAAGCTTGAATCTATTATTACAGGCTTAGCCCAATGCAACAAACAGGCAAATATGGAACATAACACAGACACATAAAGCTAGGTATAATTAATCTATAAACAATAACATAAAACGTACAGAGCTACTCTTAATTTGTGAAATGGTTTGGGTTGTTCTGATCTGGAATGGGCAGTGAGTATCTTAGTATTCAAATAAATCGCATCGCTAAGATTGTTAGTTGAAATTACATTATGGATTATTATTCACTAGCTTTCCACCCGCGGCTTCGCCCGCGTGGACTACACGACTTTATCCCGAATGAATTTGATATCGTTTCCAGGATAAATAGTTGCCTATGTTCCTCTCCAGGCTACATAGTATCTGTGTCCCTAATTTCAGCCAAATTAGTCGTTTGCGTAGGCGTTTTGGCGTGATGGAGCAACAAACATCCAAACATCTAAACTTTCACATTTATATTAGGGGTTAAAGTATCAAATTGCCGTTTTGTATAGAGATTTTTGTACAATCTTTTTCCCCATACTAACGTTTTCCTGATTTATTTAACGGCTAATCATAGTATCTATATTTACAAAATCTTACACACGTATTTATGGACATTTTAACTACTAAATGACACATTCGTTAAGAGCAAAAAAAACATATTTTCACTAAGTTACAACTAATAAAGTACGAAATTCTGGAAATAAAAATAGTCGTAACTTTCGAGATAAGTTTTTCCTATTTAAATAATCGAATATTGTGGTTATTTAATTATCAAAAGCTGCTCGATACGGTCTTGATGTAACGCAATATTAAAAAAATTATGTATTTCTATAACTTTTACTGAAATGCTCAAGTATGAATCAAAATTTTAGCCAGCCAGACAGAGGCAATTTCTTACTAATCAATATCATCTTAATCGACATACCTCAGTGATTCACAACGCCACACCTTTTTCTCGCATTTTACCTATAGTTGATGTCAATGTTTCTGTTATTCAATAGCGTCTAGACGTTGTTAAAGCCTTTATACGTGGCTGTGCTTGATGAAAAACAACGTTTCACAGCACCTTAAAACACACATTTTCATAAAAGTTCATTATCTGACAGTTTGGTTTTGCGACAAAAGATATTCTACGTGCTTCTCTAACCTCCTGCATAACCGTTACGTTATTCACAGTCACCTTTATTAAAGTAAATAAATGTAATTCGAAATTATTAATCTTACGAAACTTTATACAAAAGTTATATAACACAGTTTATCGAAGAAAAAACCAATATTAATAAAAAAAAATGTAAAAATTTAGATATTTCAAATTGTTTTAAATTTTAATTTTTGCATTCACAATGCAATTTTTATTATTGAAACATGCTATTTAGGTTAATTTTCAATATTTTTTCCCTTTATACACATTTTTTTTATCAAATTCCGTCGATCTCAACGCTTCTGTTATTCAATGACGTCAGTCATTAGAGGCGTTTACACGCGGCGGTACGCCCGCTGCATAACAAGCGGGTAACGGCCTACCAGCGTAATTGGGCAGCCTTACGGTTAGCGAATATTTCGGGGCTTGCGGTGGTTAAGAGATCGGAATACGTTATTCAAAATTATGCGATTACTGGTGATTTACTTAAAGTACTGTACTATTGTTTGCTTTTGGTAAATAAAACATAATGATAATCTTGCTCATGCTATTTTGGTATATAGATAGATAGACTGATAATTATATTGTAATGTTATTATTTTATTATTATTACTATATAATTTATTTCAGACAAATACAGTCCATAGGGTTATTAACAGTAATCCTAAAACAATGTTAGTTACATAAAAGATGATAAATTAGAATAAATAGGTATCATCTTACACGTTTGACATGCAAGTCGATGAACCTGTGATACAGCGCAGAGTCCAAACTCTCGGCAATCATCATCAAAATTTTATTATAGTTCAATAAAATCAATTATTATTATATAATTATTCCATAAGTGAACATAAGTCGATAATTTTTTATATATATAACAAATAAAAGGATAATGATACTGCCTAACGACGATAAAGAGCATAACCTAAACTATCGTGATTAGTATTAAGAATGTTTGCAATTAGTTCCGTACGTAGAAAATATTTATAAAATAAAAAGGTTTTGTATGGAAAATTTTCTAAAAATTAAAATATAACTTGGAATAACCCACACAGTCTAAGATGTTAACGTCTTAACTTTAATTACGTGTTAAACATAACACAACCTGACATGTTAATCACCAATTGATACATACAGCTAGATAGTTAACCCATTCTTATTTTTTGCACACAAACAATCAGGTACATTCAAATTCAACAAGCCGACGTCAATAACTCCGGCCGGGCTCAATAGCAAATTTACGGTACTCGCAATGGCAACAATACCCACATTGTGACCGCGACATCGACAGGTGGAACGGGGTGAAACTGACACTATTATGGTTATTTTAATCATTCAATTGAATTGATCACGCGTTTTTAGTTTTCTGCAATGCAAAAATACGCGTTTTTAATGTCGATAACGTGTAGCAAGGATGGTAGTTTCATGGTGATGTCGGAAAAACAAAAGAATTTTTGGATTCGAAAACGCTATAACAACATTAATATGTGCTCTCCATTCGATCCAAAAGTGCGTCGCATATTCGTAGAGATTTTACGCTTCTTCAACGAATATAATAATAAACCGATTCTATCAGATAGAGAGTCGCGAAGATCGTATAGGACATTAAAGGAATGACGAATAACAGTCTAGAAGATATACTCCGAGAATCGGTAGTCCAATTTTCCAACAAGACCACCCCGATTGCGACCGTGCGAACCAAATAATACGGACTAAATCGTGCGTAGTACGTCTGCTCCAAATTCCGAATAGTACACGGTGTTTACTCAAAAATTGTAAACTGAGTGTCACAAAGATCCTATCCTATCTTAAATAACGAAAAAAAGACAGATATCTATCTACTAGTACCTACACCGAAATGCTGCAGACAGTGTATTATAATGACGATTATAATTGTTCATTTGTATTAAAATTGTGCTGTCTGAATTACAGATATTACTTAGTATCTAGTTCAGCCTGCCTAGCATGACCATCATTATATCACGCGATATGATATAGCACGTCATGCTGTCTTCCTTACCCCACTTAGGTGTAAGCAAGATATAGGCTCTTATCATGCGTCATCAATAGTCGATAAAAACCACTCGTGCTAGGCCGGCAGGCACAGACGAATAAATCGTAAATGTATTTGTAAGTTTTTACTTGTACATACCTATGTTTATTGTATGTTCTTTTTTGAAATAAATTATCAAATAGTTAACATAATTATAGTTAAAATACGTGGCGTAGGTTTTGCCTCACATCACCAGAGGTCCAGAAAGCAGCAGCGGTCTTTTCAGACCCTTCCACCACCACCGCGCACCGCCCAGGTACCTAGGATATCTTTCGGTGCAGCTGCTAACTCAATGAGCACTGGGACTAGGCGTTGTTCTCAACCTTCCACCCATACATCTGATGAGGCAGGTCATTTCCCAGCCACAGCTGAACTTGGTGGAATGTTCGGAGGGAATGCTGTTTTACTGTTCCCTCGGTGGGAATAAAACAAGAGATATCAGTTTTTGATTGCACCAGGCGTCACTTGGCGGAAGTCCCTAACCCTTGTGAAAACCGAAATATGTGTAGCTTACTTCCGCAAAAAACACAATTATGCAAGATGCACCGCCCGCTCGCCCGCAAAAATTGCACATGCACTCCACGAAAATTTATACCAGTGCACAATACCTGCATTTAGCAAGACAGCAATACACCTTGCAACTTCACCGATTAGACTACTCTACACGTGTTTCGCCCCAACCCGGGGCATCCTCAGGCTCAGGAAATAGTTCGTGCGAAAACCAACACCAAATTGGTCTTGGTTTTCGCTACATATATTTGGCGTAAGCTACATATATTTCGTTTTTCACAATGATCAAGAGATGTCAGGCTTGATGGTGGCCACCGATTTCAAGAATTACTTGTACCTGTGGGCATTGAGGGAGACCTCTTTCGCTGGAGCCCCATACCACCTCAAAATGCAGGTTTTACCTGCTTTTTGTACTTGGGTGGTGGTGGAGGAAGGGTCTGAAAAGACCGATGCTGCTTTCTGAACCTCTGGAGATGTGAGACAAAAAGGCTTTTTTCTAAAATTACAATCTTTCAAGACAGAATATCTCGTAAACTATTACTATAAAACTTGACTGAATAAAACTTGTAGCAAATAAAATCAGCTTTCATTCTGTAAGTCTTTATGTCGCTAGGACGATCTAGTTCAAACAAAGTTACTAAGTTAAAAAATGGTGTACCAAGCATTTCCCTCTACCCTTTTTTTGAGCATTCGTTGCTTTAACTATTAAAGAATATTATTATTAGTAGATACTGCCGCGAAGATCCTTTAAAATGTCAAATAACACTAGTACAGATATTTTCCGAGAAGTTCAATCCAATTTTCCACGCAGTCAAAATAAGACAGAGACCGTATGGTCATAATAATAAGGATCATAATTGTGCGTATCGTTCCAAAGTGCGTATGCGCCGGGTTCCGAACAGGTTGCGCTGTAACGGGATGGCCGCGTGACCTCAATCTTGGTTTTTGGAGGCGCGGGCGCAGGGCGACAGATGGCCAACACTAAAATGATTTTATCGTCACTTTTCAACGTTTTGGGACTTACGACGAAGGCACTTGTCTCTTTTCGTGAGTAACGTGAATATTATGTTCCTTGTCATATTGTAAGTGTGTTTTTAAAAGGTAAAGCATCGCAATAGGAGTCTTACAAATACATTCCATTGCAGCTTTTGAAAAAATATTTAGTAAAACTTTTTATATACTTACGTATTTAGCCGTTACTAGTAATAACATTTATAATCACGAATTTGCTGATTAAAACTGTTTAAGATAGTGAAAACACATAAAATACTTATGAACACAACAATAAAACAAGATCATGACTAAGATTTAAGATTTTCGAAGATATTATATGAATTGTAAATGTATAAGTAATAAATTCTATAAACACATATTAGATTCCGATTTTTTCCGTGACCACGGCCCTGGAAAGGTGCGGAAACGTCAGATAAACCAAGTTGAAAAATGGAAAATGAAGTATTTAGAAGAAATCGACCCGTCTCACAACCAGCTCCGATGGGACTCGAACCCACGACCTTTCGCTATCCGGGCGACTGCTCTAACCACTGAGCTACGGAGTCGTTTCAATTTTTTTCTAAATACTTCATTTTCCATTTTTCAACCATAAAAATTGCATTGTGAATGCAAAAAAGTAAAAATTTTAATAACTTTAACCAAGTTGTTCAATAAATGCGTGCAAAATCCGTGAGTGTTTTATTTAAATATTATAAATACTACTCATACTTATCCTTTATTTAAATACATGTTTTACACAAAATATATAATTTTAAATTTTTGTAATAAAATTTTAGCAAAAGCAAATTTTATTGCATTGCACAGAATTAAAACTTACTTATCTTAAAGATACAAACGTTACGTGCTAAACGAAATGATACCGACTGCCGTAGCCGAAACGGCCGGCGCGCGCTAAATTTCGATGAGTAAGTGCTTATAAAAATGCTTGCCCAAATGAGAGGATTCCTGTCAAGTGCTAAAGAATCCGCGAAGTCCAATTTGGTGGGAATCCTGTTGAGTCGCGCAGAAGGATCCGGGATGACGTCACGAGAGAAAGTGCACTCTTCTCGAGCCACTGATCGGTTTTACAAGAAAGCTATAGATGTAATGCAAATGCAGGATTCGACAAAAACACTTGTTGACTCATCGATATGCACGTGCAAATGTTAAACGGATTTCGGCTTGATGAATGTATTATGTACATTTGAAAAATGGAAAATGAAGTATTTTTCATTTTTCGATTTAGAAAAAATCGACCCGTCTCACAACCAGCTCCGATGGGACTCGAACCCACGACCTTTCGCTATCCGGGCGACTGCTCTAACCACTGAGCTACGGAGTCGTTACGAGAAGCGTCGAATTTACCAAATACTTCTTACACGCTGTATAGCCAGCGTTAATTTCATCAATGTGAAGATATTACTACGCCCACACGCGAAAGAAATATCTTTTCAGATATTTGACAATCGCTAAAGAAGAAATTGCTATGGCAAGGCATTGTGAATGCAAAAAAGTAAACATTTAAATGGCTTATGTACGTTTGTTCAGTATTTTTTATTTTCATCAACCTGTTCTGAGATCCTGGTTTTGGGTTTGGTATTGTACTACCTCTATTGTGTTTATTATGTTTAATGTATATGTATTTCTCATGTCATAGCCCCTTTTACCTTATCCAGCCATTGGGAAGGCTGTTAAGGCTGAGGTCACACTAGTACGGTGACAGATAAAAATAAACAAATAAATTTCGCTTATCGTTTCTGCAGTGCAGCTACCGACATAGTCATAATCATATAATTTACTGCCACATGTTGGTTGGTATTACAGATATTACATTATATACAGGATGAAAAATTTTATGTGCCCTGGAGGAAAACTGCCTTTAAATCCTATAGTTAGCTCATTTTGCTGAAAGGAAACATTCCTTTATATTGAACAAGAAACAAAACTGTATACTTAGACTTAAAAAATCCATAATTTTTTATTGTTTTTCTGTCATTTCATTTAACGTGTTTGTTAGAGAGATTTGATTCTTATGGACCTCATCGATTGATGCGATAAATAAATAAATAAATAAATAACTTCTTACATTCACACCAATTATCTAAGCCCATGTTAATTTCATTAAGAAACTGTATCATGGAAAACTTGATAACGGATAAATATATACTTAAATACTTTTTTTTTGTAAATACATACTTAATATACATAGTAAACACCCAGACCAAGACAAATAGACATGTTCATGCACACAAATATTTGTCTTGTTCGGGAATCGAACCCGAGACCACTGGCGCAGAAGGTGGGTAGCCTACCTCTGCGCCAAATCGGTCGTCAAAAACTACAGGATGTCATTTTTTCCATGTATTAGCAAATTTGAGAAAATCTTTGAATGCAGTTTTTTGATAAATTGTTTCCTTTCTTTAAAATGAGCTAACTACAGGATTTGAAGCTGATTCCATCCAGAGCTCATAATTCTTTTCCACCCTGTATATAAGTTTGTACGAAACAAAATTCTATTTTTAGATTTATAAAAATCCATATTTTTTTATTGTTTTTCTTTCATTTCTTTTCACATGATTGTTAGAGAAATTTGATCTATTTGACCTCATCGATTGATGCGATAAAACTACAGGTTGTAATTTTACCTATGTTTTAGCAAATTTGAGAAAAAAAATCAAAGCAGTTTTGTTTTTTTTAATAAAGCATTGTTTCCTTTCTGTAAAATGAGCTATCTACAGGATTTGAGGCTGTTTCCTCCAGGGCCCATAATTCTTTTCCCACCCTGTATATGAGTTTGTTTTCACGAAATCGTTGCTGCCATCGCGTCGTATCGCAGTCGCCTTAGCAGTGGAACTTCAATCAAAATGGTTGATGATGATATAGTGGGTCGATAGTACTTACCTATTACGATGAAGTTTTGTTTGGGTCAGCCACGGAAGACCATAGCTGTGGGTCTCCCCGGGGTGTTTCTCGGCCACTATTGCTGGAGAGGCACTGGTATGGGAGAGAAGAAAGCCGCGACGTCGACGGCGCGCCTGTTAACAATAAAATGTACAGGTTAATACATGATGTCGTCACGTCATCAGCTTATCCTACTAATATTATAATTGTGAAAGTTTAGATGTTTGGATGTTTGTATGTTTGTTACTCAATCACGCCAAAACGGCTGAACGGATTTGGCTGAAATTTGGGACATAGATACTTTGTAGCCGGGAGAGGAACATAGGCTACTTTTGATCCCGGAAAAATATCACGCTCCCGCGGGATAGCGTCATGTAGTCCACACGGGCGAAGCCGCGGGCGGAAAGCTAGTAAACTATAATAGGCTAATGAATAATAGGTATTAGTTCTTGAAAGGGTTATACTTAACGCCTATTATCGAATGACAAATTGACAAGTTTAATGAAGCCCAATCGTAAAAATTTTAAGTGTTAAAATCAGAAGTAGGTATAAACTTTATTATTTTCACTCACATTCACTTTGAAATTTATTTATGACTACGGATCACATAATTATAAACTAAATAAAATTAAATATAGTAGTTCTAACTGTATTTTTTAAAAAATTATTTATCGTGAATTAGAAAATCATTCATTTTAGTGTTATGGTTCAAAATTAGTGCAAACGGGCCCTTGGTCTTAAGAAACAAATATAAAGGAAGTAAGAACCAAGTTTCCATCCAGAAAGAATAAGCTTAATCTCTTATTTCCAGACGATTGTGTTAATAATGTGCCCTAAATCGGCAGTTAGACCACAGATTAACTAATCGTGCCTTTGGTTTTGGTAACCAATCCAAATAAAAAAGCTTGATACTTTTATAGTTAAATAATAATTTAGTATCATCATCATCATCATCATCATCAGCCATTTAATGTCCCCACTGCTGGGGCACTGGCCTTCCTTATGGATGAATAAGGAGAATGAGCCATGACCCACCACGCGGGCTCAGTCATCAACAATCTTCTAAATATTGTTATGATGCATATGATTTATTCGAACATTCTTTTAATAGTCGTTCTAACCTCGTTGTAAAGAACAATTAGCGAACATTTCGCGTCCATCAAAACCGGTGTCTACCCATAAATCACTCATCAGACTATCACTCTAAACCATAAACTCCAACCCATTATTAACGAATTGTAATAAATCGTTCAGTCTCAAAAGTCATTCAAATCATTTTTAGAGATGATATTGGAATGTGAATCTTAATGCGTTCATAAAAGAGATAAGCGTGTAAATCGAGTTGATGCCGATTACAGCTATGTCGTTTCACTTTTTGAGACCCCCCCTTCTGCCCCCCTTCTGCCCCCCCCCCCCCCCCCCCCTCTAAGACCCAAATCCCCCCGTGGCCGCGAAACCTCGATAAAGAGTCAAGTGTTACTTTTCGTTAAGACATTTGGTTTTAAACTTGAACGTGGACTAGTTTCTTTGACTAGTTTTGACATTTGCGTGATTGTTATGTTGTCCTTTGAAGGTTAGGAACAAGGATAGTTATTATGTATTTTATTTTTATGGAAAAAAAACAGCATACATCACAATCAAATAGAACATATTTGATGTAGTCCCAAAAATGCCTTTATCAGTTTTCACATTTATTATAGCATCGACAATATTCACAAAACAAGTTAATCTCACCAATCGATTAAAATTTTTACAATAAACTTTAATTTACATGAAAGCACAAAAAAACAGTTATTTAAAATATAATTTAGCTAAACTTTAAAATATAATGGTAAGCCATATGTATAACATTGCAACTTACTTTTCAATGAAATCAGTATTTATTTTATTGTGAAAATAATTACAACTTGCGGTTAAAAGAGAGTTATTCAAATAATCTTATAAATGTTAACATTTCTTTAAAAGGAAATCCTACTTTGGTTAACGGAATGAATGAAGAGGGTAAAGAAATGAAACAATTGGGTCAAAAGAGTGATAAAAAAATTAAATTTATTTGAACTAGAACACAACTCCGTTGTTTTCAAGTATTCATCTTTTTATTGGACGATAAGCTAATGGAAATGTAAAAACATAATCTTCACGGAACGATAATTTCGTGAGCCGAAATAAATCTCCCGTTTTTCTGTCTGAAACTCTGAAAGTAACTCACATTGTTAATATAATGATAAAAGTTCCTACAAAAAAAGTGATGATCACGAAACCCGTTAACAGCCGACAGTTAAACACGTTCCGATAGAATTCTTTACGAGTTTACAGCGGAGGATAATCCTTATTTACACCAGCTAACTGTAACCGAATTCCGAAAGGAAATAAATAGTAATATACGTTAGTAATCAATGTTATAATTAAGTTTGGGTGATAAATAAGATGAGTGAAGCTTTCTCTCGTTGTAGAGTGATTTATACGCTTTAAGATTTGCGATCTGACACGCCAAAATTTCACAACAATGTGATCTTTTTCTGTTTTAAAGTAATAAAAGATATAAAATGGGTTAAGCTTTTTAAGACCGGCATTGTCACGGCATGTCGTTCCTTTATCATAACAGATTTAAAAATACAATTAATTAGTGCAATTAATATTAATTAAAAAGGCGACTTCCCGACATAAAGTTTTTCCTATTTGGTCTCGACTTAAAAATGCTTGATTTGATACAAAAAATTACTTGATTATCTTTATCTGTTGTGCTTACAGTTACTCAAAATACATATTTATAGCCTAAAAGCTTACATAGCCTAGATAAATAAAACTTACAAAAACCTATTGTAAATCGATCAGCTTCTTTTTACTTCACTTTTTCACTCACAGTATTACCCCTATCAACCTGTTTCTGTTTAACATTAACCACGGTGTTACCACAAAAACTGTTAAATTGTCTAACCCAGTTAGGTCACCTAAGTCGATCGAGAATTCGCCACAGGTGAATCAGTTTCTTGTGCGCAAAAAGTCGGCGCCAGTATTTGGACGGTTATTGCCAAAACGGGGCTAAGCCGCATTAAGCTAAGTTATTTATTTTCAAATTGACCTTGTTTGAAGAATCGGTAGCTTTAGTGGCAAAGAGGAGAGTATTTTGTTTAAATTGTGTGTGTAGTAGAATTGCTTGATTATTTTATTTTTAATGCTAACGACACGTGTATTTGCATTCGTAGTGTGCAATGCAAACTAAATCGTCAGTTCTTAATTTAATATATATGGTGTTCCTGTATCCCTTGAAAAAGTCTAATGCTGTATTGAAATTTTACCTATTATTTCTATTATAATGTGACTTTTTTAGATATTTCCTTCTACTATCATCACTTGCTTTAAGCACATTTATCTAGACCGTTACATATCAATTTTCTATTTATCCACGACAAATTTCAAATTAATTTTTCAAAAGTAGCATTGTGGCAAAGCGTAAGATACATTTTCGTTTCACCTTCATTAGTTCTAGAATAATATCTATAAGTTCGATACTATAATATTATAAAGAGCTATGTTATTTTGTTTTTTTATATTACCTATTTAAGATCAAATATTCAGTTTTATACATAATCAAGGTTCTTTATTACTTTTTGTAGCAATTAGTGAGGACCTGTAATTAGCCTTCTGGTGCTTAATGTAGTAATTCATTTATAAGTTTAGCTGTTGGTCTTCCTTTGAAATAATAAATAAATAAGAGAAAAGATTAGATTTTTGTTTGTAGGTTTGTAATTAACAAACTCAAAAACTACTGAACCGATTTAGATAATTCTTTCACCAGTTGAAAGCTACATTATTCCGTAACATAGGGTAAATCTTATTGCGATACACCCACGGGAACAGGTACCACGCAGGTAAAACCGCAAGAATCCACTAGTTTATACTATAATATTATAAAGAGAAAAAAATATATTTTTGTTTGTAACGAATAAACGCAAAAACTGCTAAACTGATTTTAAAACTCCTTTCACCATTAGAAAGAAAGAAATCAAGAATGTATTAAATTAATATTCCAGTAGAATTGTACTGGCTTTAGCATAAAAATAATTAGGAATTTAATGATTATGATAAGGAATTTGATGGATTTAATGTTAATGATTATGAAATTAGGTAAGTAACGATGAATTTAACTTAAAGATTTTTGATATGTTTAACTGTGTTATTTCTGCATGCTGAAAATTCAGCGGAGCATGTTGAGCTTTTATCTTTTTAACATACAATTGTTACCGTGTTTCTAGCAAAATAAAGATTTATGATTTATGAAAAGAGTGACATATAGGCAATATTTTATCCTTATATTCCTAAGGGAACGGGTACCACGCAGGTAAAACCGCATAAATCCACTAGTCCCCAACTGGAATGATTATGCCTTAGCGTCTCGAAGCTCCAAACGACTGATAAGTAGGTTCAAGCCAGTCTCTCGTTAGATTAATCTGGCTGTATGAGCGGTATAATTTACGCTTATTAGCCGTGACTTTCGCTGCAACCAACGGCGTTCTCGGATCAATGGAGCGTCGATACCCGTCGAGAATCTATATTTATAGTATCGCAGACGACCGCCGCTTTCACGGGTGTTTTGTATTGTTTTCTCTTAAATATGGGTTTTATTATTTTGACGACCTCCAAGGCCGAGTGGTTTACACACCGTTTTGTAAGCTGCCGCTATTTCTGGAGATCCCGGGTTCAATTCCCGGTCGGGTAAATATTGAAAACAATCTTTATTACTTCCTCGGGTCTGGGTGTATGTAGTAATACCCATGTTGTTTCCAATTTCCATAACACTAGTACTCAAGTTACCTACAGCTTGGTATTGGAACAATGTATGTGGATGTAGAATAAAACCATTTTACGTATTATTACAAAGGATCTTATGAAAAAAATAGCTGAAATCAATATTTGCGTGGAAACAAACTTGTTATGTTTGTGCTTTTATTATACAGTTAGGGTAAATAAAAAATCACCACGTCACATACATTGTGATCATTTAATAGTCGTAGTTTTAGTAACGGTATAAATACATAACGCCCGAATTCTCGAACGCAAATCATATTTGGGAGCGTCTCAAACATCATGGCATCTCTTTCATACGTTTGACATTTTAAGTGACAGGGCGATGTGTGAGACGCTCCCAAAGATAAGTAGCGTACGAGTATTCGGGCATAAGTGTACCAAGGCGATATAGACACACGGAAATACCTAGATTGTGCCCAAAATTGTATTAATATTTATAGTATTACCACCTAGTTAGTACCTAATGGACCACCTGCATTTGAGTCAGTGTCACTGAAGATACTCACGTCTGACAGGCGAAAAATCAAGTAATAACCATAATTGCTAAGCAGGCAACTTTGTTCTCCAAGATACGAGAGCCAACTGAAGTTTTCTGAAGAAGAGGCTACGGTTGCGTGAGCGTAGCTCTAGAAGCCACCGTATTCAGTCAGTTCGGTTCACCCATAATTAAAGGGTCCATATAATGAGATGAGCTGGTCCAACGGCAGATCGTCAGCGGTCAGCGCTAACGAGCGAACGTCACGCGCGCGGCGGAGCGCGGCGAGGGAGCGTCACGCGCGTCCGACCGCGGCGGCCAGTGGGCAGCGGGACGACCACGTGCGGTGCCGTTATGTACGATATTCACTGACTAGCGTTACACCGCTTGGAGGCCGAGCAGCGCTAGGATTCTTATGCCCCCAGTACACGATGGCCGATCATGGTCGGCGACCATGACCAATACATCGTACATTGACACTTTTGAAAGAACGTTTTTAAACTTGTTCGTTCAAAAGTGTCAATGTACGATGTATTGGTCATGGTCGCCGACCATGGTCGGCCAACATGTACTGGGGGCTTTAGTGTACGGCCAGAGTGCCCGCTCTAGTTGAGCGTCGGGCGGGGCGGGGCGGGCAGCGTTCATCATTTGGTTGCCGATGCTCCGGCCGCTACTCAGGACACCACTATGCGTTAGCATTTGTTTGACACGAACGCTGGCCGCCCCGCCCCGCTCAACCAGAGCGAGCACCCTGGCCGTACACTTATGAGAGGAGCTCAAGGCGATGGTAGCGGTTAAGCCAGCCATATACGCTCAGTTACACCTGACATTGAAATGGCAGTGGCGGGACACATAGCGCGGAGAAGCGATGGCCGTTGGGGCGGAAAGTTCTCGAATGGGTACCGCGTACCAGATGACGTTCCGTGGGCAGGCCCCATACAAGGTGGACCGACGATCTGGTCAAGGTCGCGGGAAGCCGCTGGATGCGGGCAGCGCAGGACCGATCGTTGTGGAAATCCTTGGGGGAGGCCTATGCCCAGCAGTGGGCGTCGTTTGGCTGACATGATGATGATGACACCTGATATTTAATACCTGAACAGGTATTATTTATTTGGAAGACCAAAGGGTTAACTAAATGCATTTACATTTTAAAATAAAAGCAGAAAGCCATTAACAGGTCCTATTGTCAGGCATAAGAGTATCTGAACGCTGGTTTAGAAACAAACGCGTTCATGTTTACCTGACAGGCAAACCTGCATACTCACACCTAGCGTAAGTTGCTTTAAGTAACAAGTTGAAAGGCTAAAATTATTGTTTAACTCGAGCTCCTCCGTGCTTCTGAAGGGAAGCTAAGTCCTGGCTTAGTTTGTAGTCATCAAAGCCTATCTATTCTTATTGGACCTGCCTGGTAATTCCGGTTAATAAGAAAAGGCCGGATTGCCAGCAATGGGGCATAAAACTCATTAGAAGCAGCAGCATTAAAACTCTGTGACGCAGCCCTACTAGCGACGGTTAGTGAATATCTGCGGATGCGGTGATCTTGCGATAGCGCGTTTTGTTATGCTGTGTGATATGATATGATGTTTAACTGATTTACTGATAGTGTTTTGTTCTCGTTGAAGTTCATAATTAGCGGGCCCGGTGGTGCAGTTGAGTTGTCAGTAGCATAATAATTTGTAATACTAGATAGGTATATGTCAGTAAAGAAGGCGTGAGTTTTGCTATAGTATGCAAAGTTTGAGTAGATGCTTGTAATGAATAGGCTTATTAACGCAGTTGCTTATGCTTACTGAGTGACAGGGCCTGGGGTTCTGTAAGGATATTCTGCCATCGTTTTTGATTCACTTCACATTTAAACATGAGTATTTATGTCAAATCCATAACAAAGAGTGAAAGTCAAGTGAAAAAGAACAGCAAAGTCTTATACAAGTTTTAGAGAATCGACCCACTGGATTTAATTGTCACCGGGAATAAACATTCATAAGATGGAAATAGTCAAGACCTTGAACGATGGTCGACCATCAAACCAGCCCCTGGGTGCTTACCATCAACTCTTATTGCGGTTTTATTTAGGACCTAAACTGATCTGCTTCGCTTATTCGTACCACGACAGCTTAATATCAATGACAGCGATTCAGTGATCGATCAATGACATTTCACAACCGCTAAGCTGTCAGGAACTCTTATTTGACTTATAACCCGGTCGATTTAACATGTCACCTGCAGGTTATACCCGTCCCTCTCACTCTCCGGGCATGACAGAATCGAGTGAAAGAGATGGGTAGAAGAAATAAGGACAAAAATCGTTCGGTCATTCACATTCAGCAATTCATTTGCGATCCAGTTTTTAGAAGGTCATAGTACGAAAGAAAGCAATTCATTTTAGGAACCTATACTGCATCGCGCTATTTTTGAATCGCTGTCTTAAAGTTGATGGTAGGCACCCTGTAGACGAATGGCTTTCTATTATCAATGTCGAGAGTAGAATAGAAAGACAACTGTATGGGATTGACATTAGCGATGAAGTCACGTGACCGCTAAATGTCAATCCCATACATTTTCTTTCTATTCTACAGGCAACATCGATAATAGAAAGTCACTTGTATACACTAGGCCCTCTGATCAGACAAACGACCAAAATATGAACATTGGGCACTATCCGAAAACTATGTGAAATAAAAAAAACTTTGGTAACAATAAGAAAAAATAGTAGATTGTACAGCAAGTGCATAAAATGGGTTTTATGTACGAGTTATACACCTGCTTTTCACTTCGAATATGAGGAAAATAAATAGCAATATTGCAAAAAATAAAAAAATAAAGAATTCGCCATATTGGCGGGAAGACTTTCTTTTTCTTTTTTTTTATACGTGGCAGTGGCAGCACTGTGACTTTAGCATAGATCGTAGTCCATAATGCTCTTGAAATACTCATTTCTAAGAAAACTCATTAATTTTGCCTAGTTTTATTAATTTAGCAATTATATGTACAAAATTGAAGAAACAGAATGAAATAACAGTTTATTTAACGAAGTTTAATTGCATGTGTGACTGTTTACCTGACGACCTTTGTCTTAGAGTCTGAGACTTAGACGAAGATTTTACTTTACGCACTAGCGCATAAAAAGCGATTTTATGCAGCCTATACCCAACATAAACACGAACTTTACGAGCATGAGAAGTGAAAAAACATTTTATTTTTATAACTCTTTGCTCCTAACGGCCTAAAAATAACCGTCCAAGCCTAGTGCATGAATCACAGCTTCAGAGGCACACGTGGGTCGCGGGCGTTGAACGTCCTTGCGCGTCGCTAGCCGCGTCACACCGCGGCGCGCCGGACCGTAGGTAACTGTACCTGGGTGCCTACCATCAACTTTAAGACAGCGATTCAAAAATAGCGCGATGCAGAATAGGTTCCTAAAATGAATTGCTTTCTTTCGTACTCTGACCTTCTAAAAACTGGATCGCAAATGAATCGCTAAATGTGAATGACCAAACGATTTGTGTCCTTATTTCTTCTACCCGTCTCTTTCACTCGATTCTGTCATGCCCGGAGAGTGAAAGGGACGGGTATAACCTACAGCTGTCGTGTTAATTTGGCCGAGTTATAAGTCAAATAAGAGTTGATGACAGCTCAGCGGCTGTGAAATGTCATTGAATGATCACTGAATCGCTGTCATTGATATTAAGCTGTCGTGGTACGAATAAGCGAAGCAGATCAGTTTAGGTTCCTAAACAAAACCGCAATAAGAGTTGATGGTAGGCACCCTGAACTGTACTGCTTGTATTGTCTGTGGTATTGTGCGAGATGTAACTGGTACTTTGGGTGGAGATTTTTGATATTTTTACATGAGTTTAACATCAATTAATGTGTTGTAAAAATAAATTATTTTCAATTCAATTAAGGCGCCGATTCCCCAAAATAGGTTATTTTAGATTATGGATTACTCGCAAATCACAAGTACTTAAAACTTAGAAAAAATATATGTTATTTTACAGTTATTTATCTAGTGCTTCCGGTCGTTTTTTTTCGATTGGTGATATTTTACTATGTCAAATAAAATCCCGAACATCCGTCTAATCGTAATCCAAATATACGAAATAAAAATATCGTATTACTTGCAGTATACTTGGTTTTAGTTAATGAAAAATATACGAAAATGGATTGTCTTTGAGTAGCCGAGGGATTCCGGCCGTCATAATTAGAATTTTTTTATTAGTTAATTTTTAATTGAATTTTAAGTGATTTTCGATTCGCGGGGCGCTCGCGAGTTCACAGTTCACTGCCGGCTGCCGCTGCGTCCGCGTGAAGTGTATTGAGCGCGGCCGAGCAAGCGTTAGGGCGTTTGTGCACTACACTGAATTTTACCGATCCGGCGATCCGGTTTTTTCCGGACCGATATGGCAGCAATGAAAAACATATGGGCGCTTGTGCACCACACTGAATTTTACCGTCCGTCATTTTACTTTTCCCCATTCCGGACCGTTTTTTTCCGTTCCGAGATGACGGCAATGAGAAACATATGTACGCTTGTGCACTACACTGAATTTTACCGTCCGGAAAAAAACGGATGGTTGTATTTTAATCATAAATCACTACATAGTATAAAACAAAGTCGCTTCCCGTATGTCTGTCCCTATATATGCTTAAATCTTTAAAACTACGAAACAGATTTTCATGCGGTTTTCACTAACAGGTAGCGTGGTTCTTCAGAAAGATTTTAATATATAATTTATGAAAGTTTTATGTAAATTGGTAGAAATATAACGATAATTGTCGAAAGTGCCGGCAAACGGCAAGCCGCCCGGGAGTTTTCTGCAAAAACGCTGCCTAATCCTTTCGAGGTTTAAAAAAATAATGCATGTTGGGATATTCCTCTTCTATAGATCTACAAAAAAGTCCGCGATAGCATATGTCTATCTTTTAAGGATAGCATATTATAGCCATATTATCTCTTAAAAAATGGTTACGAACAATGCGGTAATTTGGAAAGCTATTTAAACGTATACAGTATTAACCCTTATCAATCTAAATACGTTAGTTGCTTTAAGCATTTCATGCACATTATTTTACTCTTTTAAACCATATAATTTAAATGAATATCTTAGGAGTTATCGCAAATAAATTAACGCACGCCAAAATAAATTCAAGCGCCTTTCTCGATTGACGACCGATTTGGCGCAGGAGTAGGCTACCCACCTTCTGCGCCAGTGGTCTCGGGTTCGATTCCCGAACAAGACAAATATTTGTGTGCATGAACATGTCTATTTGTCTTGGTCTGGGTGTTAACTATGTATAATATGTATGTATTTACAAACAAAAAGTATTTAAGTATATATTTATCCGTTATCAAGTTTTCCATGATACAGTTTCTTAATGAAATTAAAATGGGCTTAGATAATTGGTGTGAATGTAAGAATTTATTTATTTATTATTATTATTATTATTTTTCACCAATAACACGTAATATATCTAGCACCAAAAATATGGATTTTGAAATTTTTGTTTGTCTGTCTGTCTGTCTGTTGTCCGTGTTTCACGCAAAAACTACTAAGCGGATTTTGATGAAACTTTTTTTGTTATATAGCTAGCTGTAGACATTCGATAGTAGTTAAAAAATAATTTTTCATCAAGCCTCAATTAATTGTGATTTCGGTAAAATGACCCTGTCACTGATAAGAGGATGAACCCAAAATTCTTTCTGTCTTCTACGTCTTCGTACATAAAGCAATAAAGCAAGTAATTGCTGACGTTCCAAGTAACTCATTATTCCTCTCGTTTAAAACGCGTCCGTAGAGTGTAGTTTCAAAGAGATCACTGCGCTGTCCCGGCCAGTAAAAAACCGGACAAGTGCACAAGCCTATCATCCGTGTTTTTCATGCCACGCCCGCCGGTCCGTAAAAACACGGACCGCCGGATCGGTAAAATTCAGTTGTAGTGCACAAACGCCCTTAGCGTGCCTATTTCGGTCGGGAATCCTCGCCTTAATATAAATATAACGTCATTTGTATTGATCTGAATCTTAGATTAATTCATATAAAAACCGGTAACGTAACGGTAGCGTAGTATGAAAGATGTTACTGACAAATTGGAAAATGGAAATTTTCTTAAGTCGCTTGAAAGGTTTTTTCGGGCAGACAAAATTGTTAGAGAGTTTCAACATTATTAAATTATTACTACGTCACTTATTTTACACTGAATCCTAGAATCCACGCAACAAACACATCTATAATTGTTAGATAGTTCAAATGCAACATTAATAATTTCTTACTACATCCATCACAAAAAAATGTCTGGATACACGACACAAAACGTCATGAAATCAATCAATAATGGTTTGATTTACGATCCCTGTTTCACTGTTCATACCCATAGGAGTACATAAAACTACAAGTAGTTTATTTACTCCTGTGGCATACCCAAGTGAAAAATATAAGTTTGTCAATAAGGATTCAGATTATTAATAGTTTGATGATTTACTTAAGTTAGTTTCGACAAAAAATCCCATTTATAAAAAATTTCGCTAAGGATCTGAATGACATTTCAATAACGTCGTGATGCATTAAGCGACAAAGACATCAATAGAAATTGTCTATTTGAACTTCGGAGGAAATCACACCATATCTATTTACACTATTCTACAGAAAACAAAGTTTTAAAACTTAACACGTCGAATGCCGCGAAGGTCACCGGTGACCGGAGGTTATAAATTAGTTTATAAATATTTTTTTTCAAAGGAAGTTGTATGGAAGAAGTGATATTTTATCTGAAATTTTCTACAAACGTATTTCTAATTGTTCATTTATTTTTAGTGTTTCATTCTTGAATTGTAAAAAATATATCTGTATGTGGCAGTTAACCTGTTAAGGTGATAAAGCAATTTCTTGGTTCAGTTTACATAGCTGTTTGTAAAATTTAATTGTTGTAATAACTTCGTATTTTGGCTTACAGTCGAGCATCAGCCTAAGGTCAAAGATGTTTACACTAGTACCCGTAGCATGAAAAACAATCGTTATGGTAATGGAATAGTAAACTATACCGGCCTTTAAAAGCACAAAGGTCTCGTTTTTTGGGTTTATGCTAACATCTTGCAGACACATTTTTGAAAATCTACTGTTTTTCGGAGCTCATAGCTATATTTGCAGAGATTGCTCATAGCTATATTTCAAAATTTGCAGAGAACTTAATCAGCTTTCATTGCGTCCTACAACAAAATTTGATATGACATATCAAAAAAATCAGAAAACAAGACCTTTGTGCCTCCCCCTCTCGGGCTAACCTCAGAGGGGTGGGGACTTTTGGTATGTTTGTCTCCTATCTAGCCTAAACAAAGTTCCGAAGTCAAACTTTCTACTTTCGACCTTTCCATCTAGAATCATTAATTGACTGGACTTAATAAGGCCCCACTTCTGTAACAAACAAATTTAAAAGGAGACCTCGGTAGTTTTTATTGAGCGAGTGTTTTTACTCACTTGAAGAATATTTTGGTAATCCGTGCATTTTCAATCAGTAACTTTAGCTTACTTTAAATATTATATTAATAACAATCATGAATTTGATTTTTTTTTAAATTTATTATGTAATTGATTAATTTGATTATAGTGAATTTTATGTTTTATTTGAAATTAAACTGTCATTTTAATTATTATTTATATTTTAACATGTGTTATTATTTTATTATTATTCCCAATACCCAAATAAATATAAACTTAATGCTTCTTAAAATTGTAAGTGATTATTGTGAATTCTGTTTTAATTTTTAAAATGCATTTTGAGTACTTTTTTACTATCATGACTTGTAATTAATTATAATTTGAAATTCAGACACAACAATAAAACATTGTTATTGAATAATAAACATGGAAACATACCTATCGATTACTAAAGCCTGTTTATATGTGCTGAATTAAATAAATAAACGCAATTCTTTGCACAGATGTTTAACTGTTATCATATTCTATCCTAACGGCGCATTCTCGTAAACATAACAGAATGGCCAATTATTAACGGGAATAAAATACGGATTTGTTCATATCATTAAAAAATAAAAAACAACTATGTTTCTGATAAAAAATGAGCTTTAGGCAAACCAGTTCTACTAAAATCTATACATAAGTATTTATACTACTTTTAACAAAATAGGGGCCACAGGGCTTTTTTCATATAATCGTGCTCACTTTAGAGCCTCATAGATGGGTGACTTTTTGCATCTCTAACACGAACAGTATTGTAACGGTACTTATTCATTTATTTATTGTTAAGATCAACCAACAGAATAGGTACAAATAACAACAACAATAAAAACAATACTTAATAGGTCTTTTTCTAACATATATGCCAATTACAGGTTAATATACATATTACTTACTTTTGAGCGTTTGGGCTCTCCATTGACGTAAAAATCATTGCAGAGATGATTTTTTTGTTTGGAGTATATATTTCATTGACGCAGGTAATGTGCTATGGTATAACAGAACAAAACGATAGAATAGGGAAGAATAACTTGTCTCTTGTATGTTAATGTGTTTTTAATCTCGTATAAAGAATGATATAACTATTTACAACTAATCTAATAATTTGCCAACATCAAATTTTATTCCGGAACATGTAGTAGAACATAACAGAGCCAATGGATTACATATAGAAATATAACTCTCAGTCAGTGTACAAACATAACGAATCATCAAAAAAATATTTTGTTGAAAAACACATGTAAAAAATATTACACAATTCCCAAGAGTTAAGCCATATATGTTTAATTACAGTACTAAACAGGTGGTGTAAAGAAGTAACGGTCCACGGTGCGGCGGTCCATGGGCCTGAACCCGCGTTGTAGGGACAAGGACCTCGGCTTGACCACTGACCACACTGGGCGACTAGTTAATCCAACACAAAACTGGCCTGGGTGCCTACCATCAACTTTAAGACAGCGATCCAAAAATAGCGCGATGCAGAATAGGTTCCTAAAATGAATTGCTTTCTTTCGTACTATGACCTTCTAAAAACTGGATCGCAAATGAATTGCTAAATATGAATGACCGAACGATTTGTCCTTATTTCTTCTACGCGTATCTTTCACTCGATTCTGTCATGCCCGGAGAGTGAAAGGGACGGGTTTAACCTGCAGGTGTCAAGTTAGCTTGGCCGAGTTATAAGTCAAATAAGAGTTGATGATAGCTCAGTGGCTGTGAAAGGTCATTGAATGATCACTAAATCGCTGTCACTTAGATTAAGCTGTCGTGGTACGAATAAGCGAAGCAGTTCAGTTTAGGTCCTAAACAAAACCGCAATAAGAGTTGATGGTAGGCACCCAGCAGTACTGACAATGCTGGTTATAGGAAAGCGGTGACTGTTTGTTATACTGTTGGAGCTCCGAGCCTTGGTTTTCGAAATACATATTCCCCTTTACTAATAAACGTAACTTTATTACATCTGGTGTAAATCTGTTGTTGTCTCGGTTATCATTTTAGACGATAAAAGAGACAACATCACTTTTAAAATTGGTTTTGCCTACTTTACACCGAGTCTTAATAGACTAGAAATTTTGATTGACCTTGAGCCAGAAGTCGTTGCTCCAATTGCGACTCGGGACAAATCATGGGATTTACCTTATGTACCTTACTTTTAAAAGCTTAATTAATTCGGGTGTTTATGTCCATGCTTAACCTACGTATTACGAGAACAAATCTATGTGGTGGCGCTACAAAAAGCAATGGTTTGTTAAGGAATAATTAGCATAATTTAATTTTACATGCTCGTATGAAACTTAATGCAATAAAAGTAAACTAATTCATACTCATATTCCTTTATTGCACCTTGTTGTAGGTATGGTGTTACATAAAACTTTTAGGCACAAACAAGAACCCTGTTAGGTCACGGCAAAATACTTATAATTTACTTAAATAATTTATATTGAGGTACTATACATAATTGTAATGTATTAAGATAAGTATTTATGATATTTCTTAAAACGAGTAAAGAAAAATAGTTTTTTAAATCAAAGTTAAGCTCATCTAAGTAACAAAGCAACAATCTAAACTAGCCTTTACAAAGATTCCTGGCAGTCGCGCTCAATGAAATGTAGGTCAAGTTTATTGACAAATCAGGACGTTGCCCGCGCGCCATCCTACTCTACCCTGCGCCGTATCCTAGCGCCGTCTCGCTCGCACGCGCTCCCTCCGGAGGCTGGACTCCGTTTGATGTTAAAATCCGACGTCAAGAATAAATTGTTACAAGTGTAAAAATAATTGCTTTTCGTTGATAAAGGGCGTTGAACTTTTTTTTTGTAGACCTTTTTAATCATAGTTATAATTAGATTAAGTACCGATAGTTATAGGATAGCGTGATAGTTTTAAGTAGGAGATTGTAAAGAAGGAATTATTTATTCCTTTTTTTTAATGCTACGAAGTATCTAACTCAGGTAAGTAATTACTAGCAAAAAATATTAATTAGCTAACGTAACCATTTTTTTTTCGTAAAATTATGACGATTTGATCACGATTCAGGTGATGTGGTTTCAGTATCGATCAACGTGTGGATCCTTACGCTTAAACCTGTCTAAATAATAAAACATCGCTGTTGTTGATCAGCAAAATCAATTTTTATAACTGCTTTGAACATAAGGTCTGATATACCTTATCTAAAATGAATAATACAAACTGTATCCTTTACTACTAACACTATAAATGTGAAAGTTGAGATAGTTGGATGTTTGTTTCACAATCACGCCAAAACGGCTGAACGGATTTGGCTGAAATCTGGGATACAGCTTTTATCCCGGAAAAATATCACATTCCCGCGAGAGAACGTCATCGTGTAGTCTATGCGGGCGAAGCCGCGGGCGGAAAGCTAGTGGCAGCATACAAAAATTCGTTAACTTTTTTACCGAAACCTTATAAAATGGTACGTTTTCTCAAACTAAAAACCCTTCTAATAACAACCATTACGTCTTACCCCATCATTATTCCTCAACAATGTAAGGATAAACATCCTATTTACACAGGTTCGATTCCGGACTGCACCGGATATCGTTTTAATAAAAGGAAGTGACGTCACGTGTAACTTGACGCCTCGCATCCTTTAATGGGTTAAGGGATGGAAGTTTTTTCTGAATAATAGAAAAAATACTACCCTAAGATTTATTCAAAAGTACAACCTATCATTTAAAAAGAAGGGGTCGTTTTTATCAAGCTTTTTTAAAGTATAAGAACTAAAATTTATCTTAACCACATCCTTTTTTTGCCAGGTTATTATCAACATACTTATTTTTTTAATTTTGACCTATTTTGTAGATAATACAATTTGATAAAAAGAAAATAGTATCTATTAAAAGCATAAACTCTCTCTTAACTCTTTGACTATTCCTTGACTAAACTTAATTCGTATATGAATAAGGAGATTGCCAATCTTTTAGAATCAATAGATACGCGCCATTGACTAATAGAATACAATTTTATTTTCATCTTAAGTATCTTTTTCACAAGCTTTTATTTAACTTGTCATGTTAGTTAGTTCGTTTGTTAGTTAGTTAGTAGGGGACAAATCTTGCAAGCTAAATTTGACCCACTTCCGAGTGTCCGATTGAGCTGAAACTTTGCATACAGGTTTGGTTTGGATGACAATACAATATTTAAGTACTTTCAAAAAAAAAGCTTGTCATAAAAACGAAATTATGACAAGCGTATTCAGAAATGGAAGCAGTTCCCAAAAATGTATTGTTGTATTATATTTAAAAAGTATTTAATTAAAAATGTACCAAGTAACAAAGAACGCGTTGATGTCTTTTACTTGAAAATACTTAATTTTCTTAATGACAATCTTTTAACAAAAAGGTTTCATAACAAAAGGCTTTATTCCCCAAAATATACTAATAACACATTACATTGAGTACCAAAACATGTGCGTACAATGGTACACATGTTCCCAAAAACCTTTTCTTTGGACTTTCTCCGCGCGACAGATGCGTTACAACCCTTCAATCAATATTTGGATACAGCAGGTATGCATGTTCCTGTGGGAATCAAATCAACCTGTGGACCAGCATTTATAGGTTAAATAAGGATTAGAGATAACGTTAGACGTTATTACAAAGGGGTAAAGTCTATTATAGGAAGGTGTTGAATGCAAAATAGATATTATTGTAACACAAATGTGAATTTCATCTGATATTATTGATCAATTGTCGATGTTTTCTATTCAAAAGCAAGAAGTTTGCAACGTCATAAAAGTATATGGAATACTTTTTTGTGAACTGTGACTGAATTTGATAATTTTTTGTACTTTATCAAATGTATTCAAAGAGTGTTTACCTTTAGTTGACATACCTTTTTATTTAAATCAGCTGGTCTTTGGCTAAAAGGTATTTTGTTGATTTTAATTCGTCAGTAATCCATAAAGGCTTTATTTATAGCGTGTGAGGTTTTTAATTATTGAGAAGGCTTTATTTATAGCTTCTGAAGTTTTGAATTCTTGAGAAAGTAAATCATTGTATTGAAATAAAACTGTTTTAAAGGTGGTTCGATCAGCTCAGTAGCGCCACCAATAGAAATAAATCATTTACGATTTATCAAGGGTTTAGAATAAAAGTTTCGGCTATTTTGCGCAAATAGAAGAGTAAAGTGCAATTTTTAAGTATTTTTTCATGTCCTCAAATATGAGCATTAAGTTATGGATCTCGATATTGCTTTTGCACTTTTGGCACTATTGATATTCACGACTTATTGCTTAAGTTTGAGTTCTTAAAAGTATATTTATAAAATGCATTTTACTCTTTTATTTGCGCAATATACCCGGAACTTTTAATCTAAGCCTTTAATAAAACGTAATTGATTAATTTCCATTGGTGGCGCTACTGAGCTGATCTAACCACCTTAAGGCTTACAACATCACTTTTTACTATAATCACTTTTGATTTTTAACTGCATTTTATTTGTGTAAAGCTTTGCAAGTAATGTATCTTCATAAAGTCGTCAGCTCACACAAAATTCAAATCCTCCGTCCTATTTCCACATTCTAAGGTCGCGCACGAATATAGGTCAAAGCCGCGTCTAGGCTGTAAGCAGGTCTAGACCGTTGGGGAGATGGGGGGAGGAGGGAGGGGGGAGCCAGTCGTGACAATCGCCGCTTTCTCCGCAGCGAGATGCGAGACTGTAATATATATCTTCTTGTTATTGGTTGATATATTGCTGGTTTGAAACAAATTGTTGGCGGATTTATAGTTTTAGCGTTTTGATTTGTTGGGCTTTTAACATATACTCTAACTTTTACGTAACTGGCTTAATTTTAGATCTGTCTTGTACGTTTTTACAAATGGCTAGTAGGGTCTCGTAAGTTGAGTAGCTTTTTACTACGGCTGAGTGTTTAATAAAATCGGCCAACAAATATTAGTACCACCTAAAAAGGGGGTTCAGAATTTGATTAAAAATCATATTTAGTCAAATACTAAAACCTCATCAATGCATTTTCAAAATATGCACAATCCTTAAGAGAGCACTTGATGTCTGTAGTTTGTGATTTGATAGTTTTATCGTTATACTAAGCTTTATATGCCCACTAGCTGTAGACAAATCTTTGCACATGCCAAATCTCCATACACATAGCTATGATCCACGTTAGGTTAGAGTGACATGAGTACCTACGGCCCCGATCAGCTGATCCTGCGCCTGCGCCGCTTTCACCGATGGCCAACGTCCGCCGCGCACCGCCCCGCGAACGTGCGTGCGCACACTCGTTCGCAGAACTGATGTACAATCGACCTTAGGTGCAGTGGCACTGTGACACGCGAATTAGGAATCTATTTAGTTATTTCGTGAAACCAACTGCGTAACATAAACTTAATAAAAATATTTTGATTTGCGGTTGAACTTATTTAACAGTTTAGAGAAAATATAATTATAGAAAATTGTAAAAAGAAACATTATTAGACTTTTTTAGACAAATTTTAGGCTTATAAATATCTGAAACATAAATAAATTACACTCATTGATTTGTTTATTGTTGTGCATACCTTAGATATTATTATGTAGTATCACTACTATAGAAATGCACATTATTTACCGTCGTAATAGGCTAATAGTATTGCCTTAAAATTTAACGCCTGAATGAATAAACAGTGTAATGAGATGTCGTGGCGACATCAGCTAAAGTGTTCAGTTGTAGCTGTTGGCTTCTGTACCTCAACTGATGGGGAAAATGCACATTGTGCCGCCTTGAAAGTTGTGCACAATAGTGTTGCCAGTATCGGCATTAAGTGGTTGTACTGATACCACTTTGCTGTATACAATATATAAGCTTCGCAAGTTATTGAATAGAAACTTATGGAAATATCGCTTTTTATTCTAATATATAGCTTACTTTTCTTTTTTTTAAATAAAATAATCATTTATTGCAAAAATATGGTAAGTACAACAAGATGTCAAACATATGAAAATATCCGCATATTTTACCATTGGAGGCATGCAATGTAAAAAGAATTTAAAGCAAGTATTAATCAAACGTGTTAGGTACAATATTATTTTAAAATTATTAGAAAAAAAAACACAAAATTTTGGCCCGCGGCTTCGCCTGCGTGGACTACACGACCGTTTTTCCGTGGGAATGTAATGTTTTTCCGGGATAAAAAGTAGCCTATATCACTCTGCTGCTCCTAAACTATCCCCATAGGTACCAAAAACCACATCGATCCGTACACACACAAACATACTCATTCATTTATAATATTAGTATGGATAAACTTTGATTGAAAATGTATAATTTTTTTGAGAATATTGATACTAGTTATTTTAGTTCTCTATTAATAATATTTCATAAAACAAAGTTCGTCAAAACTTAGATCAATTTACCTTTCACACACTTTACAAACTATTAGCAAAAGAGAGACAGGAAACTATTTATTGACACCGTAAATACTAAATGAGAAACACCCGATATCACCTGATATCTAAAGTATATAGTAAAATAAATGCTTTAGATGCTGTAGTAACAATTTTCCGGTCACTACCCAACATTTTCTTTGGAATTTTCCCCATTGCTTAAGTTTCACTTACAGCTGCATTTGCATCAGCAAGTGTTAGTAACGTAACTTGGTTCATCACATGATTCATAGATCGTTCCGGCTACTGTGTCGAAACTTGGTGAGCCTTCGGTGAGGACACGGTCTAATCATACACGTTGTCATTGCTTAAGATAATTTTTCCAAGTAGTCCTAAGTTTAAATGATCGGACAATTTTTAAAGGTCGCGACAGATGTTCCAACAATCTTGGTTTCTGTTTATATACTCGTAGTTTGACTAATTAGGTCATGTAATGACCGACAGTTAAGAATCTTGGGGAAGCCCTATGCCCAACAAAAGCCGCCGTCGTATACCAGACAATGGTGATTGGTTTAAAAGTTGTACAAGCATTGTTCGTATCACATAGATCATTTACTATCACACATAGCTTTCCACCCGCGGCTTCGCCCGCGTGGCTACAAAGTATCTATGTTCAAAATTTCAGCCAAATCCGTTCAGCCGTTTTGGCGTGATTGAGTAAAAAACATACAAACATCCAAACATCTAAACATCTACACTTTCACATTTATAATATTAGTAGGATTATCCTACAAGTATACTCATATTCTTATTGTTTTTGGTACTGCCTGCATGATTGAATACACGTCGATTCGGCGATATCTCTTTAGATAGACATGGCGACAAACATGGTCTTTAATATTTAACAAGGCGTTTCTTTCCATTATCGACACCTTTATGTAATTCTGAACTAGCAATGACAAGGCCATTTTCTGTAATTTTATGTTCTTATACATTTCAAAGCAGCGATAATTTTCATACAACAAAATTTATCATTTTCTTATTTTAAAATCGAGAAGTTACCATTTTAGACCTTCTCACTTTTCCAGTTTTTGCCAGAACCGAGATATCCATCGGTACGAAAATTCCTAATTTTCCTTAGTAGTCAAAAAAGAGATTTGCATCAATACGAAAACTCGTGTCGTAAACCTGCGTCCGGACGAAGGCGGGCCATAAAATAGAAATCCGCTGTGCACTTGACATTGTGGCTGTGGTCATTGCCGCGCGCATCTCCGAGTGAAAGTCGCCCCTCCACCCCCCACCGCGGTATATGTGTCACTTATACCTTTGCGTTCTAGATCCACCGACTTTCATTTTAGATTTGACGGACTGCGATTTGTTAGCAGACTTGTTTTGTTTTAAACTGTCGATGGAGTTGACAACGGGCTTGGCTGCAAGTGATTTGCCGGCGTTCTTTTGTTAAAAAATATAACTATTGTTATGTAGTTAGTTACATTGTAGTAATGTGGTTACGATCATCTCTATGCAAATAAAATTCTCTTCTGTCAAAGGGTTTTCTTTTTCAAATACGTACCTATACTATTAATTACTTTTTTCCATGCTTCTTATAATATTCTGTACATTAATACGTTTTGTGATAAATTATTCCGTTAGTGTCCGGCTGATGTCTACAACTTTTACTAGCTTATCCCACATACCATAACTTTAATACCTTTTCTATTGAACAGGGTAATTGCTATTTAATTAAATTTTCACTAACTAATAAAGGTAATAAGTTTAGAAAATAATTAAATTTACTCGGAAAATTTCTTGAGCAAACGGTAGTGGCATGTTTGTTTTTACTCGTTTAATTAATATGAAGTTGTAATGATGGACCTTCTTGATCTTTGTTCGTTAAATATAAGTTACTGAGTTGCTTTAAATGTAAGATTTCATTGCCAATTGCTAAATTGTTGGTTACTTTTACGATGATAAGATGAGAGCATTAATTTAATTTGAGAATTGCAACTTATCAATTAGAGAATTGCTGTTTCAGGAGGATTTTAATGAAAACTTCAATTTATAATGCAGTTTTGCTTATATCTTTAAAATAACGAATATGTAATTATCTGGAGCATAAAAAGCATCTTATTGATATTTTTTAGGATTGATAGTTCTATGACTATACTATTGCGCTGTGTGTAACAACATTCTCAATCCGCAGTATGATAACCCAAATAATTTTACCACTAACCAGGAATAATATACGTATACATAGTTCTTTTAGTGTTATAATTATCATCAAAAAATAGTAAGTACCTACCTAAAATAATATGCACTGTTTCGGCACTGAGTCAGTGTCATAGTAATCTTTCAAAGTGATCACCCATGGTGCTTTTTTTATTTTTTTTTATCCACAAACGGGGTAGCACTTAGCCTTCATCACACCTGATGATAAGTGGTGATAAGGCTGAAGGTGGAAGCGCAATACTCCCGGAATCCTCAAATCACTGAGGAACTGGCTATCTTATCTTTTAGCTGCCGGAACACAATAATGCTGAAAACATCATTGTTATGGCGTCAGACTTAGATAAGATGGTGGTAGCTAGCCAGGCGGACTAAGAACAAGTCCTACCACCAACCAAACCGAATACAATATTTACCCCCACTGGGAATCGAACCCGGGACCTCTGGGTCTGAAATCCGTGGTATGAACCACTAGACCACAGAGGTGCTTACCATAGTCGATTGACTATAGTATCAACAGCCAGAGTCAACTGTAAGCGACCATAGTAAGCTTCAATAGTCAGCACTCCGTAGTCCACTTTCCCAGTTTACACTCTAAATAAAATGCAAATGATTTCCCAAAATCAAGGCTTAGCTATCGCGTAGTAAGCATTAATACTCATGGCCCACAGTAAGCGCCAATTGTAAGCTTCAATAGTCGGTTCACTCCAATTCCCCAATTTTCACTCTACACATAATGCCGATGTTTTTTTCAAACTCAGGGCTTAGATATCGCATAGTAACGCATAACATAGCATGCATATGCCATAGCACCAATAATCAGGACTCAAAGTAAGCGCCTATTTAAGCTTCAATAGTCAACACCCCGCAGTTCACTCAAGTGTGTTCACTCTACACTCAATGTCTTAGGTATCGCATAGTAACCGCCTCTGTGGTCTAGTGGTTCACACCACCGATTTCAGACCAAGAGGTCCCGGGTTCGATTCCCAGTGGGGGTACATATTGTATTCGGTTTAGTTGGTGGTAGGACTTGTTCTTAGTCCGCCTGGCTAGCTACCACCATCTTATCCAAGTCTGACGCCATAACAATGATGTTTTCAGCATTATTGTGTTCCGGCAGTTAGAGATAAGATAGCCAGTTCCTCAGTGATTGAGGATTCCGGGAGTAGTGCGCTTCCATCTTCAGCCTTATCACCACTTAACATCAGGTGTGATGAAGGCTAAGTGCTACCCCGTTGTGGATAAAAAAAAATAGTAAGCACTAACAGTAAGCGCCCGTAGCAAGCGTCAATAGTGCGCTCCCCGCAATTCACTCAAGTTTTCAATTACACACAATGCCGATGTTTTCCCAAAGTTAATGCTTAGATAAATCACATAGTCAGGACTAATAGTCAGGACTCACAGTAAACATCCATGGCAAGCGTCAATAGTCGGCTTCTCGCAGTGCGCTCCAGTTCCCTAGTTTACACTCCACACACAATGCCGATGTTTTCCTTAAATCATGACTTGGATATCGCATATTAAGCAACTATAATCAGGACTTACAGTAAGCACCCATAGAAAGCGTCCATAGTCAGCTCCCCGCAATTCACTCAAGTTTTCACTCTACACACGATGCCTATGTTTTGCCAAAATCAAGGCTTAGGTATCGCACAGTAAGCACCAATAGTCAGTGCCGATATCAAGCGTCGATACTCAGCTCCCCGCAGTGCGCTCCAGTTCCCCAGTTTTCACTCTACACACAATGTCTATGTTTTCCCAAAGTCAAGGCTTAGATATCGCTCGACTTTTGTTTGAATGCGCGTGCGATTCCCATGATCTGTCGGAGATATCATCTTGACGACTATGGTTATTCATTAAGAAGTTATGAAATTGTTCTAGTTTTATGATTAGTGCTATGAAGATGAGATGTTAAATGTCAAAGTCAAATAAAATAAGTACTATTGATTAGTCTCATTCATAACATGTGTATCATGTTCATAGTTCATACGTCTCATTACCAATAAATAGCTGATGTTTTGAGTAAAGTAAGGCACAAACTTAAGAAAATTTCTGGCAATTTTTTGGCAAGGAATTAAGCTGCAATCTCAAGTTTATTCGAAACGAACAGATTTGTTTTTAGAGTTCCGTACCCAAAGGGTAAAAACGGGACCCTATTACTAAGACTCCGCTGTCCATCTGTCTGTCTGTAACCAGGCTGTATCTCATAATTCTCATGAACCGTGATAGCTAGACAGTTGAAATTTTCACAGATGGTGTATTTCTGTTGTCGCTATAACAACAAATACTACAAACAGAATAAAATAAATATTTAAGGGGGGTCCCATACAACAAACGTGTTTTTGCCGTTTTTTGCTAGATATTAATAACGGCAACTGAACAGGTAGACGCTTGAAATGTTCACAGAATAATAAGTTGTATATTCACTTTGGTACGGAACCCTTCGTGAAAGAGTCCGACTTGCACTTGGTCGGTTTTTTGGTTACAGAACACTAGTTAGAGGTTGGAAGGAGCATGATGAATAGAAAAGTGTAAATATTTTATAATTTCATTTGAATAACTTTGCTAAATTACCACTAGCGGCCGCCCGCAGTTTCACCCGCGTGGTTTCCGTTCCCGTAAGAATATCGAGATAAAATTTATCCTATATGTTATTCCAGCCTATAATCTATCTCTGTTGCAAATTTCATTCAGATCCGCTTAGAAGTTTTTGCGTGAAAGAGTAGCAAACATACATCCATACTCACAAACTTTCGCATTTATAATATTAGTGGGATAGGTATTTTTTGTCGATTGAAAAAAGCATAAGTTGCCGGTCGAAGTTTAAAAATTGCCCGTAGAATGTGGAGATAAAACCGATAAGATGTAAAAAAACATATTCACCGGTAGAAAAATCGCCGGTTGAATGTGAAAAGACCCTTATTCTGTACTGAATGAGTGAAAAACAAGCTTTGTCATGACAATTTGAATAAATTGAAGATCGCACACTCGACTATTTGTTTTGAGCATGGGGCTTTTCTCCGTGCGACACAACTCACCAGACCTGAGGTCCCGGGTTCGATTCCCAGTGGGGTACATTGTATCCGGTTTGGTTGGTGGTAGGACTTATTCTTAGTCCGCCTGGCTAGCTACCACCATCTTATCTAAGTCTGACGCCATAACAATGATGTTTTCAGCATTATTGTGTTCCGGCAGTTAGAGATAAGATAGCCAGTTGCTCAGTGAATGAGGATTCCGGGAATAGTCCCTTCAGCCTTATCACCACTTAACATTAGGTGTGATGAAGGCTAAGTGAAAAAAAAGAAGTAGTTCTTTACCCAGAACTTAGATATTTATAAACCTAGATCACATATAATTATCACCTATTTGTTTGTTTATATGTAGATATAGGTCATACAACCTTAGTGCCTGTGCCTTAAGCTCAAAGCCTACATTAAATTACTAACAGCCGGCCTTCCAATGTCTAATAGCTTACTAAAAGCCTTCAGAGCAGTGATACACCGAAGCTTAACCCATGTGTCACGCGACTTTGACCTTAAGCGTCTAGGTGTTAAAGACGCGCGTATGAATCATGTGATAGAACTGCGCTTAGGCAACGCGTGGGTGTACGGAACCAATGGGGGAAGTGGGTCAACTAAATGTATGTTGTGATTTTTACGTCCGAGATTTGAATCTGTTGTTTTAGTTACCGATACAAATACTTACTTGAGATTTTTGAGTATGAACAATTTTTTTGGGTCACAAAAATATTTTAGCGGTACATAGTATTGTGCAAAGAGACTTGATTGCTGTGAAGTGAAAGAAAAACAAACTTAAACTACGTTTTATATATTTAAGAACAATACAGCTTTCAACTCAGAGCAACTTTTAAGGCGTTACAGGTTCCAAATAGTTCCAAATGTAGTCCCTAAAGCCATTCGGATGTAACGTTTACTTGCATATTCCTCTAGGTGAAATAAAAAATTAGGCCATTAAAAATACGTAATTTCTAATTAACTCTTAATGAAGTATACAAAACATTGCATTCCTTCCCAATTAAAGATTGAAACGGAACATTGAGAGGAAACAACGAAGACTAAATTGCAAGAACAAAATCTGCAACAAAATTGGCAAATTCCAAGTTACAAAACGATTAAAAGCAAACTGTTTTAATACTTACCGGCTGGAGCAACAGGTGATTCCGATCCCTCAAATCCGAAACATTATAGCTGCACAGTCCATTAAATCATTGAACTGTCAAAGACAGTGTTTTTACTATATGTTTTATCACTAAGGTCCCTTGAACAGTGCACACAGGGAGACCCGGGGTCAAGTGAAGTATAGCGAGAGATCAGGGAACTAAAATACAAGTATACCTAGTTGAGTATGTTAGTGCTACGTACTCACCTGAGGTGCGGTCGTGTGTACTGTTAGTGTTACAGTTAAGTACCTACTGCTTTAATTAAGGTAATTATGGTTTTATGCAATTTTTAAGTGTCTAATTATTTGATTAACTCGACTACTGCTAATATAATATAAACATGTATGGTTAATTGTAAAAAATCTAAATATATTTAATTATACTTAATGATTGAAGAATAATTAAGAATAGAATAGGTACCTACTTATTTATATTTGGCTAAGATTATGGACATATTTTTATTTAGTAAGAAAATATGCATATCTCAATTAAATTATATATTAAAAACAAGAAAATGAGGTGAAAACAAAGAGTTGGACATTATTCGGTGTCGCGCCGGCGCGCGCGCCGTTAAAACTGTAAAAAAAACCAGTTGGCCGACCTTCGGGTTATCAGCCGAAAACCGAACGCGTATACCGAGGGAAGACCCACTTTTCCGATTAAATACCCCATAAACATATCGGTAACTCAAAATACCAGATACATATTATTAAAGACAACATGCGGTTAGTATCTAAAGACGGCTGTTAGTAAATAATATACTAAAAAAAGAAAAAAAGGGAAAGATGTGATTGGCATAAAACAAGAGATTAAAAAAAACAATATTCTCACGAATATTTACAAGGAGGGTGGATAGACATTGAAATTAAAAAATAAAGTCATAAAAAATAATAATAAGTAAAAAACAGGCTTCCGAAGTGTTTCCACTGCGTCCACAATCCGCGTCACTGTCACGTCACTTTTTAAATGCCAATTACAAACATTTCCCGAAAACACATCGTGTGCCCCGATTTAAAAATTTGAAGAAAATTTTTGAAAATGGAACATCAACTATGTGCTTTTTTTTCTTTTTTGTTTGTGAACGTACACTGTATTTTTTTTTCAGTCACTGTGATCTCGATAGTCCGTTGTAGTAAGTAGGCACAACACTGCACTCTCTCGGCGGGCGGGCGCCGCGCGCGTCGTCGACTGACTGAAGCGTGCGCGCACCCCACTCACTTCCCACCAAAAATTTTCTACCACCACCGCGAGGCAGGGCGGGTGAACCGCGGCCCGAGCGGACGTAAACGTAGCTACGGTTGCGAAGTTATTCACTGCGCGCGTGACGCATGGCTGTAGTACAGTACAGGGTGCCTACCATCAACTTTAAGACAGCGATTCAAAAATAGCGCGATGCAGAATAGGTTCCTAAAATGAATTGCTTTCTTTCGTACTCTGACCTTCTAAAAACTGGATCGCAAATGAATTGCTAAATGTTAATGACCGAACGATTTGTGTCCTTTTTCTTCTACCCGTCTCTTTCACTCGATTTTGTCATGCCCGGAGAGTGAGAGGGACGGGTATAACCTGCAGGTGACATGTTAAATCGACCGGGTTATAAGTCAAATAAGAGTTCCTGACAGCTTAGCGGCTGTGAAATGTTATTGATCGATCACTGAATCGCTGTCATTGATATTAAGCTGTCGTGGTACGAATAAGCGAAGCAATTCAGTTTAGGTCCTAAACAAAACCGCAATAAGAGTTGATGGTAAGCACCCAGTACTTTTTGCTTATTACAACTCGTAGTCACAACGGTACTACGGTCCGTATCTAACAAAACAATGTTAGTAACTACGAAATTAAATGCAATATAAATATACTTTGACCTAAAGAAATATTGTTTGCCGTGTTCTATAACGACTATAACACATATTTTTTATAATTTGTATGTAGGTAATCCAATCCGAAAAGTTTTAGGTTCTTCAACAATGAACAAAACTAAAGCTAAAAGAATTAGAACTTAGCTTAAGTACCTACCTACGTTCCATACAACAGACGGCTATTCCCAGTGGTCTTACTGAGTAGTTTTACCAGTAGTACTAATAGGATTTTCCTTCCCAATAGACTTACCGATAGACTTACCGATAGTAAGACTATTTTTTTCCAGTTGTCTTACTGAGTCAAATTTAAAAGTCATAGTCCTATTAATTGATAGACAATACCAATACCTTTAGGTACCTAATTAGATAAATATAGGGATTTAATTATTTATCGCTTCAGCCTCAAATTTCATAAAATCACGAACAAATAAAAGAAAAATTTACCTGCGACGCATTTCTCCTGGAGTTGGTCCCCCCTGGCCGGCGGCTGCTATCTCCGCTGCGTACAAGCACACACCGACAGGCGCACGCCTCTCGCCTACATACGAACCATGGCAGGCCTAGAGACCTACAAAAACTACTTTCACGCAAACTAACACTTCCCACCACAACATTAGATCGCTTTTCCTCTATCATTGTCGACGGCCGGAATTTGCCACAAGCCTGCAAGTGGGTCATCCAATGATTTTCTTTATTGGCCCTACCGCGGGCTTGTTTAGGTTATAGACGATAATGCTGAGGTCATAGCCGATGTAGTTGTGAAGCTCATTCAGCCAGATTTATCGCTGACACTGACCTACATGTGAAGTGTAAACTTATAGGAGGCACGGTAGGTACTTACTACTAGCGTTTATGACTACGACCATCTTAAAGCTTAACGACTTTTCATAAATACATAAATTGATTTTCTTCTCATTACCTACGACTTTTCAGTATCTTAAGTGATAAATTTGACATATCATAACATAACATTATTAACATAAATTTACATAACATTTAACATATTTTCCTATCAGTGGAAACTGCTAATTGGCCAACTGTATTTATACTTTTATATGATTTGTGATAACAATTTGAAAACAGTGAAAACAATGAAACAATGAAAACAGTGGTATCAATTTAAAGTTCTAAAAACATGTGAAAAAACGCCCGATATAAGTGTTACAATTTTATTTACGCTATATTTTTTTATTTCATTTTGTGATAGCCGATTTGACAGTCCTTGGTTGTTTTGGGGTTAGTGGGGTTTGACAATTCATCATGAATAGACACACCGGGGGACCGTTTCCAAAAAGTTGAAATTACAATTAATTTGCTGAGAGGCACATTTTGACAAGCGTATAATTTCACGAAATGGCCCTGTTAACGGGCTGCCGCGTTCGTGTAATTTGACGATATTAGATAACTTTCTTTGGGGTAGGTACCAATGTTAAATCGCATGTCTGCGCCGTTAAATCAGCTACCATTGAGCACTTGGAAGCCAACATTCGACGCGTTATTGCCGACATACAGTCTGATGTACTGCGAAAAGTGTGTAATAATGGGACCTTCAGATGACGCCATTACGTACGCGCCAGCCGCGGCGGCCACATGCCGGAAATCATTTTCAAACATAAATCTCAAAAATTATCTTTGAAATAAAGCCTATTTTATTTCATATTTAAACCAATTTTCTATATTTATTTCAATTTAAAGTTCTTCATCTCTAAAAAAACACCAGATATTATAATATCGATATAGTTCTTGTTTTAGAAATGAGGTTGATTAAAATCATATTTACTTAATTAATTAGAAGTTTTGAATAAAATTTGACTGACGCATCAGTAAAATACAAAATTTTATTGCACGTTTCTGATCCACAATTTATAGATACTGAATATTCTACCAGCCTAGCAACTAATTTACATCTGATTAACCAATAATTTTTTTAGGCAATTGAGTGTAAAATTTTAGAAGAGTAATTTAGTTAAGTCAATTAAAATAAAAAGAAATTTTGCTACTCTGAAATAATTTAATTTCTTTTTCACTTTCTTGTTTTTAACACATTTCCTTATTGAGGAACTAATTTAATTAAGACGCTTAGCAATATTTTCATGTGTCTTGTTAATTCAATTTAAAAAAAACATCAATTTAAGGCGATACTCGTAAAAATTATGCTAAAGCGAGATAGCAATGAGAAAACGACGCGCGCGGGAGCGAGACCGATTATGCCGATTACGCAAAAAAACACAAAATCACTTCGTATTCAAAAACTATACCGAGTTTAAAAAAATGCTTCTATACGATCCTAAATATTATTGGTGTCCACTAATTAAACCAATTTTCAATAGTATATGTATCCCCATTTAAGAATAATCTTGATATTTCTTATTTTTTTAGAGGTATTTTCGAAAATAAAAAGTGTCGAGCCAAAATCATAAAATCGTGTTTCTGAAACTATACGATTCTAGATAAAGGTATGACGAAATATATATCTTATTACCAGATTTGTAACAACTGTAACCGTCCTATAGTTTTAAATCAAAAAGTCCATACTTTTTCCGAGTAGCGCCTTAACCGCATCTGTGGTCCCACCACCGATTTCAGACACAGAGGTCCCAGATTCGATTCCCATTGGGGGTACATATTGTATTCGGTTTGGTTGTTGGTACGACTTGTTCTGAGTCAGCCTGGCTGGCTACCATAACAACTATGTTTTCAGCATTGTTGTATTCCGGCAGTTTGAGATAAGATCTACCAATAACAAAACCGAATGCAATATTGCACGCTGAGAATCGAACCCGGGACCTCTGGGTCTGATAACGGTGTTGTGTACCACTAGACCAAAGAGGCGGTTCTTGACAGTTAAGACCACCAACTGACCCGTTGTCGTAAATCCTACTATATATTATATATTAATATTATAAATGTGAAAGTTTAGATGTTTGGATGTTTAGATGTTTGGATGTTTGTTACTCAATCACGCCAAAACGGCTGAACGGATTTGGCTGAAATTTGGGACACAGATACTATGTAGCCTGGAGAGGAACATAGGCTACGTTTTATCCCGGAAATATATCACATTCCTGCGGGATAACGTCGTGTAGTCCACGCGGGCAAGGCCGCGGGCGGAAAGCTAGTAAATAAATAAATAACAAATTTTCTTACAATCACAACAATTATCTAGCTCATAAGTAGTTTCTTTCATTGAGAAACTGTGTTTTTTTTTAATACATACTTATTATACATAGATAACACCCAGACCAAGACAAATAGACATGTTCCTGCACAAAAATATTTGTCTTGTTCGGGAATTGAACCCGATACCTCTGGTGCAGAAGGCATGGTATCCTAGCTCTGCGGCAAATTAGCCGTCGAAACCAAAATAGGTCAAACAGGTTCGTATCATTGTTTTACGATAAAATATATTTGTCTAAATAACTGTTCCGGTACCGCCAGATTCGTGTTATGATAGCAACTCATTAAGAGCCGCTAATTTCTGAGCTGCTGAGCTCTGAATAATTTAGCGTTTACCGTACGCAGTTTTGCGTGCCAGATTAGGATTGACGGTAACGCACTTCTAATTATGTATTCTCATCAAAACGCGTAAACTAAAGATTATTTAGTCCTCCCAAAAATACTGCTGATGATAGGCTTTCTTCGTAAAATCAACGATATTCGATGACCACCTAAGAAAGAATGCTTACACCGTTATTAACAAAATGATTAGGAAAAAGTTGTAATAAAAAAGCTGCTAAAGATTGGAATACGCTGCCTGCGCATGTATTCCCCGATCCTTACAACCTTGGCCTCTTCAAGGCAAGAGTGAATGGGCACCTACTGGGTAAGCATGCTACACCCTAGACTGCATCCTGTCTGTTTAGCAAGATGGCGGTCAAATGCTTAACCAGTTTTTATAAAAAAAAATAAAAAAATAAGCACATCGTATCTGTCCAAGTGTCAAAAAAAAGCTTTTTATTAAATAAAGTTATTTCAACACAGGCGGCACTTCTCTCGTTTAATTTAAGGCGCAAAATAGTAACAAACTTATTCCTTACTAGCTTCCGCCCGCGACTTCGTCCGCGTGGACATTCGAGAAAATACTTAGGGGACCAATAACCAGGATAAAGAGTATTCTATGTTTTAATTTCATAAAAATCCGGTCAGCAGTTTTTACGCGATTAGGCGGGTCCTCCCTCACAAAGCGAGCAGCCTCGCGCGAGGCAGAATGTTTGCCACGTGCGGCGGGCCTCGCACGAGGCTGCTCAGTTGGTGACGGTGAAATAGACATCTTTATGCACACAAATATTTGTCTTGTTCGAAAATCGAACCCGAGACCACTGGCGCAGAAGGTGGGTAGCCTACCCCTGCGCCAAATCGGTCGTCAATGTCAGATGGAAGTAATCTGTCATTAGAATTGTGTAAAATGCAATTTATAATTTTAATATTGACAGACACCTGTGAATCCATGTGTCAATAATTATATAAATATCAAACCTGTAATGAAATTAGTGATCAGGATAAACCTTAATGTTAATGCCAATGGCTTATTAATAAGGCTAATTACCCTAATTAATCAATATTTCATTAGTTATAATGGACAAGGTATCCGTGGTGGTCTTCTGGCAAAGCACATTTGTAAACGCACCTCTGTGAAGAGTGCAATTATAACATAATGTTTTATTAGAAGTCATTAGGCTGTAATTATACGCAATGTCATCAAATAATTGATTGTCCTTATTTCTACAATAAGTACTTACTACTCACGTGGCTTTTCATAAAATGTTAAATAACATTCAACTTGTTACATGTGATTGCGTGGAAATCTAGGTATTTAGTAAATTTAATTAACATTCCACCCACCTACAAAACTGTGGGTGACAATTAACCTGAAGAACATAATAATTTATAATTAATTAAAATTATTTTATTTTTTAGATAGTGATTTTTTCATAGCTACATATTTAGAAACCCTTTACAAGAAGTTTACAAATTTTTAGACCAGTTGATTTGATGTGTTCACTGTTACTTTTCTCTTTAGAAAATATATGACTTAGCTATAAAACTACAAATAGCCGACCTACTAAAAAACCAGATCAAATTAGTACCAGCGAAGTGTATGGAAATGTTAATGAATCAAAACCATGTCTCACTCTTGACCCGGCGCCGATCAAAACCTCGTTTGGTTCAATTAGTGAAAAGTATCAATTCATCAATTGCAATTACACGGCCTTACTATGAGCTTTAGCAACGATATTTCAATCGTATTGTGAGTGGGATGGCGCTACATGTTTTTCATAGCTCTGTCTCTGTTGGTCATTGCTTTAGAATTTTGATTTGAGTTCGTGGTCCGGGCCAGGTAGGTCTAGGACTCATGACCGAAAGTTATTTGGTCGAAAGCCATTTGCCCACCCGCCATATCACCGAATCTTCACTTCATCGATAGGCCATTTTACCGATGGGTCAAAGTCAAGTCAAAGTCAAAGTCAATAAATTTTTATTCATATAGATTAAATAAAATTAATGCTTATGAATCGTCCAACATTTTTTTACCTACCACCTGTTATGGACATCTTTTAATTCATTTGACCGAAAAGCCATTTGATCGAACACTCATATCACCGATAGTACATTTCCTCGAACGCCATTTTATCGAAGGGGTTTGACAAATAATATCTAAAATATAAATCGTTTATTTTCATGCATGATTTTATTTGCCCTTCGATAAAATGGCGTTCGAGGAAATGTACTATCGGTGATATGAGTGTTCGGTCAAATTCCTTTTCGGTCAAATGACCCATCGGTAAAATGACCAATCGATGGAGTGAACATTCGGTGATATGGCGGGTAGGCAAATGGCTTTCGAGGAAATAACTTTCGGTCATGAGTCCTAGACCCGGGCCAGGTTGTGGTATGATATTTGGCGATGGCTAGTAATTATGGGGCACCGTTGTGCCTCCTATGTGGCTATTGTGGTGGCATCGTTACTATGATGGATGGACGCCAATCGGTTTTCTATAATAGTCACGATGGGTCAGCACTGAGTGTGGAGAAAAGCGGATATTCACGAACGAACGAATGATTTGACTGTTGGAAAAAAACGCTTTTTATACGCTTCTTTTTTAACTTTTTACACTAACAAAGAAGAATTTTATTGTTGTTGATGTATATGAGTTTTCAATGATACATGGCAATGCATATAATAAAAAATGAAAATATTTTTAAATAAGTCTGTTTCTTACTCCTTAAGCAATCAATCTATTTAAAAAATACAATAACAAAAGTGTTCTATAGTAAAACAGCAAAGCATGCCGCATAAAATTCTTTAGTAAAATAATTTTTCAGCCATGCAATCGCTAATGCTTTTATTTATAACTGAAATATTATTTGTTTGCATTTTTAAAAGTCACAAAGTTATTTCCATTTGAATATATAAAATCGTACCCAGCCGATTTATTCCGCTACCACTTCTGATATCTGTATTTCCGCTACGGCTTATTACAACCGTCGTCGTCGGTCGCTGCGCAGGCGCAGAATTCTTCACGATCGCTCTTCGCCGGCACACTGACATGCTTCCACATTCCCACATTGTCTGAGATCCATTAATTTGTCCGCCCATACAAGAGTAATTGCTTGTTGTATTAATAAACTTCCAGTTAGGAATATGTTATTTATTATAAATATATAAAAAAACAACTACCGGTATGTGGCTACTAACTTGAGACAGTTATGTTTTCCATAAATTGGTGTAAGATTTAATTGACCAATTTGTTCCTGGAAAATTCTCATTTATGTTTCTTTGTATTTATTATTTTTTCAATGAAAATAATGTAGAAAAGCGAGTAAAGCTTCAGCGATTTGATTCTGAAAGATCGGTCATGTATTAAAACAGTTAAGTCAGATGTAATATTTTTATGTTTTTATTCTTAGTAGTAGTACAAAAAAAATATTGGTTCATTTTTTAGCTCGATGGTAGTAGTACATCCTACTTCCTACTAATATAATAAATCTGAAAGTTTAGATGTTTGGATGTTTAGTCGTTTGTATGTTTGTTACTCAATCACGCCAAAACAGCTGAACGGATTTGGCTGAAATGTGGGGCATATTTTATAGCCCTGAGAAGAACATAGGCTACTTTTTATCCCGGAAAAATATCATATTCCCGCGTGATAACGTCATGTATACCACGCGGGCAAAGCTGTGGGCGGAAAGCTAGTTAATTATAGTTTATGAAAGCTTTACATCAAATTATTTTCAAGATAATCTTTAATTTTTATTTCAGACTAGCGGCCGCCCGCGGTTTCACCCGCGTGGTTCCCGTTCCCGTGGGAATATCGGGATAAAAATTATCCTAAGTTACTCCTTATTACATCAGCTACATGCCAGTGAAAGTCCAGTCAAAATCGGTCCAGCCGTTTCAGAGATTAGCCGGAACAAACAGACAGACAGACAGATAGACAGACAGACAGACAAAAATTGTAAAAAAAAACGTTTATTTTGGTATATGTACCATATATATAATCATATGCATGTAGTAAAAAAACGGTTATTTTTATATTACAAGCAGACACTCCAATTTTATTTATTTGTATAGAAAAAACGGTTATTTTAATATTACAAACAGACACTCCAATTTTATTTATTTGTATAGATGTATAGATTTAAAGCGTCTTTTGACGAAAGTTTCATCATACCTAAACAACAATTCAGATCAAAAATATTTATACTTTTTCTAAACTGGAAAAAACCCTATTCAAAAATGTCTTTGAGCGATCACCAGATGTTTAGTTAAATTAATTAGTCATTCCAAATCAACAACAATGTTAGTTGACACATAAATAGGCTGAAACATTATAGAATAAAAGATACGCACCGCCTACAGCACACTTCGTTACAAGTTCGCATTCGTCGGAAATTTGGCACAAGACGCCGCCGCCGCCGCCCGGCCCGCCCGCCGAAGAACCGTTATCACTTGAGCACGCCGAATAATCTCACAGTTTCGCTTTCGTACGACTACTAAATAATGTGTAGTTAAATTATTAATACAAATGTGAGCTATATTCGCATTTGTTAGCTAGACATCGCAAGATAGACATCTTATCACGTGACAGTGGACCCTGACTTTGTTATTTGTTGAGTTTTCAAAAGCCATTGATCTTTATATCAACATACGTTACTTTGGAAGAATATACGCTTATTTAATCAACAACGGGGTAACACTTAGCCTTCATCACACCTGATGATGAGTGCCGATAAGACTAAAGGTGGAAGCGCACTACTTCCGGAATCCTCAATCACTGAGGAACTGGCTATCTTATCTCTAACTGCCGAAACACAATAATACTGAAAACATCATTGTTATGGCGTCAGACTTAGATAAGATGGTGGTAGCTAGCCAGGCGGACTAAGAACAAGTCCTACCACCAACCAAACCGAATACAATATGTACCGCCACTGGGAATCGAACCCGGGACCTCTGGATCTGAAATCGGTGGTATGAACCACTAGACCAAAGAGGCGGTTAAAAGAAGACTATGGAATATAATGAAAAGCCGTCATAGCTTGTCTTAAAAAAATCATTTTAAGCTATTGCGTTATAAATACAGTAAAAGCTATTAAGTCCTCGAAGCTCCTTAAGCTTATTTGAACAAAGACACGGGCGGTCACTAATACTTAAGCATGCTTTGTAGACAAATCCTCTATTGCGTTTGTTTCTGATCTCGTTATTAAATCGTAAAAGCTTTGTATAAAAAGTAGTTAGCTCCTAAAGTGTTACAGGCTTGTGAAATAGGTTACGACGCAATGTTTTTTACCTGATACTTTAATTAACTGCAATAAAATAATAAAATTAATCAAGCAGTCACTCAGTGATTAAGCGACTGGTTCTCATAAACTATTTATCTTTTACTTCTTTTGTGTAAAATTTAGGTCTATCGGAGTTAGATGCCTAGATATTTTTATTTAACAGTCCAAAATTTCATTTCATTTGCTTAACTTCACAGAATGAGCATAGGTACTATTATCTCCTTTACTCCTATTAACAGGTAGCTAGCATTCGTAAAATTACTTAAAAATAGTTTCGTTACTCTGGTAGGTTCTATTTCAATTTTGGCTATTTAGTTGTTGTCATGATTGCACGAAACAAAAAGTATTTTCAAACAAATTCGCATCACAATGTGACCACGAGCGAAACATCACAGAAACTGTTATAAACCAAAAAAACTGTAGGTATGCCAAAATGTTTTTTTGCTAACCTAAAACCATTCAGTGTTAATTCCATGTTAGTTGACCCCATTCTTCTGCCGGTGGTGGCCTCTGATGGTTGATGACGACGGGTTGTGCAATCGTGACGATGGGCACGTCATCAGGGACCGTTAGGCGTGTCATATTTTGGCGGAAGCTGTATACATCGTTCGTTCGATAGCACTATCAGCTTTGCTCAACGAGAACCGTTGTTATTACGTACGTAGTAAGAGCAAGGTGAATGCGAGAAGCTTGGTGTGCGGTTTACTGTACTTTCATTAGTTGCTCTAAGCTAATTTTTGAAAATTTGTCGTCTGTTCAGTGTTCACGTGGTGAACTTACTTTCATTCGTTAAAAAGGTAAGTGTTGTTTTATGTACATACCTACGAATAATATCTATTTAAAGACAGGAAGGTATAAATGGGTCGGGAGTCTTTCAGGACAGAGACCACGGTCTACGAACACACATATTACTGCAAAAATTAGATAGACCCCCAAAAAATGTGTTAAGTAGACGATAACAAAACAGAAAAGGTACAATGTTTATAAAAGAAACAAAAGAAAACAATGAATGTATTGTACATGTGCAGCAGGCCAGTAGAGCCCAGAATCAGTGTTTTTTTTTGCCTAGAAGCTAAAACACAGACTTTTAGCCTTAGCACTATTATTTATTCTGTGGTTTTAGCCCAGAATAAAATCTAAGATAAAACCATTTTTTATGCTCTCGCAAATCTAATTAATTTTTTCAATTAAAAGTAGACTTTAGTAGGAATCTTGAAAATCTAATAATAGTAGATATGTATATGTCAAAACTTACTAAAATAGTTTTGACACGCATACATACAATCTAAGTAGGAATCGCGTTTAGACAGCTCTTAAAAAGTGTGTCAATTGATTGATGGTATTTACAACCAAATTGGTATAAATAGCGAAGATAAGGATATTCTAAAATAGAAATTGACTAATAACTTACTTGAATAATGATGAATACATACATATTAATGATATGCTTATCATTTCTCCCCAAATTAAGCTAACAATACCATACATCGACCACATACCACGATCTTATTTACATACTAGCTTTCCGCCCGCGGCTTCGCCCGCGTGGACTACACGACGTTATCCCGCGGGAATGTGATATTTTTCCGGGATAAAAAGTAGCCTAAGTTACTCTTTATTACATCAGCTACCTGGGTGCCTACCATCAACTCTTATTGCGGTTTTGTTTAGGAACCTAAACTAATCTGCTTCGCTTATTCGTACCACGACAGCTTAATATCAATGACAGCGATTCAGTGATCATTCAATGACATTTCACAGCCGCTAAGCTGTCATCAACTCTTATTTGACTTATAACTCCAAGTTAACATGTCCCTTTCACTCTCCGGGCATGACAGAATCGAGTGAAAGAGACGGGTAGAAGAAATAAGGACACAAATCGTTCGGTCATTCACATTTAGCAATTCATTTGCGATCCAGTTTTTAGAAGGTCAGAGTACGAAAGAAAGCAATTCATTTTAGGAACCTATTCTGCATCGCGCTATTTTTGAATCGCTGCCTTAAAGTTGATGGTAGGCACCCTGCCAGTGAAAGTCCCGGCAAAATCGGTCCAGCCGTTTTAGAGATTAGCCGGAACAAACAGACAGACAGACAGACAGATAGACAGACAGACAAAAATTGAAAAAATGGTATTTTGGTATATGTACCGTATGTATAATCATATGCATGTAGTAAAAAGCGGTTATTTTAGTATTACAAACATACACTCCAATTTTATTTATTTGTATAGAGTTTAGATGACAGAATTAATATAAATACTAATAGCATTACCATTTTATGGTAAAACAGACAAAACTTAGTAATGCTGTAAATGCATATTTATTTTATTAAGTACTATTTCCTTCTTGATGTAACTAACAGAAAGGAAAAGCACAATTCATCATGCCTTACAAAATTTTCAAAATATATTTTTTTACAGAAAAAATGGACTCATAATTACTTTAACTCGTTCCTATGAATCATTTGAGTCCATATGGAGCCCTTTTATATTATTATAATATAATTTTATTTTATAATATTGGTTACCCAATTTTATCAATATTTCGTGCATCTTTATCGGACCCGTGTTCAGAACAGCATGCAGCGTGACCATGATCATGTCTAGACCTGTCGTGGACCCGCGACGCGCAATTTGGTTGAGTAACGGGAGCGCGTGGCGTGGCCGCGTGGGCCGTGGATCGGGGCCAGTTGCGTCTGCGCAGGGTCCGTCTGGGTCACTTAGTACGAGTACCAATTAATTTAGGGCATTTCTTCGTGGTAGGCACTTGTTCAGAACAGCGTAGAGCGTGATGTGCAACATGCTTAGACCTGTCGTGGACCTGCGAGTGATTCACGTAATTTGAGTAACGGGAGCAAGAGCCAGTCTGCGATGGTCCCGTCTGGGTCACTTAGTGCGGCTGCCAACGAATTTGGTTGACTTATGCCTTGTGTATGAGCCTTTTATTTAATCAAAATGTTTACTTATTTATTACATGCATACCTTTACCATTTTCGATTTTTTACCATTTACCATTTTCGCCCGTTTTTCTTGTCATCTAAAAGATGTCCTTAACAGGAAGAACAGGGGTAGGAAAACAAATGTTGGACGATTCAAAAGTATTTAATTTTGTGAGACTATTTGAATATAGAGTTTTTGACTTTGACAGTGGATGTTTGTTACTTAATTACGCCACTGATTTGGATGAAGATATGTACAAAAATCGAGTAACAGTACTATGGGGCAGCATTCAATTTTTTTTAAATAGATCTACGTTAAAACACCTTTAAGTTCAACTCGCGACTTTTGGCAGAAAAGGTATGAGGAATATTATCTTTACCTATAAATTAACTTCATACTAGAAAAATCTTGAAATGCTGGTTACAAAAATACCATTTATAGTAATGAAACCGTGCAAATACTACGGGATGCCTTCAGTCAAACGTCTGCATGGAACGTGCGTTTGCACGTTTAGGCTAACTATGAACCACACAATCCGTTACTGCGTTATGCAATCGATGTACCGGCGACTACGCTGCGCAGGATTTTAACACTAATTAACGTATTAATTATAGGCAATTTAGGAAATACTTTAATTATTTATTTGTTACTATATTGATTTAATAAATCATAACCAGTAAGTTACGATGGTGAGGATTACGGTTAAAAGCAAGTTACATTTTTTTCTTTTTTTTAATTAAAAACCGTGCAATCATTTTTGACAGCCATCTTGTTTGGTTAACAGAATGCAGTGTAGGATGTTACATCATGGCTGCCCAGGCATTACAGTAGTCATGGAACGTGATCTAAATACAGTATATCAAGCTGTTTTTATACTTAAATTCATTTTTGTAGCCGTAAATATCCAATTTAACATAGTGGTGCTGCAAAGTGAGCCCATGTTTTTTATCCTGAGAGGGCATTTCATCCTGAGAGGGTAGTTGCCCTCTTAGGATAAGGAACATGGCTAATATGAATGTGAAAGAGAAAACTGTCTAATATAATTCATTAAATGATCGCACTTGTTAACTAATAATATCGTTTATAACGGTTTTCGTTTAAAAGTAATGATTTAAAAAGTGTATGTATAAAAAATTATACATTTATCTTCCTAGCACTCGTTGATGTCTTTTGTACGCGAGTTGTGAGACTGAAATAAGATGTGTATTAAATTATATGTGTTTGCGTGAAACTTTCAATTAATTAATGTATCTTTCAATTTTAAATATAAAAGACTAGCTTACCGCCCGTGGCTTCGCCCTCTTGGACTACACGACGTTATCCCGAGGGAATGTGACATTTTTACGGGGTAAAAAGTAGCCTATGTTCCTCACCACGCTCAAAGGTGTCTGTGTCCCAAATCCGTTCAGCCGTTTTGGCGTGATTGAGTAACGAACATACAAACATTCAAACATAAGTAGGATGACAGTTTTTATGTTAATCAAAGTTCTTATTAATAAATTTATGCGACTTGTTTTTTAACAAATTCACCACTTTCTATCTCTCAACAAAAGCACTGATTGAGTAATTAGCTAAGAGATAAGAATAGACCAGTGACATATTTGATTAAGATCCTAGCTTCCCCACTACTAAAGAAAGAAGTTATGTCTGCATGTTATAAGGACTCCGGCTAAGGCTAAATTAAGCAGCCGCTCAGTAGAGTATACCCAATACATTTCTTTATTTAGTTTCATTGACAGCAAACAGCCAGAAGTAGTAATAAATTCTATGTAGGTACAGTAACATTTTATTCCATAATAACACAACCTCAGTTTTGCACTACTATACAAATAATAAATTTGATAGAACTTATACGTTCTAGACTAACAGTAAGAAACTTCTAGTACTTAAGTAACTATTTCATACATAAAAACAAACATTGTAATTTGCCGACACAAACATTCGTGTAGTAGCAACATAAACAATACATTAGTCTAACTATTCATAATCCCAAAAACCTTTTACCATACCTGTCTCAAACGGAGCCGCCGAACAATAAATGGCCATAGTCAAAATTAACCGTAGCGAAATATAACTCCAGTTTATTACTCCAAATAAAAGTTAAAAGCTAGTGGTAAAAGCGGCCTGTTTATTTGGTAGGGCTCGCCAATTCTGGTACAGTTACTTAGGTTAATTTAGTTTTTGCGCCTGCGATGATTGTCTCGGGCAAACGAGGTGGGAAGGCGGTGGCTTAAAGTAGGCTGGACTTATTACTGTACCATCAGTGTGAGAGTAATTATTATACAAATAATGCCCTATGGCATTTGTGCTGATCATGTCTATTGAGCTGGGGATTGTGGAGTCGATTCCCAATAGGGAGAAACATTCATTTGTTTTTCTGTCTATGACTTTATTCTCTGTTCTATAGTTATATGAAATTAGTTTGTAATTTACCAAATGTTAGTTTCGTAAATAAGATATGTACAGGCTTTAACCAAAATAGTCTAGGATGTATGAAAACCGTAAACGACTAACACGTTAACACTACGGCTAGATACCGCCCTCATACCTACCTACGTGTTTAAAAATGAAGCAGAGATTGACTACTCAGTCCTTTATGTTGCCATTTGGATCCAATGTCACCCAATGTGCTGTTAGTATTGTCTGTGTCCTGACCTCCAACCATATCTATTAGTTTTTCAAATGAGTTCCTCATTTTCGAAGCTTTTGTTTTCAGGCAGTGCGGTATCTAGTCATAGCGAAAACGACGACGCAATAATCATAAATTTATGATTTAATCATATTATACAACACAAGTCAACTAATCATTTCAGGCAGGGCTGTCGACTCAATGCTTCCAAAAGAAGTTTAATGTGTCAATGCGATGATACGAGTACGTCCCAGTCGTGCAGAATATCTGGCATCTGAGTCGCCGCAGATGCGTATAATTCATCACTGGTCGCGCTCCGCAGCCTCCGTGGAATGGGCTGCACAACACGAACACTCTCCGCAATGTATAAAAAATAACTATAGACCTACACTTTATTGCAAAGTGGCAAGAACTATTTTGCGACAAAGAAATAGTAAGCAAATTATGTTATAATTCAAGAGTTTAACTTTGCATTACGAATGAACAATAAGGAATTAATGTTTTGCAGGTAGTTGTGAGTTTAGCCTTTTTGTTTGAATTTTTTATCCTTTGATATCAAAGACTAAAATAATTCATAAAGATAACTTTATCAATTTAAATATTTTGATCTAATCATCATACTCATAAATAGGTGCAATACCTAGCCACCCTACTTACAGGAAAATCTTATCGATTTTAGGAACTGAAAAGTACGTAGTTTTTTTTAAGTTCATAGGTCAAGAACTTATTTACGATGTGTTAGGCTAGCGTATTCTATATTATTGCTAACAAGACTCACATAATGCTTAAACGATAAATTTGTAAACCACAAAAGTAAGTTGTCGTAATGACATGTCGTAAGCTAAAAGACCAATCATAAGTTTCTTTGTTGCCCTCAAACGACTGTCAATTGCCGATAGCGATCGTGAAGTTGATATCGAAACGTTCATAAATACGCAACGAATGGATATCAATGAAACACTTTTGTACAATAAAGAAATAGATGCAAAGGCCTTTAAAAATGTATGTAAAATTTACTTACTTATAAATTGTGTTTTATTAAAATAATTACATTTATTTACCTCTCGTTGTTCGAGATGTTATTTCATTTAAATAGATTGATTAATTGATAGAAATCTCAGAGTAGTTTAAGTTCTAAAAGATATGTCAAATTAAAACGAAGTTTACAAGGGTTATACACAAGTGTATACAATTTAAACGTTCGCTTTTATTAGAGACTATTTACAGCAACACAAAGAAATGAAGTCATCAAGATAAACTTTCCTGATCTGGCTGTTGGCGTTGGTAATATTATTTGGAAGCTTTTGTTTGACTGCAAGCGTAAAACATACAAAACAACATTACATAAGAAAGCACAATTGAAACAGATGACGCCACGATTTCCGAGCAAGTTCAAAAACTTTTTTTCAAAGTTGCTGGTGATAATTTGTCTTTCTTATTAACAAATAACGTAATTATTTGTACACTCTGGTGCATTGTGCGGCCAAAATATTTGCTTTCTGCGTTCACGGTTTAACAGCAAACACGTGTGATCGAGTTTTTTTTAAAAACCATTTTCGGTACTAACAGCATTCAATGAAAGCTTTTTTAAATCCCTTTCTTTTAGCTTTTGTGTTTGCGCAACAGTGTCGCTTTAACGTCTTTGAGCTTTTGTTTCATCTTATATTCAAATGTTTTTGTTTGGGTCCCATAATTGATGATTATTGTGAAAAGAACAATAGGAGATAGTTTTATTGTTTTGTTACACCAAATGTATTTTTTGCTTGGACCTTGAAACGCTTACTTAGACTTGTGTAATTTGAAATAATTCCAGTAGATTATAATATGCTCTCAATTATGATGGACACCTACAGGCCATTAAGTCTGGTCAACGGTTGAGCCACTTCCACTATTTTCGGTTTTAGGATGGGTGTCCGACCAAACTATTGTTTACGAGCTCTTCCGTATCAAGTATATTTTTTTTTAATCAGCCAGTATCAAATATTGCTATGTTAAAGTTTAAGCATTGGTCTTACGGAAGTATTTAGCGACGATGTCTCAATCCGCCCTGTGACCATTGAGGAAAGTTTGTTTTCTACATTCGGCCCTCAGAGGTGGCGACACGACGACGCGGACCAATTTACTCAGATCAATTGGCCACGAAGGCGTTACGACAATTCAATTATCACCCGGAATTCTCCTACTAGTATAATAATTGTGAGTTAATACAAATATCGTAAAGCATCACTTCAATTTACTGATTTACATAATAGGCAATATTGAAATATTGATCCGATTCAGCTTGCACGATAAACTGCATATAGGAGCGTTCCTTGTCAACTAGACGTGTTAACGAAGTTGATAGTAATTTTAATATAAATCAACGGCTGTAATTAAGAAGTGCATATCATTTTGTTGAATTTAATAATGATTTTTATTCAATTTATAACCATTTTCTTCATTGATACAAGTAAGCTGACCCTTATACCATTTATATACATACTAATAGCTACTACATAGTCCTAACAATGTCTTCCATCCGTCCATCCGTATCGTCGTCGGTTTGTGTGTCACCGCGCGCCGTCTTAACCCCGAATGCAAGTGGAGCGCGCACCGGCGGCGCCCGCGCAGCGCCAAACGAATCCGCCTGCAGTCTATAATATACTCTGGCACACTGGGAGCAGTCTGCTACCCACCATCACCATCCAGGCTTAGCTCGTGAGATGTCGGTATCTTTCGTCAATCGTCGTAGGATGGTGTGTCACTGCGCGCTGGCCGTCTTAACCCCGAATGCAAGTGGAGCGCGCACCGGCGCCCGCGCAACGCCAAATGAATACGCCTGCAGTCTATAATATACTCTGGCACACTGGGAGCAGTCTGCTACCCACCATCACCAATCACCATCCAGGCTTAGCTCATGAGATGTCGGTATCTTTCGTCAATCGTCGTTGGTTGGTGTGTCACTCACTGCGCGCCGTCTTAACCCCGAATGCAAGTGGAGCGCGCACCAGCGCCCGCGCAGCGCCAAACGAATCCGCCTGCAGCCTATAATATACTCTGGCACACTGGGAGCAGTCTGCTACCCACCATCACCAATCACCATCCATAGCTCGTGAGATGTCGGTGTCTTTCGTCGGTCGTCATCGGTTTGTGTGTCACTGCGCGCTGTCAAGTGAACAGACGAATCCGCCTTCGGTCTGCGCCTTTCACTGGTATACTAGGGGCAGTCTGCTACCCACCGTCATAGTCAGGCTGCCCTGGATTCCTGTTGGTGTCTTCGTCGGTCGTTGACGGTTTGTGTGTCACCGAGTGCCCCGTTTTAACCTTAAATCAAGTAGAGCGCGCACTAACCCGACGCCCACGCAGCAACACACGAATCCGCCTCCGGTCTGTAACTTACTTTGATACATTGCACTGGGAGAAAACTGCTGAAATGGAAAAATTATGTTAATAACTAACATCCGAAATCAGTGATAATGCATGACGAATGCTATGAGAGTTAAGGAAGCGAAATATCTAAGAGAATATGGGAGGATCGTAGCAAGGTGATAGCCTTCAGTAGACTTAATTCACCTAGGCCATATCACCTGGGTGAATTTAGAGGTAATTTTTTCCGAATCTTGATAAATACCTAGGTGATTATATCTGAGTCTGATTGCATAATTTGTGATTAATGGCGTTGTCATCAAAAGTCCCCGTTACTGTAGGATTCAATCAGTAAATTCAATAATTTTAAGCAACGTTTCGCGTAAGTACCTACTACATTGACTTGTGAGTGACACATTGCACCCGTTGTGCCACCAGTCCACCATTTGCCGAAAATGAGAGCGCGCTGATTGGCCACGAGTTGGCGGCAAAGCAGAGCGCGGCATCCATTATGCCGCCGCCACACTTGCCTTGCCGCTGGCCTTTGACTCGTCCAATCAATAACTAAAACTCTATGATGTTGGAAGACTTTACAACAAGTTTTTTTTCTTTTATTCGCTTTAAATTTAAAAAGTTAATATAAATTTAACAATAAATGAAAATTTAAGTGCCTTAATAATGCATTGACAAAATATAGCTTACTATGGTATTGATTCTGAGTCACCACTCAAATTCAACATCATTTTATTCATTAGAGACTGTCAATATAGACTGTAGCTATTGTTTTTTTTGCGCTTATCATTTTTAATGAAATAATCGCACATTCGTCAACCCTCCGGACACGGGGCAGGGAGGCGGTGAATCCTCATGGATACACTCACAGCTGGCTGTGAGGTTATGTCGGACTTTAACCGAATAAACACCGCCTGACATCAGCTGTTACCGGGAAGGTTATTCAGTTTATCTAAGGCGACCACGTCCCTGGAGGGCCGTGGCGCTGGGACAGCATTTGTCAATCTTAAAGAATTTAGACCAACAACGGTTCGCAAACCCGACGGGCGGGAGACTTTGTAATGAGAAGAACCGGTAAGTGCTAGTTTTATGAGCCTAAACTAATCAAATACCTACCAATAATTTGACCCAGCCTATTGGTTTGTATGTGTTTTCCGGCTGTAACGTTGCTACGTGCGCGCACTTTCATACAAACAGATAGGCTTTATGTGAGAGACAAATAAGTGGCGGAGACAAAAGGTGCTCGTGTTAGCGAGCACTGCAGCAAGTGTTAATAAATATTGAAAAGCTGACTCGAGGGTGCATTTTTAGCTTTGACGGCCATTGTGGCTGAGTGGTGTACGCACCGGTTTTCAAAGTGCCGCTATCTCTAGAGGTCCCGGTTCGATTCCTGGTCATGAAAATATAAAGAATACGAACTTTTCAATATTTCCTCGGGTCTGGGTGTACGTGGTTATACCCGTCGTTGTTTCCAATTTCCGTAACACTAGAGCTCAAGCTACTACAAGTTGGTATTGGAACAATGTATGTGATGGAGTCCAATATTTATTTATTTAAATTTAACTTAAAAGCATTAGCACTATTTTAACCGCTTCTGTGATCTAGCGGTTCACACCACCGATTTCAGACAAAGAGGTCCCGGGTTCGATTCCAGTGGGGGTACATATTATTGCATTCGGTTTGGTTGGTGGTGGTGGGATTTGTTTTGTTTGTTCTAAGTCCGCCTGGCTAGCTACCACCATCTTATCTAAGTCTGACGCCATAAGAAAAATGTTTTCAGCATTATTGTGTTCCGGCAGTTAGAGATAAGATAGCCAGTTCAGTGATTGAGGATTCCGGTAGTAGTGCGCTTCCATTTTCAGCCTTATCACCACTTAACATCAGGGGGCCAAGCCTGCTAACGTTAAGTGTCTAAATCGTGTCTCAATTGTAGTTCAGTTGTAGTGCTTTTTTAAACACTAGTTACAAGAATTATGACAGTATGATGTGATGTGAATGTAGTGTGTAGTGTGACCATCAATAGTATTGTGAAAAAAGTACATATTTCTTGTAACTAGTGTGGAAAAAAGCACTACAACTAAACTACAATCGAAACACGATTAAGACACGATTGACTTAACGTTAGCAGACTTGGCCCCCTGGTGAGATGAAGGCTAAGTGCTACACCGTAGTGGATAAAAAAAACTTAATCACAACGGTGTCATAATCATAAGGTATCAGCCCTGTCATAACATTGAAAAGGTTTTATTCAATGAACTTGCGGCCCAAGACCGTTACAAGTTCAGGACCAGTAAAGGATGGTCGGCAGAACAATGCCGGCATTGTACTGGCTGCGGACGGAAACTGCTTCTTTAGTCTCGTTCTTGTCCGGTGCCTCGCCTACATTAACACATTTACTTTGATGACCACCGTAGCCGAAAGGTCTATTTTTGAGATTTGCTTTAAGGCGATACTCGGAAAAATTAAATTATGCTAAAGCGAGATAGCAATGAGAAAACGACGCGCGCGGGAGCGAGACCGATTTTGCCGATTACGCAAAAAAAACACAAAATAACTTCGTATTCAAAAACTATAGCGATTTTAAAAAAATGCTTCTATACGATCCTAAATATTATTGGTGTCCACTAATTAAACCAATTTTCAATAGTATATGTATCCCCATTTAAGAATAATCTTGATATTTCTTATTTTTTAGAGGTATTTTCGAAAATAAAAAGTGTCGAGCCAAAATCATAAAATCGTGTTTCTGAAACTATACGATTCTAGATAAAGGTATGAAGAAATATATATCTTATTACCAGATTTATAACAACTCTAACCGTCCTATAGTTTTATATCAAAGAGTCCATACTTTTTCCGAGTAGCGCCTTAAGTTTTTAGTTTTATTGTCGAATGATCCGGATGAACTACAGCGCATGATCCAGGAACTCAGCGACCGACGCCTCTATCCAGTGTGGGCATTGTTTCCTCTACTCTTATACTTCCTCGTACACGGTAGAAGCTTGCGATCAACTTTATTTAATACTAGCTTTCCGCCCGCGGCTTCGCCCGCGTGGACTACACGACGTTATCCCGCGGGAATGTCACATTTTTCCGGGTTATAAAGTAGCCTATGTTCCTCTCCAGTCTACAAAGTATCAGTGTCCCAAATTTCAGACAAATCCGTTCAGCCGTTTTGGCGTGATTGAGTAACAAACATCCAAACACCCAAACATCCAAACATCTAAACTTTCACATTTATAATATTAGTAGGATTAGCGGATCCTCGCGGTTCCACCCGCATGGTACCCGTTCCCGTGGGAATATCGGGATCAAATATAGCCCATGTCACTCGGGAAGAATGTAGCTTTCTAATGGTGAAAGAGTTTTCTAAATCAGTCCAGTAGTTTCGGAGCCTATTCGATGCAAACAAACAAACAATCAAATCTTCCCTCTTTATAATATTAGTTAAATGAAACGGGACTACTCCAAAATTATTGTAATTCAGTCAGACTCAATTAACTTTTAAATTGTTGCTTAGCTAAACGTTAAGCGTATTATAACTATATTTATGCTTCCAAAAATCTTAAATCCTTTTTACTTTATAAGTAAAGGCCGTCCGCAATATTGTCGATGTGGAATTTGTTCCAGTGGGTTTAAAAAGACTGCCCATACCCATACACACACACTTTATTTTGTATATGTACTTACTTACCTTTCTTGGATTTAAAATCCAAATATTCTCCGTTTATTTATACAACATATCAAAATAAGTTAATTATAAAGTTCAGGCGTCAAAAGCTACATAGATAACATTGATAAACTTCATAAAATTAAGACTCTGTATATAAAATTAGCAAATGCTTCTGACAGAATTTCACATTAACAATATAGCCATATTTAGTAACAGTAGTCAAAACACGTAAACAGCCTCATTATTGGAAGAAGAACTAAAGCAGGCCACAGAAAGTAAAAAAAAACCGTCTCGACCTCAAATTATGATTTATAAGTCTCGCCGTGTGATCGGATTATCTCGCTATTTGTCGAACTGGCCCCGTGATTGAGTGACCAACACTTAGTCTTAATGAAGTGTAGCGTTGGTGTTTTTATTGGCGTGTTACACATACTATGTATGTATCATGTATGTTACGGTTTTTTGGGAGTGAGTCGCAATGGTTTAGGCAGTCATTGTAATTAAGCTTACCAATGTTGTAGAAGTAAGAAACAAATAAGTCACGGGGTTCCAATTCCATGTGTTTTCTATATTTTCTCGGGTCTCGGTGTATGTGGTGACCCAACGTTGTTTTTCGTTGCCATAACAATTAGGATTGGAGCAATGAACTTACCTATTATATGTGTAAGCGTCTTATTTATGAATTATAAGTTTTCGGAGATTTTTATTTTTTCTTACTGTCATGATCATTTCCAGATCAATCAAATTCTCACAACCGCCCTGAGACTTTGAGACCCGGCGTGCGCGCTGCCCGACCCAGTTAACGCATAATTAACAGTTCGGTTAGACACCTCCGCTTAACTACGAGCTTGCCTGATTAGAGGGCTCCTTAATTCGATAGTTAAGGGTTTTTGAAGTATACTTCGAAAAAGATTAAGGTACTTATCTTTTTACAAATGTTTAAGTCCTCAACCAAGTGTTCCCTTACAGAATGGTACACGCAGTGCCACAAATATACCTAGAGAGATGGAGAAGCATCGCAAAAGCCAATACCGAGTTTTGAATTTTTTTAACGAATGTAAAATTAGAGCTACAATCACGGGACAACACTTGAAATCACGAATCGTAACTAGGGTGGCAACTTGGATCCGCCAGAGTATGGTAGTTCAACGGTTCTCGCGATGGTTTTATACTTAAGATAGTGTTTAAAAATATTATAAATGGGAAAGTGTGTTTGTTTGTCTGTTTGTCCGTCTTTCACGTGGAAACGGAGCAACGGGTTGTCGTGATTTTTGGGATGGAAGTAGTTTGGGAGCCGGAGAGTGACATAGGCTACTTTTTATCCTGGAAAGATATCACATTTCCGCGGGATAACGCCATGTACTTCACGCGGGCGAAGGATAGTAGGTTTGAAACCAAACGAAACTTTTTTATTGCAGACAAAACATTATAAATATAAGCAAGTAGTATAAATACTTAGATGTTGATTGACTTTATTATATAGGGTAATTTTTTTATCAGTGCACAAATTTTTAAGATCGACTCAGAATCTGTAGGTGAATAACTTTCTCCTAGAAACATTGGTCGAAATATGACAAAAAAAAAATCGACTCTTCATACAAATCGGACAAATCGATCACGTGATTGATTTAGTATGGGAAGTCCAAAAATTTTTGTCGTCTTTCGACCCATGTTTCTGGGAGAAAGTTGTTCACTTACCAATTCTGAGTCGATCTTAAAAATTTGTGCACTGATTAAAAAAAATCCTGTTTAAAAAGGGAGATATGTAATAAAAGTGACTTCGCGCTAAGGTACTTCAATCTAACGAGATGAGATCTCTTGAGGAAATTGTAGTAGTATTGGATTGAGTTTTATGTCAAATGGTGAAAAGTAGGACTTTCTTGCAAGACAATAAGGTTCACGGTAGGTAACTCAATAGTTGGTTATTGGAATTTGCTTTAAGAGTAAAGGGGTTGTTCATACTCATACTAAATACTTTGGCATAGATTATATTTATAGAATTCCTCTGCTTTAACTATAACTCGAAATGAAACAACGTCAGTAAATCCTTCAATTACTTTTAAATAAAGCCGACGCCGACGACTGTATTTTTCAATTTACTTATAAAAAAAATCTATTGTGCTGCCATCTATTATTTGGGGCACGCACCTTGCGTTTGCGCAAGGAACTGTTGAGACACCACAATGGATCAATGGGAGATGATTGGTCACACCTGATGGAGATATTGCTACTGAATGCTGCGCAAGGGGCGGCGATTTTTTTACACCAATTTGGGCACTTAAGGACAAGTTTTGACAGTAATGTCACAATTGCTGGTTGTTGCCAATGTTCTGCGTGCGTTTTCGACACGAATACACTATTGTTTGCTAGTTCAGTTTATCGTCTAAAATAACATATTTGAAAGATAAAAATAAAGATAAAAATATTCTTTATTCACTTAGACAGAATAAATATGTACTTATGAATCGTCAATATTTTCCTTGCACACTTCAATTTATTTGATAATGATACGACCGATTTTGAATAAATAAACACTACCTGCTTAAAAATACATTTGAAAACATTTTTCTTACTGACTGTATCTCATATCATTTGATTTGTTTTGGGATTCGTTTATGAGTGGTATTCGATAGGAATAAAACATTTATTGCGATAATAAACGAATACCATTGGTATTAGTTTTTGGTATTAGAAAGGAATAGATCGAAAAATAGTAGAATACGGTGTTTACTCTCTTAAGTTGCTATCCCTACAAGAATTTGAAAGGACTTAAATGCAGCGATTTTTTTGTTTTTTGGTAAGTATCAGAAAGTAGAAGGCATTCGTACCTGAAAACGAAGCTTAATACTTATAAAATCCATATAAGAGAATGAACTGAAATAACGGAAAGTCATAATTTTTATTAATAATAATAAGGTAAGTATATAGATGTGAAATTAAATGGTCTTAAAGGTAATAAAAGCTACAACTGGAACATAAACCAAGTTTTTTCTGAAATTCATAGCCCAATAGATCCGAAAGATCAATACTGCAAAAAGCTACAAAATGTATGATTCACTTCTGTGAAGGTTTCTGTGAATTCACCTGCCTTCCCCTTAACCGCCCAGAAGCGCCCCGTCGCGACATAAAGACAAAAGCACAATCGCAGACCAAAATATTTACCTCCAAATAGCTACTGCCTGCCATAAAAAGCACTGGCTCCTATCTTAGATTTACAACCTGTCTCAATTAGACACAGTACCTGTCTTGTACAAAATGTAAGAACAATACCTTCAGAAGCGACCATTGTAATTTTCATAATAGTTGGAACTAAACAAGTTTTGGTTTCGGAGAATGTATTTTTATTTTATTTTTAAAGCTCTGATGCTTTTGGATGGAAATAAATCTGAGTTGTATGAAAAGCGAAACTGATTGGGTGTGAATTCCTGTATCTTTGCTGTTTGAATACCGATGCCTATTCGTAAAGATCATGGTGGCCCTTTACAATTTGTGTAGTATAACATACATAACTTTGTTGTAGTACCTAATTGATCGATGTCAAATAACCTAAAATTCACAGATAAGTATTATTGAACTCGACTGAACAAAGATTTGATTAGGGGATGTTTGTGCGAACTTGGTACGAACAACTTTTACTATAGGTCAGCTACGAAATCGTGAAAGAAAAATATCAGCTGTTCCATAGAAAAGTAAAACATCGACTCAACTAAAATATATGGATGGGCCGATAGTAAAAATTATCAGATTGATAATACTTTCATCCCCTTAAATGTTTGTACAAAAAAAAAATAAGTGGTGTATAAAACTAAGACTCAGAATAATTAAGATTTTGGAGGCGTGTGGACTATAAACTTATAATTTATTGTTCTTGTATTTCAATATTCTTATGAGCCTGAATTAATCCAGTCAATTTATGTTCAAAAGGGCCCCTGGTGGGAAAGTTTTGGGGTAGTTCTGATTTCTTCCATTCTATATGTATTTTGGGGTGCTGAATCCGATTCTGAGATTTGCTGACAAAATTTCGTAACGAAAGAACTGGGATATGTTTATCCAATAACAGTATTTTACATACAATTTCAGTGAACGGATCGCTAACGCTAAGTCTAAAGTGAAACTTATATAACTTACTAGCGGCCGCCCGCGGTTTCACCCGCGTGGTTCCCGTTCCCGTGGGAATATATCGGGATAAAAAGTACATATAAACCTTCCTCTTGAATCACTCTATCTATTAAAAAAAAACGCATCAAAATCCGTTGCGTAGTTTCAAAGATTTAAGCATACAAAGGGACATAGGGAAAGAGAAAGCGACTTTGTTTTATACTATGTAGTGATATTGCTTACTTTCGGGGTTTTCACGATGCGCTTAGGGGAGATGCGTCCCGGCATCCTTGAGGCAATTATTTGTTGTGTCTGGCCGCTGCTATCAGATTTTCCGCATACTGTACAAGCATCTAGCTTTTCTCCCGCCGTATCAACATGTTACGCACGGCTTTTTAGTAATAAACACAGTAATAAATGTGTGAATATGAGAATCACATGAGAATCTTGTTCATCTTGTTGTGTGCAAAGAGTTTTTATTTTTTTTTTGCGTTTGATTTGGTTTGTATTGTATTGTAAAAAAGTTCGTCCTTTTGGACAGGCGAAGACATCAAGCCATACTGCCAACTGGAGAGTGCAGTACTAACACTTTTTTGTGGCACTGTGGCTGTCTTCCGTCTCACCTACACTGATGATGATTTATATTTTTAATTGCCTACGTAATTCATTTATTCTTTTTTCCTTTTTGTGTTGTGTTAGCTTCTTTTTTTTTATTCTTTTTTTTATTTTTTTATTTTGATTTTTATACATGTGTTTGTATTTTTGTATGTTGGTGTCGCACCGGATAGGCTCCCCCAGAATACCAGCGTTGCGGCGGTAAATTTCTTTTTTTGCTGTCGCAACATTATGCTGAGGTGGGGGCCTAGTTGGCTACACACATACTATTCTGTATTTCTTATTTCTTATTCTGTATATTTTTTTTGTTTGTGTGTGTCAATAAATTATTCTTATTCTTATTCTTATTCTTATTCTTATTTTAAGATTTTAATATAAAATAAAGTTTTGGAATAATATGCCAATTTTCAACTTGCAACTAAGACCGAACGGTTCTTCTAAAAAATAAACTAAATAGTGATATTTGTAGAGAATTTAAGGTATTTTTATTTCTGTGAACCGCCCATTGACTACAAGTTAATAGTTTCCGATTTTTAAGCAAAAAACCGGATAAAAACAGAAATTTTTCACTTTTTTGGGATTTTCTCAATGTTGCGTCAAGAAATTTTGTCAACAAACTTCAGATTCGGATTCAGCACCCCAAAATACATTTAGAATGGAAGAAATTAGAACTACCCCAAAACTTTCCTAGCAAAAACACAATATGACTAAACTAAATACCTATTCATACATATTACGAGTAATATCCCCACCAATAAAAGAAGTATTGATACTTATTTTTAGTATCTTCTCCTCCCCTGCCCTAGTCGAAGCTTCGAAATATACATACCGACAGTGCTTTTGTGCTTTTTGAAGGTTTTGGAGAATCTTTCATGCGTAGCGCCATCTCTCTGTAGGTATAGAGTAAAAAGTGTGGAAAAACCACATGCTTTGTGTGAACCTGTGTGCTTTGAACGCACAGCGGCGGGCCGTGGTTGCATATCTGGAGCAGTATCATAGATGGCGTTGAATAAGTTTGTAATTTTGATAGATGGCAGTAGTGTATGCTCAATTCGTGATTTTCAGTAGCTGTGATTAAAAATAAAATAAGTGTAGGCTAAGCATAATAATAATACATGCAGACTTTTTCAGCTTTGCTACAATTCTCAAAGAAAAATAGTAAGTATCCAATCTGTCAATAATAAATTAAACTCGACTAAAACTTTGTGTAAATATTAAATAACCAAAGTTTATAGAAAAAGTAATTAAGAAAATTAAACCGATTTAAAGAAGTACCTGTCATCTGAAAAGGAACAAATAGGTAATATGTTTATAGTTCCTCTACGTTTTTGAAGTCAGCGCCTTCTTAACCGACTTCAAAAAGAAGGAGGCTATCGACCTTTAAGTAAGTATGTGATTTAGTTGGAATTGTATAATATTTGCGTATTATTTATATTAGAGTATTTAGGCTTCCAAGCACGTGTGCTAATTTCGTATGTAGTATTCGTAGTCGTGTTAGTATGTAGGTATGTTTGTCCACGAATTTCTCGAAAACGATTAAAAGTCATATCGAGATGATTGTGTTTGCTGATGTTTCATCAAAGTCGGTAGTTTTTTAGATTCCATTATGTCTATATTTCATCATGATTTTTAGTGTCGATTGGACCATTACTTAAGATACCCTTGTATCTTTATGGTCCAATCGACACTAAAAATCAAGATATAAAAAAGTAATTGAACCGACTTCAAAAAGTACCTGTCGACTGAAAAGGAAAAATAATATCTTCCAGCTATCTGGCAGAATCTCGATGCTCCGAAACTTATTTGGCATAACACTTTTTTTTCATTTCCGTATATTGTATTTGATTTTTACGAATGTGGGGTCTGCAACTACTTATCTGTTTCTTTCATATTGGATATTATTCAAATAAGTTTTTTTTTGCTATATAAAAAGCGTAGATGCATCTGTACTGTTTCCCCAAAGGACAATACCATGTGCCATAACTAAGGCGTGAGTATGCATTTATTATATGTCGCTAAAGCGGTTTCTATGTTTGTCGTATTTTTTATTTCTCTTAATGCATAAACAACACTTGGCATATGTTTCTTTTTACGAATAGTAAGTTGTTAGGCAGAAAACACATAAATCATAATTTTTGACTGCCGCATTAAATAGAAGTCTGTAAAATTGACTTCCTTATTCAGAACATCAAGGAAAACTTCAATCATACAGTGTTACAATAGCCCCCTCAAATATACCAATTTCAATCCATTATATTACTTATAATACTTACCAAATTAAAATTACTCATATTTCCTTTTCCATAAAAACAGGTTATATACCATACCGCCATAACATTCGCAGTTCCGTTACGATTCGCAAACTGATAACATTCACGTTCCCATAGATTATAAAATAAACCATTGTTCATGGGATTTACAGAGTGTTAACTCATAATAAAAGATTAATAACTGCGTAGTTCCGGAGTTGCCGCCAAAAATAACACTGTGCGTGATTGATGGCATGCAAACTTTTTGCAAGATAAACTGACTGAGATAGTTTAATTTTTTTAGTACTTAGTATTTGGTTTTGTTCACTCTCCGTCAAAAAATGTAAAACAAAAGCCGGAGATAATTAACTAACACATTGATGTTACAGAGTTCAAATGTTCATTATAACAAAAACATTGATTTTCTTTGAGTATAATATTATTTATTATTTATTTAGGTAAAGTGTGCCGTGCCGTGTAGTGCCGGCACATAAATAGAATAGCACTACCCCCTCTCTTCCCGTGGGTGTCGTAAGAGGCGACTAAGGGAAAACTGCCATCAGGAGATGGGCAGCAGCGTCTCCAGTTACAAAAGGCCAATACTGCGATCGCCAACCCGCCTGCCAAGCGTGGCGATTATGGCACAACCCCCCTTAAAATGACAACACAACCAACAAATCGGCCCCCAGTCCCCGGCGGCCCCGCTATTCCTAGCTACGGTAGCGGCTATGGTAACGGCGGGGCAGGGGGTGCTAAGAATCTCCGGGTAGGCTCCGGCTACCAACACCGACGACTCGACCTGGCAACCTACAACACGCGCACATTGAGGCTTGACGCGAAGCTCGTAGAGTTGGAAGAGGCAATAAGTAAGTTACATTGGGATATCATTGGGTTATCTGAAGTCCGAAGAGAGGGGGAGGACTCGATAACCCTGCAATCCGGTAACTTACTATACCACCGGGAGGGCGACCAACAGTCCATTGGTGGTGTCGGGTTCATCGTCCATAAATCCCTTGTCAACAACGTGACCACCATCGGAAGTGTGTCGAGCAGGGTAGCGTACCTGATACTCAGATTATCGAAACGATATTCGCTGAATGTTATCCAGGTCTACGCTCTGACCTCGACACACGACGATGACGAAGTGGAGGCTATGTATGAGGAGATCTCTAAAGCCATGCATAGCTATAAAACCCACTACACGGTTGTGATGGGGGATTTCAATGCAAAGTTGGGGCAACGTTGCGGTGATGAGCTGAGAGTGGGGCAATTTGGATTTGGGCAACGGAACGATAGAGGCCAGATGCTGGCAGACTTTATGGAGAGGGAGAACCTCTATATGATGAACTCCTTCTTTAGGAAGCCCGTAAGCCGCAAATGGACCTGGATCAGTGCGGACGGTAAAGTCAAAAACGATATCGATTTTATCATGTCGACGAAGAAGCACATATTCAATGATGTCAGTGTGATCAACGCTGTTAAGACAGGAAGCGATCACCGTATGGTAAGAGGCACATTGAATATCGATGTCAAGCTCGAAAGATCGCGACTGATAAAATCCACGCTCCGACCAATACCAGCTCAAATTCAAAACCCCGAGTGCTTTCAGCTCGAGCTTCAAAACCGCTTCGAAGCCCTTGAGAACAGCATAGACGTGGACGATCTATACAACATGGTGGTGGATACTGTCCGCACGGTAGGGTCTAAGTACTATAAAACCCGCCGTCCCAAATTGAAGAAACTCTCCAGTCAGACTCTCCTACTCATGGATCAGAGACACGAAATGAAGCTGCAGAACTCAGCGGATGCCCATCGTTATCGGCAGCTCAATAGACAGATATCTAAGTCCTTGACGCGCGACCTTCGCCAATTTAATACCGAGCGTATTAAAGAAGCCATTGAGCGGAACAAAGGCTCCAAAGTGTTCGCGAGAGATAGACAATCGGGCAAAGTCAATTGACGAGGCTGAAAACTGGGGAAGGTAGCATCGTTTCGTCAACACCTGAAATCCTGAGGGAGATTGAGAGTTTCTATGGACAGCTATATTCCACGCAAACACCTGTTGAAAGCAAGGCTAAAGACCCTAGAGCCAAGCTTACCCGACACTATACCGAAGATATCCCGGACGTCAGCCTGTACGAGATTAGAATGGCTCTCAAGCAGCTCAAAAACAACAAGGCGGCGGGTGATGACGGAATCACAACAGAACTTCTGAGAGCGGGCGGTAAGCCGATACTTAAGGTCCTCCAGAAGCTCTTCAACTCTGTCATCCTCGAGGGCAAAACGCCAAAGGCATGGGGCAGAAGCGATGTGATGCTGTTTTTCAAGAAGGGTGATAAAACTCTCTTGAAGAATTATAGACCCATCTCGCTTCTGAGCCATATCTATAAGTTGTTTTCGAGAGTCATTACGAATCGTCTCGCTCGCAGGTTCGACGACTTCCAACCTCCCGAACAAGCCGGGTTCCGGAAAGGCTACAGTACCATAGACCACATTCATACGCTGCGGCAAGTTATACAGAAGACCGAAGAGTATAACTTGCCACTTTGCTTGGCGTTCGTGGACTATGAGAAAGCCTTTGATTCGATCGAGACCTGGGCCGTGGTGCAGTCTCTCCAGAGGTGCCAAATAGACTACAGGTATATCGAGGTGCTGAGGTACTTATACGAAAACGCCACCATGTCGGTCCGATTACAGAACCAGAGCTCTAATCCTATCCAACTACAGCGAGGTGTGAGACAGGGAGATGTCATCTCTCCCAAACTGTTCACAGCTGCGTTGGAGGATATTTTTAAGCTGCTGGACTGGAAAGGATGCGGCATCAACATCAATGGCGAGTACCTAACACATCTACGGTTTGCCGATGATGTAGTTCTTATGGCTGAGACCTTGGAAGACCTGAACACAATGCTCGAAGATCTCGGTAATGCTTCGCAAAGAGTGGGTCTTAAGATGAACATGGACAAGACGAAAATCATGTTCAATTCCCATGTTGCACCCGCTCCAGTTAATGTTGGGAACATTACACTCGAAGTTGTTGACCACTATGTTTACCTAGGACAGACGGTCCAGTTAGGTAAGTCCAACTTTGAGAAAGAGATCTTTCGTCGAATCCAGCTCGGATGGGCAGCGTTTGGGAAGCTCCGACATATATTCGCGTCCGAAATACCTCAATGTCTCAAGACGAAAGTCTTTGACTAGTGTGTGTTGCCAGTAATGACCTATGGAAGTGAGACGTGGTCTTTTACTATGGGTCTCATAAGAAGGCTCAAAGTCACCCAGCGAGCAATGGAGAGAGCGATGCTTGGTATTTCCCTGCTCGATCGAATCAGAAATGATGAAATCCGCAGGAGAACTAAAACAACCGACATCGCTCGAAGGATTGCATCATTAAAGTGGCAGTGGGCGGGACACATAGCGCGGAGAACCGATGGCCGTTGGGGCGGAAAGGTTCTTGAATGGCGACCGCGTGCCGGACGACGTTCCGTGGGCAGGCCCCCTACAAGGTGGACCGACGATCTGGTCAAGGTCGCGGGAAGCCGCTGGATGCGGGCAGCGCAGGACCGATCGTTGTGGAGATCCTTGGGGGAGGCCTATGCCCAGCAGTGGGCGTCGTTCGGCTGACATGATGATAGGTAAAGTGTTCATTTCTAAATACGATACAAAATGGTTCGGATTTTCTCTGTACTACGATATTGCTATTGAAAATCTTTTAGGCGTTTTGTACTCGTTCCGGTAGTCATATTTGTCAGCCCTTCTAGTCTTAGTACTTATTTGTAATTATATTAGGTATTTTATATTATTTTTAATCCATTAACATAATTTAATCCAGCAGTGGGCGTCGTTCGGCTGACATGATGATGATGATGATGAACATAACAACTGAATATCGTTAAGTGATGGGTACTTAGAAAGCATTTCTAGAATCCTTCAGTAATACAGTTTTTACACAGCTATCGCATCACTTGTTTCCAATAATGATAGTATTTACACATGAATAGCAATCAGTACGTTTTACTAGTTACAACTTATAATGAATCGCATTAAATTAGACAAAATTCCTGAACATTCGCTCTGTAACGAAGCATTTCGATAGCGATTCGAGATATTCCGCTCAAAGACATACGAAAGTGGTCCGTGCTGTGGAATGCAAATGTCACCATTACCTACTTATTTCAATGTTACGTGCTTATTTATTTGGCAAGCTAAATATGCGGTGACATTCCTTGAAAAAGTTTGATTGTTGTTTGACCACAGACACACTGACGGAAATTTTCATTTTTTTTTCTTTCTTTAATTCCATTTTTTCCTTTGAATGTTGTGAGTGGTTTTGTGGAGACAGTTCCTAGTGTTCCTACTGTATAGCTAGGTAAACAGGGGACCAAGTCTGCTAACGTTAAGTCACAATCGTGTCTCAATCGTGCTTCAATTGTAGTTCAGTTGTAGTGCTTTTTTACCCGACTACGGCAAAGCAAAAAAAAGGAGGGTTATGAGTTTGACCGGTATGTATGTATGTATGTATGTTTGTATGTATGTCGGAGCTTCCCAAACACTGCCTATCCGAGCTGAATTCGTCGAGAGATCTCTGTCTCGGAGTTGGACTTACTAACTGGACCGTTTGCCCTAGGTAAACAAAGTGGTCAACAACTTCGAGCGTAATGTTCCCAACGACTGGAGCGGGTGAAACATCGGTATTGGATATGATTTTCGTCTTATCCATGTTCATATTCTTTAGACCCGCTCTTTGAGAAGCATTACTGAGACTTCGAGCATTGTGTTCAGGTCTTCCAAGGTCTCAGCCATAAGAACTACATCATCGGCAAACCGTATGTGTGTTAGGTGCTCGCCATTGATGTAGATGCCGCATCCTTTCCAATCTAGAAGCTTAAAAATATCCTCCAACGCAGTTGTGAACAGTTTCGGACAGATGACGACGTCTCCCTGTCTCAGACCTCGCTGTAGTTGGATAGGATTACAGCTCTGGTTCTGTAATCGGATTGACATGGTGGCGTTTTGGTATAAGTACCTGAGCACATAGATGTACCTGTGGTCTACTTGGCACCTCTGTAGAGACTGCAGCACCGCCCAGCTCTCAATAGAATCAAAGGCTTTCTCGTAGCCCTCTTCGGTTTTCTGTATAACTAGCTGCAGCGTATGAATGTGGTCTTTGGTGCTATTAGCCTTTCCAGAACCCGGCTTGTTCGGGAGGTTGGAAGTCGTCGAACCTCTTATAGATATAGCTCAGAAACGTGATGGGTCTGTAGTTCTTCAAAAGAGTCCTATCACCTTTCTTGAAAAACGCTTCTGCCTCATGCCTTCGGCGTTTTGCCCTCGAGGATGATTGAATTGAAAAGCTTTAAGTATCGGCTTTCCGCCCGCTCTCAGAAGCCCGCCCGCCGCCTTGTTGTTTTTAAGCTGCTTGAGAGCCATTGTTTTAAATTTGAGCCGGTATTGGTCGGAGCGTGGATATTATCAGCCGCGCTCTTTAAAGCTTAACATTGATATTCAATGTGCCTCTGACCATACGGTGATCGCTTACTGTCTTAACAGCGGTGATCACACTGACATCATTGAGGATGTGCTTCTTGGTCGACATGTTAAATCGATCTCGTTATTGACTGTACCGTCCGGGCTGATCCAGGTCCATTTGCCGGTTACGGGCTTCCTGAAGAAGGAGTTCATCATAAAGAGGTTCTCCGTCTCAATGAAGTCTGCCAACATCCGGCCGCTATCGTTCTATTGCCCAAATCCAAATTGCCCCACTCTCAACTCATCACTGCAACGTTGCCCCAACTTAACATTGAAATCTCCCATCACAACCGTGTAGTGGGTTTTATAGCTATGCATGGGTTTCGAAACCTTCTCATACATAGACTCCACTTCGTCATCGCCATGTGTCGAGGTCGGAGCGTATACATTTAGCGAATACCGTTTCGATATTCTGAGTATCGGGTACGCTACCCGGCTCGACACGCTTCCGATGGTGATCACGTTGTTGACTAGGGACTTGTGGAATGTGGACAACACCTAGGGACTGTTGTTCGCCCTCCCGGTGGTAAAGTAAGTTACCGGATTGCAGGATAATAAAGTTCTCTTCGGACTTCAGATAAATAAATAAATAAATAATAATAATATAATAATCCAATGATGTCCCAGTGTAACTTACTAAACCTCTTCCAACTCTATGAGCTTCGAAAGTCGTCTGTGTTGGTAGCCTGGTCTTATCCGGGGATGATTTAGTGTAAAACCCTTGGGGGGGGGGGGGGGGGGGGGTTGCCATAATCGCCACGCTTGGCCTGCCAAGTGTTGGCGATCGCAGTATGTCCTGCTGTTCGCGAAGCCTATTGGGCTTCTATATTCTAGGGAAAAAATTAAGTTCAAAAACTAAAACCCGACTACTGAAAAATCACGCTCTAAAAAGTATGAAACAAGAAAATATTCTCATCTGAAATTGCCGTGGTCGTATGCCACTTTTCCCTAGAATGAAAATATTGTTTTGTTATATTATATAGTCGTGAGCATACGACCACGGCAATTTCAGATGAGAATATTTTCTTGTTTCATACTTTTTAGAGCGTGATTTTTCAGTAGTCGGGTTTTAGTTTTTGAACTTAATTTTTATTTACATTATTTTGGGGTCATAATTTTGCGCTGTGTAGTGCCGGCACATAAAAATAATAGCACTACCCCCTTTCTTCTCGAGGATGTCGTAAGAGGCGACAGAGGGAAAACTGCCATCAAGAGAGGGGCAGCAGCGTCTCCATGTCACAGCAGGACATACTTTTTTTTTTGTTTATAGTGAGGGCAGATACAGTCTTTTCGTATACCGCTAACGGTATGTTGGACTCAGGCAGACAAGGTCTGTCTCTCGCCGCGCTCGGCCCTCCCGCCAAGCCCAATAGGCTTCGCGAACAGCAGGACATACAGCGATCGCCAACCCCCCCCCCCCCCCCCCCCCCCCCCAAAGGGTTTTACACCAAATCAATCAGCCCCCAGTCCACGGCGGCCCCGCTATTCCTATCTACTAGCGGCTATGGTAACGGCGGGGCAGGGGGTGCTGAGAATCCCCGGGTAAGACCAGGCTACCAACACAGACGACTTGACCTGGCAACCTACAACACGAGCATATTGCGGACTGTCTCGAAGCCCATAGAGTTGGAAGAGGTTTAGTAAGTTACACTGGGACATCATTGGATTATCTGAAGTCCGAAGAGAACTTGCTTATCCTGCAATCCGGTAACTTACTTTACCACCGGGAGGGCGACCAACAATCCCTAGGTGTTGTCCACATTCCACAAGTCCCTAGTCAACAACGTGATCACCATCGGAAGCGTGTCGAGCCGGGTAGCGTACCCGATACTCAGAATATCGAAACGGTATTCGCTAAATGTATACGCTCCGACCTCGACACATGGCGATGACGAAGTGGAGTCTATGTATGAGGAGGTTTCGAAACCCATGCATAGCTATAAAACCCACTACACGGTTGTGATGGGAGATTTCAATGCTAAGTTGGGGCAACGTTGCAGTGATGAGTTAAGAGTGGGGCAATTTGGATTTGGGCAATGGAACGATAGCGGCCAGATGTTGGCAGACTTCATGGAGACGGAGAACCTCTTTATGATGAACTCCTTCTTCAGGAAGCCCGTAACCGGCAAATGGACCTGGATCAGCCCGGACGGTACAGTCAATAACGAGATCGATTTAACATGTCGACCAAGAAGCACATCCTCAATGATGTCAGTGTGATCACCGCTGTTAAGACAGTAAGCGATCACCGTATGGTCAGAGGCACATTGAATATCAATGTTAAGCTTGAAAGATCGCGGTTGATAAAATCCACGCTCCGACCAATACCGGCTCAAATTAAAAAAAATGGCTCTCAAGCAGCTTAAAAACAACAAGGCGGCGGGCGGGCTTCTAAGAGCGGGCGAAAAGCCGATACTTAAAGCTTTTCAATTCAATCATCCTCGAGGGCAAAACGCCAAAGGCATGGGGCAGAAGCGTTTTTCAAGATGGGTGATGGACTCTTTTGAAGAACCACACACCCATCACGTTTCTGAGCTATATCTATAAGATGTTCGACGACTTCCAACCTCCCGAACAAGCCGGGTTGTGGAAAGGCTAATAGCACCAAAGAACACATTCATACGCTGCTGCTACTTATACAGAAAACCGAACTTTTGATACTATTGAGAGCTGGGCGGTGCTGCAGTCTCTCCAGAGGTGCCAAGTAGACCACAGGTACATCTATGTGCTCAGGTACTTATACCAAAACGCCACCATGTCAATCCGATTACAGAACCTGAGCTGTAATCCTATCCAACTACAGCGAGGTGTGAGACAGGGAGACGTCGTCATCTGTCCGAAACTGTTCACAACTGCGTTGGCGGATATTTTTAAGCTTCTAGATTGAAAAGGATGCGGCATCAACATCAATGGCGAGCACCTAACACACATACGGTTTGCCGATGATGTAGTTCTTATGGCTGAGACCTTGGAAGACCTGAACTTAATGCTCGAAGATCTCAGTAATGCTTCTCAAAGAGCTAAAGATGAACATGGATAAGACGAAAATCATATCCAATACCCATGTTTCACCCGCTCCAGTCGTTGGGAACATTACGCTCGAAGTTGTTGACCACTTTGTTTACCTAGGGCAAACGGTCCAGTTAGTAAGTCCAACTCCGAGAAAGAGATCTCGCGACGAATTCAGCTCGGATAGGCAGTGTTCGGGAAGCTCCGGTATATATTCGCGTCCGAAATACCTCCATGTCTCAAGACGAAAGTCTTTGACCAGTGTGTGTTGCCAGTCATTACTGGCTTACTGGCCTATGGAAGTGAGACGTGGTCTTTTACTATGGGTCTCAAAAGAAGGCTCAAAGTCACCTAGCGAGCAATGGAGAGAGCGATGCTTGATATTTCCTTGCTCGATCGAATCAGAAACGATGAGATCTACAGGCGAACTAAAACCACCGACATCGCTCGAAGGATTGTACCGTTGAAGTGGCAGTGGGTGGAACATATAGCGCGGAGAAACGATGGCCGTTGAGGCGGAAAGGTTCTCGAATAGCGATCGCGTACCGGTTCCGTGGGCAGGCCCCCTACAAGGTGGACCGACGATCTGTTCAAAGTCGCGAGAAGCCGCAGGATGCGGGCAGCGCATGATCGATTGTTGTGAAGTTCCTTGGGGGAGGGATATGCCCAGCAGTGGGCGTCGTTCGGCGATATGATGATGATGAATTTCGTGATAAAGTCAAAATTCGATTTATGCAAGCAAAGCCGCAAGCAACAACTAATAAAATATATATTTTTGAAACGAGCTCACCAAGAGCTTTCATTTGATACCAAACACGATATTCTTCTCAAAAAAAAGTTTTTTAGTTCACAACTTTATGTCGTCTAGAGGGCGCCACATTCAATTTCATGTGACGTGACATAGCCTATAACCAGCAGACAATCAAGACGCTTCCAACGATACCTCAATTGTGAATATATGATCAGCAGTTTAGAACTTATGCGGGAACAGATGAACATACATACAAACATACATACATACATACATACCGGTCAAACTCATAACCCTCCTTTTTTTTGCTTTGCCGTAGTCGGGTAAAAAGTGGCATACGACCACGGCAATTTCAGATGAGAATATTTTCTTGTTTCATACTTTTTAGAGAGTGATTTTTCAGTAGTCGGGTTTTAGTTTTTGAACTTAATTTTTTACACAATATTTACAAGATATATGTACTTTTTTCACAATACTATTGATGGTCACACCACCCAATACATTCACATCACATCATACTGTCCTAATTCTTGTAACTAGTGTTTAAAAAATCACTACCACTGAACTAAAATTGAAACACGATTGAGATACGATTGTGACTTAACCCCCAGGTATAACTATATAGGCCTGCTATTCAAACATTAGCTATTGTTTCAATTAATTCACTTTCTTGGACGTAGTACCTTTGCTCTCGTTGGTGGAGTATCTTCCAAATTTCGCCATCACATAAGTTGTGAAATCGTATACTCTCGTATACTTTCTCAAATCGTCTTCTTAACTCCAACGATGTCTTGTTCTTTACATGCATCTCCTATCGGAGGTCGGGCAACATCATGGCTATCATGACTTGTAAAGCCGCTGCCTGAAAGAGGGATGTACTAAGTACTATCATATGGCCAAAACCCAAACCATACCCGCAGATTTCTCCGCATCTTTTATTATGCGATAACTATTGAATAATAGAAAATAATTTCTATGAATCGCTAGATATTATTTATCTAGCAGCAGTACTTTACAAAGTATGTAATCTTTTATGTTCCTGTTAATGAACTCTTGGTTGCTAAGGCGAAGTAGTCACGAAGACATGTGGTGAACTGTATATTGATTTCCAAACAGTGAAGGGCTCATGGGTTAAGAGTTAATACACGAGTTAACAGCACTGGTGTGGTGGCCGCCCATGTCTTCCTTTGCGTGGAAATCGGCCTTATTTTTGAGACGTAAAATACTACCAAACCCGTATTTATATACTTACTTTTTAAGTATGCGCTCCCACAAATAATATTTGACCGACTTTAATTTAAGACCAACTACTGTAAATTTTTCATGGGACCAAATTGAAACTTTAGTCTATCAGATAAAAAAAGAACTATCAGAATCGGTTCACAATTGGCGGAGATATCGTGGAACATACATAAAAAAAAATCAGACGACTTGAGAACCTCCTCCTTTTTTGAAGTCGGTAAAAATATAGCTCATGCCACAGGACAGGTTTGGTAGTTTTCAAGATCAAATCCAATTTACGAGTTTACAATTGTAATATTGATATAACTTACTGCCTCATTAGTAAAGAAAGATATAATTAATGGCCTGAAAACTGTTTCTAGAAAACTCAGGCCTGGGGCTGCGGCAATTAACACGAACACAATTAACTGCATAATTAGACTGCACATTAGTCGGCGATGCACTGCCACTGCACGGCTGCGGTTCCCCGAATCTAGACTTCAATCAATTAGGTCTTGATTGGGAACCTCTCTAAACATTTTCTGTTGAATTTCGTAGACGAGATCTAACTTCAATTTTTTTTATCACATCCTATGTAAGGCGCTACTCGGAAAAAGTATGGACTTTTTGATATAAAACTATAGGACGGTTAGAGTTGTTACAAATCTGGTAATAAGATATGTATTTCTTTATACCTTTATCTAGAATCGTATAGTTTCAAAAACACGATTTTATGAATTTGGCTCGACACTTTTTATTTTCGAAAATACCTCTAAAATTACGAAATTTCAAGATTATTTTTAAATGGGGTTACATATTCTATTGGAAATTGGTTTAATTAGTGGACACCAATAATATTTAGGATCGTGTAGAAGCATTTTTTTAAAATCGCTATAGTTTTTTAATACGAAGTGATTTTGTGTTTTTTTTGCCTAATCTGCAAAATCGGTCTTGCTCCCGCTCGCGTCGTTTTCTCATTGCTATCTCGCTTCGGCATAATTTTTCCAAGTACCGCCTTAAATTAGCAATTTACTCTAAGGTTTTTGCCAATAGGATTGATTGATTGGTATCCTAACAGTCCAGGGTGCCTACCATCAACTTTCAGACAGCGATTCAAAAATAGCGCGATGCAGAATAGGTTCCTAAAATGAATTGCTTTCTTTCGTACTATGACCTTCTAAAAACTGGATCGCAAATGAATTGCTAAATGTTAATGACCGAACGATTTGTGTGCTTTCTCTTCTACCCGTCTCTTTCACTCGATTCTGTCATGAGAGTGACTCTGTCATCGAGAGTGAGAGGGACGGGTATAACCTGCAGGTGTCATCTTAAATCGACCGGGTTATAAGTTAAATAAGAGTTCCTGACAGCTTAGCGGTTGTGAAATGTCATTGATCGATCACTGAATCGCTGTCATTGATATTAAGCTGTCGTAGTACGAATAAGCGAAGCAGATCAGTTTAGGTCCTAAACAAAACCGCAATAAGAGTTGATTGTAAGCACCCAGTTATCAGACATGCAGAAACGTCAGTGAATAAACCAAATTAATTGACAAGAAAACCATTTTATTACTAAAAACAAAACTTACAATGAAAAGTGCCAATCGGAAGTGACTTTATTTATCACGCCCCAGAAAACAACCAACTTAATTTCAAGAAGTAATTTCTGAAACTGCTGTAAAGAAGTAAGTTCCCCATCATTGACCTGAATATGTAGTGTGGCTGGGAGTCGAACCAGGCCGTCTCCATGGTGACCGCGCCACAACACCACTCCGTCAGGTAACGACAATCAAATATGCAGCTGATCAAATTATACACCGTTATGTGTTTACCAAAAGATTTTTTCCTAAATCGTCATAAATTAAATAAGAAATACTAAGGAAAATAATCCAATTAATTACTTGTAGTCTTCTTAAGCGAGGAGGTTCTCCCTGTTTCTTCTAATAAATCTTTTTTGTTTCGTCCCCTTTTTACAAGATTTTATTCAACTTGCATTTCACTTTATTTCATTCACTTCTTCGCAATTATTTATTTTTATCTGCCTATCTTTATTAGATGTCAGTAATACGAAGTTAACTATAATTCACTTTGTTCACTAACACCGGACTTACCACTGTAATTTATATAGCAAAACAACGTTTGCCGGGTCAGCTAGTGTGAAATAAAAATGGGTCAGTTATTCTATAGGAAAAAAAGGTGGATAATATAAACATTATGCTCTGGAAGCCGGAAGGGGTCATATTTCGGCGTCACGATCCGATGCCTCAACCGGCGCTCGAACGCGGCATGTGGTGTTTCTGTTACTAGTACTGGTGCATCGGGCAGGTGTTTGTAAAGTGTCAAAACTATGTACATTGTCATCGAAACACGGGACTATCGCTTCTTTAACCGCCTCTGTGGTCTAGTGGTTCACACCACCGATTTCAGTCCAAGAGGTCTCGGGTTCGATTCCCAGTGGTGGTACATATTGTATTCGGTTTGGTTGGTGGTAGGACTTGTTCTTAGTCCGTCTGGCTAGCTACCACCGTGTTATCTAAGTCTGACGCCATAACAATGATGTTTTCAGCGTTATTGTGTTCGGGCAGTTAGAGATAAGGTAAGCGAAGCGATGAGTTATTAATCTATGGAGATAAGATAGCCAGTTCCTCAGAGATTGAGGATTCCGGGAGTAGTGCGCTTCCACTTACAGCTTTATCACCACTTAACATCAGGTGTGATGCAGGCTAAGTGCTACCCCGTGGTGGATAAAAAAAATTATCAGTTTTCATTTCGGTTACAATACTGTTTAAGATTTTGACGTGTGTTACCGCAGGTTTAGATCTAAGGTTATTGCACATATAATATAATAGGTACTATAATAGGTACTCATAGCTCATAGTAAAATATTAGTATTCGATTTCAACCGCGGGCACATCCATCGGCTCTCTACCTACTTACTAGCAAGCCATATCTTCATAGTCATATGGATACTGTAATCAGTCTGATTGAACTAATATTTTACAAGATTTTACATTTATTGTGCAAAATTGAAAATGAAGTATTTAAGAAAAAAATCGACCCATCTCACAACCAGCTCCGATGGGACTCGAACCCACGACCTTTCGCTATCCGGGCGACTGCTCTAACAAAAATAATAAAAATTGCTTTGTGAATGCAAAAAAGTAAAAAATCCAATACTTAACTAGTTATTGTACAGTCAATAGCAAGTACAGGCCGTAAATTAAAACTGTTCTAACTATGGTATAATATAATGTTTTATGTACCTACTGTCTTTCTCTCTGTCTCTTCCTCCGCGTAGAAACACGAAGCCACAGGAATGAATGTATAAATTAGTGTACTGTTCTGATTCTGTAGTAGACTAATTATGTACATTGGATGAGGCATTGTGTGTAATGTTTAAGTATATGTCTTGTACGTGCTATACATAATTATATTTGATGTGGTAACTAATAAATAATTGGTGACATCATAGCACTCTTTATTATTATTTGTTATGTCTCCCAGTAACACAAGCTAACTTTTCTTTTTCAATAATGTCGCAATCGTATCAAACATAAACAATTATTAGGCTAATTTGGTATCAATAGAGAATTAAACTAGTTTTTTGTGATGCGCCTTTGTTAAAGACTACATCGATTATCTCTGTTTGTATTTCGTTGATATCGTTGTTTTGTCTGTGTTTTGGTAATTAGCGATAAAAGAGTTATTTCTCTTTGACAATATTTGATGCAAAACTAGTTTGTTTCACTATTATGTAACTCGTGTCCACTGATGATTCAATTTCCATTATAACAAAGATCACTAGTAGATTTAAAGAGAAATACAATTTGTCGATCTAACTGCCAGTATGTACGGTATTATATCCTGTAACTATAAGGGTAAATGAAAAGGAAAGAGGAACATTAATTTTCATTTGTTTTTAATTTCACCAAGTATGTTTCCCTACATTTGATGAGGCCTGATGACAGTTAATGTGGAATGTCTAGGACCTACGGACCAGCGTGAGTTGACACAACTCTAAATAATAAATACTAGACAACGTAACAATGGACATTTAGAAACAGTTGCAGCATCTACAAATATACATTCGATTTCTATAAATCTCTACAAAATTTCAAAGGTGAACTTAAAATACAATATATACAAACATCTAAACTTAGTAATACAATAACTGGATCAAGTACAACACGTACCCTGTTATTTACAACTTCTTTTTAAGTTACACATACATAATATTTTACAACTACTAAATTCTTTAATCTATGTGTGCATTGCTCAGTTACCCAATCATTTAATGATTTACATTCCTACGGATGATCTATACCATTATAGTGTTTCCTATTATACTATCTTTGCCGTTATCGAGAAGTTCAGAATAACCAGACTCATCACTGCAAGCACTGTCATTGTCCCCGACGTTTTTGAAAACTTCAGTTTCAGTGCTGGAGTTTAAACTGTCGACGTCGGTCAAATTATCAAGTAAAGGTTCGAATTTGCTTTCCAAACTGTTGAGAATAGATTCCACACGTAGGGGTGGGTACGTGGACCTCCGACGGAAAGTATTCTTCTCCCCAATCGGAACGTGATTCACTTCTTCTGTAGACGTGAGGCTCGGGAGATCTGTTTCATTATTTAATGCGTGAATTGAGTTCGAGTAGCTTCTCATGCTGCCCCTAGTAGCTCTATCGAAAGCCAGCGTTTTTCTAAACGTCGCCACGCACTCTTCCTCACTCTCCAAGTGCTCTTTCAGTATTTCTTCTTGCGGGAAGTTCGAGGGGAGCGATGACGGCTCGGTGTCGGATGAGGTGACAGTGCTCGCAGTCTCGCAGCCCGAAGAAACGGATCCGTCGTCACTGTCCGAGACGAGGAAGTTACTTTGAGGTAGCAATTGCAAACATTTGCCATCGCCGTCAGACCTCTCGCTCTTCAGTTCGTTTGATTCGGCGATAGATTCGAGAGTCTGCAACCTCGACTCCGCATTATCTTTATGACTAGTTTCGTTTTCAGTACATTTCTCTTTGCTTTTATTCACGATAAGTTCCAGAAGGTCGTCCGATACCGGCTCGTGGCTGGAGTCGGAGTCATGTCGAGTCCTCTCCATGACGCCTTCTGGGCACGACATTTTGCGAGGAGATTTCATCTCTGGTCGTCGCCTGTCTAGTGTATGTGAGATATCGAGCTCTAGTTCATTGAGATTATTATTCGTCCAGTTATTGCAGATAGTGCGAGTAGCGTTCATCTCGGCTTCTTCTTCATCTTCTTCAGAGCAAAGCTCTTCGATGGCACCGAGTTTAGGCGCTGACTTGGAGCGTTCGAGTGGTGGGCGATAGTTCATTGCTCCAACGCTTAGAAGGATCTTTCGTCGAGGCATGCTGGGATTGTCGTATATGCTGTTAGCTAGACTGAGCCTTGCATTTTGTTTGGAGATCCTATCCTTTTTAAATTCGACTAACGCCTGCTTGAGTTTAACCTGTAACTCCTCGGTGATTTTCTTTGATATGATTTCTTTGGTGCATAGAACGGCGTGGCAGCGGAGCTCGTGTTTGAGTTTCTTGCCCTCGTGCCGGTAGACCCAGCAAAAGAGCTTGGGGTAGTGCGGTGGGCTGGCGCAGTACGTGATGCGATGCGACCAGTATTCAGTAAGTCCGTGCTCCTTGGTGAACCCTTTGAGGCCGGAGTTGGTGACCGACAGTTTCATGACGACGTCAGGCTTCGTCGACTGTTGGTAGTTCCTCCACAACGTTGCCAGTGGCTTCTCGATGCAGCTCTCACCTGCAACCAAAGAAAGAGCATCGTTAACATACATTTAAAAGTTGTTCGCCCACATTTCTTATCGTCGGGTATCGTATGCTTAATCGAGGTAAACTAGATAATACTGAGACATGCAACAGGTTTAAAATTCCTTTGAATACATTTAGAGTTTTGAGTTGAAGGTGAAGCGTAGACAATGAGACCCTTGGTTTTGGTTCGCTGAACCAGAACGAGTGTGTTTCTCATATCCTTTTGAGTGGAAACTACCAAGCATGTTATTTTAATAGTGGTTTGGATGTTTTTAAAGCTTTCCTAGTAAGATTCAATGATATTTAACAAAAGTTATATTTTGTTTCTTTTTTCCTTAACAAACAGGGTAAAGTAATAGTCAATAATATTGTTGATAAACAAAACTGATGTGATGACAGTTTAATGTTGCTGCGAAATCATTTTTTATTTGTTCTTTGTGATGTCAGTGCTAAGTAATAAACCAAACACAATAGCGTCTTAAAATATGTTATCTAAGTATGCTAAATGGTACTTAGATGGAGCATCGCTAATTTTATGCGCATAGTTACGTTTATACACGCGTACGCTATTCTGAACCAATTAGTTGATACTGCAAAATAAGGCTGTAAATGTAATATTCCAAAAATATGGTTTACCAAAACACGTTATTCTATACATGTTGTCTTTCTTGTAACAGTTATTTATTGTTACTGGGGATAAAGGCTGAGTTTGTTACTTAGTTCGAATATTATTAGATTAGAAATTTTAAAAAGTTTTGATACTTCACACAGTCAATGTCACCGGCCGGCACCTGTTAGTAACTATTAAACCTTCTGTTTGCTAATTTTGTTAGTTATGTAATGAAAAATGGAAAATAAAGTATTTTGAAAAAATCGACCCGTCTCACAACCAACTCCGATGGGACTCGAACCCACGACCTTTCGCTATCCGGGCGACTGCTCTAACCACTGAGCTACGGAGTCGTTCCGTAAAAATTCAATTCTCAATTCTCAATTCTTTATTGCTATTCCACAATGGTTGTTAGGTCTTAAAAATAACAAATCGTGAACATCATGTCGGGCTCAGCAAAATTAGAAGGGAGGAGGGCACAATTTAATATCTCATTTTCATTTCCTTGTACCAATTTTGTAAATTTTTATTTTATAAGAATACTAGCGGCCGCCCGCGGTTTCACCCGCGTGGTTCCCGTTCCCGTGGGAATATCGGGATAAAAAGTACATATAAACCTTCCTCTTGAATCACTCTATCTATTAAAAAAAAACGCATCAAAATCCGTTGCGTAGTTTCAAAGATTTAAGCATACAAAGGGACATAGGGACAGAGAAAGCGACTTTGTTTTATACTATGTAGTGATAGGATATTTTAACTATTAGGTATGGCTTTTTTTATCTCTCATTTATTTAATTTAATAATTAATTTGATACACCTTGTTAATATGTTTCATTTTTAAGAAATAATAATAACAGGTTAAATTTGGTTTTTAACTGTGAAAAACTAATTTTTACTTTTTTTACAAATTTAAATAACTGACACCCACTTGCAGGAAGCTCCATTAAAGTTAATGCTCCATTAAGTCTATTGCTGTCACTTTTCCTTGTCAAGAAATAAAAAGTGACAGCAATAGATTTAATGAAGCATTAACTTTAATGGAGCTTCCTGCAATTGGGTATTAGTTATGTAATGGTTCGTTTTATTTTAATTGTGGGAAATGAGTGTTAAAATAATAAATGAAATATGGTGTTCTCAATTTAGGTTCAACAACAGTAACTATTATAATGGAGAATTAGACTTGTGTAACAGCCGTATAATTTCAAACGCCATTGATCGTTTCAAAGGCAATTATGTTTATTAGCCACGATCGTAAGGTGCATAGTTTTGCAGCATCCTGTTGGGGGTGTTACACCGAATCATCACGTATTATTATTTATCGATCTAAATGGCCGATTCGGTGTTGCAACAATTGGCACATCCTAAGCGCGGCGGGCTTCCTACGGCGCCGACGCAGTGACCAATGTTTCGAACTGTGAAGGACGTAACAAAGAAGTTAGACAACTGGAAATAATTTACAGAAAATCAAAGTGTTTTGTATGTAGCGAAATTACTTGTTATTGGAATTGTTAGTGAACTAATAGAAATAATATTTTCGTTTAATAAAAGTAAAAATAGAATGTAGGCTTTATAATAAGTTCTTCGTATAGGCAAACATATCTAATGAATATTTAATAAATGTATAAAGTTTTAAGTTGATTAATTCAAAGGAATGAATGAAATAACAAATTAGTTCAGTTAACTTTTTGTGTGGGATGGATGTCCTTGAATGTCAATGAAATTGGAAGGGTGGGATTGCAATCACAAAGCTCGATTTGCAATATAATCATTATAGAATAGTCTTCATGTGTTTTAAAGAGGTTTGGACAATTTTCTTACTTTCATAATTAAACTGAGTTTTGTACCGCAATGACAACGTCAGTAGTACAGAAAACCACCAATAGATACCACATTTAAGGCATTCGACCTTCGCCAAGCACAAAAACTGTCGTTATGGTAATAGTTATAGTAAACTGTCTATTTATCCGTTTACTTGTTTCCGTAACACAGTTTCTTAATGAAGCTCACTTATGAGCTAGAAAATTGGTGTGATTGTAAGAAAAAAAAATCTTAGAATTTTTGTTTCATATAGGTACGACCAAAAGATGAGCAGCTCTGGTTTTCATACAAAATTATTCGATCACTATAACGATTGTACAGAACTTAAACGTCATGATTTCCTATCAAACTATATGATTTAGTCCTTTAATGACAAGATGTTAAATGTATTATTTTTTTTCATTTGTAATGCATTTTTTTATTATTAAAAACCTGAAAATGAAGTAAAAACATAGAATAGTAGTAATATCTACACACTGATGAAATTAACGCTGACTCACAGCGCGTAAGAAGTATTGGATAAGAAAAATGTGATAGTAAAAAACCACGAGCCCTATAAGTAGCTTTCAGGCGGGATTCGAACCCGCGCCTCCGGGAATCCGGCCCGATACTCTGACCAACTTAGCTACCGAAAGGCTTACACGACTCGTCGAATTTTGCTATCACTTGTTACGCTGTAGGCCAGCGTTGCTTCATCAATGCGAGGAAACCCTCGCATCCGAAAGAAACATTTTTACAAATGTTTAACAGTCGATTAAGATGAAACAGCCATTACATAGAGATTTTAAAATGCATTCACAATGCAATTTTGTAAGTATAGGAAAAATGTGATAGTAAAAAAGTTTTTTACTATTTATATTTTATATATAAGTAGTTTTTTACTATCACATTTTTCCTATACTTACAAAATTGCATTGTGAATGCATAAAAATAATTTAAAATCAGTATTGGATAAATTCGACGCTTCTCCCAGCGACTCCGTAGCTATGTTTAGAGCATTCGCCCGGACAGTGAAAGGTCGTGGGTTCGAGAACCCAGCGGAGCTAGTTGTGAGACGGGGCGACTTTTTCTAATACTTCATTTTCAAGTTTTCAAGTCACTAAATTGCTCTGAATCTCTAAAACTTGGCCACCCGAAGCCTACAGGCAGAGCCACAGTTACGTCACGCGATGTTGAGTAACTTGCCTTAAGTTACAAACGTGTTACAAATTAGTTTGACCGATGGGTCTTTAAAAGATGCTGTTTGCGTATCCATATTAGATACTGTTAAAACTTCAGATTAAAACTTATATTCAACCGCCTCTGTGGTCTAGTGGTTCATACCACCGATTTCAGACCCAGAGGTCCCGGGTTCGATTCCCAGTGGGGGTACATATTGTATTCGGTTTGGTTGGTGGTAGGACTTGTTCTTAGTCCGCCTGGCTAGCTACCACCATCTTATCTAAGTCTGACGCCATAACAATGATTTCAGTTTTCAGCATTATTGTGTTCCGACAGTTAGAGATAAGATAGCCAGTTCCTCAGTTATTGAGGATTCCGGAAGTAGTGCACTTCAGGTGTGATGAAGGCTAAGTGCTACCCCGTTGTGAATTAAAAAAATTAAACTACAATTTTAGACTTATATGGTATAATTTAGAGGTCTCGGGTTCAATCCCCTAACAAGACAAATATCTGTGTGCATGAACATGTCTATTTGTCTTGGTCTGGGTGTTTTCTATGTTTATTAAGTATGTATTAACAAAAAAAATACCTATATAAGTATATACTTATCCGTTATCTAGTTTCCATAACACAGTTTCTTAATGATAACTACTTATGGGCTAGATAAGTGGCGTGATTGTGAAAAGTTATTTATTTATTTATTTAAGTATATGTATATAGATAAACAAGTTAATAAAAACAAACTATAGTAGGTACCGCCCCAGTTTAGCACTGGTGCAATGTAGGTATATAGGTAATACTCATTAATGTATTATTCATATAAACCTCTAGAATCACTCTATCAATGAAAACCGCATCAAACGGCGTCTCGTCAGTAAGTGACTTAGTTACTGTGTAGATATACAAAGTTTAGTATTTAAATCTTCGAAAAAGACACAAATATATTTTCCTTTTGACTCCACACTTTGAATATCGGTAGTTGTTCGGACATCAACGCTGAATAACAGACAAGATACAACCAAATCACTTACTAAACGACAAAAAGAAACGATTTCTTAATTCGTTTTACATGCCAGGCGGTTTATACTGAGTTATTGTATTAGCAGTAGCGCGCACAGCCGTGTATGTGAAAGAGATGGTAATTCTGTACACTTGTTTGGTATCGAGATACAGGCAAGGCTTCGACCTCCTCGAAGTCAAGTTACGCCTATCACTTCCTTTTGTGAGACGAACAACGGTCTGGGTATACACTGGCCATAAATATTTTAATCATACCTATTAAAATATGTCTTAATGTCCAATTTTGTAACGAAAATATAGGTAAGTAAAGTAACAAATATTTCTTTGAATCTTATGAAGAATCTGGCAGATAAGTCTTGCAGATATTTTAATTATGAAACTGGCTTCTGTCATGGTGTGAGAAATTTCACGTTCTAACAAATGGTAAGAAAATCATAACACATAAGATGGTTAGTAAGTTTTATTTAATCAACAGTATCTACATTGTATCCAAAGACATTATTATTAAACGTTGCTATTCAATATAAAGGTACTTCTCGTAATGTTTATAAGGAAAATAAAGCAAGACCCACTGCTAGTTCATCTCGTGAAAATGTAATGTAAAGCCGCATATGGCATACGTGCATACTTGCGGAAGTAATGAACAGTCCTACAGGGTTGCCTATGTCTATGGAAATTAAATACTGATTATAGGCTATCTTTTTAGGAGAAAATACGTTTAGAAATAATAATAGAAATAGTGGAATAGTAGTAATAGCACGTATCCTGAGTAAAGAGTGATTACATATTATAAAGCATTCGTTTCTCTTTGCGATACACTAACGCCCGAATTCTCGAACGCAAATCATCTTTGGGAGCGTCTCACACATTATGGCATCTCTGTCATACGTTTGACATTTAAAGTGACAGGGCCATGTGTGAGACGCTCCCAAAGATAAGTAGCGTACGAGTATTCGGGCATCAGTACCTAACTAACTTTGATTTAATCTGTCAAACTAACGCCTTGTTAAATTCAATTCACGACAAATGTTCGATTTCAGATCAAAGCAGCACAGTGCTCTCACATTATTTGAACATTCATTAACTTTGTATCTTACTAATATTAAAAATGCGAGAGTTTAGATGTTTGTAACTCATTTAATTGAATCAGGCGTCACCTGGCGGAAGTCCCTAACCAATGAATGAATGAATGAATGAATGAATCAGTCATTCGGTGCTGGATTGCATACGGTCAAACATCTCCTGAGGATGCCCCGGGTTGGGGCAAAACTCGTGTAGAGTAGTGTGATCGGTGAAGGTGCACGTTTTGTAACTCAATCACGAAGAAACGGCTGAACGGATCTGCCGGCATAGCATGAGCGGCTTCTATCACGCGATATGATATAGCACGTCATGCTGTCTTGCTTACCCCACTATGGTGTAAGCAAGACAGCATGACGTGCATTATCATATCGCGTGATATAATGATGGTCATGCTAACAGAATACACCTGATAGACGACATCAGCTCAGGAAAAACACACAAGGCTCTCCTCATTTACACTGACGGCTCCAAGACCTCATCGGGCACAGGGTCGGGTGTCTTCTCAGAGGACCTCAACATACAAATTGCATCCCCCTTAGGCTCATACAACACGGTCTTTCAGGCCGAGTGCATGGGCATAATAATGGCGGCTCGGGCAATCGAAACAAGAGAGGTAAAAGACCGCGACATCTTAATTCTCTCCGACAGTAAATCCGTCCTACAAGCTCTCCAGGGAAGTCGCATCACATCGAGCCTTTTACTTGAGTGTCACCACGCCTTAAATACAGTAGGTGCACTTAATACTATTACTATCCAATGGATCAAAGGTCACAGCGGATCACGTGGAAACGATGCAGCCGACGAACTGGCCAGACGCGCATCCGGCTCGACGCCTGTTGGCCCAGAGCCGATCGCGCCCATCCCGGCGAGCTGGTATGCAAATAAGATCCGTGAACGCACTACAGAATTACACCAACAGAACTGGAGCTCGCTGGATTCGTGCAGACAGGCGAAGCTCGCACTGCCGCGCGTGGACGCGCGTTTATCCAGGGCCCTGGTACAACTGTGCAGACCGCAACTTCGCCTGGTAACAGGTGCCATTACTGGTCATGGACAATTTAACAGACATCTTTTTAATTTAGGTGTCACCGACAGTCCCCTATGCAGAGGATGCATGGAGGAAGAAGAAACAGCTGCCCACGTACTGCTGGAATGCAGGGGGGTGGCCCCCTACCGGGCGAGGTACCTCGGCTCGCCGGGCAGCGTCCAAGAAGCGATCACTAATGTGAAAGCTCTTAGAGCGTTCCTGGCTGAGCTGGGCTGGCTGGAGTGATCTGGCCGCGCACCCTCCGGACGCAAAATAGGCGCAATAGACGTCGAGTTGCGGAAACCGCCCGTATTGCTAAGAAGATGGTCATGCTAGGCAGGCTGGATGATATTTAGCATATGTATAGATTATGGTCTAGTATAGAATACAGGGAATACTTCTCTGCGTAGGGAAAATGACTTAGTCCCATGGGAAAGCATCATATAGTTCACGCGTGCAAAGACGCGGGCGCAAAGCTAGTCTTACTTATATAAACAAGTGTTGTTGACAGCCCTTAGCAGGTAAGTCTCGACTCGACAACAGGAGAACACTTTCACTTGATAGAGTAATCGCATCGCAATGACTGACGGTTCGTCGACCCGGTCACCGTAGCCACGGTAAGTCCACGCGACGGCCAGTGAGTGAGAGATTACCTTTATCGTGTTACTAAGTCCTCTTTACTCTCATCTGTAGTGTCGTGTGTCACAGCTATTTTGGTTTTTGTTTGCATATCAAGTGGCGTGTAACCTGCCTTATAGTGTTTGCCGTTAAGCTCTTTTTAAAGTTTCAGTAACTCCACTTTGAAATATGATGTGTTTAAATTTGATAAACTACTTACTATTTTAATTTTTAGTTTTTTTGCATTCACAATGCAATTTTTATTACTGAAAAATGGAAAATGATGTATTTAGAAGTATTTCGCTGACTATACAGCGAGTAAGAAGTATTGGATAAATTCGACGCTTCTCGTAACGACTCCGTAGCTCAGTGGTTAGAGCAGTCGCCCGGAAAGCGAAAGGTCGTGGGTTCGAGTCCCATCGGAGCTGATTGTGAGAGGGGTAGATTTTTTCTAAATACTTCATTTACCAAATTACTTATTTTTAGCACTTATATTCGGACTATAATAGTTATCACCACCTTTAACGCAAACGCACGCACTATAAATTATAATCGTTATTTTAACTATGTTCCTCTCTTCTTAACTGTTCTGTGGTACCCATCCGTTACTAGGCTTATTTACGGTTTACCTAATGCGAAAATACTGTTATTTATAGTTTGACTAGACTTAAGGCCTCTACACACCAAACCCGCCGGCCCGCTGGCTTTACTTTTGCTTGTTTTGCGACGAATATAATTATAATAATAATATTATGTTAACAAGGCCAGCTGGTGGCGGCCTAACCCGCGCGGGTAAAACCGGCGGGCCGAAGTGGTTTTGGTGTGTAGAGGCCTTTATAATCACGTGCAATTTAATAAAAAAAAGTAATCTTGCTTTTACTTTCTCCAATAAATAAAAGTATTTAACCTTCTTCCACGCTATTAAAAGTCATAAACTCAAGTGCTTAGCCACATTAATTAACTTGTAAAAATCTAGATCAGATTTTTCAAATTAGTTCATAAAGTTGAACAAAACCGCAAACTTTTTGTTCAAAAGTCCTTTCGAAAGTACTTATTAGCCGGTTCTTTTACCTCGTCATTACTAAATGCAAAAAATGTTACTAAATCAAAGCTTAATCCTTAGAGAATATTAAATAATGGTATATATTGCGGGTCTTTGTGGGTGCGGTTGTATAACACAGACCACGCATTGATGACCTAGAGCATAGCAAGTAAGGCGTGAGGTGATTGATCGATTATGTCACTATAAACTATAGTTATACGGAGTACTTATAGTTATTGTGCTTTAGACTATGCTTCATTTGAATCGATTTTCCTGTTCTATCTAAAGCATTTTAGCTATTCTTAGAAGTCTCGGCCAGATATAGGACTAATGTGCTTATTTTGACATAATCTGACACGCTTAGCAATGTCCGTTAGCATCATAGTCACCAAGATTTCTCCTATCGCAGCTTCTCATAGGTGTGGTTAACATTTCGTATTAAGCATTTGTTACACTTATGGGATAAGAGGCAGTATTTTTTCTTGGTTTTTAAATCTACTAGCGCCTTGTATGACCAGGGTGCCTACCATCAACTCTTATTGCGGTTTTGTTTAGGACCTAAACTGATCTGCTTCGCTTATTCGTACCACGACAGCTTAATATCAATGACAGCGATTCAGTGATCATTCAATGACATTTCACAGCCGCTGAGCTGTCATCAACTCTTATTTGACTTACAACTCGGCCAAGCTAACATGACACCTGCAGGTTATACCCGTCCCTTTCACTCTCCGGGCATGTCAGAATCAAGTGAAAGAGACGGGTAGAAGAAATAAGGACACAAATTGTTCGGTCATTCACATTTAGCAATTCATTTGCGATCCAGTTTTTAGAAGGTCAGAGTACGAAAGAAAGCAATTCATTTTAGGAACCTATTCTGCATCGCGCTATTTTTGAATCGCTGTCTTAAAGTTGATGGTAGGCACCCAGGTAACGCATCTATCGCATCAATCAACAAACCAACAAAAGGTCTAGTTAGGCTTCAACCATAATTTTTCCTTCTACCTTCATGCACAATGAGTTTATTTCGATGCCATACAAATACGAGATCATGTCCGTGACAACTGCTGGCAGCAAGTATACTGAATGCACGTAAATGAGAAGAAACTCGTCGGTAGTTCCGGAGACATCAGTATGCGACGCGCGTCTCCACGAGGAAGCGATTGCTTCTCATCTGGCGTCCTATTGAAAGGCTTGTTAAGTATTGACCACTGATTTCTCTATTAAACTTGGAGTCCACTGCCTTGTATCAGACTGTAGCTTACGTAAAGCGAAAACATTATTTTTACAAGCTTTTATTTAACTTGCCGTGTAAGTTAGTTTGTTAGTTAGTGGGGGACAAATCTTGCAAGCTAAATTTGACCCACTTCCCAGTGTCCGATGGAGCTGAAACTTTGCATACAGGTTTGGTTTGGATGACAATACAATAATAAAGTACAGTCAACAAAAAAGCTTGAGTTAAAATAATGTCTAAGTATGTATTTCGTCATCTATCTACACTTATTCGAATTTATTTGAGACTAGCTGACCCAGCGCGACTTCGTTCCCGTGGCCCTACCCCCTACTCCACCCTACCCTACCCGTACTCTACCCCTACCCGTACTCTACCCCTACCCTACTCTACCCCTACCCCTACCCTACCCTACCCTTACCCTACCCCTACCACTACCCCTACCCCTACACTACCCTACCCCTACCCCTTCCCTACCCTACCCTACCCTACCCCTACCCTACCCTAGCTGTACCCTACCCTACCTATACCCTACCCTGCCTTTACCCTACCCTACTTCTACTTTACCCCCACTTACCCCCTCTTCCCCTATTTTCTCACCGTTAGAACCTTCCTTGGACTTCCACGAACATTTCAAGACCAAAATTAGCCAAATCGGTCCAGCCGTTCACGCGTGATGTCGTGACCAAGGGAAATAGGGATTCATTTTTATATATATAGATTGGAGCAGTAAGCTCTTCTTATCACTTGTCCACTTCTAATTTATCTAACTCTTTATTAATTTTTATTTGAAACTTACTCCAGCCATACTACCCTTTCAAGTATTTTCCTTAGATGAGCAAAATGTTTTATTAAGTTAGACAATGATCAACAATTAACCATCTTTCAATGTTCTCAAATTAGTCTTACAATTTGATAAATAATTCAACCTTAGAATTCCGCATCTCAGTATTCTTTACACGTCCTCTTCGACTCGGAAACGCACAAACAACGTAAAGGAAGTAATGGAAATGTGTCACGTAGAGATTGTATTATAGTAGCTTAGCACAGTCGAATGTGGAAGTATTATAATAGGCGCTAATTTTCAACGTGGAATGTCACAGAATTCGTTAAAATTCCGACGCTCGAAAAAGGTCGCGTGCGACTTTTATATTGTATCGACGGCAGCTTGGTGAAAGGAAATAACTAGTAAACAGTTGTTATATCCGTAAATATATTCTTCATTTGAAAATAAACAACACCCAATTCATGGTTGATTAATTTATGCTAAAACTACTGATAAACATTGTTTTAAGGAAGCTGAAGGCGCAAAACTCAACTTCCTAATATTTCCACGTAGGTGTAAAATAACGTTTACCTCTCCCTTGGCTACAATCCGTACAAAATCTCTCTTGGTACCATGAAACTTCTTCCTCTTCTTACATTTGTGTAAAATGGCTCCAATCCGATCAGGAAACTGTTTTCCTAGGTCGTCCCCATCCAGCTCCAGTCCCTCCTTATTCATGTCTAGCGTTCCGTCTGCAGTTAGTTCACGTGGCAGGTTTTTGTAACATAAGGAGTAGGTAAGTCGTATCATAAGGAGCACTTGTGACAAAGTTTACTATTGTAACTATTTCTAAGGTCTAGTTTCTATCTTTATGCTGAAAGTTCATTAAAATTAAGCATAGACAGACGGATAGAGTAACAGACACTCTTTTTCACTAGATATCGCAGTGATTACAGCTCCTACAGGAGTTGCATAAATCATAATCCCTGAATCTCAAGTAATACAAGGGGTACACTGAACATTTTGCATAATTAACATTCGAAATTCAAACATTTATGAGCGGCCAGGAGCGCAGAACTTTCAGTGTGCTCAATGTAGTATAAAACTGTCATTTCAATAGTATCTGTTCTTATACTTGAAAATCTCGTAAGTAATACTAGCGACATCGCAATCGCGGCCACAACATTCGTGGATGTTTCCGACGAAACCGGCCCTGTTGGGGCTGTTTGCCAAACGTCGGCTTTCACTGCCAGCCTCTGCCAGCAGTGCCTGCAGGGAAGTGGGGCACGAAAAATATTATATCGATAAATAGAAGTTTGTCTGCTAAACGTTAAATAAGCACTTATCAAGTTACAGTTAAGTCGACGACGGTCATTGTTTGTCGTGTATGAATCTTTATATTTATACGTCACAAGTTTTCCACTCGCGGCTTCACCCGCGTGGACTACACGACGTTATCCCGCGGGTATGTGATATTTTTCCGGGATAAAAAGTAGCCTATATGTTCCTCTGCAGGCTACAGAGTAGGTGTCTGTGTGCTAAATTTGAGCCAAATCCGAACAGCCGTTTTGGCGTGATTGAGCAACAAAAACAAACATCCAACCATCTAAACTTTTACAGTTGTAATATTAGTAGGATTGTCATAAACCAAAAAAAAAACATCTCGAGCCCTGAGTGGTTAAAAATAATATGACAGTAACGTTTTCTTCCACTGAGCTTTTGAGATTTTGAGAACTATTCAAAATATTTAGGCTACTTTTTAGTTTTACGCTATCAATACGTAGGTATAAGTACTTAAAACCACAAATTAGCATAATCAAATATCTCCGCAGTTACGATATTGCGTACTTTTTATTTATCGACCAAAACATCAACGTATCGACAGCCAAAATTATCGATACGGACTCCGAACAGGTTTAGCCAAGACGAGGCCGACACACTGACACCCATGTCACAAAGTAAGTACGCGGCGCGCTCATCGAAAACATCTCCACTTCTCAGAGTGTCATTTTATTTGCCATTGCATTAGTAGTTTCTAACCTTTACTGTCACAGGTTCATATTTTCACAGGAAAGTGCACCTTATTGCAATAGTCTAAGTTGTTTGACACTTAAATGTGAAAATGTGTGTCGTGTGCTCGAGTTAACAGTTTGGCGAACTTTTTGAAGCGTACAGTTTAATGAACATCTGTTATTGACATGAATACTGTGATCTGCTCCATTTAGTAGGAAAGTTCGTTCGCATAGAATTCGGAAATTGAAATCTCACTTCGAATTGTTTGCTACAAAAAGTAGCCTGTCCTTAGGTGCTTGAGCGTCATAATCAATCCAGTTTGTTTGGTAGCCTAAGCTCATGTTCATGAGACCTACCTTTAGACATAGAATACCTTTAGGTTTTGTAGTAAAATTTGCAGTCAGGTTCAGTGTGCAATGATGCAAGTCGTATACTAATTAACCCATCCATCCATACTACAATATATTTTAAGAGGTAAAGTATAACTATGTTAGTCTTTCTGTTACCTTTACATGTCCTAAGTCACAGAACCGATTTTGATAAAATTTGGTGAGGAGATAATTTAGACTCTGGAAAAGAAAGTATGCTACTTTTTATGCTATTTTATTTTTTATTTTTATATTTAACTAGCTTTCCGCCCGCGGCTTCGCCCGCGTGGACTACACGACGTTATCCCGCGGGAATGTGATACTTTTCCGGGATAAAAAGTAGCCTATGTTCCTCTCCAGGCTACAAAGTATCTATATCCCAAATTTCAGCCAAATCCGTTCAGCCGTTTTGGCGTGATTGAGTAACAAACATCCAAACATCCAAACATCCAAACATCCAAACATCTAAACTTTCACATTTATAATATTAGTAGGATTAAAAGTGATCGATATAACCGAATTCCAAGCGGACGAAGTCACGAGTGGCCTCTGCTAAAGTAACTAACTAAACAAAGGACCACAAGAGCTGCGGTCAGACATAATATACAGATAATATTATAGGTATCAACAAACAGTAATTATTGGCAAGTTTCCTGTTTGTGGTGTCTTCGTGTGATGCAGGAAGCGACATCGCCTCGGGTGGATACTGCCTGCCTCTATATTGTGCGGCTACGAATTATATTGTGCAATGTATTATTATGGCAGAGCTGACTTGTACTGTATGTTATTATATTTTACTAGTAGAGTGTAGAACGTTATGGTTTAACCGCAGAAAAATTACATGATTTTGTTTAAATCTGTCTGCGGTATTATTGGTGTAGTGTGTGCTGTAATATATCCCTAAATATTAAGATTAGGTAATAAAATACACCTCGACTGTAATCAAGTTTTATCAGTCGCTATACTACAAAGCTATTATAATATAACTACCTGTGCTTCGCAGTTTCACCTGCGTAAATTTGAGGAAAAGGACAAAACCTACTCAAAATTGAAACATATTTTCCCGTTTTTTGCAACAATTTTGAATAATGCTCTGCTTCTGTTGGTCGTAGCGTGATGTTATATAGCCTATAATAGCCTTCCTCGATAAATGGATTACACAAAAAGACTTTTTCAATTCGATCCAGTAGTTTCTGAGTTCTGAGATTAGCGCGTTCAAACAAACAAACTCATCAGCTGTATAATATTAGTAGTACACAATTACACATAATAAGAATTGAACAACCAGGGTGCCTACCATCAACTTTAAGACAGCGATTCAAAAATAGCGCGATGCAGAATAGATTCCTAAAATGAATTGCTTTCTTTCGTACTCTGACCTTCTAAAAACTGGATCGCAAATGAATTGCTAAATGTGAATGACCGAACGATTTGTGTCCTTTTTCTTCTACCCGTCTCTTTCACTCGATTCTGTCATGCCCGGAGAGTGAAAGGGACGGGTATAACCTGCAGGTGTCATGTTAGCTTGGCCGAGTTATAAGTCAAATAAGAGTTGATGACAGCTCAGCGGCTGTGAAATGTCATTGCATGATCACTGAATCGCTGTCATTGATATTAAGCTGTCGTGGTACGATACGAATAAGCGAAGCAGATCAGTTTAGGTCCTAAACAAAACCGCAATAAGAGTTGATGGTAGGCACCCAGGAATGGTTGCAACAAATACTTAGAACATATATTTACCAAAAGCCTGGAAGTGTCTTTAAAAAAATCTAACGATTAGTTTAGATCTTTTTATACGAATTCTGTGTGACAATAAGATTTATGAATATTTCAAGTATATGAATATATTTTAGAATCAGATAATAAAATTTATATATATGTATATATAAATACATACATACGGTACGACTAACCTGTTTAACAACTTAATAACGTAATTTCGCGCATCAGATAAAAAACGTGACTTTTTAAATGGATAAGATGCTCATGTGGGTGGATACGCGAGCGAATCTTCAAATAAGTATTACAGCATTATACACCGTGAAATTTTAGTGGGTGATTTCCCGAAAATTACTTGAAGTATTCATCAATACCAACAACTTTTACTTTGGGAACAATTCTGAAAACGTGAAAAAAAAAACAGCTGTTCCATACATTTCAATCGAGTTGATTTAAAAATTATTATTATGAAACAGCATATTTTTTTCGCGATTTCAGAGTTGTTCCCATAGTAAAAATTGTTTGTATTGATGAGTACTTCAAGTAATTTTCGGGAAATCAACCACTATAATTTCACGGTGTATAGTAAAACCACTAAGGTGACCCCTAGACGATCAATTTGGCGACAGTTCAGTCGGTAAATTGATGTAAGATTAATCGTATAAGGTGTTGTTTGATGCCAAATTGAAATAGTTCACGTATTATTTAGAAAATTTTGTTTTTATAAGATTTTAAACTTTCGCGTTCCATTATAATTATAAACAAGAGTAATTTTGTTTTTGTCATTAATCCGGCACACTGATTGAACAAACGACGCCAAATCGATAGTCAAATGGTCACCTTCGGATATAAATCAATCACGCGCCTTAAGAGCTCCTATAGCGGCATTAAAGAAACCACTAAATCGATTGGTTTTAGATTTATTGATTTTAAAATTAAAATCAGTATACTGTTTATGCAAAGATGATTTGATTATACCGTGAGACGGGGAAACACTATAACTTTGATTTGCATACTGTGTATTTCTAGGTCACAAACTACAAACCACTAAAAACGTTTAATTCGGAGACAATCGCAACATTGACCTCCTAATCCTAATCTATGTCAAAATAACATAAACAATGGATAATGGTAGACAATTGTCGCACTATACAAGTGATAGAGGAAGTGATACTGAAGCCGGTCGAGATAATGCGAGTGTTTAACACCGGCAAGCGATGACCTGGGTGCGTACCATCAACTTTAAGACAGCGATTCAAAAATAGCGCGATGCAGAATAGGTTCCTAAAATGAATTGTTTTCTTTCGTACTATGACCTTCTAAAAACTGGATCGCAAATGAATTGCTAAATGTGAATGACCGAACAATTTGTGTCGATTCTGTCATGCTCGGAGAGTGAGAGGGACGGGTATAGCCTGCAGGTGTCATGTTAGCTTGGCCGAGTTATAAGTCAAATAAGAGTTCTTGACAGCTTAGCGGCTGTGAAATGTCATTGAATGATGACTGAATCGCTGTCATTGATATTAAGCTGTCGTGGTACGAATAAGCGAAGCAGTTCAGTTTAGGTCCTAAACAAAATCGCAATAAGAGTTGATGGTAGGCACCCTGTAGCGATCATGTTTCGTTGAACAAATATTTTTCTACTTCAGTATTCGAAGAAGCAAATGTATATAACTAGCTTATATTTATAGACCATGACGTATCCCACAAATTTTCTAAGATACGTGCTTATCGCCCTTCGTGGAGCTAAACCTACCGAGAGCGCGTACCTTTTACAACCTTAACAAACAATGTATACGTCGCTATCTGTAATAACCTTTACTGTACCTTGAGGACATGTTTTTCACGGTAACTTGGATTATCTACGCGATGTTCTAAGCTGCAAAGTGTTTACCTTTAAAATATGGTAATTTATCAAAGAACTAACACGGTTTCTCGTTTAGTCAATCTACTTGTTTATCAAAGTCAAATCAAAGATTCATTTATTCACATAAACATAATAAATATGTACTTATGAATCGTCAACCAAAAGTCAAAACTTCTTTATTTATTTTGATTAAATAACATTAATTCTTTTCTTGCGAATCGTCCATGTCCAATTAATGTATCTATATACTAGCTTCCGCCCGCGACTTCGTCCGCGTGGACATTCGAGAAAATACTTAGGGGAGCAATAACCAGGATAAAAAGTATTCTATGTTTTAATTTCATAAATATCCGATCAGCCGTTTTTACGTGATTAGGCGGGTCCTCCCTCACCAAGTGAGCAGCCTCGTGCGACGCCCGCCGCACGTGGCAATTGTTCTGCCTCGCGCGAGGCTGCTCGCTTGGTGAGGGAGGACTCGCCTAATCACGTAAAAACGGATAATCGGATTTCTATGAAATTAAAACATAGAATACTTTTTATCCTGGTTATTGCTCCCCTAAGTATTTTCTCGAATGTCCACGCGGACGAAGTCGCGGGCGGAAGCTAGTCCTTAATATATTGTACCACTTATTCGTAACGTCTTTTAATCTAATGGGTTATTTCACTTTCACTCTACAGCTAAATATGTACAAAGCATATTTTTAAAGCTTGATAACTTTTCTGATGGAATAATAAGTTGTATACATAAATCGTTTATGTTCTTGACGTGTACATTAGACGAACTTTGGTTTGTATCATAAATAATCATAAGCAGCGAAGTATTAAGTAGACGATATGCACAAAATAGATCATAATATATTTGGACGTCGTCGTATTTATTTAGGCAGTGATTGTTCCAAAACTCTAACATTACGACGCATTAAGCTATTGAAGACATGAACAGTAATTCATCAATTGCGTGACAGTACAACAATGAATAGAAATAATACGTTACTAGTTCATTTATAAAGGTCACACAATAGAGCTAAAGTTAGATGTTCTTACATTTGAAACAATAGAACGTACAAAAATAAATGTTTTAGTGATTTAGTGTGTTAATGTAGCGGCAATGGCTTTAATTTATGTTATTCTTTTGTGTTATGAAGTCTATTAGATGACAACTCATAAAAAGCATGTTTTAAAAGATATAAGTCATACGCCTAGGTACAATTGTACCTTTTGCCTGGGTTAACTGCTTTAAAGTTAGAACTAAATATAAAACCATGTAAAACGTACATAAAAACACTGGTAAACTAATAGTTCTCGTCTTAGACAAACATTATCATGATTATCATTAAAAATATGGTCAGATTATTAATAGCATACTGTACTGTAAGAAAAAACGCGGAAACCAAACACAGAATCATGAGAAAACCGCGCGCGAAGCCCACACTGCCAGGAATTCGCTATAAAAACAGCTGCCAAGCTTATTACTTCCTGAACTTTGAGCTACTATTGTCACAAGTTTTAATTGAAGTTTAGAGCGCCTTCTGTGCAAACGCTCAGGGGGGCGATTCTCAGATCTATCTATCTCGAATTCTACATCGTCAAATTCGAATACTAATCTTTTCTATAAGTTTTGAACAAAAAATGTACTGTAACTAGCGCCAAAAACGTCCCAGGCGCGCGCAGAGTTATCTGAAACTGAAAATGTCACAAAAATGTAGATATATAGTTTTTAAAAATACAGCATAACGCGTGACATTCACGTCGACTGCCATTGACCACTCGTTGCAAGTCGAGCACTGGGCATAGACATTTCTATAATGTGATACGAAAATTCTGTTTCAATTGACATTGATTCACATCCACCATTTTATTTTGACAGTACGCGCCATCATATAACTTGGCCTGTGTTGTGTGCCAAGCTATGTGGCGTGAAATATCTCTAATTCGACATAATGTCTATTTCGCGAGAATCGCCCCCCTGGCCGCTGGACGAAGCTCCAAACTTAAAAATAAATCACAGACAAATGCCATAGATTGATTTGATTTCGAGGTAAGCTAATTGTTTTACCGATATATCAAAAAGGTTGTACAATATTATATCGATTACAAAGGACATCTTTCATTTTCGGGTAGGACATTGTACGCTATTCGTACTAATAGTAACAAATATAGTAAAGTCAAATAAAATATTAAAATTCTCATTGTCTTTCTGAATAAATGGTACAAAAATAAACTTTGAAATAAAAATTCTTTGCCATCCATGGTCACACTGGCAACCATTTTAAATCACGTTCGGAAACTTTGATGTTTCTGTACGAAAAAACGATGACATTGACGACTGATGATAATCTGTCAATGTGAACCTTTTTTTAATGTTAGTGTGACATTTTACCGCCATATTGAATCGGTAAGACTAGATAATGCTTTTGTACCATCAAACGCGTTAGCTTATTGCGATATAATTAGTTTTCAGTTATTATATTTATCTTTTGCTTGCCTATGGTATAGAGTACAAGGTCCTAGCCGAGGCTCCATATAAAACTGAAAAATCTCCTTTACTATGATCACGAATATTTACCCTGGGATGAGATTGTACCCACAAACTCTGGTTTAATAAATAAGTTCAGTATCCAATCCACTTTTCCATCGAGGCGTATCATCGTGTTACGTGATTTACTACCATTAAACACATGACCTCTCAATCAAGCCGCCCACACACCGATCAATGAATCAAATGGTTTCATTGGAATCACTGCCGTGCGCTGATTCAATACAAACGAAAATAGTAACTGTGATTTTTTTTCTTATGCTCAAATAGCTCTCGATTCATTATCCACAATACAATGGCTTTTCTACTAATATGACATCTATTATTCATCTATTCTAATATTACTTTTAAAGAGGAAAGTTTTGTATGTATGTAATGATTAGACTTGAAAACTACATGACCGATTTCAAAAATTCTATCACTTTTAGAATACTACAATTTTATCCCGATATTCCCACGGGAACGGGTACCGCGTGGGTAAAACCGGTAGTTTTCATACAAAACCTATTCCTCTCTTTTTTAATTGAAAAAGGTTTGATTTTAAGATTATTTTGACTAAGTTTGAATGATATTTCCAAAGAAACCATTTTCTTTCTTTTTTCAATACAGGTTTGATTTTTTATTTAAACTTATTGAATGATATTTCCAAAGAACAAACAAGTATTTTTCAGCAATGGCTTTTATGACTCAAAAGGTGCTCGTTAAGTCCCTGTCTCTGCCCTATAAATACACTTAATACCTTACATTTATTTCACTTACATGGCTTTTTTCCTTTGTCGTTATAACACTAAATTAATCTCAAGATACATGTTAGCGTGCGCGAACCCATAAACTCGATTTCTTATATCTGTCCGGTACTACTTTTAACGATCTTTTTGAACAAGTGGCGAATTCTGTCGTATTACATCACGTACAATGGCAGGAAACTGACGGATATATCTGTTTAAGTTTACGCAATACCCTCAATGCACTTGCGTAATGCGATTACTACGAGACAGTCCGCGTATACGCTCGTCTAATAACAAAGAGTTTTCTCTTAAAAAAATACACGAATTTCAAACTTTTAACTGTCTTTTTGTTGAGCTTTATATTATTTGCGTATTATTGGGATGAATGCACTTTAAGAGATTTTTGTTTTAAATGTTGGTTGTGTGGTTAAGTAAGAAATATTCTCCTATGAGATAATATTTCTCCTACATAGGTACATAATATTAAGTAATTGCATACAAATCCATACTAATGTTATAAAATGTGAAAGTATGTTTGTTTGTCCGTTTAAAACGGAGCATAGTGAAATAAACTACTTTTTCATCCCATCGATTCGAAAAGCGATGGTTGTTTATCTAATAACAGGGTCCAAAACGATTCATTTTTTACCTGTTATGACAAGAGGGTATAAATGAGATTTGAATTTTGAACAGCTTCATAAAAGGGTCCAAAACGATGAGATTTGAATTTAGAACGTACCTAATTAAAGAAGCATTGGTTGGAGTGTAGCAAAGGGTGTGCAGTACTTAAAAAAATTCAACTGATTTTGTATGACCGAAAAATTTTCAAAAACGGAATTTTATAAAATTGAGATTATCTCGTAAACGGTAAGTCGTAGCTAAAATCTAACAAAATTTTCAACCCCCTACGGCATCCCCGGAGATACTTCTAAGGAATCTGATGGACATATATTTTTTTTTATTTAATTTTTTTTTATTTCAAATTTTTTTTTCTTGCCCTACTAGCGCTATGATGTATCCGAACGACAAAGAAAGGTAGGTAGTTTGAGTTGTCTTTACTGCTTTTCTTATAGAGGGGGATGAAAAGCAGAGTGTATTACTCGGCCGCAAAATTATTTTCACCTCGGGCGGCGTATATTGAATCCCTCGCTGCGTTCAGGATTCTACTTTAGAATCCCTCGCTGCGCTCGAGATTCTACTCTAGAATCCTTCACTGCGCTCTGGATTCAAAATAGCGCCCTCGCCGTAAATATATTATTTTGCTCCCTTGTAATACAATCTACTATTTATCCCGGAAAAACATTACATTCCCGCGAGATAATGTCGTGTAGTCCAAGGCTAGTTAGAAATATTTTGCTAGGAAATATATATTTTGTATACTTACACTAACTTAATGATCTTAACTTTTCCCCAAAAGCGAGTTAAGTTTTTAGTCCATTTTATTTACAATATTATTACCTAATAAGAAAAGCAATGCCACAGGGTTAATCACTGATAAACGCTGAATAAAAAAATACATCAGAGATAATAGCCGTAATCAATTAATTTGCGGCTATCAGGCTAATCTGATATATTAAAATAGTTTGCACTAGTGTTTCCAGGCTGTTTGAAAGTTAATCTTCTTAAGATTGCAATGACGTCACAGTAAAGAACCAGTACAGTTATTAATCTTAATCGTTTTCGTGCAAATGTTACGTGATGTCTCTACTGATAATATTTATCATTAAATGATATGAGTATATGTAATCAATCATACCCGTAATAGGTGCCAAAAATATTTAAATCATTTGTTTTTTTTTATAATTGAGAATCATTTTTTTCTTCGACGCGGTTTTATTAAACGGACGGCGTATTAAACTAACCTAAGTTAAACAAAAACTGGCAAATGCTTTTTTAAGTACGGTTTAAGTAAGAAGGATGACTGACAGGTTGACTGACTGGACAGTAGACCAATTCACAAAAAGTAGATATCATAAAAAATAGTGTGAATCAATCATATTTTATTATAAGTGAAATATGATCATAAAAAACATTATTTCGACCCAAAGTTATTAAGTAAACGAAAAGTTAACACGGTAATTCACTTTAAAAATACCAATACAGTATTTGCTCAAAAACAATTCTCGGCCCAATCGGTGTGTTTATATAATAAAATAAATAGAATATTAAACATTTTCTCACTGACTTACTTTTCATGTAAAAGTAAGATAACATCATGGTTAAAAACACAAACATACGAAAATATAGAAAATTTTATGTCCAATCGCTAAACATAAAATATGCTATTGCTATAATAATACAGTATATAATGTACAGTCACTTTCCGAAGGCCTTCTTCGATTGACAAGTTCATTCCTTTACTATGTATGTATTATGCTCTTATTACATTTCGAAACTAAAACTAAAAAACAAAGCAGATAACTGCATATAAAATAATGCTTCATCTTTATATAAACAAGGTTTAAAATTGTATACACCTTATGGTGTCATATCGACATCAAACCTTTTAGTAGCCTATATTCAAATACGAAGATTGAATTAACTAGTTATGTTGTATTTGATTGATAAACTTATAGTTATAAATGTATAAAGAGGGAAAGTGTGTTGGGTACACTCGGTGGCACATCGAGTTAAGCAGTTGAACTGTGATAACAGCTTTTATTACTTTGGTGTAAAGGCGGTCTCATGTGTGGTCTGATGTGCCGCCGTGTGTACCTAAAATTAAAATTCAAACAAGTTATTTGATTTTTACTTTAAAAACTCATTTATTTAGGTAGTTTTGCTAGGCATGTAGGTACATTTGCATTATAGTCTATTTATTTTTACGCAGAATTTTGTTATTAGTTGTATTATTATTATACCTAGAATGTAACTAAAAATATGTAATTGGCATAGTAATGAGAGGGGTCTCTTCTATGACAGGTTTTTTCGAACTTACAAGAAGAGATCCACACATTTGTAAACACCATTTGTGTTAAAAATAAAGAGATTTTTGATTTTTGATTTTTGATTATCGTAGAGTTTTGATATAAACAAATTAAGTTTCATACATACATTTATGCATGATATGGTATATCTTATAGCTACCAAAGCGAGTATAACGTGTAATACAAGTATAATACTTTTATCATTACTTTTATAGTGACGTCAACATCGATTTTGTCTATCACAAACATACAAACAAAAAAAAATAGAATATTAGTATAGACAAAATCCCCAAATAATAAATTATTCTTAATTTTAATGTTTTGCATTCACAATACTTACAATTTTTATTATTAAAAATATTGAAAATGAAGTATTATAAAAAGTCGACCCGTCGCTTACTCCGTAGCTCAGTGGTTACAGCATTCGCCCGGACAGTGAAAGGCCTTGGATTCGAGTCCCATCGGAGCTAGCTGTGAGACGGGTCGACTTTTTATTTTCACACCAAATAATAGTTATTAAGTTTACATTAAATGGATTCTGACCCGCGTTGTTTACCGGGCGGGTAAACAAACCGTGTTTATTGTTTACCGCTTCGGTAAACACATTACGATATTAGCGACGCACGCTCGTTACCAGAAACCATCGGCAAACAGATTAGCTTCTTGTACCTGTGCTTTTGTTTGTTTCTACATTAAAAGATCTATATTATTATTATAAAGAAGTAAAAAGGACAATGGGTAATTTTGTATGGACTCCGTACTCAAAAATTTGACTGTAGCATCCATCATGAACTATGTCGCTTTTTGGTGCCGTCATGTAGTAGTTTAATTACTGTAAGAAGCAGGTCTAAATATAATTGGAGAAAAAAGATATGAGTATTGAAAATTCTGTTTTTTAAAAAAGTACTGTAAAGTGTTTTTTATAAAACTATCAATTACTATTTCTTTTTTCTCCAAGTGAATACTTATTTTGAATTATTAAAGTACTCGATGAAGGCAACAAAACCCGATATAACTCATAATGCAACTATTTTCCTGTCTGGGTACGCTGTTACCCACAGCTATTCTTTGTTTGTTTGCTTGTTTGTGATAGATTTTTGAAAGTTCACTAGTAGAAAGCTACATTGTTCCCGAATGGCATAGGCCATGTCTATTTTCATCCCGATATTCCCACGGGAACGAAAACCGCGCGCATATAACCTCGGGGAGACACTCGTAGTAAAACCACATGAATAAATAAAACTAAAGGTTCGTCACCGCAGGGTCTATTTTCGTTTGCTCAGTCTAAGTGATAAAGTGTTAGATCTGGGGGCCAAGCCTGCTAATGTTAAGTCATAATCGTGTCTCAATCGTGTTTAAATTGTAGTTCAATTGTAGTGCTTTTTTACCCACTAGTTACAAGAATTATGAAAATATGATGTGACGTAAATGTAGTGTGTGGTGTGACCATCAGTAGTATGGTGAAAAAAGTACTCATTTCTTGTAAGTAGTGTGTAAAAAAGCACTACAATTTGAACTACAATTGAAACACGATAGAGACACGATTATGACTTAACTAGTTTTCCGCCCGCGGCTTCGCCCGCGTGGACTACACGACTTTATCCCGCGGGAATGTGACATTTTTCCGGGATAAAAAGTGGCCTATGTTCCTCTCCAGGCTACAAAGTATCTGTGTTCCAAATTTCAGCCTAATCCGTTCAGCCGTTTTGGCGTGATTGAGTAACAAACATCCAAACATCCAAATACTAAACTTTCACATTTATAATATTAAGTAGGATGTTAGCAGAATTGGCCCCCTGCTTTACCGAGTGAGCATGGCGTATTGCGTCGCAGATAAGTCTACGCGCGACTGGGGCATTTTTGGCGCTAGTTACAGTATATTATTTTGTTCTAATGATATGGTAAAAGATAAGTAATCGCGCACTCAGTCATCTCTTATGCAACAAGTCAATCGTTCAGTTTGTAATTTTTATAACGTAAAAATGCTAGCCATCGCGCGCCGCGTACTTACTTTGTGGCCATGGTGTAGGTAGTTACTATGGTATGAATTTTTTTTAAGAATACAAAAGCTATGACACTGACAGACACTGACAAGTAAAAAGAACGTAAGTATCTGATTCAAACTTTGTAATGAATAGGTCACTAAAAAGTTATGAAACTAGACGTTGGTCAAATTGTCTGCTTATTGCTGTTATTGCTTTAGTTTCAAAAGGTAGGTATTATGACTTAATAAAGAAATGAATGTGATGACTGAAGAAGATTTTCAAAACTTGACCATACTTAAGGCCGATTTGGCGCAGGGGTAAGCTACCTGCCTTCTGCGCCAGAGCTTGCTTCGATTCCCGAACAAGACAAATATTTGTGTGCATGAACATGTCTATTTGTCTTGGTCTGGGTGTTTTCTATATGTATATTAAGTATGTATTTGCAAACAAAAAAGTATTTAAGTATATGCTTATCCGTTATCAAGTTCACGTAGACACAGTTTCTTAAGAAATTTCCTCTGGGCTTAGATAATTGCTGTGATTGTAAGAAAATATTTATTTATTTATTATTTACTTTAGTGAGTGATAGATAGGTCGCAACTGTTTGATAAAGTAATTTGATTTATCATGAACATTGAACGATAATCGTGTAGGTACATTACTCAAGAGGCCTAATTGGTGGGAGTTTTGATAAGCCCATTAATGACATTTTTAGGAATCGTTACCTTGATAGCTTTGCTAATAAAAACCGCAGTACCTACTTATAGCTCTACTAGAACGTGTTAAGGTTTATACTGCCATAGCAAAATTGAATGTTAAAAGGTCCTATGTACAACCACGTGCAGACGTTTCATAAAATTTAATTTAAATTTAATTTTGTTGAGCGTTAGTAAATTACTGAAATTGATAAGAAAATGGGGTCTTAAAAGTTGGAAAGATGCGTGATAAAAGATGACGTTTGGTTGTTTATTTATGAGACAAACGAATAAATTCTTTATTTAATACGATCTTTGAATTAATACCTATGACAGTGTTAATATTAGGCGCTATATTTTGTTTAATATTAAGTCCTACCTATGAAATTATCATTTTTTTATGAAGAATTTTAATGAAATCGCGTTCTCCATTCTATATTTTTTCTATAATTTTGACCAATAATGCCTACACTTAGGTACAATACAAACACATAGCTAACTAGTGCCATATTTTTTTAAGAAAAATGACCACGGTATATAATGTGGTCGTGGAATTTATGCTCCCGAAACAAGCAGTCATATTCCAGGTATTTTGTTCATGCTTTAAATAACGAAACCAATAATTTTATTATTACTGATAGTTTTCTTTTATTATCATATTTTATCATACACAATTCAATATTTTATTGTATCAAGCATGATATAAACATCATAAATCATAGAACTTGTGCAATTATCAAAGAGTACCTAAGTATATAGAGTAAAGAAAGACCTAATATAATATGATTTTAGCACTGACACGGTTTATTTTAAAATAGAACTCATCATAAAAAGTAAATCTAACGCATTTAAGACATCATTTGTTACGGTTAAACTTTCTCACAGCCATACATTATTTACAGAGCCCTTAAATCCATACTAATATTATAAATGTGAAAGTGTGTTTGTTTATTTGTTTGTTTGTTTGTTTGTTTGTCCTTCTTTCACGTCAAAACGGAGCAACGGGTCGACGTGATATTTGGTATGGGGATAGTTTGGTAGCTGGAGAGTAACATAGGCTACTTATTATTCCGGAAAATTGAGTAAAAATTGTAATTTTCTATGAAAAATCGTTTAACTGTCGTACCTTCGATACAAAACTGTCATTTCTTCCATTGACGTTTCCAAAGAGTATGTAATCACTGACGTCTGCGCGGTCAAAATCGAATACTAATCTTTTCCATAAGCTTAGAATAAAAAAATGTACTGTAACTAGCGCCAAAAATGCCCCCAGTCGCGCATGCGCGCAGAGTTATCTGACAATCACTATACTTCACAGAGTAATTTTTATATGTAGGAAATAGAGACTAAGCTTGGGCCCCTTTATTGGTAGTGTGTAACTAGCGCTATCTGTTGTCTGGTGAAGGCAACTTTTGGTGTATAAACACACATACAAGATGTTGGTGACCGGGTCCACTATTATATGACAAAACAACGTTTGCCGGGTCAGCTAGTTACCTATAATTATGAGAAAACTTATCGCAAAACAACTTCATTTGTTTTTGACACCTACAATACTGTGAAAGTCATTATATAGTCGTTAAACAAAACCTTTCTTTCTTTCTTTCTTTTTGTTTATTTGGACTGCCATGGAAAATTACAATATGAAAAACATTAAGACTTAGTAGCTAACATGCAAAATGCAAAATTCTGTTGAAGGCGGCCACATTGTTGCTTAAATCTAACATGTTGACTTACTGACACATGTAGTATTGTACTATTGTATAGTACGTACCATCAGCAAAACAACCAGTTGTATACTTATAAAACTTTTTCGCTTGCATGGACAACACGGGCTGCTCCTTGGCCCCGCCCCCTTGGTTTTTTTTCTACCAACGAAGCTGAAGATTCAATAACAAACGTTGTCTAGGATATTACAAAAGGTGTCATTGTTAAAATTTTATTGCTTTGGGCACTCACTACCGTAACCATCTGTTGTTGTTTTATTAGATACTTTTGAAAGTTTTAGATCTCAGGTAGCTGGTCAACCCAAATGACCTTTTGTTTAAAAAACATTACAAAAAATATCATTTGTGTTTCGTTTGGTTGAACTGCCCATCTATGACACTACTGGTAGATTTACCAGATGTCAGTCCGTCGCAAAAGGTCTTCAGTGCAGTATACTAAAACTGGCGTTGAACCTTACGGTATATTTTTTTAACTTTTTAACTTTCTGGTTAAACCTTCTTTTGATTATAGTGAGAGAAAGAGCACTGCACCTGAGATACAGGTTTACTAGTTCGGGTGCAGATGTTTACTATTGTCTTGTTTTTTATTAAGGTTTAATACAATAAGCTCTAAGTTATGTTTATGTTTATAGTAATAACTTATGTAGTTATCAAAACATGTATTTTCCTTGGTTATCAATAATAGTAGATTGTATTACAAGGGAGCAAAATAACATATTTACGGCGAGGGCGCTATTTTGAATCCAGAAGAGTAGAATCCCGAGCACAGCGAGGGATTCTAAAGTAGAATCCTGAACGCAGCGAGGGATTCAATATACGTCGTTTTGCGGCCGAGTAATACACTCTACTTTTCATTTCGAATATAAGGAAAGTAAATACACTCTGTTTTACATCCCCCTCTATAAGAAAAGCAATAAAGACAACTAAAACTATCTAGAAAAATAAAAGAAAGGTGGCGGGGGGCTTCGCTTTCTCTGTTTTTTCTATAATAAGAATATAATAAATTGAAGTTTTGAAATAACAAAAAAATATTTTAGAACAAAAATTTTTTTTTTATTTTATGACCAAAAAAATTTTTTTAACAAAAAAAATTTTTTTTATGTCTATCGGATGCCTCCTAACTATCTCCGGAGTACCATAGGGGGTTGAAAATTTTGTTAGATTTTAGCTACGCTACACGCTACGAGACGTACCGTTTTTAAGATATGCTCGTTTTTATAAAAAAAAATTTTTTTTAATTTTGCAAGTCCCGTCCCCATACAAAATTAGTTGAAAACTTTTTCATTGCCGATGAGGTAACTCTATGGTTGACTGTAACGAAATTCAGTTCTATTCTTAAAATTCATTTCCACCCTAGGGTGAAACGGATAGTTTTGGACCCGCTGCTCAGTTTAAATATTCATTACTTTCCGAATCTGAGAGATGAAAAATTATTTATTTATTTATTATTATTATTATTATATACCTGGTTGTTTTGCCGATTGTACACTAACTAAACGTAGGTACTCGGTAACTGGATCTTACCTGTGAACAAACAAAGACACATTTCAATATATGTTTCGTCAACTCGCGGCTCGTCGCCTTGAATTTAGGCATTGTTCGTTGCGGTTTCAACAGACAGATACACCAGGTATGATTCCCTTTTCAGGCAGGTGAAAAGAGACCTTGTTCACAGTTGCATAAGTGTCAATTTTAAGGGTGTTTAAAAAAGTTTTGGAATAGAATCATTTGACAGCAATGCTCTATATATTCAGTCAGGCCGTTTCACTATTTTTTTAATTATTTTTATTTTATATTTTGTGGAAAACAAACAGCATATACCTATAAAAAAAATATTAGTTAAGAAAGTTAGAACAAGTAGGTATGCCTTAATCAGTTTTCACCCGGCAGACACAATTGTTTGCTGTTCCACGCCATAGCACTAACTATGGGCAAAATGAGGTTTTAACACGGCTGGCCCATACGTATAACAAAGAATTCAAGGAAGTAGACCCATTCAATATTAATCGCAAAAGCAGTTTCAATAAATCAATTAAAAAGGTGTTGACTGAGGTATAGTTTATAGTATGTATTTATAGTAAATATATATAGATTTTGGTAGTAGGTGTAATTTAGTTTTGGCATGAGGCATTTTCATATTTTTTTATTATACTTACTTATTAAATAAAATTAAATAATAATTTTAGGTAGGTTAATCTATCATTGTATTCTCATAATAATTTGTTTTAAGTTAATATTATGCTCATTTTGTTTAGTTGTTCTCTTTTTTCTATACCTAGTTATTTGTATTTTAACGATGGCATTATCAAAATTGTGCTATTTGTGAATAACACTTTTGGCCAAATTAATTTAAGCTTTACTAATACTAGTGTTTAGGAAGTTTAAGTAGGCTGTTTGTTGTTCCTTAATAATAAAATAAAAAATAAAAATAAAACACAAATAGAACATTTGTAGTAGTATGTACAGTAAGAGTTAAATTATAACATGCCTAATAATTTTCTAATTACAGTTCTTTTTCTGTCCTTTAACTAAAGCTATATAAAAAAATAAAAAGAAAATAAGGTAAAACACTAAGCCATATCAATCCTAGGATATAATTATTACTTTTTTTTTCCACAAACGGGTTAGCACTTAGCCTTCATCACACCTGATGTTAAGTGGTGATAAGGCTGAAGGTGGAAGCGCACTACTCCCGGAATCCTCAATCACTGAGGAACTGGCTATCTTATCTCTAACTGCCGGAACACAATAATGCTGAAAACATCATTGTTATGGCGTCAGACTTAGATAAGATGGTGGTAGCTAGCCAGGCGGACTAAGAACAAGTCCTACCACCAACTAAACCGAATACAATATGTACCCCCAATGGGAATCGAACCCGGGACCTCTTGGTCTGAAGTCGGTGGTGTGAACCACTAGACCACAGAGGCGGTTAAATACAAGTGCGTTTGTTTAAATAATTTTAACCTGTTTGCAATTAAGTCCATTGTTTAACTTATAGGTTAGCAGACTATAATTATGATGCACACGCCAAAATAGACAGTTTGATACAAGCACGGTAAACAAAACAGGCCTTGAGCGGAATCAGAGTGTGAACCGGTCTGCCGACCGTACTGATTGTAATAAGCTAGAATAAACATAATTCATTAATATTATTTGACTGACTGATATGATAACTGTATCATAAGTGCTTTCGATTTTTAATTAATATGTTATTCAGTGGCGGTCACATAATTAAAGACACCAGTCGATTTTCATACAAACGAGGTAACTTTGAAGCCTTGGTTCTCCGCCAGAGATTGACCTAGCTGTGATCAGATGATTGCACTCTAGAGTGATTAGAGGAGATTCAGATCGCTATACACAGCCAACTGTTCTGATCAGCATTCTAAAAGAAGGATATGTTTAAAAAATTCGCAAAATTTGCATAAAATTGTATGGAAATCCAGAAACTGAAAACTCTGATTCTTATATCTCTTAGAACGCTGATCAGATCAGTTGTTTGTGCAAAACGATATAAATCTCCTCCATTCACTCCCTGGATGGCCATCACCAGATCACAGCTAGGTCAATGCTTGGCAGAGAAACGAGGCTTCAAAGACACCTCGTTTGTATGAAAATCAACTGTTGTCTTTAATTATCTGACCGCCTCTGTATATATATTAAACTTAAATAACTCTATATATTTTGTACTTAATAGTAAACAATTTTCAAAATTTTAAATTGATTTAGTGAAACAGGCATTAAATGAAATGAAAAGAAGTAAAGACCTAGAAAAATGTGAAAACTCTTTCTTTAAGTATTATTTTTCTCTTTTCTACATAATACTATCTAACTAATTTATAAGTTACTTAATAAGTTTGAGATTTAGAGAGCTCAGTAGCTGAAGGGCAGATGAATGGAAATTAACTTGCTAATTAGTTAGGCAAGTTTTGATTTGTTTCCAACTAGTAAGCTTTGAGGCACAAATATTTGGATCGAAGTAACTTTAGAGTTCAAACTCAATTATTTCCCTAAAATTGAGAGATACAGCCGTGAAATGATACTTTTATATCCACAACGGGGTAGTACTTAGCCTTCATCGCACCTGATGTTAAGTGGTGATAAAGCTGAAGGTGGAAGCGGACTACTCCCGGAAACTTTAATCACTGACGAACTGGGTATCTTATCTCAATCTGCCGGAACACAATAATGCTGAAAACATCATTGTTATGGCGTCACTCTTAGTTAAGATGGTGTTAGCTAGCCGGGCGGACTTAGAACAACCATCAAACATCCTGCAACTCTTGTTTTAATAACTGTCACATCGAAACGTATATACACTTTAAAATCTTATTTGATGTAATCTTTGCGCAGCACAAATTAACCTTTATATACTTCTCAACAACCTAGTTAAAAATATTTATTCTTATGATTAAGTAATCATTAAGTAAGTTAAATAATCAAACTTGGAAGATCGCTCGAATTTGTCAAGTGGCATAATAATGAGTTCGAATTAAATTGAGAATCTGATAAGTTTTATTTGTAACGAGTTACAAACTAGTTTTGTAAACAGCCTTTTAAATCTAATAAATTTAATCTCAATCCAAGTTTAAAATGGTAAATATCCGTGGGAGTGTTACAAAATTGGCTATAATGCTCTTAGTTTTTCAAAGCATTGCATAATGTTACGTCCAAATCCAATTGATTGTGTGCAAGTTTCCTTCCGTGGCAAGTCATTGGCATTTCTTCAGGGGCCACTCTAATACCCCGCCTTGTTTGGGCATGTCGCCCAATCTTATGGACCGATCTCTAAAGTAACTTTTGAAGTATGTGGGGCGTGACATTTATGTGTTTTCGTTTTAAGAGAAGGCTGCAAAGGAGCAAAGCGTAATAAAATCGTAGTTGACTTCATACTAGCGTGCAATAGAGCTCTATGTATGCATGAATGAATGGGTGACTGAAAGAATGAATGAATGAATGAAATGAGTGGATGAATGAATGAAAAACATTTATTGACACGCATGGAGCTAGACTACATACTACAACTGGAGAGTGCAGTACTAACACTTTTTTGTGACCACAAATTACACTGTGGCTGTCTTCCGTCTCACCTACACTTTGAAAAATACGTATGGTCATATGAGACAACTGACAGCCACTACATACTAAATGTCAAATTTGCTGGGCACACTTTTTTATTCAGGGTGAAAACTCCAGTTACCTCAGTACTAAGTCTAGCTCCATGTTGACACGTCACAAAAAAAGATGTATGTCTATGCGAAATGAAAGGAACTTTTTTAATTTCCAGCGAAAAATGGGGAAATTAATGCCCCATTTTATTTCTTCTTTTAGTTAACTACAGGTACGTGGACATGCTAAGCCTTCACTATATCTGATGTTAAATGATGATAAGACTGAGATAAGATGGAATAGCGCTTCTCTTCTATCCTCACTCTCACACCTCACTGAGGAAGTGGCTATCTTATCTCAATTGCCGGATAAAGCAATGCTGAAAACATTAAATTTTTTCGTGTTCAGTGTGCTCTGCGCTTAAATACGTTTAGCATAATTTTGTCACATTAAAGTACGTATTTTAAATTAATTACACCGACTTGATGGTTTCAAAAAACTCCAAATTACAATTTGACTAAGAAAAGGCTGAGCTAAGTATAGCTATTAAGCGTCCTTTTGACGTAAACGCACCACAAAAACACGTACCTGCACAAAACAATGTTTTGCAAAACATTATTGTTGATTAACTTGCGGTTTTTGTTGACGTCAGCGTATTTTTTGCCTTTCGTGGCAAATGGAAAACATCAAACATTTTGTGAAGGGAGAAGAGAAGTACCTATTTTCCAAGATATAATTCGTACAAGTCGTACAAGAACAAGTTTATGTATCATCATTTGTATCTTATGTAAGGGAAAACGGACTAATATATAAAAAAAAATTGGCAAAACCGAAAGAAGAAGAAGAAATCGGTGCTGGTTTTCGCACGATCTAAATCCTGTGGATGCCCCGGGTTGGGGCGAAACACGTGTAGAGTAGTCTAATCAGTGAAGGTGGAAGTTGTATTGCTGTCTTGCTAAATACAGGTATTGTACACTGGTATTTTTTGCGGGCGGGCAGTGCATCTTGCATGTTGTGTTTATTGCGGAAGTAAGCTACATATATTTCTATTTTCACAATGGTTAGGGACTTCCGCCAGGTGACACCTGATTCAATCAAATATAAAAAAATATATTTTAACACACTTGGAAAGCAAAACTTTAACTAAGTTTAAAATTGTTTCGTATCTAGAAATAAGTTATGTTTTTTCTGTATTCATAATGAAAAGTATAGTTATCGGAGCGCGATAATCTCTATTTTGAACTACTATTTGGACTTAAAAAGCTTCTTGTGGAAGATTATTATAATTATAATATTCGTAGTATTATAATTATTATACACTACGTTTTAAGTCCACGTGGACAAAGTCTCGAGCTAGAAAAAACAAAACACATAAAAAGTAACATAAAAAACCAATACAAATAAGTTAATCAAGTGTACTTGAAAGGATGAGTTCATTACCTGCACATGCAACGCTGCGCCGATGCATAATTATTAACAGTTACGTTACTCTAATTAGATACGCTACCGGTGCATTGGGGCAAGTGAAGCTATTTTATAAATTAATTGATTGGTAACGTGACTTATGTACTTCATACAGTCAATGACGAAATTATTTAAACATAACTATTTTTACAAGCTTTTATTTAACTTGCAGTGTATGTGTCGCAGCCAACTGGTTAAATCCGCCATTCAATTAAACGCCTAGGCCGATATTTTTTCCGTAAGCTATTTTATCTTCCCATTAGGTTGACGGAGTCACAAAAAAAATAACCACGAAATTTAAGACGATCGCATCTTCGTCTTCTAACCTATCACGTGTTCTACAGGACTTCCGAGGGGTACATGCTGCCATAAATAATCATAAGGTGCCAATTGAAAATCAGCGTCAGGTCTCACAAACCTGACATTATGCTGAATTGGCTTTCTAATTTGACGCAGCCGTGAGATCTGTCACTTATATTTTTTAGGTTAAGTTATCAAAAATTATATTTTCTCATGTTTGTGTCAATAAATACATTTTCTTTCTTTATTTCTTTCATACTTAACCATCCGCCGCATTCAACCATCCGCCTGCGACATTATGTATGTATGCTTGTCCGTTTGTCAAATCTTGCAAGCTAAATTTGACCCACTTGCCAGTGTCCGATTGAGCTGAAACTTTGCATACAAGTTTTGGGTTGGATGACAATACAATATTAAAATACAGTCAACAAAAAAGCTTGTCATAAAAACGAAGTTTTTACAAAAAACTTATTTTTAATTATGAATAAGTTACTGCAACTTTTTAGGGTACCTATAACTCCACGCAGACGTGTGAGTGAACCAGTGTTGCCAGATGCACTGTAATTACAGGAGATCTACTGTATTTTTAAGTCATCTACTGTACAATGTATTAAATAAATTACAGTGACGAAAGCACTGTAATTTCTACTAAGCCAATATTTCACAATATTTTGATAAATATGAGCACAACATAACAATAGATCTAAAAAATTATGACCATACACGTGTAGTCCACACTCCACGAGACCAATCTGGTTTATTTTTAGCAAGCGACCACTGTAGGGTTAAGAGATTCTTTCCTTGCTTTGGTTTGGGATTCCCGGTGCATTAAAAGTTGTTGGTTGTTGAGTAGTTTCTAGCATTTATGACAAAGAGAGAGCCGTTGGACAAAATTCTAGTGGTAGCGATTAGCTAAAAGTGTAAAATGTTATTATAAATTAATGTACTTTTAAAGATATAAATGTCTTTTTACTGCACTTAATGCACTGTAAAAAATACTGTATTTTCATGTACAATTCCCTGTATTTTTTGTTGTAAACACTGTATTTTAAAGTCCAAAACACTGTATTCTCATTTTTCTTATCTGGCAACACTGGAGTGAACTCAAAAAACCTAGAATATTTTTTTATTTAGTTTTGAACTAGTCTCCTGATAAGTGTTATGAGAATCAGAGCAATACAAAAAATAGTAAATTAGTCGAGTCTCCGACAAGCATAACACTTTGTGGATTATTTATTACTTAGTTACAGATTGAGGATTTCGTAAATATGTATATTAATGTTTACGGATCATATTCTAGTAAATTTACCTACATACAGGTCGTTATAAGTATTAGAGGTATTGCATTATTTCCTTAGTTGTAATTTTTTATGCCGGTTTCTTATTACCACTTCGGGTTAGCAAAATTAAGCAATTCTAGCAATATTAACGAGTTTATCGTATATCAAATTTTATGACTATCAAACCACCGCGCCGCTTAAGTTTGAGGATACAAATAAATCACCATAAATTCTTTTATAGCTTAAGATTCTCAATAATAAATATATGACTGCATTATTTTAAAAATTTTGGATTATGAAGAAAGTAAAGATCTAGTATTCGATTAGGTGTCATCATCATCATCATCATTTCAGCCGTACGACGCCTACTGCTGGGCATAGGCCTCCCCCAAGGATCTCCACAACGATCGGTCCTGCGCTGCCCGCATCCAGCGGCGCACCGCGACCGCCACCAGATCGTCGGTCCACCTTGTATGGGGCCTGCCCACGGAACGTCATCGTCCTGTACACAAGGTGTGTGGTAAAATAATTGTATGAGTTTGCCCTCTTAAATAGTTTTGATTGGATCAATCGCTGCGGTCGTTATATCAGATGACTTCAATCATTCTTCATCAACAAATGAACTTGTGTATCTCCATTCAATTAGCAAATTGGAAAATGAAAATGTTATCGTTAGCCGGCTGCTCGCTACTTCGTTTGCAAGGACTTGTGGCAAAAATACGCACGAGAGAGAGTTATAAACCTTATTAGTATATCAGCATTAATATCCGAAGTCAATTGGTACTAATATTATAAATGAGAAAGTGTGTTTGTTTGTCCCTCTTTCACGTCAAAACGGAGCAACGGATCGACGTGATTTTTCGTATGGGGATAGTTAGGGAGCTGGAGAGTCACAGGGGGATATGCTTCTTTTTATTCCGGGAAAATATCACGTTCTGCTGCGGGACAACGTCGTGTAGTCCACGCGGGCGAAGCCGCGGGTGGAAGGCTAGTCTCATTATGATATTGTCATTTTATGTGTATAACTATTTAATACGATCATAATAATAGTTAAAAATATTCTCTTATACCTACCCAATCCACAAAACTTACTACTTTACTATTTGTTTGTACTATTTCTATAGCTAAATCAAGCACAACATCATACTTATTTATGACCAATTTCAGCCTTATACTAGACACATAATTATGAGTATTTGGTTTTATAACGATCGGTTGATTCATACTTAGTTTAATAAATATTTACATTAATAAAGGTCCTTCTTAAGACTATAATAATAACTTAAACTGTTGTGTTTATTAGATGCAATGCAAATCAACATACAAAAGTAAAACATTTCCCTTATAAGGCATACTTACATATTATATTTCAGTTAAATAACATCTTATTCATACCAAATTTTACGTAGTTATTAAATAAGTAAAGTTATGATGTGTAAACGTTTATTTATACCTGGGTATAAGTAAACCAATAATCGGACCCAACTTAAAAGAATGAAATTTAAAAACGATTCTTTAATAATTTATTATAGTTGCCGTGACATCAAGCTTATAAATACTATGGTAGTATCGACCTTCACTACGTAATATAAAGATTTTCGTAGTTTATCTGATATGATACACAGAATGTGCCTTTGACATCCAATTAATAGGTCCTTATAAATTGTTTAACAATGCAGATAATTAAGCAGTAAAACAATCATAAGTTTAACTCTAACCGCATACATAACATTTAAATAAGTATTAAGTGGTATGAGTGAATCAGTTCATAATAAATACAAATATTGTACCGCTCTGATTTGCAGTGTGACTCGTTTCGGTGTAACGTTTTATAACTATGTATTTCCTTCGGCAAACAAAAGCTGAAATGGCTCATTACGTGGCAGATGGCCATTTCTTGATTTCTTGGAAAAAATATGCATAAACTAACGTAATTTTGTAAGAATTGAGCGCACTGTATTATTACAATAAGAATTGGAAAAAATTTGACTTTCAGAATAAAACCAAAAAGAAAGTCCGTCAAACAAAACGGGATCAAAATGTATAACTAACCACCCGCGTCATGCTCGCGTAAATTTATCCCGCGGGAATGTGATATTTTTCCGGGATAAAGAGTAGCCTATGTCACTCTCTAGCTCCCAAATTATCCACCTACCAAAATCACGTTGATCCGTTGCTCCGTTTTGACGTGAAAGACGGTCAAACATACACACTTTCACATTTATAATATTACTATGGAGAAGTATGAATAAAACCAATAAAGACACCAGTATAATCGATTCCCTAATAAGTAAGTAAATTACTTAGTAACGAAGTGCCTGCTTTATAATTTTTACTGCTGTCGCTAAGTAAAGTTTAATGGTTTTATTGTCCCCTCATCAATTTGTTATTCACCTTGAAGTCCGCAAGACAACGCTTCTCAAACATCGTTAAGTTGATAATATACATAAATACTAGCAACCATCCGCGGTTTCGTCTGTACGAGTATTAGTACTTCTTCAACCTGCAGAACCTTCAATTCAACCAATAAAACTAACACACAAACTGTTTAGTTTTATTACTTAGGAGGTAAAGAATGGGGGTATTAAATGGCTGATGATGATGAAAGAATAAAAGGTATAGCTTGTCAAAAAATAGTCTGGTAGTTTTGTGCGATGTTACCGCCTCTGATATCACAAAACAAACACAACATTGGTTCAATAGTTAGATCCAAACGATTTCTTAAAATTATACGATTATTTAGCTCTTTGTCAAAAGGACGCGAAATTAAAATGTAATTTTTATGCCATCAATTATAAATATTTTTCAATATTTAATAAAATAAAATGAATAATTAATAAGTTAATATTTTTTTAATTTAAATGAATAAATCAATAGTATTGTATGTGTGATCACCACGATTGCTTTGTCATATACGATTGCAAACAAATGATTAAGAGACTTTGTACAACAGATTGGTGTTTTCGTCTAATATGTAGTTGGACATTAAAGCTCCACATGAATCATAAGCCGAGATCACCATAAAACTGGGATTATGTTGGAAACACGTTTCATTACTGGCTAACGAAACTTTATGAGTTTTGTGACTGTTGTGTAGTTAATACCAGAGCGTTTAAACTCGTTACTAGAACTGTGTTTAAATGTAATATTTTTCTTTTATTTTCAAACAGATAAAGCTTTTCGTTTTTCAATTTAATTGTTTGTGTTCGAAGCAGACAGGCTTCTAACATCATGGGCCATATACAGAAATAACACTCAACCGAAAACTAGTCCTTCTTGTTAAAAGTTATGCTAAAAGTGTTTTTAGAATAAATGATTTTCTTTCTTGTCTTTCTTCTTGTATAGTGTAGCCAAAACCCTTGATTTTATTTTAGTAATTGGTCGTTGAAAATTGTAGCGTACTCCTTGGCTATTGATTGAAAATAATTGAATGTTACAGCGGACTTTTCTGTATCCATAATCTATAGGTATGAGGCTATCTCTTATTTAATTTAATTTAAAGCACTATAAAAGCAAATCTCAGCCCACCGCTGGCAGAACCTCAACAGGATGTCTTTGACATTTGCGTCGCAAATCAACCGTTGTTTAGCGATGCAGACGGCGCCCGCACTATGTTAATGTCTACAAATTTCCTTCATTCCAGCCTTTTACTAACAGGTAGGTAGGTACATGTGGAAAGTTAAGAAAAATGCGGTGGGTGACTGAGTCATTTGGGGTGGTGGAAATTCCTAGATTAGGTGGGTCTAGATTTTCAGTGTTTGTATTAATATGTCTTGTAGTTTTCATGTAAGGAAAATGGATAAGTGGTAACATACAATATACATACGTTAAAAAATTGCATTTTCTGCTTTTAATTCTTAGCTTCTGATGTAAAGTCCTATATGCTGTCAACTTTTAAGATCTACAGGAAAACCAAATTAGTTTTAATTTATTCAGACACGGTACTAGACTACGATACAGAATAATATTTGTACTACGATGCACTAATTAAGCTACAGCAACGACATTTTGGCATTCCATTAAATTCTTTAAAACGCAGTTTTGTTCATAACATTACAATATAAAAATATGATTGGCTGGTTCAAAAATCATCTTCATCCTGGCCTTCCTTATGGATGGATAAGGAGAACGAGTAATGACCCATCAGGCGGGCCCAGTGCGGATTGGTGGGTATTAACGACTGCAACCTGGAGTAACGGCTTAAGGCTAGGAATCCCGAGCGCAGAAATAATTTGAGGGGGTGAAGAACGTCGCATACGCTCCGCCCATCGGAGGGACACCCCGCGCGTCTCAGTATACTTGCGCGGCCCTGGCCGGCGGCCGCTATCGTGCCACAGTTTAGCAGCAAGACAGTAGTGACCGATATTCAGTAGAACCACTCAAGTTTCATTTTTAATGTAATATGTTTATTATTTTAAAACGAAATAGGTAGATAACTGTAGTACAAATAATATTATTTCCTACCACTGTATACCATACTATAATATTACATTGAATGTATTACAATATTGTTACGGTGAAGGTGTTATTATGAATCTCAAGCGAAATGATCGATTCTAGAATAGAATTATAGTAAACAAGCTGTTGCCCTCGACTTCGTCCGCTTGTATTTCAGTTAAAACATGAGTTTCAGTTAAAAAGTACCCTATATCATTCTCGATCGTCCTATTTATCTCTATGCTAAAATTATTCAAACTTGGTTTATCGGTTTTGGGATGAAACCTAACAGACAGACAGAGTTATAGTCCGTTCGGTTAGATAGTGTCGGTACACCCGCACGGCGTTGTGGCAGAGCGACACTATCTAAGCGAATGGACTATACTTTCGCATTTATACTACTAGCTTAATCCGTAGATAAATGCAAATGTCACTTTGCCTGTCTGTTACTTTATCACGCCAAAACGCTGAATGATGATGAATTTTGGAATTTTGAAATCATAGATAGTCATAGAATATTGTGCATGCGATAACCGAAATCCACGTGGGCGAAGTCGCGGGCTGCATCTAGTAATTTGATATACTAACTGTGGCCCGTAACTTCGTCTGCATGAACTTTGGACATTGCATTTGTATTGAAATTGCGGTTATATCGCGTAAAAAAGTAGCCTTTGTCCTTCTCCAAGATTTGTAATCTCTGTACCAAAATTCATCGAAATCAGTTCAGACGTTTTGGCGTAAAAAGTAACATCATCATGGCAGCCGAACGACGCCCACCGCTGGGCATAGGCCCAAAAAGTAACATATGGACGAACAAATAGGCAGATAGAGTTACTTTTTGTAGGTATGGATAGTGCGTGGGAATCGGAAAGGGTGTCAGAGTGGGGATTACAGTGGGACTGGAAATGGAAGAGAGGATCGTAGAGGAAATCACTGTGGTGATCGGAGTAAGTGAATAGGAGTAAAATTAAAATAAATAAGTATGTCAATAATAATGGTAAAACATTTATTAAAATTCGCTTAAATCTAGAATCTGGACTCAATGATATCTTGAGCCGAGAACGCACTTGTGTCAAGGCAATATCGTCCCATTTTTGATAGTGCCATTCCAAATTCTCTTAAAACGTCCACCGCTGAGGCCGCCGCGGTTGCAACTAGTCGGGCTATTATAGCATACCACCGCAAATCATACCGCCCGCCGCGCCTCTTGAGCAGGATACTCACCGAGCTGTGTAACACGTAACGTAACGTAACTGCTACTGTCAAGTGAGTCCATAGGAGGCACGAGCTCGCTGCGTGCGAGCCGCTCGCGCGTGGTTCGCAGTAAGCTCGCAGTGACCCGCCGAGTGGCGGCATCGCTACGAACACAAAGGCGGCTCGCAGTGTGCGCGTGGACTACGACAAGACCTCTTGTGCAGTGAGTACGTAGCTGCGTAGGCGCGACGCGAACTTCAAACGAACGCAATCATGGAGTGAGCAGAATGTTGTCGGCGTGATTTTGTCACAAGCACTGCGGATCCGGGAACTCGTAGCTGGTTACGCGGTGACCGTGGACGAGCCGAACTCACTTTCAGGTTTATACAGTATCAGTTAGGTTACGAGCTACAAGCTAGATGAGTACCCTGCTTTGCAGCACCGCACGCCGCACCGCTGCTAGAGACTGTGGCCGAAGTTATACAGTACAAATCTGTTTATATATTTAACCGAGTAATTTCGCAGTACATAAAATGACTTATTTATACCAGTAAGTATGTAATACTTGATAAAAATCCAAAACATTTTCCAAACATGAGTACCTACTGCTATTGTACTTATGGCAATTCCTTTTTTTGACCCTCATTTTCATTAATAATTGCTCAGTTTTTTTTTATATGATCTTAGAATGAAATTTGGCGTCACGAGTAAGAAAATCCAAAAAATGCATACGAATATTAATTTATTTTAAACAACACAAATTCAGTACCTATGGGAAATTTCTCAGCATTATTGCTTTTTAAAATTATGTGTAGTCACATAAACACAAATCTTAAGGCGATACTCGGAAAAAATGTGCTGAAGCGAGATAGCAATGAGAAAACGACGCGCGCGGGAGCGAGACCGATTTTGCAGATTAGGCAAAAAAAACACAAAATCACTTCGCATTAAAAAAACTACAGCGATAAAAAAAATGCTTCTATACGATCCTAAATATTATTGGTGTCCACTAATTAAACCAATTTCCAATAGTGTAAGTAACCCCATTTAAGAATAATCTTGACTTTTCGTATTTTTTAGAGGTCTTTTCGAAAAGAAAAAGTGTCGAGGCAAAATCATAAAATCGTGTTTTTGAAACTATACGAATCTAGATAAAGGTATGAAGATTATATATCTTATTACCAAATTTGTAACATCTGTAACCGTCCTATAGTTTCAAATCAAAAAGTCCATATTTTTCCGAGTAGCGCCTTAAATATCCAAAAGGAATAACATCAAAAGTTCGACATAGAAATTTTCCATTTCAAGTAACACCAAAAATTCATATTTGATTAAAATTTGGTTTTTCTGTTGGGATATTTTTTTGGACATTGCCTAAATTGTTTTATACGTTATATAAATATGTCCGGTGAAGAAAGTTTAAACGGATAATTTTTCCTGAAAAAGATCAATGAAATAAAACTTTATTAAAAATACCTAATCTTTGGAAAGTTATACAATACTTTTAATTTATTGCTACTACATATATCATCATGCTGTAAAGTTTTCCCTGACTAAAGAATTACTGTGAGGGTCCACTAGGTTAATTTCGTACACTGCCTCACTTATCTCTATACACTGTGACACTACTTACTATTTAGAAATCTATGTAGATTAATATCTAATTCGTTCCAAATGAATAAAAAAAATCAAATCACTTAGTTACCTTTTATGTTTGGTTTATCCTTCGCAGAGTCTGCGACGAAATCTTATTTTTTTTAATTCTTTTTATTGGCCATTTTATCGTAATCACTATAAAATATTTACAGAATTATTCTTAAATGAACCTAATATTAATATATATAAATTTAAAATACATATTTTCCTACAAACTATTATTATATATTTGTACAAACTATAGTTTACTATTAGGTACAACTTACAACTAGGTACATTACACGACACCACAGATAATTATTTGTATCTATATAGCTTACTGAACTCTCTACACAATCAAGGATTTGAATTGTTTTTAATTTCGCTCGTCGCAGGTAACTGCGCCGCAAAAATTGGCACGCGTCCGACCTCCAACTCATTCCGCAGGGGACTGATTGATTGAAATTACCACCGTCAACATGACGGCCGGAATCCCTCGGCTGTTTAAAGACAATTATTTTCGTATATTTTTCATTAACTAAAACCAAGTATTTTGCAAATAATACGATATTTGGATTACGATTAGACGGATGTTTGGGATTTTATTTGACACAGTAAAATATCACCAATCGAAAAAAAACGGCCGGAAGCACTAGATAAATAGCTGTAAAATAACATATATTTTTTCCAAGTTTTAAGTATTTGTGGTTTGAGAGTAATCCATAATAGAAAAATGGAAAATGAAGTATTTAGAAAAAATCGACCCGTCTCACAACTAGCTCCGATGGGACTCGAACCCACGACCTTTCGCTTTCCGGGCGACTGCTCTAACCACTGAGCTACGGAGTCGTTACGAGAAGCGTCGAATTTATCCAATACTTCTTACACGCTGTATAGTCAGCGTTAATTTCATCAATGTGGAGATATTACTACCCTCACACGCGAAAGAAATACCTTTCCAGGTATTTGGCAATCGCTAAAGATGAAATTACTATTGCAACTTATTTTAATTTTTAGTTTTTTGCATTCACAATGCAATTTTTATAATAGAAAAATGGAAAATGAAGTATTTAGAAAAAATCGACCCGTCTCACAACTAGCTCCGATGGGACTCGAACCCACGACCTTTCGCTTTCCGGGCGACTGCTCTAACCACTGAGCTACGGAGTCGTTACGAGAAGCGTCGAATTTATCCAATACTTCTTACACGCTGTATAGTCAGCGTTAATTTCATCAATGTGGAGATATTACTACCCTCACACGCGAAAGAAATACCTTTCCAGGTATTTGGCAATCGCTAAAGATGAAATTACTATTGCAACTTATTTTAATTTTTAGTTTTTTGCATTCACAATGCAATTTTTATAATAGAAAAATGGAAAATGAAGTATTTAGAAAAAATCGACCCGTCTCACAACTAGCTCCGATGGGACTCGAACCCACGACCTTTCGCTTTGCCAAATACCTGGAAAGGTATTTCTTTCGCGTGTGAGGGTAGTAATATCTCCACATTGATGAAATTAACGCTGACTATACAGCGTGTAAGAAGTATTGGATAAATTCGACGCTTCTCGTAACGACTCCGTAGCTCAGTGGTTAGAGCAGTCGCCCGGAAAGCGAAAGGTCGTGGGTTCGAGTCCCATCGGAGCTAGTTGTGAGACGGGTCAATTTTTTCTAAATACTTCATTTTCCATTTTTCTATTATAAAAATTGCATTGTGAATGCAAAAAACTAAAAATTAAAATAAGTAATCCATAATTTAAAATACCCTATTTTGGGGAATGCCCGCCTTAAGGTCACAGCACATACATCAACTCGGAAAGGGATCGTAAACGTATCAACTCGAGCGGTTCAGTATTCTTTGTATGAAACCCCCTACTGCAAAGCACACTAATCGGAATCGTAACGTAATCGCCTCGCCTCGGGACCAGCTCACGAACCGCTTTGCGGGTCGCTCAACTTGCTATCCCCGCGCTTACCGCTAGTCGTCCACGCGCTCACGTCTGTCCGTACCCGAGCTTACGGCTCTACGCACAGTGGTCTGAAAATGAAAATGAACATCATTTTTTTTCTCATTTTTTGGCCTTTTTTTTCTTTTGTCTTTTTTATTTTTTTATTATTTTTTTTATCCTTCTTTTCTCTCATTTTTTTTATGGAACCACTGTGAGGCGACCCGTAAGCGCGGCGTCGCCTAGCCGTAAGCGCGGCGTCGCCTAGCCGTAAGCGCGGCGTCGCCTAGCCGTAAGCGCGGCGTCGCCTAGCCGTAGCCGAGCCGACGTACCGACGCTGATCCGGTTTGGTTACGTGCTTGCGTTAGGTTGACGCCTGGTTGACGGCGACGCGAAAGGCGATACGATGTCAATCCCTTTCCGAGTTGATGTAATGTGCTGTTTTCTTTATCGTGTCTTCTGAAGCACGGCGGAGCACGAGAAGAAAATTTATTTGTGACCCATCCAGTGACCCACCATTGTGAAAGTTGCTTAACCTCAACGATCGCAGTTCACGTGTCTACTGCATAATTCGATGGCTCATATAATAACATAATATCACGGCCGCGTCACGTCCCCGTGCCGGTCACGTTGCGCGCACCACACGTTGCATTACGTCGAGGAAATTCACGGACACATCACGTTTTTAATCGAATTATACCGGAAAATTGTAATTTCATTGCTTCGGGTAACAACAATAGGTTGTTAAACTTACGTTGTAACCTACTCTTGCATTTAAGAAAACTGTAAAATGTATTATAGTTATTGCTGGCAATGGTGCCAAATGATGATCTTGATCATAGTGGGTTATGACTAAAGCATAGTCCTCAATAGAGCAGGAATTTAGAGGAAAAGAAGATCATCGGAGCTAGTTGTGAGACGGGTCGATTTTTTCTAAAATACTTCATTTTCCATTTTTCAGTAACAAAAATTGCATTGTGAATTCAAAAAACTAAAAATTAAAAAAATTAAAATAAGGAAAAAAAGATCTTTTTAAGTCATTTCCTAGTTGATTTCACATGATCAGATGTGATCTATTCCGTACCTACCGTATATTTTTTTTATTGATTGATAGCCAAGCGCTTGTCCGATATTACGCTGTAAGCGTTGATGCGATCTACGATGAATCGCGCTTGCCTAAAAGGTACCGTACCTTATCATTTATGCGCAACGAAATGAACCCTTTTAGCTTAGCGTTGATATCAGTAAAGACTCGAGTTAAGGAGAAAAAGGACATGCTGACGACAACCCCCTTTTACGACTTTGCTAAAACATCCTTAAGATTTCGAAAATTTTCCTCAATTATTTGTTTTGATGCAGCCAAGAGCCGTCATTGTGACCATACCGAATACAATATGTACCCACCCACTGGGAATCGAACCCGGGACTTCTGGGTCTGAAATCGGTGGTGTGATCCACTAGACCACAGAGGCGGTTAAGATTAGCACTTTTCCAGTAACATACAAAATGAAATAACCTCATTATTGTTATATTCCCTTATCCTCGTCCTTAGTGCGCAGCCTCAGCGCGCAGTCGGGAGGCGCGTGCGCACACATCTGAGTCACGTGACCTTTGCTCTCCCAGTTATGAGTAATTAGAGCCACAAGGTCGCAATTGAGAGGTTAATCCGAATTACGCCTTCTTTATGCACTTGCAGACCACTGCGAGTGTCATTTTTTATTGAAGACAACTAACATGATTCACGTATGCAGTAAGTTGTTCATTCATGAATATGTTACTGTTAGCTCTACGCGTTTAGCAAAACATCTCCTGAGGTGTAACATGTTGTTTGCACCATCCAAAACGCTCGAAGTAATCTTTATTCATATAAAAATGCTTAATTTCAGCAACTAACTAGTAAAGGTACATACGGAAACTATTCAAACTACGGATAGAAATATTTTTTTATTTCTTTGTATGGGTATTGTCTGACACACTTTAATCTCGTCATGTAAATAAATATTATTACGTTGAAGCCATATTTTTTTTTACCTTCATGACTTATCATTAAGTCCGCCATACTACGCCTATAAACTAACTTAACTACATAACAGACGTGCTTGTTTTTTTGTGAACTTTCAGGAACTATTCTATGACTATCACAGTCACAACCACAACCAAGCCCGCTGAAAACCCTAGTTGCACCAATAAAGCAGTAGAATGTATATTATCAAATAGTCTAATTTCTATTCTATAATAGGCGATATATATTTTTGCTCAGACGCTTTAAGATTTTCTATGGCCAGCCTTTTTCTCTTTCTCTCTTTCTCTCTCGCCCGAATTCTCGAACGCAAATCATCTTTGGGAGCGTCCCAAACTGAGTCCCAAACATCATGGCATCTCTTTCACACGTTTGACATTTAAAGTGACAGGGCGATGTTTGAGACGCTCCCAAAGATAAGTAGAATACGAGTATTCGGGCATCTGACTCTTAGATTTATAGATCTTTCTGTACCAGCTCATAGTAAAAAAGAGCCAAGTTCCGCTGTATAAACTCCTCACGAGGCCATAGAAAGCACGACACGCCACTGCATACTACATCATGGTATCAGTAGCATTCATGCCTGATCGCTTTTCATGGAAAACTACTCGTTCACCGTGACCGCCGCGATGGATAACTATATCGAGGGAAAGCGTTCAAATGGATTTAATGGAACCTAATCCCATAATGCGCAATATTATAAAATGAATTATAAATTATATTATACCTGACGTTGAAGTCGTTAGCATCCTTTTAAAATAAGAACATACTCATAACATAGAGTCTTTTCCCCAAATATGAGGCAAATCCAAAATGTAAAATTATTTTTTAAAGACCCTGAAAAATCGCGTAAGATGCTCAGTAATTGACCACTATAGCAAATAATAACTAAAAGTAATAATTTGATAAAAAAACATATATTAATTAATATTCAAATAACATAAAAGTTTTTAACTATTTCATTGGCCTCTCGACAAAACGCGGGCTCTACAATAACCTGAATTTATTCAAGTTCGCGCACGGAATTCACCAAAACAAACAATATCACCTATGCTTCATGCTCGCTTTGGCCGCGACCCTGCGCCCGCGCTGATGCCGGGCACCACCCCTTTTTACGTAAAAACACAGCTTCATACGAGTACATTAATGGGCCGAATGGATGCCAATGACTTCAAAAACACCCTGTATAAATTTTTACTCTTATGCATTCACAATGCATATTTTATTATTGAAAAATTGAAAATGAAGTGTTTTGGAAAAAATCGACCCGATCGGAGCTAGTTGTGAGGCGGGTCGATTTTTTCTAAAATACTTCATTTTCAATTTTTCAATTATATTATATTATTTATGATCTAGTGAAACGGATAGTTGAAACTAAACTATAAACTCGAAACGGTAAAAGGTGCATTAACCACTAAGTACTATAAACGTTTATAAAGCTCGCAATGAGACGCTACTCTAATTTCTATACGTCGAAATAGGTACTACTCGGATCGTTACATTAACTTTCATCATTTCATCATCATTTCAGCTGTACGACGCCCACTGCTGGGCATAGGCCTCCCCCAAGGATCTCCACAACGGACGGTGCTGCGCTGCCCGCATCCAGCGGTTTCCCGCCACCTTGACTAGTTCGTCGGTTCACCTTGTAGGGGGCCTGCCCACGGAACGTCGTTAACTTTACCTAAAGCAAAATTCAAATTCAAAAGTCAAGGTCGCGGGAAGCCGCTGGATGCGGGCAGCGCAGGACCGATCATTGTGGAGATCCTTGATTCTTGCACACTCATCTACACGTGTTTCACCCTAACCCGGGGCATCATCAGGAGATGTTTGACCGTATGTAATCCAGCACCGAATGTTGACGCCTGATTCAATCAAATAATTTTGTTTCTATTTAAAAATAAAACTAGGTATGTATCCTTTGAGTAAAATGACCTCACTAGGATTGAATTCTTCCCTTTAAGACCCATTTTTTTCCAGCCTTTATAAGAAGAATCATAACTTGTTGAATTATTATTCATCTTAATATTAATTCACACATAACATATGTATTTTGTTTTTCCAAATGTACACACCTGATTAAATATTACGATAAAAATAATTAAATTCCTCACGTCGAATGCTGAGCTGTTTCAGTCACCAATGTAGTGTGTGTGTTCAGTTGTATTGATGTCTCACGTTTATTTCGTAAAATTAAATAATGTTGATAAGGTCTAGGGCCTAGGGTCATTGAGAGGTTATTCCTATTGTGCTGATTACAAAAACACAACAACACACAACTAACCTAACCTATTTTTACCGGTTTTATTGCGGCTTTCATCAATAGGTAGAGTGATAATTCAACACTGTAAATATTACGAAAAGCAGGGCTTTTAACATGTTCAGTTGGTGTTCAGTTGTGCAAAAACCACAATAAACAAAAAGTGTCATTCCGCGTAATCTGCGTAGTAATACTGTGAGTTTTGTGTGTCGTGAGAATTGTTAGCAACTTCGAGTTGAGTGTGCGAACGGAAACAGTGGTACGTGGTACAGGCAACTAGCAGCGTAGAAAACGAACAAGAAAGAGGGTAGCAAAGGAGACTGGCGAACTTCTATGTATTTTCAGACCTCGATTTATAGGTCTCGTTCATGGAAAAAATCGAATGGTACTTATAGAACTATGCTAGACTAACAAAAAAGTTAATTGTTTATATGCTTTTAAAGTTGGGACAACAGAGATATGGTCAATAACCTAAAAATATAGAGGTTAGGGTAAAAATCATTTATACATTTTATTTAAAAACAACGCAATTAATGTTTTACTAATAAATAATGAATGATAAAATAGATCAATGGGTATAATCAAAGACTAATAACGAAAGGAATCATTATTAACCGACTTCTAAATCAAAAAGGAGGAGGTTCTCTATTCGTCTGTATGTATGTTTTTTTTTTTTTTTTTTTTGTGTATGTCCACCGATTACTCGAAGACGGCTGAACCGATTGAAATGGTTCAAACGTTATTACATCAGGTTGGTTTCCAAGTTGGTCCCATTTTTTGAAATTTTGAAATCCGTTAGTAGTTTTCAGGAAATCTTGAAAATACTGTCGTTTTCGTTACCATTTAATGTGAATTTAATACGTATCTTTAGGCATAACTCCTTTGTTTATAAACCGATTTAGATGATTGTTGTTTTGTTAAAAAGGGGTATTTTAACCTCAAAGTATTTTAACCGACTTCGAAAAAGGAGGTTTTCAGTTTGATCACATACCTATTTACCAGAAAACACGTAAATTGCCTGCACGATGCACTAAAAAGAGTGAAATAAAAATTATTTTTATAAAAAAATAAAACCGCCTTCAAAAAAACCACATCAAAAAAGTAAGAAATAATTCCTCACCAAATAAATAACGTAAGTACTTTGAAGTCGGGCGGGTTTTAACAAAAACAACAAAAAAATTGAACATGTTTCACGCCCGACTTCAAAGTACTTACGTTATTTATTTGGTGAGGAATTATTTCTTACTTATTTGATGTGGTTTTTTTGAAGGCGGTTTTATTTTTTTATAATTTAAATAAAGACATAGGTTAATATCGCACCGCTGCTGGCGCCATCTGCGCTAAGCTTTGCGTGCGGATCTTCATTAGTTTTTAATTTATGTTATGTACTGTACCTTCTTTGATGTAGGTATCTATTAATATGTAAATAATAAATGACCCTGTTTTACATGACTACTGCGTCAAATGAAATGGAATTATGAAGTGTTTCAATGTTATTTTGCCCTTTTCAGTCAATTATTTGCGATTTGAAAGTTATTTATCTTTTTATTCCCTTCTTTAATAAATCAGGCGTTCTTAAATGTTAATTGTAGGAGTTTAAATTAATTTAATTTTCATGTTTCTGAAAGTGTACGACTTCGTAAAATATTAGGGCGATTCTCGCCGGTCTCCTTTGTCTGCTCCTAACATCCAACCCCCATTAACTTTATTCAGTAACTCCGTGATCATGGCGTGTCACGTGTACAACTGCTCCGAAATATCGGGGACTCGACAATAAATCAAAACATGGTAAAAATCCCACTTTTCGTAATATTTAAACGGTGTTTGAGTAAACTTGTTTATCGAAAACTTGCTAATTGGAAGTTATTCGATATCTGTAACACTATATATTGCTATTGTTGTAAACTTAAAGAGCGTAGCTTAGAAAGCATTGATTGTAAACAATGCCTATTGATTTATGTCAGTATCTGACCCAGATCTGTTGAAGTAGGAAACGGTATCTCTTCTCCAATTTATTATATAATCTTAACGAAGTGTCGGTAGTGTATCAGTTACACATTTCTATCGCTTTTCTTTACGGATTTATCAAGTAACAAGTTCTAGTATTTCATCTTTGATTATAACACATCAATCAGAAACGAGAGTTAACTAATGTGTCATATTAAGATAATAAAGCATATCTATATATACCGAATCCAATAAAAACTGCACTCCCGAAATATGATAATCACGCTTTATAGACATAAAGGTGGACAAAAAAATTGTTGGCAGTTATGTTAAAGAAAAATATATAAATAATTAACACACCTTAAATTATTTAGACGGTCTAAGTTCTTAATAACTGACCTACACATTAAAACATCGAGTGAACAAAACAAGATAGTATAACATAAAAAACCTTTCTGAAGGTTCTATTTAATACAAAGTCTAGACGGTGAGATATATTCCCAAATTGGGCAGCAGCGGCACTAAATAAGTCCAGAGATAGGTTATCTACACAATAAATATAATGTGTATATTCCTTTCTAGTTTTGCGAAAGTAAACAAGGTAGGTAGACAGACACATTGTTTTTTTAAACACATATTACTCATTCAAATAAAAGTCTCCGTAGTAGGAATGAACTTTTTTTTTTACAACTACAATAAGTGAAGAAAACCAGGGATATGCGCGTGAGTTGGTCATTAATCGCAATTAATCGGTGTAGCCATCCTCCGTTATGTAACTCGGAGGGCGCCTTACACCGGCCGGCTATTCAATTAATAGGTGATGCAATGCTATGTTCATCCGCATCGGTGAATTTAATAATTTGCTTGCAAACAAAGGAATATTATGGAAAATGAAGTATTTAGAAAAAATCGACCCGTCTCACAACTAGCTCCGATGGGACTCGAACCCACGACCTTTCGCTTTCCGGGCGACTGCTCTAACCACTGAGCTACGGAGTCGTTACGAGAAGCGTCGAATTTATCCAATACTTCTTACGCACTGTATAGTCAGTGTTAATTTCATCAATGTGGAGATATTACTACCCTCACACGCGAAAGAAATACCTTTCCAGGTATTTGGCAATCGCTAAAGATGAAATTACTATTGCAACTTATTTAAATTATACTTCATTTTCCATTTTTCAGTAATAAAAATTGCATTGTGAATGCAAAAAACTAAAAAATACTTCATTTTCCATTTTTCAGTAATAAAAATTGCATTGTGAATGCAAAAAACTAAAAATTTAAATAAAAGGAATATTAATTTAATTATTCATTTATTAATAAAACTATTTTTAATCAGAGTGAATCTTATGTAAAATAATGATGTCGGTCTCAAATGACTCAAACTACAATTAGTTCTACATTACTCAGATACATACTACAGTTTACATTACGAGTAAATACTCCTATAAACAAACATAATTATAATAGAACAAGGACAACTTGTCGTCAACTTGTTTACAAAGTAGTCAAGTACACGATACCGCAACCTTTGGCTATGCGGGCCAATACTCTAACATCTGAGCTCCCGAGTCTTAAAATAAAATCGACAATATCTTCTAATTGGTTTTGTTTGACAAATGTTTTGTTTTAAGCTAGTGTAATGCATGAATGAATGAATGAAGCATGAATTTGGCTAAATTTAATTTTTAATTTTGATACAGAAATTATTTTTCGCTCTTGTTTTGGTTTCAATTTATTATTAATGTTTAATTATAATTTGATTTTGCTATCTGCTTGTCTTTGATGCTTTTACCATGATTTCTAGTATAGTATTAAATAATTTAAATTTTATTTAAAGTTGTATTTTTATTTAATGCCGTGACTGCCTTTAATTAAGCCAGAACTTAGCTTCAATTTTAGTTTTAACATGTATTCGTTCCATATAATGGTGAATGACTTGTTGGCAGTCCTATAATAAATAAACAATAAACAATTGGCTATTTTAAGGTTATTAAAGTAGAAATTTGCTGGAAATATTGAAAATTGAGCACATAATCGACCCGTCTCACAACATGGCACAAGAAGTTTGCTACAGAAAACATTCGTAGAATAAAAATATATATTCTTCATCTTCTTGTACATCAAGAGCCAGTTCCGAATAGGACATCATCACAATCCATCAATATTCAAATCGATTCCATACCGAGAATCGAGTTGATTCGATCAGTGCCACATGTGCGTGTTAGTTAGCGCTCCGTACCGGGGCGGATCGGTTTAAAATTCATAATATTCATAACAATACTAGTTGAACGTGCGAGACCCGCTTCTGCGCTTTCTAGGACCATAAAAACGATGGTTTGACTGCTATCCGGTGTACGGGCTCCATTGATTGTGCTTGAACTTAATGTTATAATTATCACTAAAAAGCTTTTTCGACTCCTGATTAAAGTAGATCAGTGTTTTAGATCACTGGGCGGTCTAAAGTCCCCGAAAAGTTGAATACAAAATTACTGAGTTCATAAATGAAGAACGAAAGTGGTAAGTTTTTTGGAGTCAATCAACTGTGTTATAAAATTTTGTATAATAATAGCAGATTCAACGAGTCTTGCAAATTTACAAGTTTGGCGAGTCTAAAACCTTAGAAACCTAATTTCAAATGTATGCAGATCTAGATAAGAATTCGTTTAACTATATCTTGAAATAGTTATCAAAACGTCAATGTTCTGGTAATTTTAAAATACCATGTTCTGTCTGTGAATGTGAACTCAATAAACCTAATAAAACGTTTTAATAACTGTATAAAAGAATTTACACCTGTAAAAAACCTAGTAGAAGCGACTTTTTGATGAATATCAAAAGACTAGTTTCCAAGGAAAACAAGTTATTAAGTCGATGAGTTTTGCAATTAAAATGCTAGTAGCAGAGCTGTAGAATAATAAACTAGGAGACGTCTGCATATTATTGAGATAGATAGACTTAAAATATTCAGATGGAAGCAATAGTTGATTGCTTAGTTCATTAAATAAAATTGTTATTGATTTATGTAGTCATATTCAGTCTATTCTAATTGCTTTATGTAATTACTTGAAAATAAAGATGATAATCATTATTTGTTTTCTCATTTAGTTCAGTCATCAGTCAGTCATCTTCAAGATAATTATTAATATCGGTTTAGTGGTTTTGTTATGGATTGGTATCTTGAGTTATTTGTTTATCTACTAAGTTAGTTATTAATTGTAAATCTATATAAGTATATAAAACTCTTGCGCTACTGACTGATTGACAGGCAACGCACAGCCGAAACTACTGGGCGCAAGAAGCTGAAATTTGGCATGTAAGTTCCTTGGGGAGTGTAGAGGAGCAAAAAGAAAGGATTTTCGGAAATTCCTCCTCAAAGGGAGTAAAAAAGGGTCCACGCAGGTCGCGAGGGAAGCGCTAGTTGGATAATATGCCAAGAAGATGTGATATAGGTAGTGCTTGAAAACAGCTTAGGCTTTTTATTAATTTTTTAAAGGAGATCATACATTGAACCTACTCAACGAAAACAATACACAGTCTAAGTGTTTTGGAGATAGGTACTTCAATGAAAAATAGTGTGCTTATTACTTATTATTATTTATTTTTCGGAAGGCAACAGCAAAATTACAGGAGTAGGTTAAACACATAACAACAGAAAACCAATTACAGGTCTTCACCAATAGATATTACTTACCTTTCAATCTAAAGTCGATCCCTACCTATTTGTATCTCAGCTCTCAGTCTATGAGAAGTTACAAGAAACTTGTGTTTATATGTATTTAAAAATTATTCCATCACCCTTTTCTCAACACTGTCAAGTCATTTCGCCAATCATTTACACTTAAAATTATTTGGGACGCCCTTCAACAACTTGTTGTATAATTAGCAACGCATCTTAACGTTTGCTTGGCAAATCTTCCGTTTCAATTATTGCAAGTATTGGCACACGAACTTGGATATTATAATCAATTAAACTGTTGAATTATATACCAAGGGCTATTATAAATCATGGAATTTGCACAATTCTGTTTAATTGTGTTTTTTTTATCAACATGTACTTTTTGTGATATACTTACATATAATACTTAATAATATTAAGTATTATTTTTAATTTTTATAATTTCTCAAAATCATAATTATTGATATGTAACATTGTATCACAGAAAATCTTAATTTCGCAGTGCAAAATAAAAAATAATATACTAAATAAAGAAGATATAGAGCTAGAAATACATGTAACATTACCCAGTCATACCGCTTAAAGTGCTAACAACCGTACATAATGACGAATTAAGTCGAAGCCGAGTAAATTTTAATTGTCAATGTTATCTCACGGCTAGCTGCAGCAACGAGCTGCTCTGATAGATAAGTGGTTCTTGGTGACATAACCATATTATGTGGAACAGAACAACTCATTAATAAACTGGACGAAGGTTTTTTTTAAATAGTTCCTTGTAAAAAAACCTTGTAGTGTCATTTCACTGTACTTACGTTTGTCTGTTATTGAGATCCATATTTTGAAGAATACTAATTAGTGCAAATCATATATCATATCATAATAATGTCATGTCTATAGTCAAACTATGTTAAAAGTGCTGGCAAAGTATAAATAATTACGCCCTTGTTCTCCCCATTACAATTTCTAAATGTATTTAACGGTAACTGTAGCTGCTTAGTACCTAAAAATATAGTCAAAAGAGTATTTACCCGACAAAAACTAAGATCTTAAGGCGAAGATTCCCGACCGAAATAGGCACGTTAGCGCTTGCTCGGCCACGCTCGATACACTTCGCGCGGACCCAGCAGCGGCAGCCGCCAGTGAACTGTGAACTCGCGAGCGCCTCGCGAATCGAAAATCACTTAAAATTCAATAAAAAATGAAGTAATAAAAAAAAATTACAGCCGGAATCCAATTTTTTTCATTTGTTTTTCATTAACTAAAACCAAGTATACTGCAAGTAATATGATATTTGTATTATTATTAGAAGGATGTTTGGAATTTTATTTGATACAGTAAAGTATCACTAATGGAAAATATAACGGCCGGAAGAAAGTAAAAGACTGTAAAATAACATATATTTTTTTCCAACTTTTGAGTACTTGTGGTTTGCGGGTAATCCATAATTTAAAATACCCTATTTTCGGGAATCCTCGCCTTAACTTAATCAAATTGGATAAAAAAGTAACAGAGCATAATTTTATTAGATTAACTCGTTTTCTCTCTCTGTTATGAAATGGGCATAAAAGCTTTTGCATGGTATATTAAACAAATTGAATTTGATACTCAACACCAAGGTTTACGGTCCCAAGGAGTTGTAAAGATGGTATGCTTTTAAGTGAATTCAACCAATTTAATATGCCCGTTATTTTCGGATATCACGACTCTTAATTAATCAATCAAAACTTGTGAAGCGCTTCCTGTAGGCCATTAAATTGTGGAAGTTAAGCTTTTTAGATGAATAAAATAGAAATTGAAAATGTTGTAGTTATTGAAAAAGAAGTAAGTATTAGAAAAAAAACGACGCACGACTTTTCACTGTCCGGGTGAATGCTCTAACCACTGAGCTACGGCGTCGGTCGTTACGAGAAGCGTCGAATTTATCCAATACCTCTTACGCGCTGTAGTACGTCGATTTTTAGTGTTCCGAAACAAAATGGTAATAGGGTTTTTAGTAAAAATTTCATTTTCATGACAAACTTTTTGGCTGACTGTACTTAAATATAACGTACGTTATACAAAATTTCAGCTCCATCGGAATCTGGGAAGTGGGTCAAATTAAGCTTGCAAGATTTGTCCCCCACTAACTAGCATGGCAAGTTAATGAAAAGCTTGTAAAAAGGAACCCTTGGTGCGACTTTGCCTGTCTGTCACAACTGGCTATCTCAAGAACTACTATAGTGCGACAAGCTTTTCTGTTCCGGTGATTATCTTTGGAACTAAAACAGTTTTCATACGACAGTCCATTTTGACAGCTAATTTCGTATTGCAAGTGGCTCCTCTGTCACGGCTGTCACCGTAACAAAATAGCTTGTGTCACTGTAATGCTATCAACTTGAAATTTTGGAATAGTTTTACATGGCGTTTGCCCAACTACATATTTTGCGAGATAGTAAAATAGTTGCGAGAGAAATAAAAGAGAAATAAAATATGAATATTTTTTTGCAACAGAGACTGAAATGGGGTCTTAAAAATTCGAAGTGAGGCTACTAGGGCATATGGGGTATTATATAAAAGAGCGCTGATTGCACATTCTTAAACATTCTTAGGTCGCATAGTTTTTAACTTTTGATGAAAAATTAAAAAAAAATACCGTTCCCCCTCTTATCTCCCGATGTTTGCATAGAGAAAAAATCTGAAATTATTTTATGTGATAGAAGTTTATGTGAGGATTTCAGGAAAAATAAAACGATGTCTCTAAATAGTAAACTTTTTCAGAAATCGTCAACAAAAATTACATTTAAAACACAATGTGTATGTACTTATCTCCTTTTTCCTTGACCACTGATTGGTCTAAGAATGTTCAAAATTGGTCCAGTACCTATTTATGAAGAGTTTAACTATTACAAACCTACAAACAAAAAAAAATATTTCCTTTTTATAATATAAGTATAATGTTATTTAATAATACTCTAGCAATGCCGAGAGATAACCAAATGACAACACTTCGCATTTGAATACTATTTACATGCGTTAGCACTGACACCCGAGCTTGACATGTACGACATTACGACCAAAAGGTCGCGACAATACACTCAACACATTTATTTCGTTTGTAGAAAGGCTCCGGAAGTCACGTGTGGACAAGATGGCGGCATCATTTCCGGCAACCGTGAGTAGAGAATCACGATTTTTAACCCTTAAAACCGCTTTAAAGATCGGTTTGTATGCTTGTATCTTTGTGCGAGTATTTGCTTGATATTGATGATCTAGAGATATTTAATGATCGGCCTTGACTTGACCTATTCACTTGACAGTTCCTGCTTGAGGCCAGATAAGCAATTTCCTACATCTCCAATTTTTGCTGTTGATAAATTGCTTTATGATACTGCTTCCGATAAAACGCGTTTTATATTCTACTACTAGCTTTTGCCCACGGCTTCACTCGGGCCGAATTCGGGGTCGCTTAGATCTTTTTATCTATAGTTCTTATAAAACTTCTTTATCTGTAGTACTTATAAAACTCCTTTACTGTTTTTATTACAAATTTTGGACGCCCGTTTCATCTCCAAATGGGGTTGAATTTTCGAAAATCCTTTCTTAGCGCAATCCGTTCAAAGGTTTCAATGGTTCAGAGGTTATGTGTTGCTACATCTGTCGGTAAATGCTAGCTTTTTACAAGATATATTTTATGCCCTGCCAGTTAGTGCGCATCTGTGCAGTGCGCTTTCTGGAGTTTTTAAGGTTGGTAGAAGAAGTCTCTTCAACCTGAGAGGAGCCTGGCAACGGGCAACCCAGGTCTTGGCCGCGGGGCAATGCTACCGCAGGTAACGTGGACGGGATCATATCGGAAGAGTGCACAGCGACTGTTTTTTAGTGGGTAGGCCTCCTATCCCGAAGTCCCCGTTCATCCGCTCTGGGTGGGCTGGAGTTTTGTTAGGCGGAGGCTCTCCTCCGCCTCCCAAACTCTCTCTCTTCCCACATAACCTCTGTCTGCCCTCCCAGGCGGCAGGGGTATGCGTAACGCATTTTCCAGAAGGTTTCCTAGTCTACATCTGCCCTTAATTACGTAAATGCGCTATAATGTCTCTATCTCGGGTGCAATTAAAGGTCAAGACCAACAAGTTTGATTTGACGTCAGAGCATAGAATATTATCTCGCTAATCTGATATCTCGGTGCATTTATGGTCAAAAACCTTTGTTTACTTTGTTACATTAGGTTTAATTTGAAAGCAAAAACTGTAATTGTATTATTCTGCTTATGATTAAATCTTTCTAATATTATAAATGCCAAAGTTTGTGAGTATGTTTGTTACTTTGTCACGCAAGAACTACTGAAAGGATCTAGATGAAATGTGCAACAGAGATATATTATTATCACACATAGGATACTTTTTATCCCGATATTTCCACGGGAACGGGAACTACGCAGGTGAAACCGCGGGCGGCCGCTAGTTATGGTATATGACTAGCTATAGTATTTTAGCAGATTAAGATAAACTCGTATTAACTTTAATTTGAATTAAGTACTTACATATAATTATGGGGTGATTTAAATTGTAATTATGTGACCTATAAGATTTATTAGCAACTATGCCTTACTAAACAATGTTATAAACAGTAATACCTTTCTCACCTTTATGATTTATAACCTATAAAAAATACCGGGAAGTATCGTTGAGATAATTATCTTAATTTAAAAGTGATTGAGCAATTATCCTGTTTATCTGCTACTTAAGGGAACGATGATTACCTGTAACAAAAAAAACTTGGTTAGAATAATCTAGGTTTTAAAAACTAAAAAGGCAAGCTGATTTCTTGTATACCTACTCGCACTTCAAGATATATATAAGTACATTTTATTTTTTATTATGCGATCTCATTCGGAAAAAAGGTAAAACGTGAGAATCAAAAACTTTTTACTAAAAGACTTCGGAACAAATAAGAGTTTTATTGACATTATGTTTTCTTCCATTTAATCCAGTGTTTTATTTATCGTTTTTGTTATTCAATAATTATGCATTTAAATGGCTAAGTTAGCTAAGTTTACCATCATCGGTGACATCATACGCCATCAAAACATCAAACATTCAACATTTCCATTGCGTCATAAAGTCAACACATTAACAAGCACTTAAGATAAATATAGAAAGCTTGAGTACTTTATAATATAGACATTTATTCAATAAAGACATTTATTTATCACACTCAAGTTGGTACGGTACAATAACCAGTAAGTAGGTACAAAAAATTCCTCGAGTGTGCGATCTAGAGCCTAAACTAGAGGGCGACCCTGTATTTCAAGATTCCAGGACCAAATCTTTAACCAATATACTTAACTATTTTTATTTCGCCCTAAGTGCCACGCTTGACATTCCTTTCAAGCCAAAGTCACCTAAATGAAATGCATCCATGGGGCAAAGGAATATTTTTGAGTTTTCTCACAAACTAAAAAAAAATCAGCAGCTTCTGTTCCGCCATCGTCGAGGGTAGACATTTTGAATTTAGTTCAAACTATGCTACTACTAAATGGCGATTGTTTTTATACTTAGTTATTTTATGAGAAAGTTCACTCCATGGACGTATTTCCCTCAGGTAATCTCATTTAAATTGTAGAAAATATTATTACTGTCTATATCAACATTTTATTTTTAAAAATTACTCATATTCAAACTAATGTGAAGTGTGACAGCCAAAAAACAATGTAGCAGTATTATTGAAGCTTAAAAAATATGCTGATGATGATGATGATGAAATTATATGCATATACGATTAAGTTTGATGATTAGAATCTCTACCATTACATCAGATTGTTATATCTGCAAATACGGGACAAAACTTTCACTAGGTGACTTGTACAAATAACACAAATGAAAAGAATTACATTCTCAGAGTTTATCACTTCTTGTAACGAAATACCTAAGTCCCGTCCAAATCGTTAGGAATACCTACAAATTACTAACAATTTACATTTTTATTCTCTTTTTACTTATCTCGATGAAAATAAGATACCTATTAGTACTTATTGATGTCAATTCCTCTATAAGTGACGCACAGAGTGTGAAACCGGGGACTTTGTTCGCGAAACAAAACACAACGTGCGACGGACCAATATTTGATCGCTTGGTACGCCTGATTTAGCCCAATCAGCGCAAATTATGCGCTCGTGCGTAATGAGTGTTCGCTATTTATGATACATATAAAGCCTTAGGAAAACTCGTACTTATTGTAATGCTATTACTAGGTACAATATTTTCCAAGATCGTGATTATATCTCTCGATACGTATTGATGCAACTTTTGCTGTATTCTGACGCACCGGTGGAGGCCGGAGTTTGCTCGCCAAACAAAACACGACGCGCAAATTATGTAGGTACCAATATTTGGCTGCGCGGCGCGATATAAGCGCCTAAATTATGTGTACGTGCTAAAATGGGTACCTTTTATACTCACTGTTTATTCGAGAGCCGTATGCCAAAAACGATAAGCCTTATTTATCCATAAAAATGCTTTATTTCAATAATTTATTAGAATCCGAGTTTAAAGAGTATTACACCATCCTAAATATCGGATAGTTAGGATCCTAATTAAGCATACATTGCTTTCTTTGAGCTCAGTTTTAACAAGTGATGCAATCAAAACAAGCAATGTATGATAAATTAGAATCATAACTATCCGATATTAAGGATGGTGTAATAACCTCTTAAGTAACACAATTTATCCCATTTTCCTAGACAAGTGCAACTATTTAATTTGATTTGTAGTTGACTGTCTATCATCCTTGATGTAAGTGAATAGTAAGTTATACCTAATATAATCAAGGAACTGAATAAAAATAACATTTTCTTATAACAATAGAAAAGAACAAGTTCTCATAATCATCAAGTGTGTGTATTAGAACAATATAATGTTTATGTAAATAAGAATGTTTACTAATACAGCATATTGTTTTTAATTCATAAATATCGCAGACATAGACAGTCAAAGATAAACAGAATAAAAAAACTGCGCGAGTGAAAGTAATGTCGAGTGTTGTAACCGATGGAGTCTTGTATTTCTTGTTTCAAGTATCGTCAACTAAATAAGCTTACTGTAGGTATTTGCCCAGTGGCGAGATTGTATTCCGATGACTTTCTACATCATTGGTAGTGGCGAACTAGTACATTAAACCTTTTTTTTATTTATTTAACATAAAAAATAATTATTATTTTTCATCTAAGCCAACCAAAAACCACGGGGGCTTATCCGGAATGCTAGATTACTACTCGCCGCTGCTGGTGCATAAAAACAAGTTAGATACACGTTTACAGGTTGTTTAAAAAATATTCCTTTAATTTTGTCCTAATATGACTTTGCGTGACGCTCTGTGCAATAGATGAATCAACCTTATAAAGTAAACGAGGAATGATATACGAGTGGTTTTCTCTCCGTAAGCATTTAACTATTGCAGTATTTTTATTAACTTTTTATTAGTTTTTTTACGGGTCTGAAATCTAAATATTGTGCGATATTTCAATTTGAATACCTTTCTCAAAGAAATTTTCTTCCAGAACGCTATAAATGACCTTGGTATGAATCGGAAGTACCTTACAGTATCTAAATAGGTCTAATTCATTTTTACATTTTTCCCATATTTTAGGAGTGACAACTTTTTTTAATAATGTCGATAATATCGAGTCATCATCATTCTCTCCTTATCCCAAATGTATATTAGTGCAGTTTGTTGTTGTAAAGCAGTACGTCCTTCTCGTCCACTCCACTCTGTTACCCGTCATCTCTATCACTCCTTTCTCATTCATAACAACACGCAAACAATCTATCCATCTGGTCACGGAATGCTCCTGCGAAATTGCCCAAAATCTTTGGGAAAAACCCAAATTCAAAATTAGCTGATTTAAAAGAAACATGGTAAGATATTATAACGTAAATATTTTCCCAATAATTGACGTATTTTATTATCTACCCCGGGAACCTAAATAGGGCATTTAAAGTATCCTTTTCTTAACAAGATAATTGAGCAAGAAGTAATTTATTATTAAATACTTTTGCGAATTAGGAAAAAATACCGTAAATCATTCTTCAAGTAAGCAACAACAAAAACAACTATATTTTTTATCCTTAAAATCAGTTAAACTCGCAAGGCTATCTAATCTTCCTCGACGCATTCGCCCCTTCACAAACCAGTTAGAGACAAAAACATGGAACCTGTTTGGTCGGCCTGACGAATTGCAACCACTCGTCCCCACGGCTCGGACTTCACCGGTATTACCACTTTTTTAAAGAAAACAAAAACAAAGAGTAAAATTGAACCCAAACAGTCGTTACGACCCAAGTTCAGATGACCTTGAAATATAGACACTGGATGACTGGTATCAAAATAATAAGCATGGCGGGGCTAAAATGTACAGACTTTTCTTTAACAGGCAGAAAAGTAGGAACAGTCAGCGTCAAAATGATCTGAGCGTTCAAACCTACCAATAATATCTAAACATTTGAGAAAAATCACTCTTAGCGCTTAACTTAACTTTAAAGTGAACTATCATTTGTTGACAATAATGCAATTTACGTCATGAGATGGTTGATTTTTATCAAATGTTCAGATATTACATGCATATTTGTCAAGTTAAAAAAGTGACTATAAAATTAAGTTGACGATTTGTTGTTGGTTGTAGGTTATTCTATGGGATAACTTATTTATTTTCGAAACTGTACAAAATGATAACAAATAACACTGAAAAGCCAAGAAAACATCATCTAGTCAACAATTTGCTTGCAAACAAAAATAATAAGTCGACTACTTACCTATATCGTTAGTTTTGCCGTTTACATGGCCAACAATTTACATACATTACAGTACAACAATAGCACGATAAAATACAATATATCATTATAGGTAACTAGCTTTCCGCCCGCGGCTTCGCCCGCGTGGACTACACGACGTTCTCCCACGGGAATTTGATGTTTTTCCGGGATGAAAAGTAGCCTATGTTCCTCTCCAGGCTATAAAGTATCTGTGTCCCAAATTTCAGCCAAATCCGTTGAGCCGTTTTAGCGTGATTGAGTAACAAACATCCAAACATCCAAACATCTAAACTTTCACATTTATAATATTAGTAGGATACAACCAATTCTGTGCTTACGTGCGTTTACATAATACGAACCGTTTTCTAGCTCTATTGAGCCGCAAGGACGAAATGAACAGTCGAAAGTTTCTATTAGAAGTTATCAGACTAAGGTATTCGATCAGTGCAGGTGGATATGTCTCTAATACTCTATTCATGGCTTGGCTGTAAACCTTTTGAGACAATGGTGTTAAAGAAATCGCTTATTGAAGCGAAAATTCGTAAGACGGACACGAAAAACTGTAACAATGTCATTAGAATACAAAGCCAAATTTCGCTATCGTTTCCAAAGTGGTAATAGCTCAGGTTATAAAACAGGCGGCATTGAAGCCAGAATACCTCAGTTAAAATCGAGTCCGTATTTTTTTTTGTCAAATTCCTTTTTTTTGTGGAAAAAGTCTAGGGAGCCCTTTTCACTAGCCCTTTTTACTTCTGCCGGTACTCCCGGAGAACAACCCGTTGTTTTTTTAATTAAGATAATCAAAGGAAACCCTGAAACCATTTCAAATTGCGTTAATCGATTTCAAATAGAAACACGTGAATTGTACTTAATTACTGATATAATTTAAAATTGTTTTGGTAAATTAATTAGCGGTTAAATGTAGGTAATTTTATAGTTATACTAGCTTTTTTCCCCTTTCAGGGGCAATTTCCAAAAATCCTCTCTTAGTGCTCCCCTACACTCGCCAAAGAACATTCATGCCTCAGCTTCTTGCGCCCAGGGTGCCTACCATCAACTCTTATTGCGGTTTTGTTTAGGACCTAAACTGATCTGCTTCGCTTATTCGTACCACGACAGCTTAATATCAATGACAGCGATTCAGTGATCATTAAAGTTGATGGTAGGCACCCAGGGTGCATTAAGACAGCGATTCAAAAATAGCGCGATGCAGAATAGGTTCCTAAAAAGCATTGCTTTCTTTCGTACTATGACCTTCTAAAAACTGGATCGCAAATGAATTGCTAAATGTGAATGACCAAACGATTTGTGTCCTTATTTTTTCTACCCGTCTCTTTCACTCGATTCTGTCATGCCTGGAGAGTGAGAGGGACGGGTATAACCTGCAGGTGTCATGTTAGCTTGGCCGAGTTTTAAGTCAAATAAGAGTATGTGCAGCTTAGCGGTTGTGAAATGTCATTGAATGATCACTGAATCGCTGTCATTGATATTAAGCAGTCGTGGTACGAATAAGCGAAGCAGATCAGTTTAGGTCCTAAACAAAACCGCAATAAGAGTTGATGGTACTCACCCAGTAGTTTCAACTGTGCGTTGACTGTCAGTCAGTCTGTAACGCAAGAGTTTTATAGTATACAAGAGTTTTAATAGATATAGAACAATGTAAGAGAGTAGGAAGGTATATAAACGCAACAGGCTTCCACTTGTGGCATGTGTTGTCCTGTTTCCCAACAGCAGGTAAGACAGGGATGCACTCATTGGGTATACAACGCAAGTGACAATATCCGGTCATAACTAGCCATCGTCCTACTTTCCTCACGTCCTTGCAACGCAGGTATATATATATATGGTATAGTATTAGATTCATCTTGTTGATATCTATTACAAATGAATATGAATAAATCATCTACTTACAAGTGGCCATCCGCAACTTCACCGCGCTATTGTTTTGTAGTATTGTGATCACGATACAAACTTAGATCACTTTTGCATTTATTTCTGTCAAAAAATCCAGATTGATCATTATTTTAAAAAATGGAAAACGAAGTATTTAGAAAAAATCTTCCCGTCCCACAACCAGCTCCGACGGGACCCGAACCCACGACCCTTCGCTATCCGGGCGACTGCTCCAACCACTGAGCTACGGAGTCGTTACGAGAAGCGTCGAATTCATCAAATACTCCCTAGGCGCTGTAAGCCAGCGTCGGAGCTGGTTGTGGGACGGGTTGATTTTTTCTAAATACTTCGTTTTCCATTTTTCAATAATAAAAATTGCACTGTGAATGCAAAAAATTAAAAAGTTTAATACCTAACTTGATCATTATTTTTCCAAAATTAATCACACTTGACTAGCTATTTCTGAAACTAGCACGTTTCGAAAATCAAACAACAGTTTTGTTTACTAATATTAGTTAATTAATACCGTTACATACAAGGTTTTTCTCTACAAACTTTAGCGTTATACAGCAAGTGTGTCAACTACTTATATTGAATATTGAATATCTTAAGCGGATGTTCCTCACATATACTGTGGTTGATAATATTGTCTCGGCACTTTGCCAAATTGGCATTGTTATTCATTCATATTCATATTTTGGATGACTAGTTTTCGGTAATCTTCCGACCTTGCAAAATAACTTAAAGCTAGTAATGGGCTGACTATAGTTTGCCGACTAACCGACTAGCTGACTAATCAGTTTTCAAATTGCCGATTTGTCGGCCGACTAATCGGCAATGCCGATCATACCTACTTGTAGGAGGTGTTCGGGCTTTTTCGTCATCAGTCATCGCGCGGCCGCTGAAGCTGAGCATGTTGTGACGTGTTTCTATTTGAAATTACTGACGGATTAATACGTTCCTATATTGTACCTACAGACTCTAACTTTGGATACTTAGGGCCTGTTTCACAATGTCCGATTAAAAGATACTTTCCAGTTTACTTGACAGTTTTGTATGGCCTATCTGACAAGTAACAGCTAATCAGAACATTACTTAGAGTTGTGAGATTTATAAACATTTATTATAAAACAAGTACAAATAATTATTTGTTTTATTCAATTTGTTCAGCGCCGATTATTCGGCTTATTTAATAGTCGGCAACTAGTCGGCCGTCGGCCCATCTCTTTCTTATTGTTTTTCATTGCCGTGTTTTAATGAAAATGTTCAACGGTAGTATTGTAAACAACACAATGAATAATAGGTTATTGTCATTTGTTAAGCAGTCAATAAACTATACGAAATACGTTGAAAATAATTTATACACTATCTTAATGTTTACAGACATTTAACAATAGATTAACGAAATGCGCATTATTTTACTACTACTCCTAGTGTAAAAAACCGTTTCCCTTCACTAAATTATTTCTTAATTTTATTTTGATTACATAAATATTTAAATTATTTCACCGTTATTTTTAACCAGTGCTAGATGATTGAAATAAATAACACAGTTCAAATATAAAAAAATAGAAACATTTGAACAACGACATCAGCAAGACGTATTGTATAAAAAACTCTAATAAATTCGCTCTTTTAAATACGCATCAATACAGCATTTATGCGAGAAACAAAAAAACATTTTACTTCCATAATTTTTTAGATCATAGGTGCTCAAAGTTGGATGCGCGTTCTCTACCTTGTAAATTAGTTAAGGCCCGTGGTATCGCCAACGACCTTGGGCATAGAAAAGTGGCCTAATTTTCCCGCCCGATACAAGCACCAAAACAGCTTAAACACACGTTTCGTCAAAACTATGTATTATTTTAAAACAAAAAATGCTCAGTTTTAAGTTAAACAAGTTAGCAATCTTTTGTGAAAATATCACTTGTAGTTTAGAAGCAGTAGCGTATTTCAAGTTGAAAACAGCTTCATTTCAATGTTTTTTTTTAATAGTATCTTAAAGACTATGTTTTTTTTAAATGCTCAGATTGAAGTTTATATATCAATATTTAATATATATTAATTCTGGATTCATCAGTAGGCTAATTTATGAGTTTTAGGACCTCAAAAATGATAGTTTCACGACTACATGCACCTTAATAATAATTGACTATGTAGAAAGCTTTCCGCAAATCAAAGAAATAAACAATTCCATAATCTGTTTTGCTCCCTGAACTCCCAACTTCGGAAAAATACCGGCTATCTAATAAACATGTCTGCGCTGCCATTACCGAAGTACCGTGCGCAAAAAAGATTACAGCGCGGTAAGATCCCCAGCTTTGTTATAACAGATGTGGGATGAAGTAGATATCTGAAACTAGCGGTTGCCAGAAATAGTTCAGATAGCAACCGGGCGCTACTTTGAGGAGTTCGGGTTTCTTTTGATACGCCAGTAGGTATATAAGAATAAACAATGGGTGTCTGGCAAAAATATGAGCTTACGGAAAATATATTAAAAATCATTGCAGATTTTCTAGATTTCTGGCGACGTTTCAGTTTTATTTTTTGAAGTGCAAACGCACATGAATATTCGATTTGATATTATAGATAGATATTGCAACAATAAATTGTTGTTGATTATGTCTTTCGGTTTAAATATCTTTGAGTATGTTTTTCAGCGTTTCAACAATAAAAAATAATTCTGCAATTTAGTACTCTTCTGAAAATTTATTAATTAGAACGTTAAATTGACATTTAGAATTCTAAAATTTAAAACTTTTATGTCTTATTATTGTCTTGTCCATTTGATTCACCATGAAACAGCTTCTTTTACAAATCTGGTTTGGTTTGATAAATTACAACCCATTTCAGAGATTTTTTTTAGAATTCCTGAATAAACTATAGGTAATTCAGCATTAGTTATCTCAGCTACAAGTTGTATTGGCAGTCAGCTGTCAGTGCCGTCCGCTGTTCCATTGTTCAGCGCTTGGCTGAAGAGTCAGTCTTTTGCTTTAGAACTACTTGGATTGGTTCCAAGTAAACCTTGCTTTTAGAGCTGGCGTTAAGTAAAAACCGATAAGTACTAATAATGAATTTAAACTAAAACGAAAGCAAGAGGAGTTCTTCACTGCTGAACTGAAGAAAATTATTACGTGTTTTTTAATGTAATAGGGTGAACAGTACATATTGTTTTCTTTTCAGCTTCTACTATAATACCATAACAACTTTTTCCTCTGTCCAGCTATACAAAGAAACATAACTTACTTAGTTTAACAGTAGAATCACACAATGTCTTATGAGTTGCTAAATAAACAGACACTGTATCTAGAATGTCTTTTACGTAGTCCAATGAATGTAATACCATCAGAATCTGTCTGTGGAGTCTTATTTCAAAGAAAAGTCGTTTTATTTTGTCGTGTTAATGTTCAGACGATCAGTTCATTGACTTGAACCCAGGATAAATATTAATGATCTTACCACCTCTTTTTATTTAAAAAGAGTTATCATTTCTGGGTGTGAAAAGGTCATTGTTCATAATGACACGTGATAATATCGTGCTGGGTTTTAACCACTGATTTATTAATCAGTATTACTATTCCAATTTATAGTGATTATCTAATTTGTATACCGATTTTATATTAATATCACACTAATCTCAGGAATTCCAAAAACCTAGTCATGAATTGTGATTTGTTGGACTATGGGAAAGGTTTTAACCGCCTCTGTGGTCTAGTGGTTCACACCACCGAATTCAGACCAAGAGGTCCCGGGTTCGATTGCCAGTGGGGGTACTTACATATTGTATTCGGTTTGGTTGGTGGTAGGACTTGTTCTTAGTCCGCCTGGCTAGCTATCAACATCTTATCTAAGTCTGACGCCATAACAATTTTATTATGTTTCCAGCATTATTGTGTTCCGGCAGTTAGAGATAAGATAGCCAGTTCCTCAGTGATTGAGGATTGAGTAGTGCGCTTCCACCTTCAGCCTTATCACCACTTAACATTAGGTGTGATGAAGGCTAAGTGCTACCCCGTTGTGGATAAAAAACAAAAAAAAGGTGTTAGTGAAGCTCTCTGTTGTGTGTGATGACAATTTATTAAGATAGGATAAAAAAATCTATGTGGATCGAGTTGTTTGTCCCGTATCTATATGGATATGAATTTCAAGCTTATTTTGGCGTTTGAATGAAATTTAGAGAAAATATTACATTTAAAGGTCAATTTTCGACAGTTTTTACCACTTTGTCATATTGAACATAAGTCAGTGAGTTCCAAATTCTGATAAGTCAGAAACATAGAGCATCGTTTGAACAGAAAGAATTCAGCGGCAATACAAAATCTATGACAATAACAATTTCGTGTAAGTTTTTCAAAGTGTAAACGCTAGTTAGCGATACTTATTCTATACTCGATCTTAGGGGAAGGAAACATTGTCATCAACTGAACGTACGGCACCGAAAGTTCAGCGATTGACGTTTTTTTAAGCGACGTAATTTCGGCTGGTGTGTCATAGGGGACTTCAAAAACACTGCGAGCGTATTCAACCGAACGTTCGGCGCCGTACGTTCCGCAGATGTGTCGCGACACTTATTCCTTTACAATAAGGTACAATCTATCTATCACACGAAATTTAACTGAATTAAATTATACTTAGCCCTCTGAAATCATGTGAACTCGCTAGTATGAAATAAGTTATCTAACATCTTATAATAATTACGTATAGAAAGCAAGTCCACGCGATAATTTTGAAGCACCCAAACGTCGATTTTTCAATGTACACTACGGAGTTCCAAGTGTACGTGTGCGTGTTTGCCGAGCGCAAGCAAGTAATCGTCACGAAAAATGTGAATCCGTTTAGTGCTTCACTTTTGACAGAGCGCTATAGTATGAGGACTATCTTTCTATACGTAATTATTCTAAGTCCAACATACTGTTCGTACTTCATCATCAGTATTCCCTAGTGGAAGTCACAGCGCAGTAATGGAGGCCTTAGTTTGAATGGCGACCGGTGAATGGGCGGGCGTAACTAGTATGAAATGACTAATCTAACATACTATTCGTTTTGTACTTCACATCAGTATTCCCTAGTGGAAGTCACAGCGCAGTAATGGAGGCTTTAGTTTGAATGGCGACCGGTGAATGGGAGGGCGTAACTAGTATGAAATTACTAATCTAACATACTATTCGTACTTCATCATCAGTATTCCCTAGTGGAAGTCACAGCGCAGTAATGGAGGCTTTAGCTTGAATGGCGACCGGTGAATGGGCGGGCGTAACTAGTATGAAATGACTAATCTAACATACTATTCGTTTCGTACTTCACATCAGTATTCCCTAGTGGAAGTCATAGCGCAGTAATGGAAACATTAGTTTGAATGGCGACCAGTGAATGGGAGGGCGTAACTAGTATGAAATGACTAATCTAACATACTATTCGTTTCGTACTTCACATCAGTATTCCCTAGTGGAAGTCACAGCGCAGTAATGGAGGCTTTAGTTTGAATGGCGAACGGTGAATGGGAGGGCGTAACTAGTATGAAATTACTAATCTAACATACTATTCGTACTTCATCATCAGTATTCCCTAGTGGAAGTCACAGCGCAGTAATGGAGGCTTTAGCTTGAATGGCGACCGGTGAATGGGCGGGCGTAACTAGTATGAAATGACTAATCTAACATACTATTCGTTTCGTACTTCACATCAGTATTCCCTAGTGGAAGTCACAGCGCAGTAATGGAAACATTAGTTTGAATGGCGACCAGTGAATGGGAGGGCGTAACTAGTATGAAATGACTAATCTAACATACTATTCGTTTCGTACTTCACATTAGTATTCCCTAGTGGAAGTCACAGCGCAGTAATGGAGGCTTTAGTTTGAATGGCGACCGGTGAATGGGAGGGCGTAACTAGTATGAAATGACTAATCTAACATAGTATTCGTTTCGTACTTCACATCAGTATTCCCTAGTGGAGGTCACAGCGCAGTAATGGAGGCTTTAGTTTGAATGGCGACCGGTGAATGGGAGGGCGTAACTAGTATGAAATTACTAAGCTAACATACTATTCGTACTTCATCATCAGTATTCCCTAGAGGAAGTCACAGCGCAGTAATGGAGGCTTTAGCTTGAATGGCGACCGGTGAATGGGCGGGCGTAACTAGTATGAAATGACTAATCTAACATACTATTCGTTTCGTACTTCACATCAGTATTCCCTAGTGGAAGTCACAGCGCAGTAATGGAAACATTAGTTTGAATGGCGACCAGTGAATGGGAGGGCGTAACTAGTATGAAATGACTAATCTAACATACTATTCGTTTCGTACTTCACATTAGTATTCCCTAGTGGAAGTCACAGCGCAGTAATGGAGGCTTTAGTTTGAATGGCGACCGGTGAATGGGAGGACGTAACTAGTATGAAATGACTAATCTAACATAGTATTCGTTTCGTACTTCACATCAGTATTCCCTAGTGGAAGTCACAGCGCAGTAATGGAGGCTTTAGTTTGAATGGCGACCGGTGAATGGGAGGGCGTAACTAGTATGAAATTACTAAGCTAACATACTATTCGTACTTCATCATCAGTATTCCCTAGTGGAAGTCACAGCGCAGTAATGGAGGCTTTAGCTTGAATGGCGACCGGTGAATGGGCGGGCGTAACTAGTATGAAATGACTAATCTAACATACTATTCGTTTCGTACTTCACATCAGTATTCCCTAGTGGAAGTCACAGCGCAGTAATGGAGGCTTTAGTTTGAATGGCGAACGGTGAATGGGAGGGCGTAACTAGTATGAAATGACTAATCTAACATACTATTCGTTTCGTACTTCACATCAGTATTCCCTAGTGGAAGTCACAGCGCAGTAATGGAGGCTTTAGTTTGAATGGCGACCGGTGAATGGGCGGGCGTAACTAGTATGAAATGACTAATCTAACATACTATTCGTTTCGTACTTCACATCAGTATTCCCTAGTGGAAGTCACAGCGCAGTAATGGAGGCTTTAGTTTGAATGGCGAACGGTGAATGGGAGGGCGTAACTAGTATGGAATGACTAATCTAACATACTATTCGTTTCGTACTTCACATCAGTATTCCCTAGTGGAAGTCACAGCGCAGTAATGGAGGCTTTAGTTTGAATGGCGACCGGTGAATGGGCGGGCGTAACTAGTATGAAATGACTAATCTAACATACTATTCGTTTCGTACTTCACATCAGTATTCCCTAGTGGAAGTCACAGCGCAGTAATGGAGGCTTTAGCTTGAATGGCGACCGGTGAATGGGCGGGCGTAACGGGTTCAGATTCCTGCCTCGGCGCTTACTAGTACTTATATAAATAGACGCGCCGAAGGAAAGATCATTGGTCGGTGGTTCGTCCTGGCTAGTTCATGGAGAAACATATTGCAATACATCTATACTAATATTATAAAGAGGAAAGATTTGAAAAATGGAAAATGAAGTATTTAGAAAAAGTCGACCCGTCTCACAATCAGCTCCGTTGGGACTCGAACCCACGACCTTTCGCTTTCCGGGCGACTGCTCTAACCACTGAGCTACGGAGTCGTTGAAAGATTTGATTGTTTGTTTATTTGCATCGAATAGGCTCCAAAACTACTGGACCGATTTAGAAAATTCTTTGACCATTAGAAAGCTACATTCTTCCCGAGTAACATAGGCTATATTTTATCCCAATATTCCCACGGGAACGGGAGCCAGAAAGAAAATTAGTAAAACTTTACAATATAATGTATTTAATTATACGAATAGAAAAAAATTACTTAAAATAGGTTCATAAAATTGTTAGTAAACTAAAATTGTCATCGGGCTTATAAAACTCTAAATGAAATAGAAACCTGTATTTATTCATTAACACCTCATATTTATGCGTAAAATTTTCGCTAAAATCTTGAATTTTACTTTGTTGTAGTTCTGATAAATCTATACAGACGTTAGTAAAGTAAAAACCACTAAGAGAAAAAAATCTTTCCGTGTTCTGTGACCACTAGTATCCAAGTCCGTAAAGTCAACGCATATTATTGGCATTCTCCTCGCAGTATGTTTACAGATTTTATCTTTACAGGCCTTAATACCTACCTTTTTTTTCGGCTAAAAACCTGAATTAATAATCATTTTCAACAGCTTTCCCATAAAAGTCTGTTATTTCTTAAAACTAGTAAATGGATTTACCAGTCTCTTTATTGCATTTGTATAAACGTTTTTGAAGAAGAAAAAAATCTTTTCTTTTAACGTGATTGAGAAAACTCCATATGAACAAAGTCCTTAGTCCTCGTACCTACTTAGAAATTTAATAGAATCTTTTATTCATAAACTAAATCGCTTTTATTTTAGGAGAATAATTTTCTATCCGTTTTTTAGTCACCTCAGTTACCTCAGCCTTCAAAGTTTAAATAAAGTTTCAATTTCTATCAATGATTTCTATGAAAAAGCAATTTCGAATTTCGAGAGGCAAACTAATTGAAATACGATCTATGTAGAAAAAGTGCTGGCTGCATTATTTTGTGTAGAGTACCTACCTTTGTTGTTCATCAGGTTCCTAAAGGAAAAACAAAGTTACTTTTTCTTTTTTAAGTTCAAAGAACCTTTACCAGCCAGTTTTGCAAAAGGCCAAACTTTTTTTCGAGTTAATCCTCCTTGAATCTTTTCACAAATACCTACCATGATTACCTTTTTATTTTGAGTAAAACATCTACTCAATGTGATTGTGATTTGTGACTTGAAGTACTGGAGACTTATAGCAGTTGTTTAAAGTCGATTCTTATAAATGTGCCTCGCTCGCGACCGCGCCTTCCATTAGACGTATTGAGCCAAGATATATTTGCCGTTAACTTAAATGGTACTTTATAGACATATCGACAGCTTTCCTTTCTTTAGCTGTTGAAATTGAAACGATTTAAAATACTGAAGGTAGTTAGAAGGATTTGCGGCAATAATGTATTATCATAATTAGGTAATAATGAATAAAAAACATGATTTGGCTTTTAAACCTACCTTCAAACGATTTTATTACATTCTGTATGTTTTCGATTGTTAGAAGGTAAATTATCTTTTTAGATTTTACTTAGGATCTAAAAAGTTGTCTCTGTCATTTTGAAAACATCAGAAAACGTCGTCATCATCATCATCATCATGTCAGCCGAACGACGCCCACTGCTGGGCATAGGCCTCCCCCAAGGATCTCCACAACGATCGTACCTGCGCTGCCCGCATCCAGCGACTTCCCGCGTCCTTGACCAGATCGTCGGTCGAACTTGTAGGGTGCCTGCCCACGGAACGTCGTCCGGTACGTCCGTCAGTAAACGTAGGTATTTGTACTTTTTCCAACTCCTAAAACTTATTTAATTAATACGGCGGTAATCATCATCTAATTCAGTTTAAGGGCACGTACTTCCAAATTATCAAAATCAACCTATTTTTGATTCAAAAGTATACAATCAAATATTCTTACCTATACCTATACCTATCGGAGTGGCATAAAGTGCCCCGGTAACGATCATTCGCAATTGACAATGTTTACGTCATTGAAGGACCAAATGATCGTCTACAGAGGCAATTGAAGCGATGGTCATTCGAAACTACGTGATTGATGCGAATGATGGAAAGCCCATTGACAATCGTGAATGACGCTACCAATTGAACGTCTCGTTGTGCGATTGACAGATTTTTCGGTGAGAAACATGGCGCGAGCAATTGACGCATCGAATGAAGCTCCATCATTCGCACCTTCAATTGAAACGGTCAATCACGTAACAATTGACGAATGACGATTGATCGTTACCGGGGCACTTAACTGTGCAATGTGCACCAGTAAGGTCGCCCAGTCACCCGGTGACACCGCACGCTGAGGTCGCGCCGTAACCTTCCGGGGACGAAAAAAACCAGTCTAGAGTAACGTAGAGTAACGACCCCGCCCGCACAGACTATAGCTGTGTTGCCAGATCGGATAGGTTTTAGTGCTATCTGGATATCACGGATTCTTAACATAAACAGCGAATTGGTTAACATTTAGCACTGTATGAGCTTCGCCACAGACTACTTAAAAGCCAGCATTTTACCAATTATCTACAAATGAGATTTTCATCTCTCATATTCGAAAAGTGATGTATATTTAAACTGAGCAGCGGGTCCAAAACTCTGCGTTGGACCCTAGGGTGGAAAAGTATTTTTAAAAATAGAACTGAATTTGGTTACAGTCAACCATAGAGTTACCTCATCGGCAATGAAATAGTTTTCTACTGATTTTGTATGGGGCCGGGACTTTTACAAAAATGAATTTTATAAAAAATTTAATATCTCAAAAACGGTGAGTCGAAGCTAAAATCTAACAAAATTCTCAACCCCCTCTGGTATCCCGGAGATCCTTAGGAGGCATCCGATGAACATATAAAATTTTGATTTTTTTGTTAAAATTTTTTTTGTTTTTTTTGTTTAATCTAGACTTCAAATCTGAGTAGTTTTAGTTATTTTTATTGCTTTTGTTATATAGGGGAATGAAAAGCAGAGTGTATTTACTTTCCTTATATTCGAAATGAAAAGTAGAGTGTATTACTCGGCCGCAAAATTATTTGCACCTCGGGCGACGTATATGGAATCCCTCGCTGCGTTCAGGATTCTACTGCGCTCTGGATTCAAAATAGCGCCCTCGCCGTAAATATGCTATTTTGCTCCCTCGTAATACAATCTACTATTATTTGTTTAGTAGATAAAGCTTAGTCTGACTTCTAAGTCAGCCAGACCTTCTATTTTTAAACTTAAATGATTCTGTAAATATGTCTGGTTCGAGAAAAACAGCAAAAACAGTAATTGAAAATTAAACCGACTTCAAAAATTACCCGCCTACTGAAAAAATAATATCTTTAAAGTACCTACTTACCTACCTTTTTGAGGTCGGTGCCTTTGTCATTATGCATACTCCTGGCTGGCATTGACCTCAAAAAGGTTTCCAGTCCTTTTCAAATGGCAGGAACTTTTTAGAGTCGGTTTAATTTTTGAAATAACTTTTAGTGTGGATTGTTTTTTTTTATGTTTTATGGGCTTGCTCTTGGCTTCACACTGAATCTTAGGGTTGAGAAAAAGCCTAAGATGGAGGAAGGTTACCCAGAAGCAGCCTATTCATTCTAACTTCAAAAGTTATAGGGTTGTAGTCATTCGGGAAAAAAGACGCAGGCATTCCATTCCTTGGCGGTGTGCATCACAAAGGAAGAAGAAAAGCGCTTGGTACGCATTCGCATTGTACCATAAATTACACGTAGGTATCTCAAAAAATACTGACCTGTTTTTTGAGAAATTCGTAGACAAACATACACACACTTACGAAATCCAGCACAAGCCCAAATAGAATGCTATAGGTAAGTACCCAAATATAATCAAATTCCAACAATATCACAGGTCAAACTGATAACTAGTATTTGAAGTTGGATCAAAACTAAATCGCGATAGTTTCAAGTGAAAAGCGAATCCCTGGCTAAAAGGGGAAAAAGCTGAAAATTTAATACCCACGAGTATAAATGTCTGGCAACGCTGTGTGACTACTACTAACTTCAATATAATCTCGAACTCTTTGGCAACGCGGAAACTCGCCTTTGTAGTTAAAACTCTTTTTAATGATCGTCAGTTGTTTATGCTGGCATGGTAAATATCTAATGTGGGTTTATTTCAAAAGAATATCAGTGAATTTTTCTGTTGATAGGCGTAGGTACACTGACCTTCACGTAAGCTTATGGCGAATTAGATTCTGTAAATAATTTCGATATATCAAATGTCTTTCATCTATTTGCTGTTCTAAACCTGGTTACTGTTAAATATTACCAATACTTCTTTATATTTATTTATGTAAACTTTATACTAGATAAATACAGCATGCAAACAAATCTATAGGTAAATAATCTACACAAACGAAATAAGTTTTGTCAAAGATGCTCAATAGATTAGAAATTATGGAATTTCACATCTAAAAGAATCATGTTACTGAAATTTAATATATGAAATCAAGGAGTCAATAAAACTAATATCTGTGATAAAACCCAGATAATCAATTATCTATTTAGTCCATTCGCAAATTCCAGATCACGATTATCACAATAACAACGATACCAAATAATACTTGTTGATTGTTATTATCAAATGATTAACCAACATTAGCTAGATAATATAGATATACCATCTGGAACGATGCCACAACAAAAAAAAATGTCTTTACATTATTATGTACATAAATACTTTCCTAC